>OY757946.1:12556631-12587860 GCA_963585895.1 Sepioteuthis lessoniana | reverse complement strand
TACACATTCTTTCTATTCTGGCTTTTTCATCTGCCCCACCCCAACACGTGTGGTACCCACCACAAGATCTCGGTGAGCAAGCGAAAGTCACCCTTCTTCTTCAGACCACAAGACTCAACTAACTAACTGATTTTTTTCAAATCCCCCAAAATCCTCCGCGCGCGCTTCTGGTGCATGACGTCATTCACATCCGCAAGTCCTATCTGGGATTTTTATTTTGACATCTGTAAAAGACACGCGCGCGTCAACACCTGTGCTCAAGTTTGCACCTAACTAACCGATGTGCTGAACCGAAAGGTTCTCAGCCTAACTAAACCCAAAAGCAAGATATATAAAACGAAATCCCTTGGGCATTATATTAGACTTGCTTGCAGCTACAAAGACAAATTCCCTAACCAATTCGCACCAATTTTTAAACCAACTTCTCTCTTTGGGTTTCAAAACTCAACTCTCCCTCTAATCTAAAATTATCTTTTCTTATATAATATCTTCTTGATTATTACCTCAGCAAGTCATATTAGAATACCTGTCATTAACTTTTATTTGATTCAAATCAATCTTATCCTAATGTAACATCGGACTAACGTGTTGTGCTGTAAAGAAAGAAGTCCGCAAAATAAGAAAGAAATTCTCAAACTCGAAGGTAAGGGAAGAAAATATAGCAGTCGTTTATTAATCAGCTATGATCGCTGCAACTCGAAAAGTTCATTTTAGTTGCGTCCTTATTCTCCCTTCCTCTTGGTGGTGACGGGGTGTTGGTAAGAGCAGGCTATTGGCACGTGCCTGTCATAGCAGATTGGGTAGGGCGGATAAGAGCCTCGGAACCTTTGACTCGCCTGTTTTGAAAGCTGCTTTCAACTCTGCCAAAATCTCGTTACTTGTTTTCTTATAAAGAGATTTTGGAGAACAAATCGAAGATCTTCGAATGTTCGATGTCACCAGTGAAACACGTGATAATACATCTGTGACTATTTTAAAATCACGTCTAACTTTGTAGGTCATTCTGCCCGCACGCGCTAGTCTCGTGACACCTTCACTGATTGACGACAGCGCCCGTCCGTAATATTACACTAAGTCGATGACATGACTTTTTATTTTTACCTGAAACGACTTCCAGCCCCAACAATGATTTGAAAACACGTCATCCCGTGATCAAAAAAACAATCTGTCAAACATGACATTTCGCCATAAGTGAAAGAATTACACCATATGAACTTTTGGAACGAAGTACATATATACACTCAAAGATTTGTAACCAGTCCATAACCTTACCAAACTAAATAATAAAATAACATAATATATTATCGATGAAAGAATTAATATGATTAATTAATACCCAATTATTTTACAGGGTGATACCAATAATAGTTGGAATCCTCGAATTGATTGGGAGACCTGGACATCAGAGGAAGAATCGAGATTACTATTTGACTATTCAAACGGTATTTAGACAAAACATCGTCTGTCCTAGAAAAAGAAGCCTTAGACAAAGTAGGTTGAATTATTTAACTTAATGGTATAATTTTCCCCAACCATGCAGAGAAAAAGTATGAACGTGCGTATATTTATTGAACCCTTCAATTAGTAAAAGTGCAACACAAGGTCAATTTTTTGGCGGTGTACGCTTGGTTTTAATTCAGGGAGAAATGGGTTCAAGTCTTTTCCAAGGGTATCACTTTATCCGTGTGAGTGAAAAAAGCAGTGATGTCTGTTTTGCAGTACATATAAAAATTTCATTCAATCCCTTTTACCTACTTGGTAATACCCTTCTGTGTTTTATGAAAATAAAATGTGTGTTGAGAATGAAAGATACAAACGATCTGAAGTTAAGATACTATAGCGATACTGGCAAATACACCTGACCAAGCCGAAACACTTCTGAATAGTTTGGAACAAGCAGCAGCAAGCATAGGCCTCCATGTTAATGCACACAAAACGGAATATATGTGCTATAACCAAACGGGGGACATCTCCACTCTAGAAGGAACCCCACTTAAACTAGTAGACAAATTCACGTACCTAGGAAGCAGCGTCGAATCAACCGAAAAGGACATCGAAACGAGGTTAACGAAAGCATGGACAGCTATCAATAGGCTATCGATTATATGGAAATCAGACCTAACCGATAAAATGAAACGCAGTTTCTTCCAGGCAGCGGTCACATCGATACTGCTATATGGATGCACTACATGAACGCTAACAAAACGGCTGGAGAAGAAACTAGATGGCAATTACACAAGAATGCTGCGTGCAATCCTGAACAAGTCCTGGCAGCAACACCCCACAAGACACCAACTGTACGGCCACCTACCCCCTATCACGAAAACTATTCAAGTTAGACGAACCAGACATGCAGGACATTGCTGGAGAAGCAGAGATGAACTCATAAGAGATGTACTCTTATGGATCCCCACACATGGCCGCGCAAAAGCAGGACGACCAGCACGAACGTACATTCAGCAGCTATGTGAGGATACAGGTTGTTGTCCTGAAGACCTACCTAGGGCGATGAACGATAGGGAGGAGTGGCGAGAGAGGGTCAGGGATATCCGTGCTGCCAGCACGATATGATGATGATGATGATAATATACATATATATGGAATAAATAATGGAGTATAATCCGAAAATATAGAGACAAATTGATTACAAGGTAATCTAAGTAGACGGAGAGATTTATTGAGAAGGAAAGTCGACTTTATAGCGTTTTGGGTCTGATGAACCATCATCAGGACAGTGAGGGAGGATATTAGTGATGTTAAATCAACGATGGATCTTTCTTTCTTTCTTTCTTTCTTTCTTTCTTTCTTTCTCATAAACCCGTTTTCTTTTTCACTTTCTTTTTTGTTTGTTTGTTATCTCACTTGCATTTCACTCCAAAAATATTCTTTCTTACATTTTTTCTTTCTTTCTGTCTTTGTTTGTTTGTTTGTTTCTTTCTTTCTTTCTTTCTTTCTTTCTAATATACCTATTTTTTTTTCTTTTTTCTTTACCCTTTTTTTTCTTTATTCCGTCGCATTATTAAAATTGCTATCATCAAATATTCTTTCTTTCTTTCTTTCTTTCTTCTTTTTTTCAAAGGCTTTTTTTTTTTTTTTACTTTTTCATCTTTTTCAGTTGAATTTTTTAAACATTTTTCTCTTCAGATATTCTTTCTTTTTTTTTTCTTTCTATAAATCTTTTTTCTTTCTTCATTACGCTTTTTTTTCGGCCTGATTTGATTTTTTTCTATAAATATTCTTTCTTTCTTTCTTTTTTTTTTCATGAGCTTTTTTTTTCTTCACTTTTTCTTCTTCTTTTACAGTTGAATTTTTCTAACATTTTTCTCTTCAGATATCCTTTCTTTCTTTCTTTCTTTCTTTCTTTCTTTCTTTCTATAAATCTTTTTTCTTTCTTCATTATGTTCTTTCTTTTTTCGGCCTGATTTGATTTTTTTTAGAAATATTCTTTCTTTCTTTTTTTTTTTTTTTCATATGCTTATTTTTTTTTTTTTGCTTTTTCATCTTTTTTTTCAATTGAATTTTTCAAACATTTTTCTCTTCAGATATTCTTTCTTTCTTTCTTTCTTTTTTTAGATGTTTTTTATTCTTATTTAGGTTCTTTTTTTTTTTTTTTGGCCTCATTTGATTTTTTTTCTCTTTAAACATTCTTTCTTCTTCTTTCTTTCTTTCTTTCTTTTCATGACCTTTTTTTATTCAATTCTTTTTTTTTATTGATTTCTCTCTTTATGTACTTTATATAAATTTCTCTCTTGAACTATTCTTTCTTTCTTTCTTTCTTTCTTTCTTTCTTTCTTTCTTTCTTCTACTTTTCATTTTCATTCAATTATTAATTTATTCCCGTTTTAATATTCTTCACCTTCTTTCTCTTTGTTTTCCTTCCGCTCTTTCTACCACTTTTATTCTCTCATCCCAGCCACAATTTATCCTCCGCATCTTCCCCCTTATTCCATCCCCAATTTTGTCCAGACTCCATTATTTCATTAAACTCTAATATCTCCTCAGAGGATTAAAACTTTTTTCTCCACTTCTTAAAGCCAATTGTCACGCTCTTCAAGAAAAAGAAACATAAAAAAGAAGAAAAAAAGACCCAACCTTTTCGATCGTTGCTGAAGAAAGAAGAGAAAAGGAATCTTTCAAGTGTTTCGTCTGTTTGTCGACGAATTATTATACGTTCCTCTAACTTGAGAGGCATTTTATTGTCTAGTAACCCTTCAACCGGATTTCCGGTTATTCATCGATCTGAAGGGGAAGGGGAGAAAGGAAGATAGAAATAAAAACGGAAGTAGACAGACGAGAGCGAGAAAGCGCGTGCGCGCGAGAGACAGAGAGAGACAGACAGACAGACAGAGAGAGAGAGAGAGATTATGGAATGGTTGTCAAGAAAGTTAAGAGACGGAAAGTAACGACTTTAACTGATATAATTTTAGACGCTCCTAGCTTGGTTTAGACCAAATACCTGAGGAATTTTTCCTGATTCTATTTTAGTAGACAGGAGAGTAGACATTTTTTTGTTATTTTTTTCTCCTTTTTCGTTTTTTTTTTCATCTCTTTTCATTTATTTACTTTTGTTGAATGAAACTTTTCTTGGTAAATCTTTTTTTTCTTTTCGATTTTGGAAAGAGACTTGAAGAGACGGAGCTTGATACAGTTAGGCAATTCCTGCTGGACTGCGACTCCGGAATAATCTTGTTCAAATTTTAGTCTTGAATTTACTTTTACTTTTGGACAAATATATTTGGAAAAGGAATGAACCGTCTTTATTTTTCCAGCTATAATTTAACAGCATCATCACTGCTCTTCTACCAGGATAGCTTTGGAATTAAATAACCCATGAAGGTTGATATGCCAATAAACAAAGAAACCTTAAATAGTACAACTAGTGTTCTACTAAGATGGCTTTGGAATTAAATAACCCATGAAGGTTGATATGCCAATAAACAAAGAAAACATAAATAGTACAACTAGTGTTCTACTAAGATGGCTTTCGAATTAAATAACCCATGAAGGTTGATATGCCAATAAACAAAGAAACCTTAAATAGTACAACTAGTGTTCTACTAAGATGGCTTTCGAATTAAATAACCCATGAAGGTTGATATGCCAATAAACAAAGAAACCTTAAATAGTACAACTAGTGTTATACTAAGATGGCTTTCGAATTAAATAACCCATGAAGGTTGATATGCCAATAAACAAAGAAACCTTAAATAGTACAACTAGTGTTCTACAAAGATGGCTTTGGAATTAAATAACCCATGAAGGTTGATATGCCAATAAACAAAGAAACCTTAATCGTACAACTAGTGTTCTACTAAGATGGCTTTGGAATTAAATAACCCATGAAGGTTGATATGCCAATAAACAAAGAAACCTTAAATAGTACAACTAGTGTTCTACTAAGATGGCTTTGGAATTAAATAACCCATGAAGGTTGATATGCCAATAAACAAAGAAACCTTAAATAGTACAACTAGTGTTATACTAAGATGGCTTTCGAATTAAATAACCCATGAAGGTTGATATGCCAATAAACAAAGAAACCTTAAATAGTACAACTAGTGTTCTACTAAGATGGCTTTGGAATTAAATAACCCATGAAGGTTGATATGCCAATAAACAAAGAAACCTTAAATAGTACAACTAGTGTTCTACTAAGATGGCTTTGGAATTGAATAACCCATGAAGGTTGATATGCCAATAAACAAAGAAACCTTAATAGTACAACTAGTGTTCTACTAAGATGACTTTCGAATTAAATAACCCATGAAGGTTGATATGCCAATAAACAAAGAAACCTTAAATAGTACAAGTGTTCTTCAAGGAGGATGGCTTTCGAATTAAATAACCTATGAAGGTTTATAGAGGATGGGGAAACAAAATATGGAATATTTTTTTAAATGTTTTTTAGTGTATGATTCGTCTAATTTCTAAAAAAATCTAATTTTTTATGACCAGCTTTCTAATTCAAGTACTTTTTCATTAAAATTCAGCCCAAAATGGGTGAGGAAGAAAAGAAACGTCAAAAAATTTCTCTCGAAACCAAGCCCCCCAAAATTTACGATATATTTGTGTTATACCGGAAATATACACTCAGTGATTCTTTTTAGTATGACACCGGTAAGGATATAAATAGACGGTGTCTAACTACTTCGGGGGTGAAAAGCGTTAACAGCTCTCCGATAGACTTACCAACTCTTCGGCTTGTACCAGTGGAATACGGCTGTTGAACCAACGATACAACAATTTGGAGTTTCTTTTTGGCCGCCATCAAGCTGACACTATAACCCTATATTACTCTATATAAGGCGTTTCAGAAAATAAAACAATTGGAAATTCCTATCGAATTATTGATTCTCTTAAGATTGCTATTTCGGAGGTATGAAATAAAATTTCTGAAGAACTTTGTAATTTGTTTGAAGCATTGCATATATTATTTTATTCTCTTGTGTTGTATTGATTTAGAGGGCTATTGCAATGCGAAATAATCATTATTTGAGTTAAATTATTATTATTTCGCATTGCAATAGCCCTCAAAAGAAATTATTTTGAAGGTATGCAAATCCTATCGAAGGCGTGTTGATAAACTAATTAAAAAAAAAATTGCTGCCATATTGAATAAATTAACTGTTTTGTGCCTATCTTCTTATTTTGTTGTTTATTTCTTAAAATTAAAACTAAACTTGTTTGATGATAGGGTCGTTTATTATCACACTAGAATATTAGTAACTTTGCCGCGACCGGCCGATAAACCCTTGCCGTGACCTGCTGATAAACCTAAACATATCAAATTACACGCCCGCGTTAGGACGATTATATCCGAGTACGACCGGAACTGACGAAGCCCTTTTTCTTGCTAACGACCTTGACATCTAGTTATAGCTAAAAGAAAAGGGAGAATTAAAATTAATAACATTCACAAAACACTTCAGCCAAAAATTACCTGATAAGACTTGAACTAATAGTCGTCGCCAGCCTATAGCAGGTTAGGAAAATACTTTACGGCTACACTCATTTTTTATCAAAGAATTTTATATCCACGCGGCTGGAGCTGTGTGTCACAGCACCTTCGAAATATCAGCAAGCCCTTTTCAACGCTTAAACGGCGTGCTCCCCGGCTTTTTAGCTGGGCCGTCTGGCATTCGTGCCGGATGGGCGCTCGAAACCAAGAGCAGACTCGGGGCCGAATAGGCCCCCAGCTTCGGCTGGGCAACCTTCGGGTGGGCGAGCTGCACTTTTGTCCCCTTTGTACGGCACTAGACCAAGCGTCTAGTTTAAGCCGTTTACTGGCATACGTGCCCGGACCCACATTTGGGTTCGTGAAACCGCTTGCCTCATCAGGCTCACATTGCACTAAGTGAGCCGATGAGCAGCACTGACAAGCAGGGTTCGAGTCTCGGCTCCTTCCCGACCTTCCCCTCCCCTTTATCCCCACTTTAATTGGCCTTCGGGCTTTTGACCTTGTGTCAAGTCGTGTCTGGTGGGAGGCAGCGACAAATACTACGACAAATACTACGGCGTGCTCCCCGGCTTTTTAGCTGGGCCGTCTGGCATTCGTGCCGGATGGGCGCTCGAAACCAAGAGCAGACTCGGGGCCGAATAGGCCCCCAGCTTCGGCTGGGCAACCCTCGGGTGGGCGAGCTGCACTTTTGTCCCCTTTGAACGGCACTAGACCATGCGTCTAGTTTAAGCCGTTTACTGGCATACGTGCCCGGACCCACATTTGGGTTCGTGAAACCGCTTGCCTCATCAGGCTCACATTGCACTAAGTGAGCCGATGAGCAGCACTGACAAGCAGGGTTCGAGTCTCGGCTCCTTCCCGACCTTCCCCTCCCCTTTATCCCCACTTTAATTGGCCTTCGGGCTTTTGACCTTGTGTCAAGTCGTGTCTGGTGGGAGGCAGCGACAAATACTACGGCGTGCTCCCCGGCTTTTTAGCTGGGCCGTCTGGCATTCATGCCGGATGGGCGCTCGAAACCAAGAGCAGACTCGGGGCCGAATAGGCCCCCAGCTTCGGCTGGGCAACCTTCGGGTGGGCGAGCTGCACTTTTGTCCCCTTTGTACGGCACTAGACCAAGCGTCTAGTTTAAGCCGTTTACTGGCATACGTGCCCGGACCCACATTTGGGTTCGTGAAACCGCTTGCCTCATCAGGCTCACATTGCACTAAGTGAGCCGATGAGCAGCACTGACAAGCAGGGTTCGAGTCTCGGCTCCTTCCCGACCTTCCCCTCCCCTTTATCCCCACTTTAATTGGCCTTCGGGCTTTTGACCTTGTGTCAAGTCGTGTCTGGTGGGAGGCAGCGACAAATAAATGGCGTGCTCCCCGGCTTTTTAGCTGGGCCGTCTGGCATTCGTGCCGGATGGGCGCTCGAAACCAAGAGCAGACTCGGGGCCGAATAGGCCCCCAGCTTCGGCTGGGCAACCTTCGGGTGGGCGAGCTGCACTTTTGTCCCCTTTGTACGGCACTAGACCAAGCGTCTAGTTTAAGCCGTAAACTGGCATACGTGCCCGGACCCACATTTGGGTTCGTGAAACCGCTTGCCTCATCAGGCTCACATTGCACTAAGTGAGCCGATGAGCAGCACTGACAAGCAGGGTTCGAGTCTCGGCTCCTTCCCGACCTTCCCCTCCCCTTTATCCCCACTTTAATTGGCCTTCGGGCTTTTGACCTTGTGTCAAGTCGTGTCTGGTGGGAGGCAGCGACAAATACTACGGCGCGCTCCTGGCGAAGCTCATTAAGGAGGAATCCCGCATTCTGTGCAGTCGCATTCACCTTAACTTACGGCGTTGGCCCCACTTCTCGTGGTAGACCTGCCTTTCTCCCACCTACATAGGTATGCACAAAGGTCCTTTTTAGGACCATAAGAGGTCTCTGTCTGCGGGTCAGAGCATCTCTGACTGGTCAGTAATGATCAGTCGAAGTAGACGGCCAGGCGGCAAACACGAAGACGGATTCTAAGACCAACCGGTCTTAACTCTCACTCGGTTCCGATAGTCCGATAAGCTGCGCAGCGCTAATGGCACGGTCCAGCCTTTAGCTACGGCTTCACTATCTGCGCAGCGCTAAGATAACGCCCATCTTAGCCTCGGCCTCATGGCCTGTCCGCTCGTCCGCACGGCTTTGACCCGACTAAGCCTTCGTTCCCGTCAGCTCGTCCGCACGGCTTTGGCGCGAAACTAGCCATAGCCATTGTCCGCACGGCTTTGACACGGCAAAGCTTTCGTTCCCGTCCGATACGTCCGCACGGCTAGGGGGCCCAGCAAAGCCCTAGCCTTTCCTCGACCTCGACACTCTTGCAAGGTACAACGCAGTCCACGTAACGACTCGCTGTTACGGACTGTTCTACCACTGCAACAACCGGCTCACGTACGACCCGCTGTACGAGCCAGAAACCAGGTTGACACACCCCCGGTTAATCCAACATATCGTCATAACCGAGGATGTCGATCTACCGAACTCGACGCTCTTGCAAGGTACCACGCAGTCCACGTAACGACTCGCTGTTACGGACTGTTCTACCACTGCAACACCTGACTCACGTACAACCCGCCGTACGAGTCACCAACCCGACCGACACACCCTTGGTTAACCACAACATACCGTCACAACCAGGGATATCGATCTACCAACCTCGACCGACCATCTAGCTGTACTCAACGACCAGCACCGACCATCTAGCTGTACTCAACGACTAGCATCGACCATCTAGCTGTACTCAACGACCAGCATCGACCATCTAGCTGTACTCAACGACCAGCACCGACCATCTAGCTGTACTCAACGACCAGCACCGAACGTCTAGCTGAACTCAACATCTCGACCGACCTCACCTTACCAACATCCAACGTCTAGCTGAACTCAACGACTCGACCTACGCCAGCGACCCTCGTCGAACGCCCAGCTGCGAACACATACAACCGCCACGGACATTTACATTCACGATTGTAAATACGACGGAATAAATTGTCATTTGATAACTATCATCATCTCACCTTTGTTCCTTCATATTGCTTTGGCTGTTACCATTCACATAAATTCATTTGCGGGGTCGACATACTTATAGGCCCCGCAACAACTTTGCTTGACCGTCCGGCTCATTGGCCAAGTGGTTAGAGTGTTTGCCAATGGTCCGGATGACTGGGTTCAATCCCTGGTTACATCATACCAAAGACTTTTAAAATGGTACTTGATACCTCCTTGCTTAACACTAAGCAATATAAGTTACGTATCAAGGGTAAAGTGGATCTATCCTGGGAAAGGAATAGCACCCTCCTCTACACCTCAGTGTCGTAGTTATGGAAAAGGGAGTTTTCTGGTCACCCTCGACAAAGGTCGCTAACTTTACTTTATATATATATATATTACGTGATGGCATTAAACAAAGAAACTGAACAACAAACCATCTATTTAAAACATCTTTTGTATCCCTTGAAATAAAATTTCTTATAAGGTCCTCTTGGTCTTCTATAGACCAGTTCTTGCGAAGTTGAATACCTCCGGATTATGTCAATCAAGATTGCTCAAAATTCCCTTGACTCGAGTGTCTCTGTAAGCAAAAGAATCTCCCATTCTGCATAGCTGTTGTAGTCGTCGATAAAATCTCATCGAATATATGTATTTACCCCCGCTGCGAAAAGCATGTAAATCTTTGTGTGTGTGTGTGTGTGTGCTTCTTCTATTATCTAATCAAGTATTCAGATATTTTAAATCGACTAATATTTTCTCCTTTTCAGTTATCGCTAATACAGCCATTTTCATTATAGCGATACAAGACCTCCCACAAATCATGCCAATATGATTTTCAAAACTTTCTTTGTTTTCTAATTATATATATATATATGCTACATTTCCTAAAACAAAAATTAATTCTAAAAAAACATTTTACCAGTATGCATTAACCCAACACCTCTCTCATGAGCAGGTTGTGACACAAGACCAATTTTAAGTGGTGTTTAACAGGTTTAAATTCAGAGTTTTCCCTCCTCTTAGACGGGTTGCCATACTAAGTAAAACAACCCGCTATACCATATTTACCAACCCCTCCGCTCGGGGAGGATGTGACACAAGGTCAATTTTTAAGCGGAGTTTAACAGGTTTGAATTCAGAGTTTTCCTTCTCCTAGACTAGTTGCCTCACCAAGGCTAAAGAACCCCATCTGCCCTACTATTTACCCATAGCTGGAGGGAGAATAATTGGATTCATATCTTTCCCAAGGGTATTAGTGCTATGTGAAATGCAATCAGCATCGTCCAGGATTTGACGCCAAATATTTAATAGCAGAACATTCGAGCTTCATAAAATAGATTGTTTGTTTGTTTGTTTGTTTTACGTACTCTCAAACTTTTTCGGGTCATTTAACGCCGATTAAGTCATTTTGGTTTGGTTGCGTTTTATTGAATATAAACCATTGTAGGTTATAGAATGCCAAATCCTTTTTATACATATATATTAAATATATATGATTTGGTTTACTTGGGCTTTATGGCATATCGTCCATTGTTGTTTATTTAATGCCACTTCATCTTTATACATATATATTAGATATATATGATTTTGTTTAGTTGGGTTTTATGGCATATTAACCATTGTAGGTTATTCAATGACAAATACACTTTAAACATATGAATAGGCTTATTTAATATAATTCTCTTTAGGATAAGTACTCAGTTTAAATGTCAGAAACATTTCTGTAAATGTGGGAGCTATCCCCCTTGTTTGGTACAAGCCAGAGTTGGGGACATATTAACATTGTACACCGACCAGTCACACACGTGACACGGTCAGAAGGGGTCGAGCATTTTATTACCATTTCTCCGAGCAGAACACACGAGTTGCCTGACAGCTGCGATTTTAGACTTTGCGAAGGGGGCATTCTTGGAGGCGAACAGAGGTAAGAATCTCACTGTATCTTTATTTGCCCGAATTATTAATCTGTGTGAAAGGGATTACAGAAGTTGTTTTCTATTTTGTCTTTAGTTTCACGGTGAAAAAAGGGTCAAAGACGGGTTTAAAGAAGGAACGAAGACCCATTGCGAATAGACAACTTCTTTACCAGTCGAGCCTTTTACCTCATTTTTTGCCTCATGGTGCTACCGGAACAACTTCTATTTCAAACAATTCAGTTTAGCATAAGTCTATCTTTTTTAAAGTTCTTTGGTGAATGTAAAAACAGTTCTATTTCAAATAATTCAGTGAAGCATAAGTTCACTGTTTAGTTAAATTTATCCTGTATATACGGCCCTATCAGGTGCTACCCCTCCGGACCAGAGTGGACCTGGGTATGATGGTTATAGAAGGGTACTCAACATTCTGCATCCCCGGTCGACTAGGCCATTATAAAATAGAGGTTAAGCAAACTGAAAGATAAATCTTTAAATAAATGGTGAATTTTTCCCTGACGGACTGAGGAAAATATTATGGAATAACCAAATGTTGAGGAAGGAATTATGAAATTCAGTGAAGAATAAAAGAAAATATTTAATCGCCCTATTTAGTGTAATGAGGTCTGCATGATCTGTTTTTTGACTGTATATCGATCTGCATCTCTTAGCTTCTGTATAAACCTGTTTTTAAAATGCAAAGAAGTAGATTATTCCATATTTTAGAGTTTCATAATAAGTTACTATTCTGGCACCGAACAGATTATTACGGACGTTAATATCTAACCTTTCCATCCTCATCGGAAAACCCTTTTCTTTTTCTTTTTTTTTTTTTTCATCATCTTTTAAAATCTTCCGACCTCCTTAACTTATTTAGCCCAGTTGGCTGGAGCTGTAGTATATACTGACTGTATCTTTGCAGAGGCGTTAGACTTTTCCAATGACTGTCCTGATACTTTTAAACATCCATTGTTGATTTAACATCACTAATACCGTCCCTCACAGTCCTCATGATGCTTCATTAGAAGCGAAACGCTGTTGTGTCGACTTTGCTTCCCAAAAATCTCTCCTTCTACTTAGATTACCTTGTTATCAATTTTTCTCAATATATTCCCCGATTACACTCCATTATTTGCTTCGATAGCAATACTTGGGACCATTTCACTGTATTCAAATGAATGGTGTTAAATAGAATTAGAGTAAAATAGCAATAACTCTATAACTTCACTTTGTGAAAATCATCATCATCCTCAATTCTCGCCATCAGCACGGATATCCCTGACTCTCTCTCTCTCAACCTTTCTCTATTGTCCATTGCTTCCGGCAGGTGTTCAGGGCTATATCCCGTATCAGCACTGATCTGCTGTATGTAGGTTCTAGCAGGTCATCCTGCCTTTGCTCGTCCTTTTGAAGTTGTCTACAGGAGTACATCACTTATGAGTTTGTCCCTACTTCTCCAGTTTGGGTGGTAGGTAGCTGTACAGCTGCTCCTTTGTGGGTCGTTGCCTCCAGGTGTTGTTCAGTATTGCTAGCAGCATTCTTGTGTAGTTGCCATCAAGCCTTTTCTCCATACGTTTGCTTAGCGTCCATGTAGTGCATCCATACAGCAGTATCGACACGACCGCTGCTTGGAAGAAACTGCTTTTTATTTCACTGGTCTGGTTTCACTTCCATATGACCGACAGCCTTTGGTAGTCACGTGTTGATGTCTGTTTCTGTTGATGAGACACTGCTCCCTAGGTAGGTGAACTTGTGTACTAGTTTGAGAGAGTTATCGTTTAGTGTGGGCATGTCACCTGTTTGATTAAAGCACATATATTCTGTCTTGTGTGAATGGATGCCTATGCCTGCAGCTGCTCGTTCCAGTCTATATAGCAGGGTTTCTTCTTGGGCAGGTGCATTTATGCCAGAAGCGCTGTCATCGGCGTACTCGGCGTTGGTATTAGACAGCAATACTTCTGACTATTTAACTGTGCAGACGATAGCAATATTTGTGTGAATATAAATTAGCTCGAACTCATTTAAAAAATAGATTGCCTACAAAGTATTCACTGACAAATAAAAACGTATAAGCATGGAACTCGGTACACACATTAAATTGTTGGCTTTTATGTCATATCGACCATTGTAGGCTTATATAAAGCTAAATCTTGTTAATAAATATATATCAAATATATATGGTTTGTAAACATGTTTTGGGGGTGCCCGTGGTGTAATGGTTACCGTCGTAGGAAATGGACACGGCGACACGAGTTCAAATCCTGCATTTCACATAGCAGTAATACCCATGGGAAAGGTATGACTCCAATTATTCTCCCTCCAGCTATGGGTAAATAGTTGGGCAGACTAGGTTCTTCAGCCTTGGTGAGGCAACTAGCCTAGGAGAAGGAAAACTCTGAATTCAAACCTGTTAAATTCCCATAAAAAATTGACCTTGTATCCTATCCTACTCGAGCAGAGGGGTTGGGTAAATATCTTAAACATATTTTGTTGATAATATTTTTAAACGAGTCCGAACACAGTTTTTGGCACACAGTAAAATGGTTTCACGTATTGCTATGTATCAATAACAATTTAATTCAAAACTAATCATTATATGCAGATAAATATACAAAACAGTTCTATTTCTAACAATTCAGTTAAAGCCTAAGTTTACGCTTAGTTTTAATGTCAAACAGTACTATTTGAACCATAGATAGGACCATGAACAGGTGCTACTACTCCGGGTCGGAGAGGACCAGGGAGCAATGGCAATGAAGGAGTTTTCCACATTCCCCAAATCTCCAATACTGGAGCCTCATTATCAGATTGTCTTGTGTCACATGCAGGACACTCATTGTAGGGCGTCTTACCCCTCTGCAGAGATGCAGTCAGTGTATTTTACAGTAATTTGAATTAATTTTGTCAATCAAATCAAAATATTTGTTATTATTACATACAAGTAATTATACATTTTCTTTTTCAAATTGTTTTTTTTTTAAGTTTTCACTGAATTTAACAAACTGACAGAGTAAAAGAATCATATAACATTAACTCCCTTGTTTGTCACGCGACTAGCAAAGGCTATCGGTCATATGGAAGTAAGACCTAAACAATGAAATAAAACGCAGTTTCTTCCAAGCAGCGGTCGTGTCGATACTGCTGTATGGGTGCACTACATGTACGCTAACTAAACGTATGGAGAAAAAGCTTGACGGCAAGAATGCTGTGAGTAATACTGAACAAGTCCTGGAGGCAACACCCAACAAAGCAGTAGCTGTAAGGCCACCTATAACCCATCACGAAAACTATCAAAATTAGACGAACCAGACATGTTCGAAGTATTTTCTTTGCTTTTTGCCGATTACCTCCTTCAAAGCCAGGGGTTATTATTTACTGTAAAAATAATAAATAAATAATTAATGAATCAGTGTATAAAAATAGTTTTAAAATGTTGTCGTATATTGCACCGCTGGACAAACAACGAAAAACTCGTAGATATATAAAAAATATAAGTTATATTCTTTTTCTTCGACGGCGACATTTGTGTGTAGTTGAAATTCAGTCAGAGAGAGTTCGCACATATCTTTCTTGTGTGGCGGGGACCCTTTCTGTGAAGTAGTGCGACAGCCGGAGAACACACACGAGGAGCTGACAGATCTGCTTGAGTGACCAGCAGGTCTCTGCCTTCAGTCCAAAATTACAGACCTTATGTCTTCTCAAGTCCCATGCTGAAATAAGAACCCGCCTCTTCGCCCACGTATTTTCTGTTTATAGCTGCTTTCCGGAACTTACATACTTCCTTTTTTTTCGGTAATTTCTTCTTATCTGGGAACGGATATATCTGTCACTCTATCCATTGGCAATAAATTATATTCTCACCATCATCTTTTATGTTTCTCTTTTCTGTGAAACCACTTTGTTGATGCTATCTTGCGACCGCATTGAATCTACTAAGTTCATCTAGCTAAGATAGTATATTACAATGAAATCCATTATTGGGTTTTTCCCAACTTTATATGGTAACAATATTGCGACGTCGGCAAGAAGAAAGAAACGCAACACGGTTTAAAATATTACAAAAAACATAAAAGGAGAGAAAAAGAAAATATTGTCCTTGCAAACAGTTGGTTTGCGGGAAACTTTTCCATAAAAGGCGTCCTTTTAACAGTTTGTATATCCTTGGTCCTTTTGGTTGGGTTGAAGAAAATGGAGCCTGGTTTCTTGTGCTTCAGTTGCTGGAAAAATCATCACAAGCGTGTATTGGAGTCTAGAAGATTGAGAGAACGGGTGGGCACGTCTTGATTCTGAGGAATCACCCAAGTAAAACAGGAAGGGCGTTCGTAAGAAAACGCCCTCATAGGGGTTTGGAGAAAATCTAAAAAAAGGTAGCCTGTGATTGGCTGTTTTTTATCCAATCACTGGGCACCTAGTTAGCGACTCCGTAAATAATTTCAATACCATTTAGATACAGTCCAAGTAAACGGAGCGAGATTAGGCCCATCTACCAATTTTTTTCTCGTTTTCAATAATATCTACATCGAAAAAATAATGTTTTTAAAGAATTTGGTAATGGATTATCATTACTGCGTTTTTAACCTGGATTAGTATTAGCCAACTGTTAAATTGATTAAAAGGGAAGTAACTAATTTGTAGAAATTTTGTTAAGGAACTGGTGATCCTGTTTCACCGAATATCAGCAGCCCCTTGGGGTCACGTGGTGTCCACTATATAAAAAAAAAGAGCTACGACTGAAGATTCCCTCTGACTTCCTCTCCCACCATTGTTGGCAACAGGTTCATTCGTAGCAGCCCTTGACGGCAAACGTATTTGGTACCTTCCACTACCCGGGACCCAAGAGCGACGAACGCACGTGCTGACTTTAAAGGAACAGGACACACAGCTAAGTTCCAGCAGGCATTTTATCTGCAAAACCTTACCTTCACATAACCTACCTAACCTTACCAAACCTTACCTTACCTTATACCTTTACCTTATAACTTTACCTTATAACAACCTCACAACTAAACTTTACAGACCTTACAAAACCCTATCATCTATCGGAATCTCGAACTCTTTTGTGAACTCTTACATATTCGTTGTTTGTTCCATTTGGTGTAAAACCCTGTTCATTGTGGTTGTTGTATATAAATTTTGTTGCACTATAAGTCGTTCGTCTCCTTTCTTCAAAAGCTTTCATCAAATTCTCTACTGCTGTTGAAGTACAAAACGTAGGAATAAACCGGGCTTTTCGGGGCTTATAAAAATCCCCATAAATTTGCAGATTACGATTACTTAGCTAGCAGTGGATTTATTGAGTTTTAGTTTTAGTTTGATTTGATTTTATGGCATGTTAACCGTTGAAGGTTATTTAACGTCAAATCCTCTTCATAACGTCACTGGACAATAACCAAAAACTTTCCGGAAACCATCGGATGAATTACTTAACATAATTTGAATTGATTGGCTGGGTTTTATGGTACATCAACCGTTGTACGTTATCTAATGTCAAATCCAGTTTTATACATATAAAAAATTCTACTTCAAACAATTCAGTTTAGTATACGTATAATTTTTGTTTATACAGTTAAATCTAAAAAAATTTGCCAATGGTCACGGAGACTGGGGTTCAATCACAGGTCGCGTCATACCAAAACTTTAAAAATTGTACTTCATACCACCTTGCTTAACACATACCGATATGAGGTAAGTATCAAGGGTAAAGTGGAGCAATCCAGGGAAAGGAGTATCGCCTTCCCCTACACCTCGGTGTAATAGCTATTGAAAAGGGAGCATTCTGGTCGCCCTCTATTACGATCGCCAACAACTTACAAAGCAGCCTATCAGGTGCTACCACTCCGGGCCAAGGTGGACCTGGGTACGATGGCAGTGAAAAGGTACTCTGTATTCTCTAAAGCTCCCGCATTACCAGGAACCTCACAATCAGATTTTTTTGTGTCATATCGGGACACTCGTCGACGGGGTCTTACTCCTCTGCAAAGATGCAGTCGGTGTATTCTGCACCTCCGGCCGACTGGGCAACAGGACATTCTTTTGGGGATGCCTTACCCGTCTGAAAAGATGCAGTTGGTGTATTCTGCAGCCCTTGTTGACTGTTCAACAGCACACTCTTTGGGGGATGTGTTACCCCTCTGCAAGGATGAAGTCAGTGTATTCTGCAGCCCCAGCCGACTGGGCAACAGGACAATTTTTGGGGAATGTTTTACCCCTCTGCAAAGATGCAGTAAGTGTATTCTGTAAATAAATATTGTATTGATATCTTAAATGTTCGGTGCAAGTTCTTTCTTTTCAGAGGCATAATAAACACATAAGGCATTTCTCAAGTTAACTTTGCGTTACTTTTTTGGTGAGGAGAGGGTTAATTTTTCTCGAAAGACACTTGCAGGATTAGTAAAGATATCGACCTTGCTTTTCGGACGTTGCTCATATAATATCGTCAATTCTATATCAAGATACCAATGTATACCACACCATAACTTTAATAAACAAACACAAGCTGGAATGAAAGAGAGGCTATGAAGGAGACTTCCGGATTAGAAGCTTGCTGTGACCACAGAACCGAAATTAAAATTGACAGAGGGTGTTCTGACTAGAAGTCGAGGAAACGTAGGACACCAGCTGTTTTAAAATAATGACTTTACACATGGACGGATACTATAGTTTAAAAAAAAAGAATATCAAAAATTGTTCTGTCAACAAGGAAGGTCTATTACTAAGGTACAGCTTAAATTAGAGTTGGTGCCAGATATCATGTAGGAAGTACCTAAAGAAGAACAAAATTATAGCTAAATAATTATATATATATATATATATATATATATATATATGAATATATATATATATATATATATATATATGTATATATATATATATACGATAGTTGTTTAAAAAGTTCTAAGTGTCTATTTTTATAAATCTAGACAAATCAATCCAGATTTTTCTAGTTTTATAAGTGTGCAGCCACAAAAAAATGTGCTTATTTCAGGGTGAGGTTTATAAGTTTTTGAATGACATTCTCACCCACGAAAACACCACACATACACACACATGCTCAAAATCACACACACACACACTCATATATACATATATATAGAGAGAGAGAGAAAAGTTAGATATTTTTGGTAGATCTGACAAAATGATGAAAAATAAATGTGTGTAAACAAACGCACGCACACACACACACACACACACACACACACACACACACACACACACACACACAAACAAAAACACACATACTCACAAGCACACATAAAAATTTGTACTCAATTCTAACTGTTTTTGACTGTATTTTTCGATTTTTTCGATGTCTTCATTTTCTTTCGTTATCTGCCTGATGATGGTTGTTTGTAAAACTTCATGTAACCTAAGGTCGCTGACAAGCTTTGATGGTATTAAATAAATAAAATCTAATATATTTTTATTATATATAAATATATATATATATAAGTAAATTTTGTGACGGTAGTAGAGTGTGCCCAGAAGGCTCCCTTTTCAATAACTACTACATCGAGGTGTAGAGGAGAGCTCTACTCTTTTACCGGGATTGCTCCACTTCATCCTTGATACGTACCTTATATCGCTGAGTGTTAAGTAAGGAGGTATCAAGTACCATTTTAAAAGTCTTTAGTATGACGCGACCTGGTATTGAACGCAGGTCTCACAGACCATTGGTGAACACTCTACAAGTGTGAGTGTTAATTATGTAGAGAACCGTCAGTTCATCACTAATGTAATCAGATCAATAATCGCATGGGTGAGAAGCTAACAGTTACTGAGCACGGCTGAATCAACGACCACGCTAAACTAAATTAGATATACAGGGTGAAACGATAAAATTGTCGTCCTACAGCTTTATTTTAAAACTTTTATTGTAAAAATCAATTCAGGTAACTTGATTATGTAGTAGAGCTAACATTTACAGAGTGGAATGATAAAATTGTCGTCCTAAAGAAAATAACACTACAGCTTTATTTTAAAACTTTTATTGTAAAAATCAATTCAGCTAACTTGATTATGTTGTAGAGCTGACATCTACAGGGTGGAACGATAAAATTGTCGTCCTAAAGAAAATAACACTACAGCTTTATTTTAAAACTTTTATTGTAAAAATCAATTCAGGTAACTTGATTATGTAGTAGAGCTGACATCTACTCAATGTAGCCGCCTTCAGCCTCAATCACCGCCTCGATACGGATCCGGAACTGGGAGCATGCCTTTTCCACAAGCGCCGGCAGTAGCTCGGCGAATACTCGGCGGATGGCGGCGATCAGGCTCGCTTTGGTGTGGTGGGAGGTCATGTTGGTGATGTTCTCGACGTATGGCCGAACGAAGTAGTCCAGCAGGTTCAGGTCGGGGTAGGAGGGGGGCCTGGCAGATTTGATTAGCCTGAGGTTTTTTTGTCTTCTCAGTAAAGATCTGGCTTGTCTGGAGCCTGTAGGACCTACTCTTCAAGACCTTCTTCACATGCATTCATAATTGTGTGTGAGACGCCTAAATCTCTGGCAATCTACCGAATAGGCCGCTGGGGAGTTTCATCAATGATTGCCCGGGCTTTTTCGATGAACTCCTTGGTCCGGGTCTTCCTGGCAGTGTCCTTCCGTTCCACCATCTCCAAAGAGTCGTCCAATGCGTTGAGCTGTGCCCTCAATCGTTGAACCGTCCAGATTTGCATTTTCAGGGTGCTGGCAATGGTCCTGTTGTCATAACTTCGATCGGAAGAGAGCATGAGTTACACAGCGGCGCATCTCCGATCTCGCTCGTTGACATTGTGTCACTTTCAGACATGATAGTGTGACACTATGTAGGGGGTCCGCCAAGCAGACGATTCCTTTGTCTGTTTTGGTGCGAAACCAGACAAAGGGTTTGGACTCGAGATCTCGACACGACCGGAAATAGGAAGGGAACGCGAGCAGGGAGTTGGAAGAAGGAACTGAGAGAAGGTAGTTGGCGACGGGCGACGGAGAGTGGCAGATGAAGTAGACACCGGACAGCAGAGAGGCCAGTCGGATGAGATAGGGTCCAGCAGCAGTGAGGGAAGACCGGACAAGATGGGTTGGCATTCCAAGTAGCTTTGTAGAAATTTCGCTAGAAATCCACGCTAGCGTTCGTCTACATATGCACAAATGAATGCACAATGTCACAGAAGCACCCTTCTTACACTTGAATTAACCCAAACATATTGTTCGTTTGTTCTTTTTCTTCCACTCCCTTGATTGTATTTCTTGTAGCTATGAAGAAATGTGCGACACCCCTATCGGAACCACTAGATGATCTCTAGCCAAAAAGTGAAATGGTTTGAAAAAGTTGATGTAACAGGGGACCGAGGGGGTATTGTCAGTATAGAAAGCTCCTATCACTCTTGGAATTTATACACTACTGGCCAGCTAGTTGATGGTTTGCAACAAAAAAAGAAAACCGGTATTCATTAAACAGAAATGAAGTCATGTGGTCTTTTCTTTGGCGGCAATTTATCGTTCCGCCCTTTGCATGCTCCATCACTGATACTGAGCACTTGGATATATAAATATCATTATCATCATCATGCAGTATCGTTAACTTTGATTTCCCTCTCTCTCTCTCTCTCTCTCTCTCCAGTCGTCTTCATCGTCCATAGCATTAGAAAAGTCCTCTAGACTACATCCTGTATCCACACAGAGCCGTTGTAGATAGGTTCTAGCTGGTTGTCTAAGACCTGCTTGTCCGAGTGATGTGGTCAACAGGAGAACATCACTGCCTTATCTTCCGGCAGTACCTCGCATGTGTTGCTCTTCTGATTTCGATGATTTTAGAGATGGGCAGTAGGTGGCCGAGTGATGTTTAATTGGATGTTGCTTCCAGGATTTGTTTAATATAGCTCTTGAGCAATCTACGTCAAGCTTTTCTCTATACGCTTAGTCAACTTCCATGTGGTGCATCCAGATGGACACGATCACTGCTTGGAAAAAATTGTGTTTGATTTTATCGGATCGGTCCCAATTAGATATGACTAAAACTATATATATATATATATATATATAATTAAATCAGTGATGTGAATTAATAGCTAGATGTAGACGTAAGAATAAATCTAAAATATTGCCAAATTATCATAGATAATGCTTAAAAAAAAAAAAAAACATAGGATTAAATTGATCATCATCATCATATCGCGCTGGTAGCACGGATATCCCTGACCCTCTCCCGCCACTCCTCCCTATCGTTCATCGCCCTAGGTAGGTCTTCAGAACAACATCCCGTATCCTCACATAGCTGCTGAATGTATGTTCGTGCTGGTCGTCCTGCTTTTGCACGGCCATGTGTGGGGATCCATAAGAGTACATCTCTTATGAGTTCTTAACTGCTTCTCCAGCAGTGTCCTGCATGTCTGGCTCGTCTAACCTGAATAGTTTTCGTGATAGGGGGCAGGTGGCCGTACAGTTGGTGTCTTGTGGGGTGCTGCTGCCAGGACTTGTTCAGGATTGCACGCAGCATTCTTTTGTAATTGCCATCCAGTTTCTTCTCCAGCCGTTTTGTTAGCGTCCATGTAGTGCATCCATATAGCAGTATCGATGTGACCGCTGCCTGGAAGAAACTGCGTTTCATTTTATCGTTAAGGTCTGATTTCCAAATAATCGATAACCTATTGATAGCTGCCCATGCTTTCGCTAACCTCGTTTCGATGTCCTTTTTGGTTGATTCGACGCTGCTTCCTAGGTACGTGAATTTGTCTACTAGTTTAAGAGGGGTTCTGATATTAAAGGTTAAATTAATTAAAAAAATAAAATAAAAAAGATGAGAAGAAACCATGTGATATGTACGTACTCTTATGTGGAGGGTAACTGAATTAAGTGGCACGAAAATAAAGTTTGAAATTAAAAATTATAATTTTAAATTTTGAATTTAATTTAATATAAGAATTACTGTATCCTTACGTAAAGTTATTCAAGAAAGTTGTACTTCCCTTAATTAGTATTAAATCTGGAGTTTTAAGTTGAAATGGATTTAGATTTTAAAAAATAAAAAAATGAAAAAAAATTAATTTACTATATTTCCAACCGGCAATAAAAAAACTGGAAGTGGGCTGAATGAGAAGAAAACTTTTCACTCCTCTTCTACCCCCTCCCACACTTCTTTCCTGTGTCTATTCTGAATTTTTTTATCCATTAGATCTAAAGAAGTCCCGTTATTTTTGGTGTTTTTGATTTAGATCAAAACCAATAACAAGATGGAAATAAATTTATAATCCAAATGTGACCGGTTTTTGTTTTTTTCTTAAAGAAATATATATATATATATATATCATCATCATCATCATTTCGCGCTGGTAGCACGGATATCCCTGACCCACTCTCACCACTCCTCCCTATCGTTCATCGCCCTAGGTAGGTCTTCAGGACAACATCCTGTATCCTCACATACCTGCTGAATGTACGTTCGAGCTGGTCGTCCAGCTTTTGCGCGGCCATGTGTGGGGATCCATAAGAGTACATCTCTTATGAGTTCATCTCTGCTTCTCCAGCAGTGTCCTGCATGTCTGGTTCGTCTAACTTGAATAGTTTTCGTGATAGGGGGCAGGTGGCCGTACAGTTGGTGTCTTGTGGGGTGCTGCTGCCAGGACTTGTTCAGGATTGCACGCAGCATTCTTGTGTAATTGCCATCCAGTTTCTTCTCCAGCCGTTTTGTTAGCGTCCATGTAGTGCATCCATATAGCAGTATCGATGTGACCGCTGCCTGGAAGAAACTGCGTTTCATTTTATCGGTTAGGTCTGATTTCCAAATAATCGATAACCTATTGATAGCTGCCCATGCTTTCGCTAACCTCGTTTCGATGTCCTTTTTGGTTGATGTCCTTTTTGGTATATATATATATATCATTCAATGCAAAAATATTGCTAGTTTTTTTACATTGAATTATGAAAAATAGAATAGTTGCTAATTGACTAATTATTGGATATAACTAACAAGTTTTTGGAAAGAGAAATCTCAATGAGCGTCGTTTAGTAATAATGACTAATTACACGGAGGATAGGCCTTTATTTTATATTGCCTTGGAGATTAGGAATTTTCCGAGAAAGAAAGAAAGAAAGAATAAAATGCATTGTGAGAAAAAAAAAGAGGTGGAGGGAAACGCATGCACACAAATCTATATATATATATATATACATATATATATATATATATGTACATATACATATATATAAACTTATCTATACATACATATATATATATATAAACTCACAAAGATATATATATATATATATATATATATATATATATATATATATTAGATGCACTAGGCATGCAGGGCACTGCTGGAGAAGTAGGGACGACCTCATAAGTGATGTACTCTGGTGGACCCCTTCACAGGGACGAGCGAAGGCAGGGCGACCAGCACGAACCTACATACAGCAGCTCTGTGTAGATACGGAGTGTAGCCCTGAAGACCTGCCGCAAGCGATGAACGATTGGAAGGAGTGGCGAGAGAGGATCAGGGATATCCGTGCTGATGGCACAAGATTATATATATATATATATGTGTGTGTGTAGATATCTATCCATCTATATATATATATATATATATATACCTGCATTCGAATCGACAGCTTACAGTAAGAACACCTTTTATAGTTACTACAAAGTGGCATCTTTTCTTTTCTTATATTTCCCTTGTTGAATTAATGTTCCATCCTAACAGTTGTTTTTCTAGAAACTCAGCTCCATAGATCAAACCTCCTAGTTATCAGTTTAAGATTAAACAAATTCAACTTAGGAAAATTATGTCAAAATCCAGGACATCCTTGAATATCTCAAATTGAAAAAAAGATTGCCACTGGCAAGGAAAAATTGATTTAGTACACGAATCGTAAATGAAGAAAATTGTGTCTAGATCCACGACAGTCTTCAACACCTGCACCTAAAGAGAATATCTACTTAGGGAAATGATATTCACTGGCAATGAAAAATGGATCTATTACAAGCATCCAAAATGAAGTAAATAGTGTCTAGATAAACGACAGTCTTCAATATCTCAACTTGAGGAGAATCTACTTGGAGAAAACGTGGTCCCTGGCAATGAAAATGGATTCATTACAAGAATCTAAAATGAAGAAAATCGTCTCTAAATCCAGGACAGCCTTGCTTACCTCTATCAAAACGGAACTATTAAGAGAAAAAAAAACCCAGAAATATTCGTGTCTAAATCTAGAACAGTTTTCAACATCTGACCCCCAAAATCATCTGGGAACTGAAAATCTCAATCCAAAGAGAATCATTCTGGAAAATCTTAACCCCTTAAAACCTTGTTCACACACACACACACACACATATATATATATATATATATATATATTGAGCACTCTTAACGAATTTTTTTGGTGTTTCTTTCTTTTGGCAAGACATACGTTTTTGGTTGATTATTTTCAAGTGGTACGTACGCTTTTAGTCTTTACGTTTTTTTTTTAATTTTTCCCTGATAGCATTTTAGCTATTTGTGTTGTATTTTTTTTATTTGCAAATTGTACTCTAGATAGAATTATAGAACATGTCATATATATTTAAAAAACTACTTGATTGAATAGTTCTGGTTAACTCCATTGAAACCTCTCTGAGTCAAAAACGTAACAGAAGATATAGAAGAGCACGGGAGGTGCCCGTGGTGTTATGGTTATCGTAGTAGGAAATGGTCACGAGTTCAAATACTAGACGAGCCTGATTGCATTTCACATAGCGCTTATCATCATCATCGTGTTGACCCTCTCTCGCCACTTCTCCCTATCGTTCATCGCCTCTAGCAGGTCTTCAGGGCCACACCCCGTATCCTCACATAGATGCTGGATGTATGTTCGAGCTGGTAGTCCTGCTTTTCCCAGGCCATATGAGGGGGTCAATAGAAGTACATCTCTTATGAGCTCGTCCCTGCTTCTGTAGCTGTGACCTGCATGTTTGGTTCGTCTAACTTGGAGAGTTTTCGTGATGGGATGTGGGTGGCCGTATAGTTGGTGTCTCGTGGGGTGTTTCCGCCAGGACTTGTTTAATATTGCTCGCAACATTCTTGTGTTATTGTCGTCTAGCTTCTTCTCGAGCCGTTTAGTTAGCGTCCAAGTAGTGCATCCATACAACAGTATCGATACAACCGCTGCTTGGAAGAAACTGCGTTTCATTTTATCGGTCAGGTCTGACTTCCATATGATCGATAGCCTATCGATAGCTGTCCATGCCTTCGTTAGCTGCGTGTCAATGTCCTTTTCTGTTGATGATAAGCTGCTTCAACTTCAAATTTGTCAACTATTTTAAGAGGGGTTCCATCAAGTGTGATCATGTCGCCTGTTTGATTATAGCACATATATTCCGTTTTGTGTGCATTGACATTGACGCCAATGCCTGCGGCGGCTCGTTCCAAACTATGTAGTAGTGTTTCGGATCGGTTGGGTGTATTTGCCAGTATCCCTATGTCATCGGCGTAGTCGGCGTCGGTAATTGTTTTTGCAGTGTGCCTTCTGCTTCTTTTCTTTGTCAGCTCGAAGCCGTTTTCTCTGATTTTATCAATCGATTTTCTAAACACGTAATCTAGACAGATGATAAAGAGGTATGGGGCTAGCGTATCTCCTTGTAGTACTCCTGCTACAATGTCGAAGTATTCTGTCTCCATCCGGTGAACGTACTTTCATTTTGGTGTTTCTATAGAGAATCGTTATTGCTGCCACGGTTTCTTTAGGTAGGCCGTATGCTAGTAGGATTTATTCCATCTTTCCTCTGTGAATGGAATCAAAGGCCTTGGTAAAGTCGACAAATAGTAATGTCACTTATAGGTTTTTTGCCCGTACGCCCTCTAGTATTCTACGGATGGTTAATATTTGTGAGCTCGTGGATCTATTTCTTCGGAAGCCATTTTGGTTTTTCTTAAGGATGTTGTCTATTTTGGGTTCTATCCGGTTTCGTTGTAGGGCATTGTAATTTTTGGCTGCTATGGATGTAAGTGTTATGCCTCGGTAGTTCTTGTCTAATCCGAGGTCATCCTTTTTAGGGAAGGGGAGGATGCATCCTTTCATCCATCTGTCTATCGTATTTTGATTATAGACTGCGTTGCAGTGTCGGAGCAGTATGTCGTCGAATTGTCTGATCTTCCATACTTCTGGGGGAATCTCATCCAGCCCTGAAGCTTTCCTATTTTTGATTTTTCTAAGAACCGAGTCGAGTTCTACTTGAGTGAACGGTCTTAGTTTAATGTCCAATTGCTTACTAATTATTCTGGTGATTGGTTTATGTGTTACTTTCGGTGGGTTTCCTAGTAGGTTTTCGAAATGCCGTTTCCACAGTTTTATTCTTTCCTGTTGGTTTGCAGCTTTCAGTTTGGCTTTGACTGTGCTCTTCCTTCTACTCACTTCGTTTATTGTTTGCCAGGCTATCCTAGATTGCCTATCTTCCACTGAGTCTCTAATCTTATCTATCTAATTTTGTATGTATTCTGTCTGTTTCTTTATATATATGCCTGCTAATTGATAATGTGCCGTTTTTAGTTTTCGGGCATTTTTGTTTGTTGGGTTCTTCCGATAGCTTTTGGAGGCTGTTTTCACGTCTTTGGAATGGCATGTTTGATCGTCATCGAGCGAAAATAACTGTCATGCAGTTCACAGGTCACTCTCTTCTGGTGCATCAGTTTGTGACTGTACCGTGGGATTTTAACCCTGTCCCATATTGTCAGCCAAGCTCACCCACGCCAACAGAATATGCACTTCCGCCGTCTTTGGAATAGCATGTTTGGCCGGGTCAGGGATCAATATATTACACCCGTCTATTATGGGAAAAGCCATAGACGAGGCATGAAAACAAGCTAAGGAGTATGTAGTAATTTCAGTGGATAAGAGTAATATTATTAAGTATTGACATAAATCAATACTGTACCATAATGAGGAATTATGGATTAAAAAGGGAGCTAGTGGCAACTTTGATAATCCTATGGGTTCATTTGACGGTGCAATACTGTCTGCATTGATCGGGTACTTATTTCTATATAATCTCAATAACATCACTGACCCCTGTAACCACGGGCTTTTAGAGATGATGGATTAATTATTGTGGATAACTGTATGGCAAGAAAAGGGGATTTAATCAAAAAGAAATTACATCGGTTGTTCAATAAGTTTTGATCCAAGTTGGACATCCAAACTGATTAAAAAATTACCGATTATCTAGATGTTAAGTTTAATTTATATAACGGTACCATAGCACCATTTAAAAAAAACACTGCCAAGTCCTATCTTATATTGATACAGATTCTAACAATTATAAACTGTTTTTTTAAGAACACACCTGATGGTATTATGGTATGATTATCAACTAATTTTTCTAACCGTGATATCTTCACTGAGAATAAGCATGAATATGAGGAGGAGTTAAAAAATAGCGGATATAAAACCAAATTGGTTTAAAAGTCTAAGGATGAAGCTGTAGACCAACATAATGGGAATAACAGAACAAGGAAAATTTTATGGTTTACGCCACAATACAATATGGTCGTAGCTAATAAGAGAGGAAAATAATTTTTCAGATTATCAAAGAAAAACTTTCTTCGATCGGATAGTCTATACAAAATACTTCATTGGAACACCGCTGATTGATTGGTTGGTTTGGTTGGTTGGTTTTATGGCATATCAACCTTTTAGGTTATTTAATACCAAATCCATTTTTATACAAATAATTCTATTTCAAACACTTTAGTTGAGGATAAGTAGGCAGTTTAAATGTAAGTACAGTTTAATTGTGAAAAACAGTTCTTTTTCAAGCTATTCAGTTTAGTCTAACAATTCAGTTTAGCATGAGTATGCCTGTAGTCCTTTTTAACCCATAGATAGGGCCTTATCAGGTGCTACTACTCCGGGCCAGAATGGACCTGGGAGTGATGGCAATGAAGGGGTACTCCGCATTTCCGCAGTTCTAATTCAGCTTATTCAGTTAATTATATGTTCAAATTTTATTTACAATTCCATTTCAAATAATTCTGTTAACGTTACTCATCATTAGGTCCACAACAATATACATCCACCTTATTCATTATATACTCAACTTTTCACTTCCTTTGGAGTGGGCGATTAGTTTTATCAGTATGGTGGGGTGTCCTCGTGGTGTAATGATTAAAGCGATGGACTGCAGAATCGTAGTAAGCGAGTTTGTACTCCAGTCGCGCTATTACGTTCACTTTCGGGCAAATAGCCTTGGGAAAGGTATGAACCCCCTTATCCTCCCAGCTATGGGTTAAATAGTACCACTCTTATTCTTCAAGGAGAATGGCTGTGGCATTAAATAACCTACAAAGTTGATACGCCATTAAAAACAAAGAAACCAAACAAAACCATCTTCTATAGACATACTCTCATCCAGTCTTTTTGTTTCTTATTTCTTTATATATTCTCTTTTCTATTTAGCTGGGTGTGTCCTCGTGGTGTAGTGGTTAAAGCGATGGATTGCGGAATCGTAGTACACGAGTTTGTACTCCAGTCACGCTATTATGTTCACTTTCGGACAAATACCCTTGAGAAAGGTATGAACCCCCTTATCCTCCCAGCTATAGGTCAAATAGTACCACTACTGTTCTTCTAGGAGAATAGCATTGGCATTAAATAACTTACAAAGGTTGATATGCGATTAAAAAAAGAAACCAACCAACTTATCAGTATGACTGAATTAAGGGAACCCATTACGTGGGTTATTCGTAAGTTTTTAATGCTGCTTTTATTAAAGAAACTTACCACTAGTCATAGTAAAGTTGGTGATCATAGTCGAGGGTGACTATAACGCTCATTTTTTCGATAGCTACTACACCAAGGTGTATGGGAGGTGCTACTCCTTTCCCTGGATTGCTCCACTTTACCCTTGATCCATATCTTATAATGCTGAGTGCTACAGTTCCATTTCAAACAATTCAGTTTAGCATAAGCAAGTAGTTTAAATGTAAGTACGGTTTAATTGTCAAAAACATTTCTATTTCAAGCTATTCAGTTTAGTCAAACAATTCAGTTTAGCATGAGTATGCCTTTAGTTCTTTTTAACCCAGTGATAGGGCCCTATCAGGTGCTACCACTCCGGGTCAGAGTGGACCGGGGAGCAATGTCAATGAAGGTGTACTCCGTATTTCCCAAAGTTCCAGCATCACTGGAACCTCACCATCAGATTGTTTGATGTCATATCAGGACACTCATTAGGGGGTGCCGTCGGTGTATTAAATTGAGTTATATTACTATCCCTAAATCGGACATTGGCATAATGGTTAGAATGTTCGCCAATGGCCTTGGAGACATGGGTTCAATCCCAGATCGAAAGACTCAAAAAATGGTACTTGATGTCTCCTTGCTTAGCACTCAGCATTATAAGGTACGGGTCAAGGGTAAAGTGGAGCAATCCAGGGAAAGGAGTAGCGCCTCCCCTACACCTCCGTGTAATAGCTGTTGAAAAGGGAGCATTCTGGTCACCCTCGATTACGGTCGACAACAACTTACAAAGCAGCCTATCAGGTGTAGTCGCTATCGAAAAAAGGAGCATTCGACTATGATCGCCAACTTTACTTTACAATGCCTAGTTGTAAGTTTCTTTAATAAAAACAACATTTAAAAAGTCATGAATAACCCACGTAATGGGTCCCCTTAATTCAATTGTTCAAATAAAACTATTCGCCAACTTAAAATGAAGTGTTAACTTGAGTATATAGAGTATAAGGTTGATATATATGGTCTTGGACCTAATGATAAGTAACGTTAACAGAATTTTTTAAAAGGTATACGTGGGTTCAACGCAGGGTCCCTTCAAAAAAGATATTATTGAAGTAATTTCGGACATAGGTATATAGACATAGAATTTGTGTATGTAATTATGAGCGGGAAATTAAGAAAAATCAAGGTACAAATCCCATATTAATATGGGATATAGTAAAGAAATGCCGGAAATATAAACCTGAGGATAAATATTACGATTAATGGATGGTGGATAAACCTAACATAGCTTCCGACGATAATCCAAATGAATTACTTAATCAAAGATCGGAAATACTTAATAAATGTAGGCACATAAAATGTTGGCTTCTGGGTAGATCATCATCATCATCATGTCGTGCCGCCAGTACGGATGTCCCTGACCCTCTCTCGCCACCTCTCCCTATCGTTCATCCCTCTGGCTGGTCTTCAGGGCTACATCCCGTATCCTTACATAGCTGCTGAATGTATGTTCGAGCTGGTCGTCCTGCTTTTGCCCGGACATATGTGGGGGTCCATATGAATACATCCCTTATGAGCTCGTAACTGCTTTTCCAGCAGTGTCCTGCATGTCTGGTTCGTCTAACTTGGATAGTTTTCGTGATAGGAGGCAGGTAGCCGTATAGTT
>OY757946.1:12531631-12554131 GCA_963585895.1 Sepioteuthis lessoniana | reverse complement strand
ATGGCAATAAAGGGGTACTCCACATTCTCCAACGCTCCAACATTACTATGAGATTGTTTAGTGTCATATGCAGGACATTCGTTGGTGGTGGGGAGGTCTGTTCCCTTTGCAGAGATGCAGTTGGTGTATTCTACAGCCCCAACCAATAGGGCAATATCAGTCTTCCTGGGTTATTTAATGCTAAACCTATTCTCCCCCCCAAAAAAACAGTCAGGATACTGTTGAACTTAAAGCCATAAGGGAACCCTTGTCTGTCCTAGAGGAATTTGTTTGAAAGTGAATGTAATAGAACAACGGGTGTTCGAACCCACTTTCTACGTTGTCGCAGCTCATTACATTACCCACTCCCCCCCTAGAATCCCATCGTATTAATTATAATAACCAAATTCTTGAATTTCGGAAAGAAAGGGTTCATCTTACACTATCGATTAAATTATAAATTAAACCCCGATTTAGAAATAGTCGATTTTTTTTTATTTTTGATAAAAAATTTCCGGAGGATAGGGAGGTATTTTTAAAAATAAATAAATAAATAAAGTGCGTTTTTATTAAAACTTTGAAATTACTATAGTCAGATATTGCCTTAAAATATTTGTATAAAAAATAACCTTTTTTATTGAATAATAAGCCAGTAACATCTCAAGAACAAATTGGAGAATTTAAATATAGCTTTGGAGAAAATTTTAAGCTTTTCATAAAATTAAATTACATATTGAAAGAGATAAAAAAAATGTGTATTTTCAAGCCCGAAGAAGCCTAATTCGTAAAAGAGCCATCTTACTAAGTCGTGTATTAAGAATCTAATGAATAAAAACATTTATTTTTGCTTTAAGGAAACTTAAGAGGATGTTAGAAACAATATGACAAAGACAACAAGAGAAAGAGTGATAGATAGAGAGATAGAGGGCGAGAGAGAGAGAGAGAGAGAGAGAGAGAGAGAGAGAGAGAAAGAGAAATATAAGAGTTAAAAATATCATAAATTGATTAAACAAAAGAACTCCAGTAAAATATGATGAGTTCAAGTATTAAAATTACAAATTAGATTTGCCGCTACAATCGCCGGAAGATCATTACCAGTGCCAAAGTATCAAACAAGATTTGTTTTAACCAAATTACCAGGATATTTTCGTTCTACAAGCAACATGTACGAATAAGACGTCAGAATGAAATAAAGCACATTTTAGTCGACGTAATTTTCACACCTAAATTTCTAAGAGGCGCTTTGATCAGAAGAAAATTAATCGGAAATTGGTGATTAGATCAACAAAAAAATCTTTGGTGACTAAAACGCAGAAAGTGTGAAAAAAAAAAGTATTTATTTATATGTATAAATTTTTCGTACAACATATTTGAAAAATTATTTTAAAGAGAGAAATCATACTTTAAGAAAACGTCTAAAATACGTCTAAAAAGAAAGAAACAAAAAAAAAACAAAAAAACCTAAAGGGCCCTTTCAACTGGGGTTCTTTCAACTGCAACCGCAGATAATATTTTCAACTAAAGAATTGGGTGGTAAGCCGTGTGTTATATAATGACTGTTGACATTGATTTTGGGTTCGTTCCTTGTGACCCCGTGTGCTTTGACAAGCTGTCATGTTGTGATTTGTAAACAGGGGGTGCCAGTGTGTCCGGGTAGGCCGGTCGAACAGGTGTGTAACCGGAAGGAGATCACATGTATAAAGAGGATTTGACATCAACCTACTATGGTTGATATGCAATAAAACCCAACTTAATCAGATAGTATGTATTTGATATATATGTATAAACAGGGCTTTCCATTAAATAATCGACAATGGTTCATATGCCATTAAACCTAAGCAAACAAAATCCTACATGTTCGATATATATGTATTAAGATGATTTGGCATTAAAGAACCTACACTGGCTGGTGTGCCACAGAACCCATACAAGATATATACATATATATATATGCAAATTTCATTAAACATAACAGACATTTTATGTCTACATATTTTCTTCTGGATCCGTTCGAATTCCCGTATTACTTTTATCGTATTGGGAGGGGATTGATTTATGTATTGTCCATACTTGTATGTATCCCTGGTACTTTTTGCCCGACTTTGGGCCATCATCAGGGGAGGATCTATTACAAAAGTGATGTAACTTTTGTTTTAGCATATTAGTACTAGGGATACATGCAACTATGGACAATACATAAATCAATTCCCCCCGAATACAATAAAAGTAATACGGGAATTCGAACGGATCCAGAATAAAATATGTAAACATAAAATGTCTATTATGTTTAATGAAATTTGCATTAACGAAGAAATGCTGCCTAAATATACATATATATATATATATATATATATATACGTATGTATATGTGTGTGTGTGTGTGTGTGTGTGTGTTCGATTCAACTGTCTGCTTTCTTTTCTTTTCTCTTTCTAAGCAGCAAGCCACAAATCACATGGTTCTTTCTTTCTTTCTTTCTTTCTTTCTTTCTTTCTTCGTGTCTGTCTATTCAGTATTCGATCCCTTCAAATATCCCAATGAGTTTTTTGATTTTTGGGTGGAATGGTTTCATGTAGGCATCGTACACGCCCAAGGACTTTCGGTTCTCACAGAAACTATCTTCAACGGAATGAATAATGAAATGATGAACGGAATGGTGAGTAATATAAATTTATCTAAAGCGTTGGAGGAAGAATGTGTCATACGACTTCAAGAAAGACTTGAAAGGACTAAAAATAAAATAGACAGACACAAAGTCTGTCTCATCGAAAATATTTAAAAGAAAAAAGTTATATATATATATATATATATATTGAAAATGTAGAAACAAGAAAATCAACAAGTATATTTCATTATGAAATTATTTCACTACGTCTTTAATTGGAATCATTTTGAGATGAGGCTTCTTAATCTGAGAATTAATTTTTATTTATTTATTGCGGACTTTTTGTCCTCATCTTGGTAGTAGTTTTTGTATATTTTCTTCTTTCACTACGTTTCGGCCAATTTTCACCTCTGACCTTTTTCAGGTGATTAACCGCGACCTCAGATAGGAATGCTGAGTCTTGTAACCGTATCCCCAGTAATTACTGCCTTCCATAGTTGTTGTCAATCGCCCCACGTTTTTGACCAAGTAAAACCCTGGCCGGCTTGGGTAGGAATTGAAACCGCTATCTTCTGACAATGCTCACCTGGAACCGTTGAAACTCAACGCCTCTATCCGCTGCGCTGAGAGAGGCTCAGGGCCATTAACACACCACTTTCCTTGTACAGGGTCTTTTTGGCGCACTCTTGCGATGACTTCTGTTATCATTGTTGTTAACGGAACATCGGTCACTTCGTCATCCCATCCCCTTCTTACGTCTGCCGCTCTCCTCTTAATAAATGATGCAGCCACTCTGAGCCATTTAACTGTCCGACCAACTTTCCACAAAATGAGAACACACTGCGTCGGGTAAGGACCTATGGCACACTTGGAACCTCATAACCTCGTTCCCATATTAGCATTTTGTCCTTTTCCCGAACTGTTAGGCCAAGCACTCGTGCACCGTTCTGCAGTCGATCTGGTTCCTTGCTCTTCAGTCCAAAGTTAGCCAAATGTTGCTTTACCCTGATTGCAGAAACTATGTCTTCGTTGATGAAGACATCGTCGATGTAAGCCGAGGTTGCCTGCATGACTGCATCGTCTTTTGAGAGTGCAGCCTCAACAATAGCCCGCATGATTGATGGTGCCACATTGAGTACGAAGCCCATGCGCGAAAGGCAGTACCTATTTCCTTCAAAGATAACTTTTTGGTACGGCCACAAGGAGTTGTGCACGCGCACTTGCAAATATGCCCTTCGGAGGTCGAGTACTGATACGTTGGAGCCTTTCTATCTCCACTCTCTTAACTTCTGCGCTTGTGTAGACGTCGAAGCATCCATTCAGTTCACGAAAATCTAACACACTTTTGACTTATTCTGTTGAACTACGGCCATTAATGGAATCAGGGCCTTTGGAGGACCGAGTTCCTCCTCAGGATGGGAAGCAGTCATCCATTGTTCAGCCACGTTTCCAGCTCATGACGGTACTCTTGTTGAACTTGAGCAGACACAGGATACTCGGGCACCTCGTTCACACAGTTATTGGGTGGCTGATTCCCTGACCACTTCCATGACGCTTTCCAAGCCCTGGTCTTCTCATTGAACTCAGTGCTGAAGTCCGGTTTCTCTATTTTGATCGCGGCGTAGGCATGCGGCCATGTCCTTGTGAAGATAACATTACCGGACTGGTCTATATGGACTCCACCCAACATCCTAATAATATCCATACCGAGTAGCATGTCGAAGCCCAACAGCGAACAGTTCACGACCAGCACATCAGCTTTCACGGGGCTTACGTTATCTGCTGCCTGCGTGATAGTCCCGATGCCGTTACTACAAAGAGTCTTGCCAATACATCTGATGCCTGCCCACTCCAGAGGTTGCACACCGATTCAGTCACGAGGGACCCAGAACATCCAGAATCCACTAGCGCCGTGCGCTTCTTGCCATTAACCACAACTTCAATCACCGGGAGCGCCTCCTTTAATTTGAGTGGGCAGAGAGTGGCACTAACCTCTCGCCCCCGTTTCCGTTTCCTGGACAATTCTTCATAAGATGTCCAGTTTTGTTACAGAGATGACAACGTATACTTGATCTCTCTTTCCAGTGTCTAACACTGCTTCGCTGCATACAATCGCTGGCCAGATGGTTTGGGCCTCCGCATCTGAAACAAGTGACATCACACTGATGACTTTTGAGAATGCTCGGGGTATGCGAGGTCTGCTCAGGTCGCTCTACAGCGGCCAGATGCTCGTCCCTGGTATCCACTAACACGGCACGAGCCCTTTCAAGTACTTCTCTTAAAGTTAGGGTTTCTAACCTGGTTGACGATCGGAGGAGTCCCTTGACGTCACTAGGCAGCCCATTCACGAAAGTACTCTTTATCCAACATTCTGGCGGCGTTTCCCCAACTAGTCGTGCTAATCGTTGCAAGTCCGTCAGGAACTCATCTGCGGACTCTTCTGGACGGAGATGGCGCGTAGTAAATTGTTCGAAAGCCACGAACGAATCGGTTTCATAGGCTTTTATCAGAGCGCGCTTGATCTCCTCAACGTCATCCTGTTGTTCCTTAGATAGCTGCCGGTACGTTTCTCGGGCCGTACCTTTTAGTCGTAGTTGCAGAACCCTCTCTATCTTGGAAATCTCGCAAAGCTCACAGGTTAATTCTAAGTTTTCCAACCATTCCAATATTGGCGTATCTGTCGTTTCGCCGCTAAACTCGAGGATAAGCCGAACATCAAATTGCCTGGACGCCATGTTTAATACTATGCCGAAATAGCTTGTAATTTAAATTGTTTTTTATGAATGTAATACACAAAAGGGGGTGAAGGGTATGCCTCCTTGACAACAAGAAAACGACGTGAAATCAACTTCTTATTAAACAGTCCTTCTTTCTTCTTCAGCCTCTTTCCTCCGCTGTCCTGTCTCTTTCCTACTCGACGTGTTCACTGATTCGGCGTTCCTTGTTCTCTTCTCTCGTCCGTCCGAGATTTAGACGATGTTGTCTAAGGGACGTAACTCATACTGCCTTGCTGGTACACTTCACTAATGCAGATTCTGCCTTTCAGATTCACTACACATTTGTTAGCACATAGTTAAATGGCTTCAAGCATTGTAAATGATTAAGAATTTCTATTCGACCCATTGATTGGACCCTAACAGGTACTTCCACTCCAAGTCAGAGTGGACTTGAGAGACATGGGAATGAATGGGTACCGCAAATTTCCCCGAGCTTCAGAACTGGAGTCTCACTGTAAGAGGGTTTAGTGTCATATCCAGGCCACCTGCTGTAGGATTTTACTCCTCTACAAAGGTGCAGTCCACATATTCTACATTACCAGCCGATGATATGAAATAGATAGATAAAGAGGAAGTATATTCGAGTATATCAAGTCTGAAGGGCTATTAACTAAATTATCATTGAAAGAAAAGCAAGTTTTATTCCAATTTCGAAGCGTATTAGAAATATCGAGACTGGGGCTATGTTTACCAATACATAAATAAATAATGAATGAAACATTAATTTGCTTCAAAATACGTGGTGATCTCGCAGATTGAGGCTATATTTCCCAAGATAGAAATCAACAAAGAATGAAAGCGTTCATGTTCTACAAAAATAGCTTCCTTAAGTTACAAAGCAGTGCAGATGTTTTCCCTTGAATTTTAAACTTCAAAATCTGAAAATAAATAATTAATTAAAATAAAATAAAAAAAAACGATCTAAATTTTTAGTCTTTTGCATTACAAATTTTCGGATATTTTCGAACATCATCAATATTTTCCAGTTGACGTTCAAATTTACGATCATTTTTCAGCCTTTTTACTTTAGGATTTCTTTGGTTAAATCAGATTACACATCACCGATTTATCATTTATTTTCTGAGCATAAAATGATTGACTGGAATTCAGAGAATACGAAAGAAAAATGGATGCAAGTGTCCTCGTGGTGTAATGGCGATGATGCATTTCCAACATGCATTACCACAATTGAATACACACGAAATTTGTTGGTTCTGCACTGGTAATGATGTTTCGGCTCCGAAACCATTATTTATCCTAGAATTATCATCTAATAAAAAATGGCTTCACGGGAAACATAATTGATATTTGCTGTTCAATTATATATATATATATATATATATATATATATATATATATATATATGAAATAAACATTCAGAGGTTGTATTTTATATATGACAATATGCCATGTTCGGATTTTTGTTACGATCATCATCAGGGCAATTTATAAAAGATGTTAAAATGATCCATTCGAAGATTTTCAAATGAATAAACAAACAAAATGGTTGGTTAGGTTTTATAGCATATCAACCTTTGAAGGTTATTTAATGCCAAATACATTTTTATACAAATAATCAGTTCTATTTTAAAAAATTCAGCTGAGAGTGAGTACACAGTTTGATAGTTAAAAACATTTCTATTTCAAGCTATGCAGTTCAGTCAAACAGTTCTTTTTCAAACAATTCAGTTAGTATAAGTATTTTGAGTTTCTTTTGGAAAATTTTGGAGAATGTAATGGCATTTTCAAGTATTTTTTATTTAATAAAAATTATTGAAATTAAATAATGAGAGAGGGTTGATACAAGTAAAAATTTCGACTCCAAAGTTTCAAGAAGAAATTTATTTCGTCTTTTATTCCCAAAATAAGGAAAGGTTTATTAAATGTAATGATTGGACTGTTTCTTTCCTTTTTTGTGTGTGAATTTTCTAGGTATCAAAACGGTAGGTATTTTGGCCCTTCTCTTTCTCTCTCTGTTTTTGTCTGTCTGTCTGTCTGTCTCCATTTATTTCTCTCTTTCATTTATACATAGTTAAATGTGAAAACAGTTCTATATTAAACAATTCACTTTAGCGTAAGTAAAATTTCAATGTCAAAACAGTTTCATTCCTAACAATTCAGTTTATACACAGTTAAATGTCAAAAGCACTTCTATTTCAAACAATTCAGTTTAGCATGTGCACCGTTTAGTTCTATTTGACCTATAGATGGGGCCCTATCAGGTGCCAACATTTCGGGCCAGGGTGGACCTGGGAGTGATTACAATAAAGGGGTGTTCCACATTCCCCAAAGCTTCAGCATTATTGGAACCTCACCATCAGATTGTTTAGTGTCACATGCAGGTCACTAGTTGGTGGTCTTATCCCTCTGCAGAGACGCAGTTGGTGTTTTCTACAGCCCCAGCGGACTTGGTCAACCCAAAATTAGGAAACACCGTCTGACCAGGAGCACACGGGAAGCTCTTCCGACATTGAGGTACAAAAAAAAAAGATTCAAGGACTGCTTGAAAAACCCCTTTGATGCCTGTTACATCAATCATCGCCGAGAGTTCTTCCTCAAGCTAAGAAGTGAGAGCCTCGAAGTCGCACCACCAACCATATTGTCTCCTCCTTTGAAAAACAGCTGAGGTCCTGTTCACAAGGAGATAAAGACAAAAATGGAGGTACCGCAACACCAAGCTATCAGGTTCTGACCAGGTTTTCTGCTGCGGCCGTGCCTGTCCCTCTCACATCCACCTTTTTTGTCATGAATGTACTGGCAACCAGCGTGGGCTACATACTTCTTGATCTTGATTACACAAAACTAAGCAGTGATAATGATAATGATATATACAAGATACTCTGTGACTTCGAAAGGTGAATGTAAATAGTCATCTGACGAGACAGAGAGTATAGTAATATTCTCCGCCGAAATAAATTTATTATGACAACTTAACCGAGTTTGAGTCTCCATCAAATTGTACTATATATATATATATATATATAATTTGAGCCGAATTATGAAGAGTAAGTGGTAATTTACTAAGCTTTTTGCTTAGATGTTGCACAAGGCCATATGAAAGGGAAACCCAATGAGACTCGAACTCACTCGTGTAGGTTTGCCAGTGTTGCTTGCTAACCATTACACCACCACAGGCACCTATTACGAAGAGTATGTGTACAGAAATCAAAAACATGAAAATATATTGGAGCGTCCCTTACACTTTACGAAAGAGCTTTCATATGTGATTTCATCTAAGAATTTGGAACCTGATTTATGCAATTTTCAGTTGTTGATTATTTCGTTGGTTTTGTTGTTTTCTAGCGTACCAACCCTTTTCGGATCATTAAACACCGAATTAAAAGTCAAACAATTCAGTCTAGCATAAGTATAGTTTTTGTTTACACAGAGGTAAATGTCAAAACAGTTCTATTTCAAACAATTCAGTTTACCATAAGTACACATTTTAATTGTATTTAACTCATACATAGGACCTGTCAGGTGCAACCGCTCCGGGACAGAGTGAACCTGCTAGCGATGGCAATGAAAGAGTACTCCATATTCCCGAAAGCTCTAACGTTACTGGTACATTATTATCGGATTGTTTTGTATCATATCCAGGAAACTCATTAGGAGGGGGTCTTAATCTTCTGCAGATATGTAGTTGGTGTATTCTACAGTCCCAGATGACTAGACCACAGTACACTTGTTGGGGGAATCTTACCCCCTACCAGCAATGCAGTCGGTGTATTCTGCAGCTCCAGCTGACTGGGCCACAGGACACTCATTGGAGGAATCCTACCCCACTGCAGCAATGCAGTCGGTGTATTCTGCAGTACCAGATGACTGGGCCACAGGACACTCGTTGGAGGAGTCTTACCCCACAGCAGCAATGCAGTCGACGTATTCTACGGCTCCAGCTGACTGGGCCACAGAACACTCGTTGGAGGAATCTTACACCACTGCAGCAATGCAGAGGACGTATTCTACGGCTCCAGCTGACTTGGCCACAGGACACTCATTGGAGCGCGCCTCTGGTGGTGTAATGGTTAGCAAGCTCGGCTAGCAAACCTACACGAGTGAGTTCGAGTCTCATTGGGTGCCCCTTTCATATGGCCTTGTGCCACATCTAAGCAAAAAGCTTAGTAAATTTCCACAGGACACTCATTGGAGGAAATTTACCCCACTGCAGCAATGCAGTCGGTGTATTCTACGGTTCCAGCTGACTGGGCCACAGACACTCGTTGGAGGAATCTTACCCCACTGCAGCAATGCAGAGGACGTATTCTACGGCTCCAGTTGACTAGACAAATATTTAATTGCCATTTATGTGATTTCTAAACGTTTTAATAGAATAGAATGCAATTCACGTTCATTTCACTAGAAACTGATCTGGTAGGGTTCCTACATTTGCTTAAACAAAATTAGGATATGCATCTTATTTTTATCTATTAGAAAGACTAAATGAAATTTCTCTGGAGAATTGGTATAAACATTATTTCCATTTACTTCTTCAGAATGAAATAGTAAAAGATAATTAACCAAAAATAGAGAACCTGCTGAATAGTGGACTTTGTCTTCTCGGCTAACCAAAGTGTGAAAACCAAAAAAAAAAAAAAAAAAAAAAACAGACCCAAGAACCTTGTTAGAAAAATAAAGAGTCACAAGAATCTTGTCAGAAAACGAAACATCTATGGAACTTGAAGTTAATTGTGAGACCAGATATAATTGCTGCTTTAGAACGATCTCCAAGAGCTTTGTTGCTCTGGGGATCTAGAATACACCGACTGCTTCTCTCCTGAGGGGTAAGAACCTCCCCTCAACGGGAGTCCTAGATATGACACTAAAAAATCTGATGTTGGCGCTTCAGTCATTCAGCAGCTTTTGGGAATGCGGAGTACCCTTTTATTGTTATCACTCTCAGGTCAACTCTGTCCCGGAGTGATTGCACCTGATAGTGTCCTCTCTATGAATCAAATAGAACTAAACTGTATATTTATGCTAAAATTAATTGTTTAAAATAGAACTGTTCTCTTTGAAATAAACCTGTTTTTGACATTAAAACTGTTTCCTTATGCTAAACTGAATTGTTTGAAATAGAACTGCTTTGATATTTAACTGAGCTGTTTAGACATTTAACCGTTTGTAAACAAAAACTATATTTATACTAGACTGAATTGTTTGAAATTTAATGCGGCTTTAAATGGTTCGAAAAAGGTTGATACGCTAAAACCAACCAACCAACCAACCAACGGTTTAGTAAAAGGGGCATGAAGAGTTAGAAATCGGAGGACGAGCCAATACAATCCAGACTACACCATTGTAAAGAACGGCCAGAATAGTGAGGACAGTCCTGGAGACTTGATGAAACTTGCTTTCACTCAGACTCCAGTAAAAGACCATTACCTAGCCATATTCACCAACCCCTTCGCTTGGGCAGGATATGACACAAGGTCAATTTTAAGCGGAGTTTAACAGGTTTGAATTCAGAGTTTTCTTTCTCCTAGACTTGTTGCTTTACTATTTACCCATAGCTGGAGGGAGAATAATTGGATTCATACTTTTACCAACGGTATTAGTGCTACGTGAAATGCAATCAGTCTCATCCAGGATTTGAACTTGTGTCACTGTGTCCATATCCTACGACGATAACCATTACACCACGGGCACCTCCATTACCTAACAATGATGTGAAAGACTCACGTGATGCAGTATATTAATAATTAGACCAAGTGCTAATTAACAAACAAAAAGGAAAACTTGTTGTCTCGTAGATTTTGTCATTCCAACAGTTCACAGAGAGAAAATAAAATAAAGTGAAAATAAAAATAAATTCTTGGAACTTTACAGAGCACTAAAGAAAAGCTGTGGAACATGAAGATGACGGTGATACCAATTGTAATTGGTGTACTATGAACGATTCCGAAAAGTTTTGATAGGGAATTAGAACAACTACAAATTGGAGGACGCATGGGGACCATCCAAACAACAGCTGAATTGAGATCGGTCTAAATTGTAAGGAGAGACCTGGAGATATGACATTTGCTGTCTATCAGGCACCAGAAAGAGCTTACCAGATATCGCTGGTATAAAAAATTACAAGGCGTATAATAATAATAATAATAATAATAATAATAATAATAATAATGATAATAATAATTGGAACAAATCAGGAACAGAGTAGTCCAAGGAAAGTACTCCTCAGAAGATTAGAACTACCGCATGCATCTTTGTGTTATACGTAGGAGATTTGTGTTGGGTTTTGATACAGTCTGTGTATTTAGACCCCCATCGACGAGGTAGAATAATGATTACATCGATTAATAGTTCCATGTATCGATGTGCAATCTTCTTATTAAACAGATGGCTTTCGAGATAGGAATGCAATGCACACTCGCCCTTTTGTGCAGTTGAATCTCTCTGAATCTCATGACCCAGCTGATGAGTGTGTCAAATTCAATAAAGGTCTAATCGATATTCGACTTATCCCTCTTCAATCACCCAAGCTCGAGACACAATTCACAGGTCGCTTCGCAACTCTGAATTGAAATCAAATTCGATTAACGATAGATCGAAGCTAGAAACAAAATTTCCAACAGAGAATCGTCCACTTCTTTGTCGTTTTAGTCCAGACTGATTACATACGCAGGAAATTATCTTAAACGACGACTAATGCTGGTGTCAATAGCGGTTACCTCAGTTTGGCACAAGGCCATGGGCAGGTGGTGCACTGTGCAAATCAAATTCACAAAAACTAATGAGTAAAGATTAAGAAGATTAAAATGAGGACAAAATAAGAAGAATAAGAAGAAGAAGAAGAAGAAGAAGAAGAAGATTAGAATGAGTAAAAAAGGAAGAAGATTAAAATTGGTAAAGAAGAGGAAGAAGAAAAAGAAAATTAGAATGAGTGAAGAAGAAGAAGAAGAAGAAGAAGATTAGAATGAGTAAAAAAGGAAGAAGATTAAAATTGGTAAAGAAGATGAAGAAGAAAAAGAAAATTAGAATGAGTGAAGAAGAAGAAGAAGAAGAAGAAGAAGAAGAAGAAGAAGAAGAAGAAGAAGAAGAAGAAGAAGAAGAAGATTAGAATGAGTAAAAAAGGAAGAAGATTAAAATTGGTAAAGAAGATGAAGAAGAAAAAGAAAATTAGAATGAGTGAAGAAGAAGAAGAAGAAGAAGAAGAAGAAGAAGAAGAAGAAGAAGAAGAAGAAGAAGAAGAAGAAGAAGATTAGAATGAGTAAAAAAGGAAGAAGATTAAAATTGGTAAAGAAGATGAAGAAGAAAAAGAAAATTAGAATGAGTGAAGAAGAAGAAGAAGAAGAAGAAGAAGAAGAAGAAGAAGAAGAAGAAGAAGAAGAAGAAGAAGAAGAAGAAGAAGATTAGAATGAGTAAAAAAAGGAGAGGATTAAAATTGATAAAGAAGAGGAAGAAGAAAAAGAAAATTTGAATGAGTGAAGAAGAAGAAGAAGAAGAAGAAGAAGAAGAAGAAGAAGAAGAAGAAGAAGAAGAAGAAGAAGAAGATTAGAATGAGTAAAAAAGGAAGAAGATTAAAATTAGTAAAGAAGATGAAGAAGAAAAAGAAAATTAGAATGAGTGAAGAAGAAGAAGAAGAAGAAGAAGAAGAAGAAGAAGAAGAAGATTAGAATGGGTAAAGAAGAAGAAGGCGAGGAAGAAGAAGTCTTTATTCAATTAAGGAAACAATACAATATTTACTCAAGAAAAGGCCATTGAAAGTATTTTCCCGTAAAACTCTTTCACAAAATCTGATAGTAAAGTCCATCACTTTATCCATCACACCACGAGGAACCCCCACAAACCTTAAAAAAAAGATATTAACCCCCTTATTCTTATGGGTTATATATTAATACTATTGTCATTTTCCAAGGATGACTTCGGCATTAAATAACCCACAATATGCCATAAAACAAAATAAAAAATAAACAAAATAAATCAAGATTTTAACTTTGTACATTAACTGGTGTTGTTGAATTTGCCGACTGTATTTCAACAAAGGACTAAGACCCATTCGAGTGTACTGAATATGACACTAAACAATCTATTGGTGAGGCTCCAGTTCTTGGGTTTTGGGGAATGTCAACTACCCCTTCATTGCCATTACTTATCGGTCCACTCAGATCCAGAGTGGGAGCACCTGGTAGGGTCCTATCTATGGGTCCAGTAACTAAACTGAGTAATTACGCTAATCTGAGTTGTTTGAAATTAAATGTTTTTACATTTACTATGTGTTTAAATTGCGTATGGGACTGTTTTTGTATGCTAAACTGAATTGTTTGAAATTGAACTGTTTTTGACATTGAAGCTCTACTTACGCGAAACTGAATTGTTTGAAATAGAACTGTTTTGATATTTATATTGTTTGAAACTTTTATCAAAATGATTTAATTCATCGTCATCTTCATCTTGTCATGTCACCAGCATGGATATCCCTGACCCTTTCTCGCTACCTCTCCCAATCGTTCATCGCTTCCGGCAGGTCCTTAGTGTTACACCCCATATCCTCACACAGCGGCTGTATGTAGATTCGAGCGGAGCGCCCTGCTTTTGCTCGGTCATGTGAAGGGGTCCATGGGAGTACATCACTTATGAGCTCGTCCCTACTTTTCCAGCAGTGTCCTGCATTTCTGGTTCGTCTAATTTTGAAAGTTTTCGTGATTGGAGGTAAGTGGTCGTACAGCTGCTGCTTTGTGGGGTGTTGCTTCAAATGACCAGAAAACGGTTGACATACCGTAAAACAAAACAACTGACTTAATTTGTCTCCACAATATTTACATTTGATATTCGGTTGCTTATTATCAAAAAGGAATCCGTTTCTCTTTTTAAATGTCCTTTTCTTGGCCATGTTCATGGATTTTTCGTATAAAATCTCTTTAGTTTGTCGCTGGAAATATCCATGCAGTTGTTTTTCTTCGTATTCCTAATTTTTGTTTCTTTTCAGTTATTCTTTATGTTACAAGGGATGTTACTGGCTGCTGTGATTAGTTTTTCTTTGCTCTTTTCACTTTATTTCTCGAGTACAGGAATTGAGGCATTTATTCAATCCTCAATTATGGGATGTCTTCTTCCTAATTTTTCTTAGCTCGTATAATCTAAATTATTATTATTATTATTATATATAATAATCATTATTATTCTACTCAAAGGTTTTCATACCATTGTTAGCTGATGGTTTTTCCACTGGAGTCTGATAGTAAGTCTCCTCAAGTCTCTAGGACTCTTCTCAGTATTCTGCCCTATTTCAACTATTTAGTGGTCTCCAGTGATTCTCTAATTAACAAGTCCAATCGTAACTTTATTTCAAATATTCTATTTTCAGTTTTGCAGGATTGCTATTATTAGTTGTGTTTCTTCGTATTCCTAATTTTTGTTGCTTTTCAGTAATTTCTTATGTTATAAGGGATGTTACTGGTTGCTGTGATTAGTTTTTCTTTGCTCTTTTCACTTTATTTCTCGAGTACTTGAATTGATGAGTCAATGCAGTCCTCAATTCTGACTTTAATCTTATTTTTTGGCACATATATTCTAAATTATTATTACCAAATCAGACCCTCTGTACTTGTCATGGTCCCATCTATGGGTCAAATAGAGCGATTTAATCATTTACAAAGCTTGAAACCACTTAACTGTGTGCAAACAAATCATAAATTAGATTGAATTCTTCGAATAAGATGTCAATGCGGGAAATTTTTTACAATATAATAGTGTTAGATGCAATACTTAAAACCAGTTGACTGTAAGCAAACAACAGCAATAATTTAACAGTGTGCAAACAAATGAGCTCAGACTCGTTGAAAACGTTTCCTACAAACTATTCTCTTAAAAATCGTATAAACAGGATTAAGCATTGTATACCATAAAGGGTACCAAATAGTCATTTGTACCGCTAGGGGTCTCAAATATCAAATAAAAGGTTTTAATGTTACTGCATCAAATCGGATGTTGTGCAGTTACACTTCAAATGTACGGTTGGATTACCACGTGCTCGAACGTGTTAATAGTTGTATCGCTACGTCTTTAGTAGTAGTCACACTCTGTTGTAACCCCGCAGTAGGAAAAGTTGACGAACACAGGAAACTTTGTCGTAGTTTTTAACACAAAAGTTTATTCGCTACTTCACAACAATATTAAGTTTCGTCGGCGGGAGAAAGAAACAAGGTATGAAAAATTATCATTATTACTATCATTATTTGTAGCAGTAGTCGTAAAAGTAGTCTTTAACATGTGAGAAGAAATATATCAGAAAATGACAATCAATCAGAAAAAAGTAAGAATTGCGAAAACGATGAAAAAAAGAACACATTAAGTTGAGAAAGAAAGAAAGAAAGAAAGATTAAGAGAAAAAGAAAGAAAGAAAGAGTAAGAGAAAAAGAAAGAAAGAAAGAGAAAAAATAAAGATAGAAAGAAAGAAAGAAAGAGAAAATTAATAAGTAAAGAAAGATAGAAAGAAAGAAAGAATTAGGAAAGAAATAATTAAGTAAAGAAAGAAAGAAAGAAGGAAAGAATAAAATACTGAAAGAAAAAATAGACAAATACAAGAAAGAAAGAAAGAAAGAGTTGAGAGAGAAAGAATTAAGTAAAAAAAGAAAGAAAGTAAGGAAGAAGGAAAGAATAAAATACTGAACCAAGGAAATAAATAAATAAAAGAAAGAAAGAAAGAAAGAAAGAAAGAAAGAATCAAGAGAGGAATAATTAAGTTAAGAAAGAAAGAAATTAAGAAGGAAAGAATAGAATATAAGAAAGAAATAAATGAATAAAAGAAAGAAAGAAAGAAAGAAAGAAATTTGAAAAGTGACCAGAGAAAAAGGCTAAATTTAAGAATGGAAGTTTTTCCATCGGTATTTAATGTCATTACTCAAATTCATGGGGATAACAGTTTGCCAGTGACCACGTTCATCAGTAAAAGATTCCTGAGGAGAAATGTTTTTCAAAAGTTTTCTTGGTAGACTTGCAGATGTCCTAAATGCGAACTTATGTAATCTCTAATCCCTCAATATCACCATGGAGAACCTGCCAGGAAATACAATGTTCAAACCCTTCTTTTGTGACAGAATCACCCGAGTGTGGGGTATTTTTGAAAACAAACAGCCGACCAAGGACTTTAAATTTCCGTGTTAATAAAATTTTACCTACCCCTATTAAGGGATGGGCTACAATTTATGGAACAAGTGGATACTTGTTTCATCGTCTACAAAACTTGGGTGTGTCCTCGTGGTGTAATGGTTAAAGCGATGTGCAACGGAATCGTTGTAAGCGAGTTCGAACTCCAGTCGCGCTATTACCTTCACTTTCGGACAAATACCCTTAGGCAAGGTATGAACCCCCTATTGGTTAAATAGTACCACTGCTGTTCTTCTAGGAGAAAAGCTTTGGCGTTAAAGGTTGATATGCCATTATACAAAGAAACCAAACAAAAAGTTATTTCACGTCCTCTTGGTTTGATTTGGTTCAGTTTTATGTGAAATGTGAAATCTCCTTAATACATAATAATCCTTAATATATATATATATATATTTCGAGACTCATTTCAGAGTTTCAAGTACTGTGCTGCATTTTTGTTAGATTGAAATGTGACAAATGGATTTTTTTATTAAAAGGACAGATGCCTAAGTGGCATAGAAAGGACGGATGCCTAAGTGGCAGGTAAATATGACACATGCTTGCGTAAATAGGAAATGAGAGACAAGTTGACAGGTTAGATAACCAGATGATCGTGACACATTGAAATTAGAAACAAGATGACCTAGATATAATAACATGGAAACAGCGGACAAAAGCCCAGAAGCAAATGTGCACTTGTCATCAGCTGGAAAGATAATACTTTGGCAGCTGACTGGATTTGAATTGTCAACCTCGAGTAGATGTGTTTACGAAAGCAGCCACATTCAAATCTCAGTAGATTCCCGGCTAACGGTCAAAGTGAAGAAATCTCTCGTCAACACCTTATGCACTCAATATCTCTTCAACTCTCTCTCTCTCTCTCTCTCTCTCTCTCTCTCTCTCTCTATCTTAGACTTAGTTGTAGACATTGACTTATGAGGAGAAATGTTAAGGATATATTTTTAAGCACGTGAAAACGACGAATAATTGAAAGAAAGAACTGCGTTTAAGGTTAAATAAAGGAAATTATAATAAAATAGAAAGAAAGAAAGAAAGAAAGAAAGAAAGAAAGAAATGGCGTAGTGGCGAACGTTCACGCCAGCAAGATTGTTGAGCAGTATCCTAATACTGCACCTCTCCAGTTGTTGGGTCGCACTTCGGCCGGCCGTGTTTACTGCGGCACGGATCAGGCCGGGTGTGTCTCGGCAGCTGGAGATTTCCTCCGGGCTCAGGGGGGCCGTCCCCGCAGGCTTTTACCCCTTGTGGGGGTTGGGCCTATTGCCTGTGGCAATCCTAATAAGAGGAATGCCGACGGGGCCGTAGGTATTTTTAGATAATGCCGGGCCCATGTGGGTTCTGGCCCTGTGCTCGGACCCACCTAAAAAGGCCTTATGCCACATTTGCCCGTTAGGTGGGGCGAGCAACAAATGTTATATTTTGACCTTCGACCCGGCTCAAAAATGCTATTCCAAGGTGATACACCGGAAGGAAGTGACACATTCCAATGGCCAGTAATCGAAAGAGATCGCGTGGGCGGATTAAGGCTTATGATATGGGACAAGGTGAAGGTCCCATTGTGCCACTACAGTGATGTACCGGAAGAGAGTAACCTCTGAACTGCATGACAGTTATTTCCGCTTGATGACGATTAAACATTCGATTTCAAAGATCCGGTGGGCGATCGTGTGGGCGTTGATTTATTATATAATTGAGTTGAGTTGGGTGCCAAAGCAGTTGCCAGCATAATTCCAGACAGCTAGAGACCACATGTGGTAGGGAAGGCCACACCCGACCGAGGGGGGTCTCGGAACCCCCCGATACAGTGAGCCCTAGGCCTCCGGTTGAACGACAGGAGAACAAGAAAGACACAACGTGACGGCCATAACAGTGGGGTCAAAATATGAAGTTTATGTTCGGTCTCCAGCACCCTCTCACATGCAAACCCTTGAACAACCCTTTCGAACCCTTGCAATAAAGTTAGAGGTAAATATGTTGTTAAAGAAGTCTTCCGGCGTCCTTTATTCGTGCGTCTGTCGTTTATCATGCGTCTGTTATCATTGCGTCGGTATGTATCCAGTATATATATGTATATTCTGCATGGATCTGCAGATGACTATCTAACACAAATACCGCAAGATCGTTGAAAACGAGATCAAACTCCTGTTGGGGTTTTATGTTTAATTTTGGACTAGTACCCATGGAAACACCCTTATTCCTCCTTAAGTAGGAAATGTATAGTACACTTACAGTTGTTTTACAAGGGTGGCTTAGGCATTAAATAACCCACGAAACTTAGTATGTAATTAAACAAAAAAAAAACACCCCGAAATTCAGTCTCCTCACTCCTAGAGGCATTTTAGGGCGAGGAATTGGTTTGAGAAAAAATTTTGTGGATTAAACAAAAGAAGCTGGAACTGGTAGAGGAACCCCTCGATGCGTAGTCGCTAACCTACCGGACTTTAACATTGTAGTGAGAAAATTCGAACTTTACTCGATTCATTACGTTCAGCTTCGGACTAATCCTCTTTGCAAAGGCATAAAACCACTTATCTCAACCAGCTATGGTTTAATAATACCACCACCGGATATCTTTAGCATTGAATACCACCAAGGATATCTTTAGCATTGAATAACCCTCGAAGCTTTATATGCCATTAAACAAAGAAACTCTACCAAAACTAATGCAACTATGACAATACGATTTTCAACTCTAATCCCTGCCACTCCGACTTGGAGTTGACCTGGGAGTAATTTCTTACCCCGGCGCAGAATCTGAAAACTACAGACATAAGAAAAGATTGAGATTACGCATCGGAGAGTTTAATGGATTGTCTATCTGTTAAACTTTCGGTTTATTTTCTAAAGTCCGCTCAGCAAATGTTTGCTGTAAAGATAAAAACTGTTAAAAGTCATGGCAGCTGGTCAAATTGTTTCTGTCAACCAACAAAAGGAATTACAACGACAAGAGGAACAATGTCAATGTTTGCTAGACGTGGAATTCAAGATGGCTGGGCCTCGTTTAAGTTCAGACAACCCAAGAGAGAGAGAGAGAGAGAGAGAGAGAGAGATTTCAAATGTACTATTGAATAGTCTAATACCCCTCATTTTCTTACTTTCTCTCTTTATATATATATATATATATAAATCTAACAAAATGCAGTGAGCTCTATATAAACCGATACAAAACCTGAAAAAAACATTCCACTAACAAATCCACACGAGTGACTTCGAGTCTCATTGGGTGCCCAATTCATATGGTCTTGTTCCACTTTGTTCTCTGACGAAAGCAACAAGTTGGAAACATACATGTATGTAAGAACGAAACAGATAATTCTTTTAAAAATGCTCATCTCGTAGTGAACTTATTCATTTTGAAATATTAATTTTTTTCTCTCTTTGAACGATCGAAAAAAGAAAAAAATGGTTTTACACACAAATACACACGTACGCACACACTTATATATATATGTATATATATGTGTGTGTGTGTGTGTGTGTGTGTGTGTGTGTAACGCATGTCACATTAGCATGATGTGATATAAGTTGAATTTTTTTGTTGAGTTTAATAGGATTAAATTAAAATTTTCCTTCTCCTAGACCGGTTGCCATACATAAATTAAAGGGGCCGTCTTCTCTCGTCTATACCAATAACTGGAGGAAGAGTAGTTGGTTAACGTCACTAAGGGTATTATAGCTAGGTGAATTATAAACAAACAGAAGCAATTATTAAAATCGAGTACCCCGTGTCCATTTCCGACGACTCGACTATAACGAGTGTACGAAGAGCATCTCTCTCTCTCACAAATAAACACATACATATACAAATATACATATATGGAGTGAGAGAACGCGAGAGAGAAAGAGAGAGAGAGAGAGAGAGAGAGAGACGGTGCCCGTGGTGTAATGGTTATTGTCGTAGGAAATGGATACGGTGACACGAGTTCAAATCCTGGACGAGACTGATAGCATTTCACATAGCACTGATATTCTTGGGAAAGGTATGAATCCAATTATTCACCTTCCAGCTATGGGTAAATAGTAGGGCAGACTGGGTTCTACAGCCTTGGTGAGGCAACTAGTCTAGGAGAAGGAAAACTCTGAATTCAAATCTGTTAAACTCCGCTTAAAATTGACCTTGTGTCATATCCTGCTCGAGCGGAGGGGTTGGGTAAATATGGAGACGGTCATGCTGCAATGGATTTCGTCTTAAGAAATGGTCTAGGTGAACAAGTTGACTTCCTAGACGAGGCTGTTTGTCTTTCACATAATGGTAATATCCCTATAAAAGTTATGAATCCAAATATTTTCCCCATAGTTAAATAGTAGGGCAGACACGGCTGTTAATCTTCGTATGGCAACCTGTTTGGGAGAAGGAAAACTTGTGAATTCAAACCTGTTAAAACCTTTCTGTCACATCCTGCTCGTGCGGAAGGGTTTGTATATATATATATATATTGGGTGCAAAAGGTAAATTTTCACCATATTAGATTTATTATTTGGTTCAGGTTTTATCTTCTTTGCCGCAAAGTATCGTCAGTTGTGTACTGTCTGTTCGGTTTGGTTTGGTTTGGTTTGGTTTAATGGCACATCAACTATTGTTTGTTATCTAATGCCAAATCCATTTTATAAAAAGTTCCATTTCAAACAATTCAGTTTAATCTAAGTGCACAGTCTCAATGTCAAAAAAAAAGTTCTATTTCAAAGAATTCTGTTTAGCCTAAGAACATAGTTTAGTTCTATTTGACCCATAGATAGGCCCTTATCAGGTGCTACCACTCCGGGCCAGAATGGACCTAGGCGCGATGGCAATGAGAGGGTACTCTGCGTTCCCCAAAGCTCCATTATTTCTGGAACCTCACCATCAAATTATCTAGCGTTGTACCTAGGACACTTGTTGGGGAGAAACAGTCGGTATTCTTAAAAACATATTTATCCCTATGCAGCCAAGTTTTTGAGATAAAGTTTGCCAGCATCACACTTGATTTGTTTAGCATCATAAATAGTTATAATAAAGATTTTTCATTACTTTGATAATATATCTTTAATTGTTAGAGTTTGTTGTGATTCTTTATGGTTTGGTTTGGTTTCTTTTTTTAATGGCATATCAACCTTTGTTGGTTATTTAATGCCAAAGCCATTCTCCAAGGAGTACAGCAATGGTACTATTTAACCATAGCTGGGAGGACAAGGGGGGTTCATACCTTTCCTAAGAGTATTTGCCCGAAAGTGAACGTAATAGCGCGACTGGAGTACGAACTCGCGTACTACGATTCCGCAGTCCATCGCTTTAACCATTACACCACGAGGACACCCCCTGTGATTCTTGAATAAATATTGCATTATTTATGTCTTTATATTTTCCTTAAGTACATCTTCATTTGCGTATGACATTCAAAAGTGGCTACTTCAGTTTATTAACCAAGATATCGAAATAAGGAATGAAAAGTTTTTATACGAACATGATTTTATCTGGTTTAAAGGAAAAAAACAACCTTTTCCACAAAACTGACGTTCCTTTCTTTTTATTTACACGAAGTGATAAAGATTTATAATCTTCATATTTTTACGCTTTTTGATTTTTTAACTTAACAACACTAATATAACCCCTCATAGTCCTGATGATGGTTCAGCAGAACTGAAACGCTATAGTGTCGACTTTGTTTCTCAATAAACCTCTCCTTCTACTTGGATTACATTGTTATCAATTTTTTTTCACAATATACATGATTTTATCTTTTTCAGAATAAACGGAGATCTAATTTAATAGTATATCAAAGTATATTATAATTTTTGGGCCAAAACCTGGCAATAAGCGCTTACGAATATTCTGCTCCAAAATATTCAATATTATCAAAACAGTAACTTTTATAAATCAATGGTGTATTTTTATAGATCTATGGTATACATTTATTGATCTATGGTATACATTTATTGATCTATGGTATACTTTTATAGATTTATAGAATACTCCTAGAGCTCCACCTTTGGGTGGGCCATGAAATCATTAAAAAGCATTGTGTAGCACTAGACATTCTGGTCTAGTCCAAACT
>OY757946.1:12504131-12526631 GCA_963585895.1 Sepioteuthis lessoniana | reverse complement strand
TCACTCTCGACTACGGTCGCCAACTTATACATGTGTGTGTATATTTGGTTTGGTTTCTTTGTTTAATGGCATATCAACCTTCGTGGGTTATTTAATGCCAAAGCCATCCTTCTAGAAGAACAGTGATGGTGCTATTTAACCCATAGCTGGGAGGATAAGGGGGTTAATACCTTTCCCAGGGGTATTTGTCCGAAAATGAACGTAATAGCGCGACTGGAGTTCCAACTCGCGTGCTATGATTTCGCAGACCATCGCTTTAACCATTACACCACATGGACACCCCCTATGTGTGTATATGTGTATGTATGTGTGTGTGTGTGTGTGTGTGTGTGTGTGTGTGTGTGTGTGTGTGTGTGTGTGTTGAGAAAATCCAAAAACAAAGTAATTCAAATTTATCATGAAAGAAAGTTGATATTAAAAGGTTTCTGTTTTAGTGAATCTTCAATGGTGAAACAATTTTTGGTGAAACAATGATGAATGTTTAATAAGATACAAAAAAAAAATAACAGTGGGGAAAAGATCTCAAAAAAGAAAATTGTTTGGATGATTGAACGGTTATATGATCTTTCTTTGTATATTTGTAATTCTCCTTTTTTTGTATTTTATTAAATATCCATCGTTGTTCCATCAACACTAGCTTCAGCATTTTAAAGTCCTGATGAAGATTGATTTAAACCGAAACGTTTAAATGTCGATTTTCCTTCGTGTATATATATATATATATATACACATGAATACACACACACACACACACACACATATATATGATGCATATATATATATGCATCATATATATATATATATATATATGCATCATCCATATGCATATATATACATATATATATGCATCATGCATACATAAATATATATATACATATGTATATATGCATGATAATAAAAATAATTTATATATATATATATATATATATATATATATATATATATATATATATATATTTGGATATAATATGATAGATCGTAAGTCTAATCCCAGAATATATTATATTAAGTGAATTTCTACTGTATAACGCTTGCTTTTATTTTTGCTCTCTTCTTCATATTGTGACGCGGCCTAAAATATTAATCCCAAGACGGGAGTTTATTTTTCGCACGTGTGAAGACGGGGCGGCCTGGCACTTGATCCCACGTAGAATAAGTTTCAGTTAAGATTCCCTTTTTTGGGCGTAGGGAAACTGGCAGATTATGTTGGGGTTAATTTGGGGCTAGCCTGACCGCCGCTGGCAAGGGGTTTCCAAATTTCACATTACACACGCACCCACCAGGCCACTACCTCCTCCTACCTCAAGGATAATGGAAGATATGGGCCTTTAGGTTTAGATATAATAATACTATTTATCGTAGTCGACAATTCCAATTTCCCGTGTCATATTTTTAAAGGCGAATAGAACAATTTAGCGAGAATAACGTGAGACGAATGAAGCTGAAAAGGAGCATGCAAAAGACAACCTGATAGGCAGACAACACAATGAACAAATCTCGATAAGAGGTGAGATATAAAATATAACAAAGTTTTTAATACATGCGCAACCACATATTTGACGTGTCGGCTATAATATCAGCGGATAATATCAAAAATACAAATGTCTTTCTTCTTTTTATTTTCTTTCGTCTTTCTTTAAATTGAGAGAGAGAGTATGTAATTGCCGTACTTAGGAAGAGTTTTAATGTTTTAATGTTTACTTAGCTTTTTTTTGGCGGGTTCCTTCTGAGAGTATTTTCTCTTTTACGGGCTAGCAGGATTTTACATAGCTTGGCTTGAATGCGTCTGTCATCTTGTCCAAGAGTTTTCCACTTCTTCACCCGGAGTCTTAGCCACAGTGTTCACACATCTTGTCACCCCAACTGCTGTCCTAAAACTGATTTTCTTTATCCCTATTTCCGCTGACGAAAAGGGTGCTACTTCCGCTTTAGGATTCTGGCCCATCATTTAGCCTCTTTCTTCTGTCAGGCGATTAGTTCGGACTACTATCTCTTTCACCCGGTCACAGAGTGCAAACATCTGCTGGCTTTCATTCTGACCTGGATTAGTTACTTCGGCTGCGAGGAACTGACCTACATTCCTATTCCTCTTTTTAACGGTCAGTCTTTGGCAGCCTATTAATTCAAACACGGAGGGGTAGGGTAAGTTTCTTATTTCTCTTCTCTCAGTGGTAGACCACGTGACAATATGTACATATCTTTGATCTGCTTTTTAATGGCAAATGAACGTTGTTGGGTTTTTTAAAGCCTAATTCAATCCTTCTAAGAGAACAGAAGATGTACCTCTTAACCCATAGTTGGGAGTTTAAGGTGGTTCACGCATTTACCAAATTCCGAAAGGAAGAGAACAACTCGGGTTCGAACTCGCATACTACGATTCAGTAGTCCACCGCTGTAACCATTACACCACGAGTTATTTATGAATTGTATATCTATTTACAAAATTATTGTAGATTTATGAAGTTAGACAAAGTTATTTACTCATGTGTGTTTGTTTGGTTTGGTTTGTTTAATGGCATATTAATCTTTGTAGGTTATTTAATGCCAAAGCCATCATAATTGAACAATAAAGGTACTATTTAACCCAAAGCTGGGAGGAGAGAGGATTCATACCTTTCTCAAGAGTATTTGTCTAAAAGTGAACGTAATAGCGCGACTGGTGTTCGAACTCGCTTACAACGATTCCGCAGCCCATCGCTTTAACCATTACACCACTGGGATACAACCCAACAATACTTGAAACCGTTTTACTTTGTGCAAACAAATAATTAATAATAAACAGAATTATACGTCTCTTGGTCTTTATAAGCATATCAACCTTCGTAGTTTATTTAATACCAAAGCCATCCTTCTAGACGTACTATTAAAGCCATCGCTAGAAGGATAATATGGTCCATACTTTTCTCAAGCGTATTTGTCTGAAAGTGAACGTAATAGCGCGACTGGAGTTCGAACTCGCTTTCGACGATTCAGCAGTCCATCGCTTTAGTGTGTGTTTCTGTGTGTCGAATACAAAAATGATACAGACAGATAAATTTAACGTTTGTGATATCAGAAGAGATTATTTTATTTCGACTCCAAAAATTCAATATTACTTTTTGAACAATGTTAATCAATAGAAAGATGGAGAGAAAAGTATTTCTATTCAGAAAAATATTCACATTTTTTATCCTTCGCACCTGCTACCTACTTATTGAAATATCATGACAGGACAGTAATGATTCCGTTGTGATAAAATGTTCAAAATACTCGACATCAATTTTATGGAGAATTTTTTGTTCTCCAGAAATTAAACATGAAATTTAAGAATAAATTGTCCCCAATGGTTCTGGTGGTTTTCTTTGGTTTAATTTTATGGCATAGCAACCATTATAGATTATTTAATTCCAAATACTCTTTATACATATTGATTAAATATATATGATTTGATTTGGTTGGGTTTTATGGCATTGTCAGTTATTTAATGCCAAATCCTCATTATACTTATCAATTAAATATGATTTGGTTTGGTTAGGTTTTATGGTATATCAACCAATTTAGGTTATATAACGCCAAACATTATATATATATATATATATATATATATATATATATATATAGGATTTTGGTTTGGTCGTGTTTTATGGCATATTAACCATTGTAGGTTATTTCGTGGCAAATCCTCTTTATACATATCTATCAAATATATAGGATTTAGATTGGTTAGGTTTTGTTGCATATCAACCATTGTAGGTTATTTAATGCCAAATCCTCTTTATACATATCTATCAAATATATAGGATTTGTTTTGTTTAGGTTTTTTGGCATATCAACCATTGTAGGTTATTTAATAGAAAATCCTCTTTATACATATATATCAAATATATAGGATCTAGTTTGGTTGGGTTTTATGGCATATCAACCTTTATAGGTTATTTAATCCCAAATCCTCTTTATACATATATATATTTAATATATAGGAATTGGTTTGATTTGGTTTTATGGCATATCAACCATTGTAGGTTATTTAACGCTATATCCTTTTTATACATATATTGAACGTATTTTCTTATAACATTTTTAAGCAAGCTTGAGGTAGTTTTCTAGCACACAGTTAAATCGTTTCACTTAATTTTATACTATTCAGTCTTTTATTTACACATAGTTAATCATTGGTTTAAATAGTTTTTTGTTTACACGCAGTTAAATGTCAAAACACTGCTATTTCAAACAATTCAGTTTAGCTTAAATATATAGTTTCTTATTTTCTTACAGTTAAACAATAAACAGTTCTATTTCAAACGATCCAGTTTAGCATGTCAAAAAAGATAGCAGTTCAATTTCAATCTATTCAGATTAGTCTATAAAGTTATACAGTTCCAAGAATTAATATGTATCACTAACAATTCAAATAAACATCAGTCATTTGCTTACACACAGTTAAATGTCAAAACAGTTCTATTTCATACAATTCAGTTTAGCATGAGTACACAGTTTAAATGTAAAACAGTTCTATTTCAAGCAATTCTGTTTACTATAAGTACGCAGTTTATATATCAAAACAGTTCTATATCAAACAATTTAGTTTAGCGTCATTACATGGTTTAATTCTTTTTAACCCAGAGATAGAGTGAGTAGTCAGCATTCCCCAAGACTCCAGCATTCCCCAGCTGGCTGGAACTGTAGAATACATCCACAGCTTCTCTGCAGAGGGATAAGACTCCCCCAACAAGTGTCCTGTATAAGATACTAAACAATCTGTAGGCGAAGTTCCAGTAATGCTTAAACTTTGCGGAATGCAGAGTACCCCTTTATTGCCATCGTTCCCAGATCCAGTCTGGCTCGGAATGGTAGCATCTGACAAGGTCCTATCACTGGGTCAAACAGAACTAAACTGTGTACTTAGGCTAAATTGAATTATTTGAAATAGAACTGTTATATGTATAGAATGGATTTGGCATTAAATAACCTAAAAAGTTTGATATACCATAAAACCAAAACAAACTAAACCCAACAAACAAAATCTCTAGTAGTATTTGAGCCTCACAATCAGATTGTTTAGTGTCATATCTAGGAAAATCGTTGGGGGAGTCTCAAACCCCTGCTGAGATGCAGTCAGTGTATCCTGCATCCCCAGCCAACTCAGCGACAAGATTCAGAAGGAATTTCAATTTCAACATATTTTAAAAGAAGAATAAGATTTAAAAAAACGATGAAGTTTGGCTCATGTTAAGATCGTAGGTCAACGGGCTTCTCATCATCTGAGCCTCAGATATCCAAGGAGCAATTTGTACACATTATCCACAACATTGTCCACCATATTCAACAGTGCCTTCAACTGATCATCGAGGGCTTGGACTCTAGAGATCTTTTGTTATTTTTGGTTCATGTTAGAGATTAGATGATTCTAAAATGTTATCCTTTATCATTAAATAAATTTCATTTTTATTAATCTACCATTTGTGTTCCTTCATTTATATTCCTGATAAATCTTCAGAAAAGCTGGCAGAAAAACCCCTTGATGCTGGGGATTTTCAACTCATTGATCAAAATGACGTAATTAGGCGCTTTCGTGACACCAGATGATAGAAATGAATAATGTTTAATTTTTACTCTTTAACCCATCGGTTGCCCAGTCGGATGGGGCTGCAGAATACACCGACTGCTTCTCTGCAGAGGGGTAAGACCACCTCCCAACAACGAGTGTCCTGATATGACACTAAACAATCTAATGGTGAGGTTCCAGCAATGCTGGAGCTTTGGGGAATGCGGAGTACCCCTTCATTGCCATCGCTCCCAGGTCCACTCTGGCCCGGAGTGGTAGCACCCGATAGGGCCCTATCTATGGGTTAAATAGAATTAACAGCATACTTATTCTAAACTGAATTGTTTGAGTAAACTGAATAGCTTGAAATAAAAATGTTTTTGACAATTAAATCGTACTTACATTTAAACTGCGTGCTTATGCTTGAATTATTTGAAATAGAACTGTTTTTCGATATTAAAACTGTATTTACACTTAACTGAATTGTTACATATAACTGCTTGAATAGTTTGAAATAGAAATGTTTTTGACAATTAGACTGTGTAGTTAGGCTAAACTAAATTGGTTGCAGTGGAACTCGTTATTCACATAAAAACGTATTTGGCGTTAGAAAACCTACAAAGGTTGATATGCCATAAAACCCAAACAACCCAACCAACCTAAACCATCGGATTTTAGCAAAATCTAAAAATCAGATTCTACTTTTTTGGGAAGTTAATACGTGAAAACAACCTAAAAAAATATCATATCTGGTCGTCGTTGCTGTATTCGCCCCAAAAAATCTGATTTTTAGTTTTCGCTAAAATCCAATGGGTTAAAGGGTAAACATTTACCATTTATTCTTTTTGCTCTTGTAAGAGCGTGGGATTTCACGTTTAACAAGACATGTGTTGGTGTTAGTTGCTAAGTTTTACGGCATGTCTACCCTTCCTAGATAATTTTATGATAACGCTATTTTAACAATTACGATCTAATGCTATATACGGTACAAAATATCTTCACAGTCATTTTAAACAGATAAGGGGGTGTCCTCGTGGTGTAAGGGTTAAAGCGATGGACTGCGGCATCGTAGTAAGCGAGTTCGTATTCCAGTCGCGCTATTATGTTTACTTTAGGGCCAATACCCTTGGGGAAAGGCATGAAACTCCTTATCCCCCCAGCTATGGGTTAAATAGTACCCTATTTACCAACCCCTCCGCTCGGGCAGGATATGACACAAGGTCAACTTTTAAGCGGAGTTTAACAGGTTTGAATTCAGAGTTTTCCTTCTCCTAGATTAGTTGCCTCACCAAGGCTGAAGAAACCAGTCTGTCCTACTATTTACCCATAGCTGGAGGGAGAATAATTGGATTCATACCTTTCCCAAGGGTATTAGTGCTATGTGAAATGCAATGAGTTTCGTCCAGGATTTGAACTCGTGTCGCCGTGTTCATTTCCTACGACGATAACAATTACACCACGGTCACCTCCATGGGTTAAATAGTACCACTACTGGGCCCGGAAGTATTAAGTTGTGGATTTTTTCGGCAGAATTTGTATTTTTTATTGTTAACTCTAGCCAATAGGATGAGTTCTTTTTCCCTCCCTCACCAATTTAATGACAAATCCGAGTTGCCCCTGTTTCTTAGATCTTTGTTCACGGCTCCACTTTTCTGGTATGTTCGTCTATTTTTCTTTCTTCCATAAATTTACCCTTTTTATTTTGAATTGCAATTTATAATCAGATTAGCGAAGAAAAAGTTCTATTCGTCCTATTAATAGCACACTTTCAAGGGTTTCTATTCGGGGCCAGCGTTGATCAGGAAACGATGGCAATGAAGGGTTACTCCATATTCCCAAAAGCTCCAGCATTTATGGAGCATCACCATCAGATGGATTAGCGTCATATCCAGAACACTGTTTGGGAGGGGGTCTTACCCCTTTTCAGGGTGTCTTATATTTTGCAGATAAAATTTGGGTCGGGAATTAGTTACGAATACTTTTCTAAGTTACCAAACAATCGATCAATATCTGTCTCTCCTTCTCTCTCTCTCACTCTCGCTCTCTTTATATATATATATATATATATATATGAAAATAAAAATTCAATTCTTTCGTTTCATTAAGAAAATTATTTTAGGTCTATCATGATCCTCTTCTTCGGATTATCTATCTATCTATATATATATATATAAGTAAATTTGGCGACCGTAGTCGAGGGCAACCAGAAGGCTCCTTTTCAATAGCTTCTACACTGAGGTGTAGGGGTGGGCGCTACTCCTTTCCTGAGATTGCTCAAATTTACCCTTGATAGTACCTTATAATGCTGAGTGTTAAGCAAGGAGGTATCACGTAGCATTTTTAAAGTCTTTGCTATGACGTGACCTGGGATTGAACCCAGGTCTCCCGGGCCATTAGCGAACTGTCTACCCAGTAGACCAATGATTCGACATATATATATATATATATATATATATATATATAGTCATCCACAGAAAGATCTGTTTCGTTCTATCAGAACTCATCAGTGTGGCTAGACAGTAGCTTCCCGTATCTGGGATCGAAAAGCTGGTTGACTCAAACGTCAAGCCAAAGCTTCTAACCATTCAGCCACGGGGAGCGAAGTAAATTTTAAACGGTTATGAATCACAATTAATATTGTTTACATATATCCGTTCAACGGCTGCCGAGACCTCAGTTCATATACGAAGAGGCTTGCAATGAACGCATATATATATATATATATATATATATATATATATATATATATATTGATAACAAGGTAATCCAAGTAGAAGGAGAGATTTATTGAGAAACAATGTCGAAAGAATAGCGTTTCGTTTCAACTGAACCAACATCAGGTCTATGAGGGGTTTTATCAGGTGACGTCGTTTAAAACAACAAACGTTGATTCATTGATCAAACGGCCAACTTCTCTTGTCATAAACAGCCAACTTTTTCTTGTTATACATATTTTCCAAAGTTCTTATATATTCTTTACACTTTTTACACATCCATCGATAACTTAACATCACTAATATAACCCCTCATAGCCCTGATGATGATTCTGTGGAACCGAAACATTATAGTGTCGACTTTGTTTCTCAATAAATCTCTCCTTCTACTTGGATTACCTTGTTATCAATTTTTCTTTACCAACTGTCGGATTACAATCCATTATTTTCTTCCATATATATATATATATATATATATATATATATATATATATATATATATACATTGCCCAAGCTGACCGGGCTATCCCATTAGATAAAAATACATGATGCCATATAACTGTGTTAATTTCATTAAGACTTTTACTTGAAGATATAATTGTTTAATTTGGATTTTTATTAGTTACTTAAAACTATCTAACTGTGTGCAAATAAATAATATGTATATTTAGTACCATGTAGGAGTGTTCAAATTCTTCGTAATAAATTGCAATACTTGATAATATATGACTATATGCAAACAAACAATGATAGACGAACAGAAAATTCAATAAAAATCAGATGATTGTGACTGCAGTGAAATATTTCTGAATGAATCAAGTGTTAGCGTCAAATAATCCATGAGGAGTTGATACGCTGTAAAACAAATGACCCAATAAAAAGTTGATGGTAATCAATATATATAGACGCCTAACTATTCCCATTGGTTGAAGATGAGGCGAATCATCTTTTTCAAATCGAAAACAAAATATCGGCACGTATTGAGCATGCGCAGTACAGATACCACACGTCTGGGAAAAACCAGACGATATCTTTTGTCAATATTTTCCTCTAATAAATGTTGTCCACTCAACATTTATTGTCGATTTTATATTACACATATCAAGTTATGTTTTCATTTCACGCAAGTTTTTTCGTCAACGCATTTCGTTCAACTTTTTATGGGCGTTTTTTTTTTCTTTTTTTTTTTTCGTGGGTTTTGGATCATATGTAATTTTTTTGTATACCTATGGAATTATCTACATACGATACATTTCAATTATCCTGGCTAGCTCTTCAGAAACTTTTCCAGTGATAATGATGGCTTTTAAAGCATCATAATTTAGAGACGATGGTCGCCGAAATCTGAGATCGATTTAAAAAGATATTTAAGCATTCTTAAAACAAGAGTCAAATAGACTTTGGCAAATTATTAGTCTTAGATAGTCTCTCTATCTCTCTCTCTCTCTCTCTCTCTTTCACTCAGTATATATATATATATATATATATATATATATATATATATATATATATATATATATGACTTTTTTATAAAATTCTTCGTAAAACTTCGTGCATATTTAAACATTACTGGGTTGAATCCTTAAATGAGAAGCAAGTTTTCTGCTAGTGATTATATTTTCTCCGGATATCAGTGGCTTCAAACCCCTCCCATATATATAGACAGACAAACAGACAGACAATGGTATAGACAGACAGACAGACAGACAGACAGAGAGCCAGAGATAAAGAGATTGATAGATAGATAGATAGATTGGTAACTTAGAAAAGGAATTATAACAATTTCCAAACTCAAATCTTGTTCGAAAAATAAAAAATGCATTTCCCCGAAAAATAGAAAGGAAGACACATATACATATTTATCAACCCCTCCGCTCGGGCAGGATATGACACAAGGTCAATTTTTTTAAGCAGAGTTTAATAGATTCAGAGTTTTCCTTTTCCTAAACCAGTTGCCTCACCAAGACTGAAGAACCCTACTATTTACCCTTAGCTGGAGGGAGAATAATTGGGTTCATACCTTTCCTTAGGGTATTAGTGCTATGTGAAATGTAAACAGTCTCGTCTAGGATTTGAACTTGTGTCGCCGTGTCCATTTCCTAAGACGATAACTATTACACCACGAGCACACACACATAAAGGAAGACGCTTATAACCCTTCAGTCCACTTCTCGGGTTTCGTTTCTAAAGCCAGAGTCTTTGAACTAAACAAGCAGCATAAAGTTCCTGTACCAGCGCCAAGGACATTGAATGTTTTCCCCGCATAAGAAATAATGCATATATATATATATATATATATATATATATATATATATATATATATATATATATATATATATATATATATATATATATATATATATATATATATATATATATATATATATATATATATATATATATATTTGGTACATGCGAATTCATATAAAGAGATTAATGAAATTATTGGTAAACAAAGAGGGGAAACTATTCTAAAATAATAAAATAGCGAGGGCCCTTTCGTCCGGCACTTGTCAAGTTGATGTTAATTCAGACCCGGTTTTTAGAAAATTTTCTGGTGACTAGCTTGACAAGTGCTGAAAGAAAGGGCCTTCGCTATTTTATTATTTTAGAATAGTTCCCCCTCTTTGTTTACCAATGATTTTATTAATCTCTTTATATATATATATATATATATATATATATATATATATATATATATATATATATATATATATATATGAATACTGGTAGATATTAGATTAGTAAATATATATATATATATATATATATATATATATATATATATATATATATATATATAATCAGTGGTACCAAGCAAATGTTAGAATAGCTTTGAATTGAGTGTACATCAAAAGTTCTATAAAGGACCTTGTTTTTCGATCTGAAAGGATGCAATCAACATAGAGGTAGGAAAAAAGAAAAAAAAAGAAAAAAAAAACAACAAACAAAACAGTAACAATCGATTACTTTTATTTTCGCTTTAACATGTTTATTTGAAATACGGTCAACAGATTTAGACAAAAAATACCTGTGGAATCTTTTTTTTTATTTCAATTTGTCCATACTTCAGGGAACCAGGCTAATGGAAAAAAAAAACAACAAAAACAAAAAAAAAAACTGTAACCTAGAAGGTTCGGATATGTTTTTTTTTCTTTTTTTTTTTTTTTTTTTTTTACTTTAGCCTTGTTTATTTGAAATATGGTCACCAGATTTAAATAAAAATAATTGTATTATATATTTTTTTTTATTTAGTTCTTTTTTTGATTTTGCTTCGTTTTCCCTCGTGTTTTTTTCTTTTTTGTTCATCAAAATCTGGAAGTATGTAAGTTTCCATGTAAAAATACATAAAGTTTTCTACAAGCATTCATACAAGCAAACTAATATTTTCAAAGAAAAATTTGAAATTCACTGAGGACTCAAATGTAAATGTTGTTAGGATATATGCATGGTTGCATATAAAAACAATTTTGAAAGTATGAATATATATTTAAAATATTTAGAAAAAAAATTATTTTGGTCATGTATGTTTTTCTCTTATTCTAATTAATTTGATGGTTTGATGGTTTGTTGGGTTTTATGGCATATCAACACTTGTAGGTCATTTAACACCAAATCCATTTTTATGTAAATAATCTGTTCTATTTAAAACAATTCAGTTTAGCATAAGTACACAGTTCAATTGTCAAAAACATTTATTTCAAACTATTCAAGAAGTTATATGTAACAATTCAGTTAGGTGTAAATACAATTTTAATGTCGAAAAACAGTTCTATTTCAGATAATTCAGTTAAGCATAAGCACGCTATTTAAATATAAGAACGATTTAATATCAAAAACATTTCTATTTCAAGCTATTCAGTTTACTCAAACAATTCAGTTTAGCATCAGAATGCTGTTAGTTCTATTTAACCCATAGATCGGGCCTTATCAGGTGCTACCACGCCGGGCCAGAGTGGACCTGGGAGTGATGGCAATGAAGGGGTACTTCGCATTCCCCAAAGCTCCATCATTGCTGGAACCTCACCATCAGATTGTTTAGTGTAATATCCAGGACACTCGTTGTTGGGAGGTGGTCTTACCCCTCTGCAGAGAAGCAGTCGGTGTATTCTACAGCCCCAGCCGCCTGGGCAATCTAATTAATTTACAAAGATCATTCTATTGTGATGTTTATTAAAGAATTGAAATTTTTTTCTTATTCAACTAATAAAGTTGTTTTAAATTTCTCATAACAATTTGATTATGCAAATGATTTATTATATCTAGATACTATATATATTTTATTTTGTCTGTTAGCTATACAAATATAAAAATTAAAATGAAAAAAAAGCAAATCATTTGTGAATTTTAAAAGCCATTTTAAAAACATTAATTTACAACTACTTCAATCTATTGAATTTTTAATTCCAATTAGTTGATCATGCATTCCTAAGAAAGCTACCCTCATTTGAATTTATTTTCTGTTTCTACACACTTTTTGTCTATTTGATTTGTGGGACCTTTCTGTCAATGTTTCTCTTTTCAAAGAATTGTCATGATATTACTTGATTAAGAAATATCTTATAATCTTATAATCTTTTAATCTTTTAATCTTATATTCTTTTAATCTTATAATCTTTTAATCTTATAATAGCGGCACAAGTTTTTTATAATCTTATAATCTTTTAATCTTATAATCTTATAATCTTTTAATCTTATAATAGCGGCACAAGTTTTTTATAATCTTATAATCTCATAATCGTGGCACAAGTTTTTTATAATCTTATAATCTTATAATCTTTTAATCTTATAATCTTATTATCGCGGCACAAGTTTTTTATAATCTTATAATCTTATAATCTTATAAATTTATAATCTTATAATCTTTTAATCTTATAATCTTATAATCTTTTAATCTTATAATCTTATAAATTTATAATCTTATAATCTTTTAATCTTTTAATCTTATAATCTTTTAATCTTATAATAGCGGCACAAGTTTTTTATAATCTTATAATCTTATAATCGCGGCACAAGTTTTTTATAATCTTATAATCTTATAATCTTATAAATTTATAATCTTATAATCTTATAATAGCGGCACAAGTTTTTTATAATCTTATAATCTTATAATCTTTTAATCTTATAATCTTATTATCGCGGCACAAGTTTTTTTATAATCTTATAATCTTTTAATCTTATAATCTTTTAATCTTATAATCTTATAATCTTTTAATCTTATAATCTTATAATCTTATAATCTTTTAATCTCATAATCTTATAATCTTTTAATCTTATAATAGCGGCACAAGTTTTTTTTTTCACTTTATCAACATGCACACACCCTTGCACATTTTAAAGGGCGCGCTTTTCCTAAAAAGCACCCAGGAGCCTGTTCTGGACTTCGGTCCGGAGCGTGGCTCTGCAAAAGGAACAATGGCTGACTTGTGGCCTTTTTTAGGCACCTAGTTTCGACTAGGCTACCCTCGGGTGGGCGAACGGCACTTTTGTCTCCTTTGTCACCCATGTACGGCACTAGACCGAGCGTCTAGTTTAAGCCGTAAACTGGCATACGTGCCTGGACCCACATTTGGGTTCGTGAAACTGCTTGCCTCATCAGGCTCACATTGCACCAAGTGGGTCGATGAGCAGCATTGACAAGCAGGGTTCGAGTCTCGGCTCGTTCCCGACCCCCCTTTTATTCCCACTTTAATCGGCCTTCGGGCTTTTGACCTTGTGTCAAGACGTGTCTGGTGGGAGGCAGCGACAAATAAAGGCCTTTTTTAGGCACCTAGTTTCGACTTGGCTACCCTCGGGTGGGCGAACTGCACTTTTGTCTCCTTTGTCACCCATGTACGGCACTAGACCGAGCGTCTAGTTTAAGCCGTAAACTGGCATACGTGCCCGGACCCACATTTGGGTTCGTGAAACTGCTTGCCTCATCAGGCTCACATTGCACCAAGTGAGTCGATGAGCAGCATTGACAAGCAGGGTTCGAGTCTCGGCTCGTTCCCGACCTCCCCTTCCCTTTACCCCACTTTAATCGGCCTTCGGGCTTTTGACCTTGTGTCAAGACGTGTCTGGTGGGAGGCAGCGACAAATAAAGGCCTTTTTTAGGCACCTAGTTTCGACTAGGCTACCCTCGGGTGGGCGAACGGCACTTTTGTCTCCTTTGTCACCCATGTACGGCACTAGACTGAGCGTCTAGTTTAAGCCGTAAACTGGCATACGTGCCCGGACCCACATTTGGGTTCGTGAAACTGCTTGCCTCATCAGGCTCACATTGCACCAAGTGAGTCGATGAGCAGCATTGACAAGCAGGGTTCGAGTCTCGGCTCCTTCCCGACCTTCCCTCCCCTTTATCCCCACTTTAATCGGCCTTCGGGCTTTTGACCTTGTGTCAAGACGTGTCTGGTGGGAGGCAGCGACAAATAAAGGCCTTTTTTAGGCACCTAGTTTCGACTTGGCTACCCTCGGGTGGGCGAACGGCACTTTTGTCTCCTTTGTCACCCATGTACGGCACTAGACCGAGCGTCTAGTTTAAGCCGTAAACTGGCATACGTGCCTGGACCCACATTAGGGTTCGTGAAACTGCTTGCCTCATCAGGCTCACATTGCACCAAGTGAGTCGATGAGCAGCATTGACAAGCAGGGTTCGAGTCTCGGCTCGTTCCCGACCTCCCCTCCTTTTATTCCCACTTTAATCGGCCTTCGGGCTTTTGACCTTGTGTCAAGACGAGTCTGGATGGAGGCAGCGACAAATAATACCCTTGTACATTTTGAATGATTGATAAAATCTCATTACAGAATTAGAAAGCTTAAAAAGAACGTCACTATTGCTGCGTAACAAGCCCTGGGTTAGTTATTTTACATGTTACACAGTGGTCACCCAACTGTTTACGAAGTTGGTTCATCATTGCTTAACTTCGGTGGGTAGAGTGTTCGCCAATGGCCCGGGAAGACCTGGATTCAATCCCCAGTCGTGTCATACCAAAGACTTTAAAAATTGTACTTGATACCCCCTTGCATAACACTCAGCAAAATAAGGTACGTATCAAGAGTAAAGTTGAGCAATCCATAGAAAGGAGTATCGCCCTGGCCTACACCTCAGTGTAGTAGCCATTAAAAAGGGAGCCTTTGTGTCACCCTCGACTATGGTCGTCAACAACTGATCATGAGTATTGATTACTTCCACTTTTTGTTTAATAAGATTTGTTTAGTTAGCTTTACGAGCTTTAGGTTATTTTTAGTTGGGTTTATGGCATATCAACCTTTGTTGGTTATTGAAGGCTAAATCAATTTTATAGAAATAATCAATTTTATTTCAAATAATTCAGTTTAGCATGAGTACAGAGTTTAATTGTAAAAACATTTTTATTTCAAGCTCTTCAGTTTATTCAAACAGTTCTAATTCAGACAATTCGGTTTAGCATAAGTACAGAGTTTAATTGTAAAAAACATTTCTATTTCAAGCTATTCAGTTTATTCAAACAGTTTTAATTCAGACTATTCGGTTTAGTATAAGTATAGATTTTGTTTACACACAGTTAAACGTCAAACGGACCACAGAGGAAACGTTAAGTCTTATTACTTCGACTATCGACTAACTTAACGCTGGAATCCAACGTCTAACTTCAATTTGTTAACGTGATCGGTACCGTCTAATCAGATACATAGTCTCAGATTGACTTAAAGTTCATATGTTGTCAGACATACCAAGTGACCCTGCGGTATCTTTCCACTGGCTCAACGGTTGACTCATTAAAATGAACTACACTAAATGTCAATAATTTATAGTGTAACATCACATAGATAATAAAAAGACTAAGCTTGCGAGATGGATATAAACTGGCGAGGATTGATAAATAGATAGATATCTTGATAGATAGATAATGAACCGTTTATGGGTCCCTTAAAGGAACTTTTCATTATCTTATTAGGGAATATGTCAAATAATTTGATTATATTCATGATTGATATAATAGTTGCGTCGTCTGTATCGAGAGCTACTTCAACAAGCTACTTGAATTTAACGATATATATGCGTGATTGTCGATTCGTACTGTAATGTTGGATGAGGGTTGTTTGGAGAGAGACAATGGTTATACACTAAGCAGAGCTCGGCTCTTCACCTATCTTTTCGGCAAATAGTGACCTAACTCTCGTTCGTTCTTTATTTTGTTTGGGCTTGGTTTCTCTGTTTAATGGCATATCAACCTTCGTAGATTGACTGATGCATCAGCCATCCTTGTAAAAGAACAGTTGTGATACAATTTAAACCATATCTAGGGGAAGAAGCGGGTTCATACAGTTGTCGATTAATTTAGCCATTACGACACGGGGACTATTCCATTTCTTTCCCAGGTTTCCTACAAAGGGGATGAAATATTTTTTGCTTGTCACGTATTTATCCGACTCCTTACAAAGACAGAATATGGTACATGCTATTTTTAATGGAGGACGCACGTACCGAAGATCAAATACAGGCTGGGTCAAAAATATTTTCGCCCCGTCGGCATTCTTCTTAAAAGGAGTGCATCAGGAGCTAGGCAATAAACCTAACCCTGCTGAAGCCGGTCAAAACCTGGGAAACACCCATTGACGCCAGGGAAGTTGTTGGCCTCAGCAACTCAACATGGATTTTAGGTTTTCTCAGCACGCAGGTCTGTACAAGCCTTTGGACCGGTCCGCGCACAAAACAACATGGGTAGTCTCCTCCTTATGACTTTGGCCCAGTCGGCTGGGGCTACAGAATACACCGAGTGTATCTCTGTAAATGGGTAAGACGCCTCCAAAGAGAGTCCTGGACATAACACTAAACAACCTGGCAGTGAGGCTCCAGTAATGCTGGACCTTTGAGAAATGCAGAATATTCCACAGGTCAGAAGGGACCTATCTATGTTTGAAATAGAACTAAATTGTGTACTTATGCTAAACTGAATTGTTTGAAGTAGAACCGTTTTGACATTTTAACAGTGCATTTATGGTACACTGAATTGTTTGAATTAAAATTGTTTTTGACACTCAAACTGTGAACTTTGGTTAAATTGAATTGTTAGAAATAGAAATGTTTATATATATATACATATATATATATATATATAATTGATTTGACATTGAATAATCTCGAATAGTTGATATGCCATAAAACAAAACTAAACCAAATCAAACCATGAGACTTTTGCTTGTCCCATTAATACCGACAAATACAAAGTCAAGGAAGTTTTGTTTCAGTACTATCAATTTTACTTGTCCGTTGAAAAATCAGTCGAAATATATTCGACTATTAAAGCAAGATATATATATATATATATATATATATATATATATATATATATATACGAGGATCATTAAATAAGTTTCCAGACTTTTTTTCGTATAGGCACTTTTATTGATAGTACACACATGAAACTCTAGTCCCCTTCGAAGTAGTCTCCTACGGGAACAATACACTTTTTTACCGTTCCAACAATTTATGGAAGACCCCATGGAAGTCCTCTTGTGTGAGCGTGTCAATAACCTTCGTCACAGCCTCTTTCATCTCCTCAATTTTCTCATAACGATAGCCTCTGAGCTTAGGGAATAACCAAAAATCACAGGGAGCAAGGTCTGGACTGTAGGGAGGCTGAGGAACTGTCTTCATCCCCATCTTGGTCAAATAGTCTGTGACAAGGATGGAGTTGTTGACTAGTGCATTTTCCTGCTGGAAATGCCACTGACCCGATTTGAAGAGAACTGGCCTCTTCCCAAGGAATCTCTTCCTGAACTCCCTTAAAACCTAAACATAGTAACCCTAACCCAAACCCTTTGGCCAATCAACTCTGGTGTATTGACTTCTATACTCCTCCCACACCTCTCATCATCCCTCACAGACTCCCTGCTTTCCTTGAATCTCTTATGCCACTCAAAAGGTGATGCTCGATTTATGCAAGATGCTCCAAAAGCAGTCTAAAGCATCCCATACGTTTCTGTGACATTTTTTCCAAGTTTTAAACAGAATTTTATTGCATATCGTTCTTCTAAAGTGTCCTCACGTCCAGATTGGATTTTTGAAATTCACCAGGTGTGACAATCAGGTTTTAGTAGGGTATATTCCACTTCCTGCTGTAGCTATTTATTTGAACCTGAAATCATAAAAATTGGTCAGTCATCTCATACGATGTATAGCAATAACATACTGAATTTTCAAGAGTCTCTGACCATTTTCAATGCCAATGCGAAAAAATTCTGGAAACTTATCGTATGCCCCTCGTACACACACACACACACATATATATATATATATATATAGAGAGAGAGAGAGATTTCTCGTAGCTCACTTCTGATATGAACAAGCCTAATCGATTAGGGAAATGAAAACCTCAGACATTAGGCATTTACGGCTAGATACAGTAGGACTTCAGTCAAACAAAAACTATCTTGGTACCCGACTACTTATCGCATCAGTGTGAACGTCAAATGATCGATTTCATGTCACCAATATCCTATGTCTAATTTCCAAATTAGGATTATAAATTTTTGATACAATATATACTCCCTAATTAAAAAAAAAATCCTTCACTCCAATTTAATCAGACCGTCAAGCGTGAACTACAAACGATGGCAGCTACCCTGTCTGGTATTTTTGCCCTGTCGGCTGGGGCTGTAGTATACACCGACTGCACCTCGGCAGAGGGGTAAGAGCCCCGTCCCCACGGGTATCCTGGATATGACACAAAACAATCTGATGGTGAGGTTTCAATGATGCTGGAGCATTGGGGAATTCATTGTTATCGCTACCAGGTCCACTCTGGCCCGGTGTGGTAGCACCTGGTATGGGTCCTATTTATTGGTTAAATAGAACTAAACCGTGCTTCTTTCACTATACTGATTTTTGCATTTAAACCGCGTATCAATGCTAAACTGAATTGTTTAAAATAGAACTGTTTTGACATCGGAACTGCCTACTAGTGCTGAACCGAATAGCTTGAAACTGCGTGGTTATGCTAAACTGAATTATTTGAAATTGAACTGTTTTTGACATTGAAGCTGTACTTACACTAAACTGAATTGTTTTATATAACTGCTTGAATAGTTTAAAATAGAAATGTTTTTGACAATTAAACTGTGTATTCATGCTAAACAAAATTGTTTTAAATCGAACTAATTATTTACATAAAAATGGATTTGGCGTTAAATAATCTACAAAGGTTGATATGCCATAAAACCCAAGCCTCACTGGAACCTCACCATCAGATTGTTTATTGTGATATCCGGGACACTCGCTGTGGGGGCGTTAGAGTAAGAACAGTTTCAATGTCAAAAACGGTTCAATTTCAAATAATTCAGTTTAGTATAAGTTTCAATGTAAGTACGGTTTAATTGTCAAAAGCATTTCTATTTCAAACTATTCATTTTAATCAAACAATTCAGTTTAGTATAAGTATGCCGTTAGTTCTATCTAACCCATTGATAGGGCCCTATCAGGTGCAACCACGCCGGGCCAGAATGGACCTGGGATCAATGACAATGAAGGGGTGCTCCGTATTCCCCAAAGCCCCTGCATTACTGGGACCTCACCATCAGACAGTTTAGTGTCATATCCAGTACACTCAGTTAGGGGGTCTTACCCCTCTGCAGAGGTGCAGTCAATGTATTCTACTGCCCCAGCCGAGTGGACAAATTAATTCATAAAATGGCACTTAAAATATTGATATTGCAGTGTTTAACTTTTAAAACGATTCCTGGCAAATCATTTCTATTACATAGGAATACTTGAAACCAGATAACAGCATACGAATTATTTGTATTGATTATAAATAGTTAATTGAAGATATTTAATTATTACAAAAATCTGTATTAAACAGAAATTTTCTGGTAACCATAAAATTGCACGAAAAATTATTTCAACATTAAATAACCGAATAAGACATTTCATAATTTGTAAGTATATATATATATATAGAGAGAGAGAGAGAGAGAGTGTGAGATTTATCATATTCATCATCATCATTGAATCGCACTGAAACCATGGATCTTCCTGACTCTCTCTCTCTCTCTCCGTCCTTTTCATCCATCGTTCTCGCCAGGTCTTCCAAATCCTATCCTGTACCCACAGAGAGCTGTGGTAAGTAATTCATTTCTGGTCGGCTAACTTTGGCACGACAATGTGAAGGAGTCAACGGGAGAACGTCACTTATGATTACGTCTTTGCTTCTCCAGCAGTGTCCTGCATGTCTTGTTCGTCTTATTTGGACACACACACACACACACACACACTATATATATATATATATATATATATGTGTGTGTGTGTGTGGGTATATATATATATATATATATATACGGATTAATCCTATTTACCAACCCCTTCGCTCGGACAGGATATGACACAAGGTCAATTTTTAAGCGGAGTTTAACAGGTTTGAATTCAGAGTTTCCCTTCTCCTAAACTAGTTGCCTCACCAAGGTTGAAGAAATCAGTCTACCCTACTATTTACTAGGGAGAATAATTGGATTCATACCTTTCCCAAGGGAATTAGTGCTATGTGAAATGCAATCAGTCTCGTCCAGGATTTGAACTCGAGTCGCCGAGTCCATTTCCTACGACGATAACCATTACACCACGGATTAATACATTTAAAATTACGTTAGAATAGACACTACTTTTATCGAGCCTCATACATTAGATTTCTTACACCTCAGAGTGATATAAAAATCACAATCACGTATATTTTCTTGTTAAAGGTTACCCAAAGGAAAAATTGAAATCTTTATTAGATTTAAGACGTTACATTAGATGTTTCTAACAATCGCAAAGGCTCTAAGGTATATTGTCTTATTAAAGGTCATAAAAGAGCACGAAAAAATTTACATTTCTTTGATCATATAAGCTAGCCCTAACAATGACAAACGTTGATGACATACCTTCCTATTAAAGGCCACACCAGCCAGAGCAACAAAAAATCTCTGAGTTTTGGTGATAAGGGAGGTGACCTTAACGATGATAAACCTATATGGCATTATATCAATCCAGGGGTCAGCTCGAAGCGAAACGAGATTCCTCTTATTTCTAATGGTACATTAGACAGTTCTAACAATCTTATACTTTTACGTAATATTCACATGATGTGGACAAAGGGATATCTCTCAGATACTGTATGGTATAGCAAGCAAATTTAACAACCGCAAAGAAAAACAAAAAATATTACATTTTATTCTTAAAGGTCACCCCAACGCAAGGCAGGTAGATATGAAAAGACAGAAAGAAATAAACCATTACGAATAGACTTTTTCACAAATGCTGGAGTAACAGTTATATATATATATATATATATATATGTGTGTGTGTGTGTGTGTGTGTGTCTATGTGTGTGTGTGTGCCACTCTATCAGCGCAGGATGTGACACAATGCGAATTTTAAGAACAATTTAAGAAGTTTGTATTGAGCTTTCTTTTTACCTTGAACCGTTGTCATACTAACGTTAAAGAGCCCAGTCTGGCCTACAATTGACGCTAACCTGAAAGGAGACTAGTTGAATGCATACCTTTCCCAACGATATTCGGACAATGGGAAATGCTAATATATATATATATATATATATATATATATATATATATATATATATCTTTTCAGAGCTGTCTGTCTGCTTCTGCTTCTGTCTCAGCTTCCGTCTTTTATACTTCTGCAATACCGGAAGTCATGTGGTACGAGCCACTATACAACATATACATTCGCCAATGGCCCAGGAGACCTGGGTTCAATCCCAGGTTGAGTCATACCAAAGTCTTTTAAAATGGTACTTGATACCTCCTTGCTTAACACTCAGCAGTATAAGATACGTATCAATGGTAAAATGAAGCAATCCCGGGAAAAGTGTAGAGCTCTCCCCTACATCTTGGTGTGGTAGCTTTTGAAAAGGGAGCTTTCGAGTAGCCCTCGACTACGGTTGCCAACTTTACGTTACTTTATATATATATATATATATATATATATATATATATATACATTCAAGAGGTTACTTGCTTGGATTTTATGGCATGTAAACCTCTGTAGGTTATTTAATGCCAAATCCATTTTTAAACAAATAGTCGGTTCTATTTGAAACAATACAGTTTAGCTCACAAGTTTAATTGTCAAAAACATTTCTATTTCAAGCTATTCAGTTTAGTCAAACAGTTCTAATTCAGCTAATTCAGTTTAGTATAGGTATAGATTTTGTTTACAAACAATTAAATGTCAAAACTGTTCTATATAAAACAATTCAGTTTAGCGTAAGTAAAGTTTCAATGTCAAAAACAGTT
>OY757946.1:12479131-12501631 GCA_963585895.1 Sepioteuthis lessoniana | reverse complement strand
AGATAGATACTGAAATCGCTATATGTATATATATTTATAACAGTACAGACATACACGCCAAACACAGGGGTGATTCTACTTCACATCCGCCGATCGTTCTGTCGGTCGGATATATTTTTGGATGACATGATCGATTCCTCATCTGTCTACGATGTGTTTTTTACATCCAGACAACAGTTCAATTACTAGTCGGAGTCGCCAGTTAGCAAGTAAATGAATGAGACCTCATAATTAAGAAAGTAAAAAAATATAAAATAAAAATAAATGTCAACGCCAGAAAATAGAGAATAAAACACGGCTTGCAAAAATAACAATATTTAGTACGTACGAACAAGTGTCTTTTGAAAATGGTACGTATATTCAACTACCTCGGAGGCGGTAAATTTTAGGCAGCAAAAAGTTCGCAGATTTACAGTCCATAAATTTTTCGTTTCGGTTTTAGGTTTTTCTTTTCTTGCAGTCTATACTCTGGCGTAAGGTAACCTTAAATGGCTGTAATGTTTGCATTCCTCAATCCTTGGAACTTATTCCCGATTTCTTATTACGTTAAGCATCTTTGTTTTTTTTTCTCTAATTCGGACTCTTCCTTGTCTCTCTACAAGCTACAATTTTCTTTATTCACTTTGCTTTTTTCTACATCCATGGTAGTCTGGAAGAAGGTCAAATCTCAGAGCTACGGGAGAGGAATCAAATCACTTTCTCTCCGTGGGACCCTCTCTACTTATCGGGTTTTCTTAACTCCCTTCGCCTTTTCTACACCCATGGTTGTCTGGTAGAGTCTCAAATCTCAGAGCAACCGGGGTGGAAATTCAACTCACTTTCTCTCCGTTGGACTCTCTCAACTTATCGGGTTTTCTTAACTCACTTGGCCTTTTCTACACCCTTGGTAGTCTGGCAGAAGGTCAAATCTCAGAGCTACGGGAGAGGAATCAAATCACTTTCTCTCCGTGGGATTCTCTCAACTTATCGGGTTTTCTTAACTCACTTGGCCTTTTCTACTCCCATGGTAGTCTGGCAGAAGGTCAAATCTCAGAGCTACGGGAGAGGAATCAAATCACTTTCTCTCCGTGGGACTCTCTCAACTTATCGGGTTTTCTTAACTCACTTGGCCTTTTCTACACCCTTGGTAGTCTGGCAGAAGGTCAAATCTCAGAGCTACGGGAGAGGAATCAAATCACTTTCTCTCCGTGGGACTCTCTCAACTTATCGGGTTTTCTTAACTCACTTGGCCTTTTCTACTCCCATGGTAGTCTGGCAGAAGGTCAAATCTCAGAGCTACGGGAGAGGAATCAAATCACTTTCTCTCCGTGGGACTCTCTCAACTTATCGGGTTTTCTTAACTCACTTGGCCTTTTCTACTCCCTTGGTAGTCTGGCAGAAGGTCAAATCTCTGAGCTACGGGAGGGGATTCAAATCACGTTCTCTCCGTGGGACCCTCTCAACTTATCGGGTTTTCTTAACTCACTTGGCCTTTTCTACACCCTTGGTAGTCTGGAAGAAGGTCAAATCTCAGAGCTACGGGAGAGGAATCAAATCACTTTCTCTCCGTGGGACCCTCTCTACTTATCGGGTTTTCTTAACTCCCTTCGCCTTTTCTACACCCATGGTAGTCTGGTAGAGTCTCAAATCTCAGAGCAACCGGGGTGGAAATTCAACTCACTTTCTCTCCGTGGGACTCTCTCAACTTATCGGGTTTTCTTAACTCACTTGGCCTTTTCTACACCCTTGATAGTCTGGCAGAAGGTCAAATCTCTGAGCTACGGGAGAGGATTCAAATCACGTTCTCTCCGTGGGACCCTCTCTACTTATCAGGTTTTCTTAACTCACTTCGCCTTTTCTACACCCCTACTAGTCTGGTAGAAGGTCAAATCTCAAAGTGACGGGGGGATCCAACTCACGTTCTCTCCGCTAGACTCTCTTGACCTATCGGGTTTTCTTAACTCACTTCGCGTCTTCTATACCCATGGTAGTCTGGTAGAAGGTCAAGTCTCAGGGTGAAGATGGGGGGGGATCCAAATCACTTTCTCTCCGCGGGACTCTCGCTTCTCATAGGGTTTTCTTAATTCGCTTTGCATTTTTTATACCCAACGCAGTCTAGTAAAAGAACCCCTTGAGGTATGTTTTTTCTATTAGTCTTTGCTTCTTTATCAAAACGAGTCTGGCACAAGAATATCTTTCGTCCGCTCCAAGTTGGTCTCTAAAATATCATAATATCTCAGTTTCTATTCACTTCTTTATCTATGTAGGTCTGGCACAAGGTTACTTCGTCGCATTATTTCAGGCCTTACTTCACTTTTCTACTCAGGAGTCTGGCACAGAGATATCTCTCAAGGCGTCGCAATATTTCAGTCTTTCTTGCTCCTTTATAAGGTGATTTGCTGGTAAGACTACATCACGTCTGAACCACTTGTAACATTTTCCTCTCCACTCTTGGTAGTCTAACACTAGATCAGAGCTCATAGTACGATAAAAATCCAGTAGCTGTCTTCTGCTGGTCTGCCACTGGCCTGCCACTGTAAGGAAATCCAACACTTTATATACTGCATTTGACAGATAGGGATTGGAGAACAAAAATATCAATTTGTCCCTAATTTGGATTTCAATAATTTCGCTGATTTGTATAAAATCAAAATTGTTTTAAAAAATATATTTCATATTTAATTTAGGAAATAGGTTATTTAATTTTAGATATGTCGCTTTTGACGATTTAAATTTGGGGTTTTTGATCTGGTTTCGCTTTTTCGCTTCAAACCGCCCGGAACAGCAATCTGTCCAAACAATTCACCCAACATCTGACTAGTTTAAACATAGTTTAAACTAGTTTACAAAATAACTATGCGTTTTGTTAAAATCCTTTTCATCAAAATAACATATTTTTTTTTTTATCTACTGTTAATTTCTAAAATCTATTACGCCATTTCATATTTGTACTTTACGACTTTATTCTTCCAAAATCCAAATTGGCCATCTTTTTCCATAGGCAAGGGTTAAGGTGTTATATATATATATATATATATATATATATATATATATATCTATTAATCTAATATCTACCAGCATTCACGGTATCAGAAAAAAAGAAAAAAAAAACCACCACGAACAAGAGATAAGAATATCTCGAATCACCGCCCGGGGGAAAAAGAAAAAATATTATAGGTCAAAAAGAAAGAAACGACCAACCTCTTCAGACCCCTTGAAAAAAATCAAGGGATATGCAGTCAGTTGGTCAAAAGAAAACTAAAACCTTCCGCGAATACTGTAATGCTACAATTACAAGAGTGCTCAACACGAGTGGAGCCAATTATAAAAGTAACTTAAATCGTGAGTCGGGGTTAGACTTCCTGATGATCCGTTAAGGTGAAACTTTAGTAGAAGATTTCCGACTCGCGATTTAAGTTAACTATATATATATATATATATAATATATATATATATATATATATATGCTGACGTTGACCAGTAGATATGAAGAGACTGAAATTGATAGACTGAGATATATTTTGTATATCATGCTAAACTACTTTTTTTTTTTCGTGATAGTGAATTTTTTGATCGTGACATTTTTGTACATATATATCAAAGTCATTTTTACGGACTTTAACATGTTTGAATGCAATTTTCTTTTTCCTAAGTTGGTTGTCACACCAAGTTTAAACTGTCATTCTACCCTATGATTTACCGATTGTTGGAGAGAGAATATTTCGATTTACTGCTTTGCCAAATATTATATATATATATATATATATATATATATATATATATATATATGAAGAGTAAATAAAGGATTGTAATCCGACAATATGTAGAAAAAACTGATAACAACGATCCAAGAGGAAGGAATGATTTATTAACGGGTCAACACTATAGCGTTTCGGTTCTACTGAACCATCATCAGGACATGATACATAATCATAACATTGACTTCAACTCTGCTAAGATGCTTACTTACATCCATAATAAAAAATCTTAGACGAATTTTCGAAGCCGCAGCTATCTCATTCCTCAGTTCCCTAAATACTCGTCCTGGCTTTTATAATATTTCTCCTTACTTAAGCAAACACATTTTAAACAGCTACAATATATTCCATCCTTAGTTAATATTTTCCGTATATCTCATAATTTCCATGCTTTTCATTCTTCTTTTGTTCTTTCTTTCTTTTCTTCTTTCTGTCTCGTAATCTTCCTCGTTAAACAACGTACATAATTCTATACAATATTCCTAATAAGTCAAATGACGTAATTTAAACATCAAACGCTGATTTGCCTGTTAAATGGCTAACTTTTTCTCACTATACATATTTTCCCGTAGGTTTTTGTATTTCACATTTCTAAACATCCATCGTTAACTCAAAATTATTAATATCACCCCTCATATATATATTGAATCTCTTCGCACGAGCAGGATCCGGAACATTGTTTATCAGGTTTTGACTCAGAATTTTCTTTGACCTAAACCAGTTGACATACTAAGTTTTAAAAATTCATTCTGCCCTACTATTTACCCCTAACGATAGAGATTTTTTAGAAAGACAATATTATTGATATTAAATGAGAGATTAGTAAACTGAAATTGTTATGAACAAGAGTTGAATTCGAAACTAAGATATCTCTAAGGTTTGAGAGAAACATGACTTCAAAACCAGTTGACATACTAAGTTTTAAAAAATCATTCTGCCCTACTATTTACCCCTAACGATAGAGATTTTTTAGAAAGACAATATTATTGATATTAAATGAGAGATTAGTAAACTGAAATTGTTATGAGCAAGAGTTGAATTCGAAACTAAGATATCTCTAAGGTTTAAGAGAAACATGTCTTCAAAACCAGTTGACATACCAAGTTTAAAAAATTCATTCTGTCCGACTATTTACCCCTTAACCATATAGACTTTTTTTTTAGAAAGACAATATTATTGATATTAAATGAGAGATTAGTAAACTGAAATTGTTATGAACAAGAGTTGAATTCGAAACTAAGATATCTCTAAGGTTTGAGAGAAACATGTCTTCAAAATGGCGAATCTAAGCTTAGAGGAAACCCAACCAAAACATCCTTATATGATTAAAAGATAAAATTGTCTGCTCCGAACAGTATAGACCGGCTTATAGACACAAATAGAATTACAGACATATAATATACCGATGACAGAAAAACAAAGAAGAAATCTAGATAAATAGGTAGATATGACTTTTGTATATGGCTTGATAGCAAGACATAAACAGACGGGAACGTTACGAAGAAAAAATATTACTGAATCGATTTATGAACATTTGGATTTCGTCTCGTACATATCAGTCCACTCAAAGGGTATGTTTCTGTCTTACGGCTATTGGGCAGAGGAGACCCAATAAAAAGAAAAGCAGCCAAAATCCGTCTACTTTCCCGCCCATTTTAATCTCTGCTTCCCGATTAAGATACCGTACCGATCAAGTCGATAAACACGACTAAACATATTGATTATTTTGAGACGAGCATCGATGTATGTCTGTACCAAATAAAAGGCTTTTGAGGGAGGATCTGAAGCAGTTAACTGGTCTAGTTTCTCCCGGGCTTTCCATAAAGTTAATGGACAAAAAGCAGCGTGCCTACTCTCATCAACCATTGATAAATTGACATGGAGTTGTGTTTAATGGTAATGGCCACTCAAAATGGAGTAGGTGACCAGAGTTCAAAACCTGGACGAGGTTCTTAGCGCTTCACTGCAGACAATTGCCGCAGAGAAAAGCGTGAATCTGATCTTTTCTCATCTTTCCAGTCGATATAGAAAATATCCGGTCGAAGAAAACCCCCTGATATTTCAAATCAGCTGTATGGCATCCAAATAAGTAAATATATATTTGCTATTCATTAACATATAAAACTGTTATATAAATACAGAATGATTTTTTTTTATATTATCATTTTTCGTTGGTTATATCTTATTCGGTTTAGTTAGGCTTAGAACTATTCGGCTTAGTGCACTGCAGGTGCACACATTAAGTACAGGTGTTCACGCTCGCGCGCAGAGGATGTGACAATCACAGATGTCATAATAAAAATCCCAGATAGGAAATAGACTGGGGTGTGGATGACGTCATGCCTGGAAGCGATGGGCTGGGAAATTTTGGTGATTTTTGAAAAAACAGTTAGTTGAGATTCGACGCTGGGTGAAGTGGGTTGAGATTTGAAGCTGGACGAGGCGAGTCCAGTTTGTGGCCTACGGGATGCGCCGTGCGTTTGTTGGGTCAGATGGAACTGTCAGCATGGTAAAAATTGTGTGTCTCTCGCTCCTCGCGTCGAAAGACTAAACTCAAGAAGTCAATAAACGTTTCGTACCTGAACTAAAGAAAGTCGTCAGTATTTCGGGATTCCCTATACATATTTATATTTTGGCCGTGTATAACAATACGTATATATATATATATATATATATATATATATATGTGTGTGTGTGTGTGTGTATGTGTGTAATTATATATCATCATCTCATAATCTTGTCGTGCCACCAACACGGATATCCCTGACCCTCTCTCGCCACTTCTCCTTATCGTTCATCGCTTCTGGATGGTCCTCAGGCTTACATCCAGTATCCTCATTGAGGTGCTGTATGTAGGTTCGAGCTGGTCGCCCTGCTTTTGCTCGGCCATGTGAGGGGGTCCATAAGAGAACATCACTTATGAGCTCGTCCCTGCTTCTCCAGCAGTGTCCTGCATGTCTGGTTCGTCTAACTTTTATAGTTTTCGTGATGGGTGGGAGGTGGCCGTATAGCTGCTGCCTTGTGGAATGTTGCCTCCAGGAATTGTTCAATATTGCTCGCAGCATTCTTGTGTATTTGTCGTCATGCTCTTTCTCCATCCGTCTAGTTAACGTCCATGTAGTGCATCCATATAGCAGTATCGACACGACCGCTGCTTGGAAGAAACTGTGTAATTATATATATATATATATATATATATGATTGGCTGGTTTCAACAGCCAATCGAGTGATCGGCCTGGTCTGAGAGATTTTACTTTGAGCTGCCCAAGAATAAAAGCCATAAGTTTGTCAGGGCGTCCTATATATATATATATATATATGTCTTTTCTAATCAGGAATCAGCTGTCTCCATATATATAAGTTTATTTACAAACTTATCCCCAAAATATGGAGGGAAAGAAGATCGAGCCATTTATCTTTTAATTTCTCTCTTTGATTATTCTAATATATATATCATTCAATTGATATCTCTATTTCTATTCATATCTATCTATCTATCTATCTATCTCCTTTTTCAAATCTATCTATCTATCTATCTATCTATCTATCTATCTATCTATCTCAGTCTGTTAATATCTATGTATATATCTTAGTCTGTTCATATCTATCTATCAATCTATCTATCTATCTATCTATCTGTCTCATTCTATCCATATCTATGTATCTATCTATCTAAATCTGTTCATATCTATCTACGTAGCTATCTGTGTCACTCTTTCCATATCTATCTATCTATCTATCTATCTTCAGTTTCAATCAGTCTGTCTTTATTTTCATATCGGATATATTTTCTTCAGAATTTTTCTCCAACAAATGGCGTCTTAAAAGTGATTAGTTACCAGCAATAACTATCGTCCCAAACATCAAGGAAACTTCTAATTTTTCTCTTCATATAGTTCAAAATAATGTTGCCTGGAACTACTTTAGACAAGGCGGCCATTTCCTTTTATTTTTCTTCGTATCCTTTCTTGTTTTTTTTGTTTTTGTTTTTCATCACTTGGTGTATTTACCAAATTCGATTGCATTTATCTTGAATGCGCTAGATTTATGATGATTAACACCCGTAATAAAATAAAATTGGGTTATATGAAATATTCTTTTGCTCAAGGAAAAAAATTAAAAATAAAAGTAAGAAATCAAATTTAAACCCGTTTGCGAATATTGCTTTTTCCGTGATTTTTATTCATTTTTTTTAATCTATATTATTTCATTTAATTACATTTTTTCTTTTCGTCTTCGGAGATTTGCAATTTTTCGTCGTCGAATTTTGTTTCAAGGTCCGTTTATTTCTCAAAATGATTAATTGGCCACAAAAGAAAATTTAGCCAAGTCTTTCGGTTTGACGAACAAGTAGAAAACAAAATCCGTACGCAGACGACACCGACCACCATTTTGAATATTTAGAAATTAGATTAAAAACGAAAGACACACTTCTGTCAGTTAAAGTTTTTTACCTTTTTCTTTTTTTTAATAGGGTAAAATTTGCCTAATTTACGAACATCACTATTAGAAGGTTTGGGTTCTTTGTTTAATGGCATATCAACTCTTTTTAGGTTATTTAATGCCAAAGCCATTCTCCTAGAACAACAGCTGTACTGCTATTTAACCCATAGCTAGGAGGATAAGGGGGTTCATACCTTTCCCAAGGGTATTTGCCTGAAAGTGAACGAAATAGCGCGACTGGAGTACGAACTCGCGTACTACAATTCCGCAGTCCATCGCTTTAACCATAACACCACGAGGACACCCTCCCGCTTTATTAGAAGTTTTTTTAAATAAAATCGTAAATGAAATGATATTAAAACTCACGGTTATAAAACTCTTTGTCAAAAAGAACCGGAGAAGTTAAAAATTTTCTAAACAGAAAAATATCTCCGAGGATTCTTTGTACCATTTCTTGATCAATTTTAATTTTTTGATATCTATCTATTTCTTTATCTATTCCACCTCTTCATATCTATCTATCTATCTATCTGTTCAGATTGTTCCTTTCTATCTATCAGAGAAAGAAAGAAAGAAAGAAAGAAAGAAAGAAAGAAAGAAAGAAAAGTGGGAAAAAACTGAAAGAAGAAATACAGGAAGGAAGGAAAAAGGCAAAACGGGACAAATAAAAGAAAGAAAGAAAGAAAGAAAGAAAGAAAGAAAGAAAAAGAAAGAAAGAAATGTTGGAAGAACTGAAAGAAGAAATTCAGGAAGGAAGGAAAAAGGCAAAGCGGGACAAATAAAAGAAAGAAAGAAAGAAAGAAAGAAAGAAAGAAAGGGGGGAAAAACTGAAAGAAATTCAGGAAGGAAGGAAAAAGGCAAAACGGGACAAAGAAAAGAAAGAAAGAAGGAAAGAAAGGAATATGGGAAAAACTGAAAGAAGAAATACAGGAAGGAAGGAAATAGGCAAAGCGGGAAAAATAAAAGAAAGAAAGAAAGAAAGAAAGAAAGAAAGATATATGGGAAAAACTGAAAGAAGAAATACTGGAAGGAAGGAAGGAAAAAGGCAAAACGGGACAAATGAAAGAAAGAAAGAAAGAAAGAAAGAAAGAAAGGTGGGAAAAATTTAAACTAGGAAATAACTGATGGAAGGAAGAAGGCAAAACGGGACAAAAAAGAAAGAAAGAAAGAAGGAAGGAAAGAAAGAAGAAAGAAAGGTGGGAAAAAAACTGAACAAAGAAGTAATGAAAGGAAGGAAGAAGGCAAAGCGGGACAAATAAAAGAAAGAAAGAAAGAAAGAAATGTTGGAAAAACTGAAAGAAGAAATACAGGAAGGGAGGAAAATGGCAAAACGGGACAAATAAAAGAAAGAAAGAAAGAAGGAAGGAAAGAAGAATGAAAGGCGGGAAAAAAACTGAACAAAGAAGTAAAGAAAGGAAGGAAGACGGCAAAGCGAGACAAATAAAAGAAAGAAAGAAAGTAATGTGGGGAAAACTGAAAGAGGAAATACCGGAAGGAGGGAAAACGCAAAATAGGACAAATAAAAGAAAGAAAGAAAGAAAGGTGGGAAAAATTTAAACTAGGAAATAATTGATGGAAGAAAGAAGGCAAAACAGGACAAATAAAAGAAAGAAAGAAAGAAAGAAGGAAAGAATGAAAGGTGGGGAAAAAACTGAACAAAGAAGTACAGAAAGGAAGGAAGAAGGCAAAACGTGACAAATGAAAGAAAGAAAGAAAGAAAGAAAGAAATGTTGGAAGAACTGAAAGAAGAAATACAGGAAGGAAGAAAAAAGCAAAATGAGACAAATAAAAGAAAGAAAGAAAGAAGGAAGGAAAGAAGAAGGAAAGGCGGGAAAAAACTGAACAAAGAAGTAAAGAAAGGAAGGAAGAAGGCAAAGCGAGACAAAAGAAAGAAAGAAAGAAAGAAAGAAAGCGAACAAAAGAAAGAAAAAAAGAAAGAAAGTAAAGTGAAGAAAAGAAAGAAAGGTGAACAAAAAAAAGAAAGAACGAAAGAAAAGCCAACAAAAGAAAGAAAGAAAGAAAGAATAAGATGAAAAGGATCAATGAAAATATGCAAATGAACGGAAATGAAAAAAAAGGAAAAACAGAAAAAATCGTGCATTTTTAGTAAATAATAATTTCAATAGTTCCATTTCTAAACGTAAAAAAAAAGAAGATCAGCATGTTTCTTTTATTAAACTCGATCTCATAAGAGACATTTTCTAGTGGAATCCTACCCCTTGGCACGCCAATATTGGCTGACCAGCAAAGACTTACATACATCATCACTGAGTAGACATTGAATGCAGTGTAGAGGACCTGCTAGGAGTAATGAAGATTGGGACGGTTTGCGAGAGGGTATCGGAGAATTCCATGCTGTCAGCATCACTTCATGATGATGATGATGATATATTGAATATCCATTTAAAAACAGGAAACATTTATCCGCACGTTATGAACTATTTTTGTCTGTTTTCACTCGCAAACATTGTTTATATGGAATTGGCTTTCTCGTCTTAAGAAGAAAGAAGAGATTAATTGGTTTTAGAAATGATTTATTTTTCTCCGCTCGATCACAGGCAGTTCAAATTCTTTTTGATTTTTAATGCATACATACCAATGTTTGTACCTATATATGAACACTAGTGAGCTCAAGTCTCATTGAGCACCCCATTAACTAGGCCTTGTGCCATATATATTCTCTGACAAAAGCAACAAGCTAGAAACATGCATGTATGTAAGAACAAAATTAGAAAATTAAAAAATACAAATCACTTCGTGGACCTTCTATAAAAATATATATTGTCATCCATAGACAGACTGTTTCGTTGTATCACAACTCTTCAGTGTGGCTAGACACGTAGGACGCTGGGATCGAAACCCAACCGACTTTACGTTATACTTAGTATCATAACGTTCAGCCAACAAGCGAACCACGTCTGTTCGAGAATCATAAGGCATCAAGTAGTAGCTTTTGTTTGTTTACATTTCTTCCAGGCAGCGGTCACATCGATACTGCTATATGGCTGCACTACATGGACGCTAACAAAACGCCTGGAGAAGAAGCTAGACGGCAATTACACAAGAATGCTACGTGCAATCTTGAACAAGTCCTGGTGGCAACAACCCATAAGACACCAACTGTACGGCCACCTGCCCCCTATCACGAAAACTATTCAAGTTAGACGAACCAGACATGCATGACACTGCTGGAGAAGCAGGGACGAACTCATAAGAGATGTACTCTTATGGACCCCCACACATGGCCGTACAAAAGCAGGACGACCAGCACGAACATACATTCAGCAGCTATATGAGGATACGGGATGTTGTCCTGAAGACCAACCTAGGGCGATGAACGATAGGGAGGAGTGGCGAGAGAGGGTCAGGGATATCCGTGCTACCAGCGCGATATGATGATGATGATGACATTTATACCCTACCGGATACCAGAGTGTTCAATTCGTTCGGAGGGCTTTGCATTATGCGAGTGGTAGCCGTAAATTTCTTCGCCAGAGTACTCAACCCCCAGCAGGGCGGGCGCGCACACACACACACACACACACACATATACACACACATATATATATATATATATATATGAGTTGGCACATAGTAGTCGGGGGCAACCCAAAGCCCCCTTTTCAATTGCTACTATACTGAGGTGTAGTAGATAGCAGAACTCCTTTTCCTGGATTGTTTCACTTATCCTTGATTTCTACTTGATAATGCTGAGTGTTAAGTAAGGAAACGTCAAGGATCATTTTGAAGTATTTCGTAAGACTCGACCTGGGATTGAACCCTAATTTCCAGGGATATTATTTACAAGGGTTATGACTATATAAATACAATCTGTGATTTTATTTTCAAATGGCGTTGGAAATAGGAAACTGTTTATAATCGCCACATTTCCAAAAAAAAATAGTGAAGTGTATATATATATATATATATATATATATATGTATATATATATGTGTGTGTGTGTGTGTGTGCGCGCGCGCGTTTGTGTGTGTGTGTGTATGTATGCTTGTGCATATGTGTGAGTATGTTTCTGTATGTGTGTATGTGTATATGTGTATGTTTGTGTATATGTGTGTGTGTGCTTCTGCATGTGTGTATGTGTGTGTGTGTGTATGTGTATGTTTGTGTATACGTGTGTGTGTGTGCTTCTGCATGTGTGTATGTGTGTGTATGTGTGTTTATTTTTGTTTGTGTGTGCGCGTGTGAGTGAATGTGTTTGTGTATGTATGCGTGTTTGTGTATGTCTGTGTAGTTTTGTGTATGTGTATATGTTTGTCTTTGTGTATGTGTGTGTATTTGTATTTTTGTTTCTTTGTGTGTGTGTTTTTGCATTTGTGTATGTATGTGTATGTCTGCTTGTATATGTGTGTGTATTTGTGTGTGTGTGTGTGTGTGTGTGTGTTTGTATATGGGTGTGTGTTTGTGTATGTGTATGTTTGTGTATGTATGTGTGTTTGCGTTTGTGTGTGTTTGTGTATGTGTGTGTGTGCTTATATATGTGTGTGTGTGTGTGTGTGTGTGTGTGTGTGTGTGTGTGTGTGTGTGATTTAGAGATAATGGTTTTTCGATAAATTAACATTTTATTTATTATTAATCATTCGTTTGCACGGAGCTAATTAGTTGCAAGTATTTCTATATCAACACTAATAATTCTATTAGTTATTAATCATTTCTTTGCATAGAGCTAAATATTTCAAGTATTCCTATTCAACACTAACAATTCTATTTATAATCAATTTTTTTCCAAAATTCGAATGACCTCAAGTATCCCTGTCAAACACAAATAATTGTAATATCATTCATTTGTTTCCTCATAGTAAATTTGCTATAAGTACGAGGTACATATGATAAGTTTCCAGACTTTTTCCTATGGGCATTTAAAATTGTCGTACACACTCTTGAATATTCACAATGTTATTGCTATACATCTTATGAGATGAAATACCAATTTTTATGATTTCAGGTTGAAACAACAGCTGCAGTAGGAATTAGAATGCACCCTGATTGTCACTAAAGGCGCCTCTGGTGGTGTAATGGTTAGCAAGCTTGACTAGTAAACCTACACGAGTGAGTTCGAGTCTCATTGGGTGCCCCTTTCATATGGCCTTGTGCCACATCTAAGCAAAAAGCTTAGTAAATTTTCACCCTGATTGTCACTGCAATCTGACACTTTAGAAGAACGATATGCAATAAAATTCTGTTTAAAACTTGGAAAAAATGCCACAGAAACGTATGGAATGCTTCAGACTGCTTTTCGACCATCTTGTATAAATCGAGCATCAGTATTTGAGTGGCATAAGAGATTCAAGGAAGGCAGGGAGTCTGTGAGGGATGATGAGAAGTGTGGGAGGAGTAAGCAAGTCAATACACCAGAGTTGATTGGCCAAAGGGTTAGGGTTAGAGTTAGGGTTACTATGTTGAGGTTTTAAGGGAGTTCAGGAAGAGATTCCGTCGGAAGAGGCCAGCACTCTTCAAATCGGGTCAGTGGCATTTCCAGCAGGACAATGCACCAGTCCACAACTCCATCTTTGTCACTGACTATTTGACCAAGATGGGCATCAAGACAGTTCCTCAGCCTCCCTAAAGTTTAGAACTTCCTCTCTGTGACTTTTGGTTATTCCCTAAGCTCAGAGGCTGTCGTTATGAGAAAATTGAGGAGATGAAAGAGGCTGTGACGAAGGTCATTGACACACTCACACAAGAGTACTTCCATAGGGCGTTCCAGAATTTGTTGGAACGGTGTAACAAGTGCATTGCAGCCGGAGGAGATTACTTCGAAGGGGACGAGAGATTCATGTGTGTACTATCAATAAAAATGCCCATACGAAAAAAGCCTGGAAACTTATCGTAATGAACCTCGTATACCTATCTAAAACTAATCGTTCTGTCATGTATAAATCATTGACTTGAACAGAGTAAATTGATTTCAAGAATTCTTATCGAATTACTCTGACCAGAAAATCTGATAAACACATGCACATGACATACGGAACCACTAGACAGCTGTTTCGACCTTATTCGGTCTCATCAGCAATGGATATCGTGATCTCCCCCACCTGAGATCGAACCAGTGACTTCAGAATGCAATCGTCCTTGCATTATGTGTTTGTGTATGTATGTGTTTGTATATATGTGTGTTTGTGTTTGTCTGTGTGTACATGCATTCGGCCCTGCATTCTGGGGTCACTGGTTCGATCTCCAATGGGGGAGATCACGGTATACACTGCTGACGAGACCTAATAAAACCGAAACAACTGTCCAGTGGCTCCATATCACAAGCAAATATTTACCGGATTTTCTAGTCATGGGAATTCAATTTACAATATAATTCTCCACTCGGGCACTAATTATTCTAATTGATATTAATTATTTCTTTGTACACTGTTAAATGTTGCAAGTATTCCAATCAAACACTAATAATTTTATTTTTTATTAATCATTTACTTGCACACAGTTAACCATAGTAGTAATAAAGCTATTTATTATCAATCATTGGAATAGAGTTAATTAAAGTAAGTAAAGTTGTCGAGGGTGACCCGTAGTCGAGGATGACCCGAAGGCACCCTTTTCGATAGCTGCTAGCCAAGGTGTAACCTTTTAGCTTAAATAGTTGCCCCTAATATTTATATTTACCAACCCCTCCGCTCGGGCAGGATATGACACAAGGTCAATTTTTATGCGGAGTTTAACAGGTTTGAATTCAGAGTTGTCCTTCTCCTAGACTAGTTGCCTCACCAAAGCTGAAGAACCTAGTCTGTCCTACTATTTACCCATAGCTGGAGGGAGAATAATTGGATTCATACCTTTCCCACAGGTATTAGTGCTATGTGAAATGCAAACAGTCTCGTCCAGGTTTGAACTTGTGTCGCTGTGTCCATTTCCTACGACGATAACCATTACACCACGGGCACCTCCTGCACCGAATATTAATCATTGATTTCCATGTGGATTTACTGGTTTTAAGTATCCCACTATAACGCCAATAATTCTATTGAATATTAATTATTAGTTTGTTTGCAGATTAAATATTTTATTATGATTTATTTTATTGTATAGTATAAATTTAGGGGGATATCACAATGTGAAAGAATAATTATTTAAGTCTTATTAATTTCAAAGTAAAAACTTTATCGGCAGAGATTTAAAAAAAAATGTTGTATGTTCAATTAAAAAAAAAAAATAATTGTATTTTTCAAGTATTCTTATCTGATATAAATTACTTGAACTTAATTGTATGATTTCGAATAACTCATAATGTAACGTAATGCCCAAGGGATTTCGGTTCATGCCTTTGAGTTTAGTTAGACTGAGAACCTTTCGGCTCAGCACATGGGTTAGTTAGGTGCAAACATTGAAGCAGGTGTTAACGCGGGCACGCGCGGGCGTACGAAGGTGTCACTCAGATGTCACAATAGTCCGAGACGAAACGGACGACGGAGCGCGAGTGACGTCACGCACCGGAAGTGCGCAGAGGCTTGTGAGGAATTGAAAGAAAGAGAGTTGAATACTAGACGCCAATCGAGGAGGATCGATTTTAGAGCTCGCAGACGCGAGGCGAACTTGCGCCCTATGGGGGCCGCTCGAGATGGGGGGGGCAAATGAATGAGACAGCATAGAAGATTGTGTCTCTCTTCCTTATGTCGAAACCTTTAACTCAAAGTTAAGAAAAATATTTCGTACCTGAACAAGAAGTCGTTACGTGTTTTCGAATTTCGAGATTCCTATGTTGTTTATGTGTTCTACGTTATGTATATATGTAATGAACATCCCATGTACATTTCGCAAATAGCCGTATTTACCTATAGTACAATAATAATAACAATCCTTAGTAAATCATTGAACTGTTGTATTTGACCCATAGATACGATCCTAACAGTTACTACAATCCAGGTCAGAGTGGACCTGGGAGTAATGGCAATGAAAGTGTTCTCTACATTCCTAAAAGCTCTCGGACCGATGCCTCACTCTCACATTAGTGTCATACCCTCTGCACACCACAAAATAAAAGGAATCAAATGAGTAAATCTGCAACGATGAAAACTACGTTTTCCATGATTAAAAGATTTTGATAAATAGCTATGAAAAATGTGTTTTACTCGCTCCCCTAGAAATGAAGAATCGGAATTATAGCTTAAAGAAATCTATCAAGAAAAATGTAAAATTAAATGGATTTATCATAGATGAATGAAGATTAAAAGAAAGCATAAAATAACAAATTCATGAAAGAAAGAAAGAAAGAAAGAAAGAAAGAAAGATCAGAGAAACAGAGAAAAGAAAGAAAGAAAGAAAGAAAGAAAGAAAGAAAGATCAGAGAAACAGAAAAAAAGAAAGAAAGAAAGAAAAAAGAAAGAAAGAAAAATCAGAGAAACAGAAAAAAAGAAAGAAAAAAGAAAGAAAGAAAAATCAGAGAAACAGAGAAAAGAAAGAAAGAAAGAAAGAAAGAAAGATCAGAGAAACAGAGAAAAGAAAGAAAGAAAGAAAGAAAGAAAGAAAGATCAGAGAAACAGAGAAAAGAAAGAAAGAAAGAAAGAAAGATCAGTGAAACAGAGAAAAGAAAGAAAGAAAGAAAGAAAGAAAGAAAGAAAGATCAGAGAAACAGAAAAAATGAAAGAAAAAAGAAAGAAAGAAAAATCAGAGAAACAGAGAAAAGAAAGAAAGAAAGAAAGAAAGAAAGAAAGAAAGATCAGAGAAAAGAAAGAAAGAAAGAAAGAAAGAAAGAAAGAAAGATCAGAGAAACAGAAAAAAAGAAAGAAAGAAAGAAAAAAGAAAGAAAGAAAAATCAGAGAAACAGAGAAAAGAAAGAAAGAAAGAAAGAAAGAAAGATCAGAGAAACAGAGAAAAGAAAGAAAGAAAGAAAGAAAGAAAGAAAGATCAGAGAAACAGAGAAAAGAAAGAAAGAAAGAAAAAAGAAAGAAAGAAAAATCAGAGAAACAGAGAAAAGAAAGAAAGAAAGAAAGAAAGAAAGAAAGATCAGAGAAACAGAGAAAAGAAAGAAAGAAAGAAAGAAAGAAAGATCAGAGAAACAGAGAAAAGAAAGAAAGAAAGAAAGAAAGAAAGATCAGAGAAACAGAAAAAAAGAAAGAAAGAAAGAAAAAAAGAAAGAAAGAAAAATCAGAGAAACAGAGAAAAGAAAGAAAGAAAGAAAGAAAGAAAGAAAGATCAGAGAAACAGAGAAAAGAAAGAAAGAAAGAAAGAAAGATCAGAGAAACAGAGAAAAGAAAGAAAGAAAGAAAGAAAGATCAGAGAAACAGAGAAAAGAAAGAAAGAAAGAAAGAAAGAAAGATCAGAGAAACAGAAAAAAAGAAAGAAAGAAAGAAAGATCAGAGAAACAGAGAAAAGAAAGAAAGAAAGAAAGAAAGAAAGAAAGAAAGATCGGAGAAACATAAAAAAAGAAAGAAAGAAAGAAAAAAGAAAGAAAGAAAAATCAGAGAAACAGAGAAAAGAAAGAAAGAAAGAAAGAAAGATCAGAGAAACAGAGAAAAGAAAGAAAGAAAGAAAGAAAGAAAGATCAGAGAAACAGAAAAAAAGAAAGAAAGAAAGAAAAAAGAAAGAAAGAAAAATCAGAGAAACAGAAAAAAAGAAAGAAAGAAAGAAAAAAGAAAGAAAGAAAAATCAGAGAAACAGAGAAAAGAAAGAAAGAAAGAAAGAAAGAAAGAAAGATCAGAGAAACAGAAAAAAAGAAAAAAAGAAAGAAAAAAGAAAGAAAGAAAAATCAGAGAAACAGAGAAAAGAAAGAAAGAAAGAAAGAAAGAAAGATCAGAGAAACAGAAAAAAAGAAAGAAAGAAAGAAAAAAGAAAGAAAGAAAAATCAGAGAAACAGAAAAAAAGAAAGAAAAAAGAAAGAAAGAAAAATCAGAGAAACAGAGAAAAGAAAGAAAGAAAGAAAGATCAGAGAAACAGAGAAAAGAAAGAAAGAAAGAAAGAAAGAAAGAAAGAAAGATCAGAGAAACAGACAAAAGAAAGAAAGAAAGAAAAAAGAAAGAAAGAAAGAAAAATCAGAGAAACAGAGAAAAGAAAGAAAAAAAAAAAGAAAGAAAGATCAGAGAAACAGGCAAATAAAGAAAGAAAGAAAGAAAGAAAGAATACAGAAAGCCAGAATGAGAAATTAAGGATGACATAATAATGCCCCCCCCCCCAAAAAAAAACCCCCAAAGAAACACAGGGAAATCATAACATTGGAGTCGACATGAAAGTAATTGCACCGAATAAGTAATTCTAAACTTCATAGACCTTTAGAGCTGAAGCCTCTGAACAGATGATAGGCCAATGTTAGAAGAAGAAGAAGAAGAAGAAGAAGAAGAAGAAGAAGAAGAAGAAGAAACTGAGCGAAAGGGAAAAGAAAGATAAGTACCTGGACCTCGCTAGAGATTTGAAAAAAACTATGGAACATAAAAGTGATGCTTATACCTATTATAATCGGTGCTCTTGGTACAGTAACTAAAGGATTACTAAAGGGACTGGAGGACTTCGAAATAAGAGTACTAGTGGGGACCATCCAAACCACTACATTATTGAGAACGGACAGAATACTGAGGAGAGTCCTGGAGACTGGAGGAGACTTGCTGTCGATCAAACTCCAGTAAAAATCCATCAAACTAAAACTAATGGGAAAAAATCAAGGAATATATAATAATTATGTTATATCGAATGACCAATTTCTAAAGTTCAATTTAAATGAAAAAAAAAAATCTGAATTAGAAATTGGTACTAGAGAAAAATAGAATAAACAACAACAAAATGTTAAGATAGATAGACAACTTGATAGATAGATAGATATGAACAGACTGAGATAGATAGATAGATAGATATGAACTGACTGAAATAGATAGATAGATAGATAGATAGAAATTTCAAAATAATTCTATTTCGAACCATTCACTTTATCTTAAGTACACCGTTTAGTTCTATTTGACTCATAGATAAGACAGGTACAACCAGTTCGGGCCAGAGTAGACCTGATTTTAATCAACTGGATCCAGTAGATGGGTTACACTTCGGCCGGCCGTGGTGTCAACTGCACAGATCTGGTCGGGTACGTCTCGTCTTCAGGACATACCTCGAGCCTCAGGGGGGCGTCCCCCAGGCTTTAACCCTCCACGAAGGGGATAGGTTTATCGTCTTTTTAGGGGAATGCCGATAGGGCTCGAGGCATTTTGGGGAATGCCAGGCACGTCTGGGCTACAGCCCTGAGTCCGGACCCACCTTAAAAAGGCCTTGTATCATATTCGTCCGGTTGGTGAGACGGCTGGCAAATATCGTAGACCTGAGAGCTATAGTTATAAAGGGCTACTCTACATTTCGCAAAGTTCCAGCATTACTAGAACCTCACCATCAAATTTTTTAGAGTCAAATCCAGGACACTCATTAAAGGAGTCTTACCTCACTGCAGCCGACTGGGCAAGAGAGAGAGAGAGAGAGAAGAATGGATTTAGATAGATATATATTCATGGACTAAGATAGATAGATAGATATGAAACTTATAGATAAATATGAACGACATAGATATGGACTAAAATGCAAAAGTCAATGGATAGAGAGAGAGAGAGAGAGAGAGAGAGAGAGAGAGAGATTGAAAGAGAGAAGGAGATAAGAACTGATTTAGTCATAAAGATATCGACTGTGACAGAGTGATTGATTGAATTTGGTCTCACTAGAAAACTTTTGAAAGAACAAACTAACCAACTTTATTGTTTTGATCGATCCATTTTCTTTGAGGTTTCCGAGCGCCATTTTGAACAGGAGGAAAGGAAATGTCGTCTGCTTATTGAGCTGCCTGGTGATATTCAATATAAGAGCGAATAATTAATAAGTGAAGAAAACGACACTGGATTACATATCTTGAAAATTAGCTTTTCCCATGGTCTTCTCGCTGGTATTGTTTGAGTCATTCTATTTCGCTGGTTTTTGTTTTTCTCGTTACTTTTTGATTTCACTATTTTGAATGTTCTTTCGCTGACATATTGCAATTCGGTTCACGACGGATTCATTTGGATGAAAATGTCAGGCTTCTTCATTATTTTTCATTCAATAATTCTGTCGATCCCTAGGATTCTTTTATTCAACTCTAATATATATATATATATATATATATATATATATATATATATAAGTTGTTGGCGACCGTAGTCGAAGGCAACCCGAAGGTTTCCTTTTCAATAGCTACTACACCAAGGTGTAGGGAAAGTTGCAACTCCTTTCCTTGGATTGCTCCACTTTACCCTTGATATGTATGTAATAACGCTGAGTGTTAAGCAAGGAGATATCAAGTACCATTTTTGACCCTTTGGTAGACTTAACCTGGGATTGATCCCCAGTCTCTTAGGGGATTGGCGAACACTTTACCCAATTTGGCCTAATGAGTAGAGTATTCGTCAAAAGTCCTGGAGACTGTGGTTCAAGCCCAGATTGAGTCATATCAAAGACTCAAAAAATGGTACTTGATGCCACCTTGCATAGCACTCAGCACTTTAAGTTACGGCTCAAGGGTAAGTGGAACAATCCAGGGAATGGAGTAGCGCCCTCCCCGACACTTCGGTGTAGTAGCTTTTGAAAAAGGAGGCTTCGGGTCATCCTTGACTAAGTTCGCAAAATTTATATATAAATATATATATATATATATATATTGTTGTAAAAAAACATGTATAATATAATATTATAATATTTGGGATTTTTTTAAATCCTTGCGTAAAAATCATATTTCGTTTCAGTTTTTTCACAATTTAGTTTTTACTCTTCGTTGTTCTTTTTTTATTCATATAATTCTTATATTCCATTTTTTACTTTTTCTTTTCTTCTTTTATCAGTTATTTTTTTTTATTTCCGTTTGTATTTTTTTTTTATTTCCTTCCAACTTTTTCTTTCAAATTTACTTTTTATTTACCACACGAAGAAGAAGGTTGACTTTCGCTTGCTCGTCGAGGCCTTGCGGCAGGTGCCGCACGTGGTTTGGAACAGATGGAAAAGTCAGCATAGAAAGATTGTGCCTCTCTCTTCCTTATGCCGAAAAACCTTTTAACTCAAAGGTAATAAAAAGTATCGTACCTGAACCAAGAAGTCGTAAGTGTTTTTTGTGTTTCGCGATTCTTATGTTATCTATATATGAGTTATGAACATTCTATGTACATTTCACATATCCGTATCATGGGTATGTTACACATAGATAAATTGCTTCGATCGTTGCTATGTAACTGTCACAATTTAACAACAGTCATTTGTTTGCATGCATTTAAATGAATATACATATATGATTTATAGTTAATTCTTTAAGGTAATTTCATTTTTAAATGATTAAAACTATTTTTTAACTAATATTGCTATTCTCACAAAGCAGTTGAATGTTCTCAACCATTGTTTTCTAACACTAAAAATTCTGTTCAAAATTGATAATTTTTTTGCAGACAGGGAAGTGATTACAAGTATTGCTATCTAACACCAAAAATTCTGTTTAAGATTAGTCCTCCATTCGAACACAGTTAAATAATTCAACAATTAGTTCTGTATCACTAACAATTTAATTAAACATCAGTTATGTCTTTTACACCCAGTTAAATAATCAGACGTTTCTATTTCTAACAATTCACTTTAACGAAGGTCATTTGTTTACACACAGTTTAATTGTCAAAGTGTTCTATTTGGCCCATATAAAGTACCTTATCAGGTGCTAACAATCCCATCAGGAGTAAACCTGGGATGGTTGGCAGTGAAGGAGTACTCCGAATTCCGCAAAGCTCCAGCATCACTGGAGCCCCACCATCAGATTGTTTAATGTTACATTCAGAACACCCGTGGGATGAGGCGGAATTACCCCTCTGCAAAGATCCAGTTGGTTTATTCTACAGCCCCAGACGACTTGGCTGACCCAGAATTGAGGAAGGATAAGGAGGTTCATATATTTCCCAAGGGTATTGGTCCGAAAATGTTATAATACGATTGGAGTCGATTACTTCGAGGTCGCAGTCCAGCATTTTAGACATTACAGCATACGGACTTTCCCTAACGATTTTATGTTCATTCTAAGTGAAATTAAAGAAAAAAGCGACAAAAAAGTTGGATTTTCCAGCACATCAGCCATTGTAGGTTATTAATGCTAAATATATTCTTTTAAAGATAAAAACAGTACTATTTCAAACAATTCAGTTTAAAACAGTACAGTTTCAATGTAAAAAAATAGTTCTATTTGAACAATAGATAGGACCCTATCAGGAAGGAGTACACCATATTTGCCCAAAGTTCCAGACCAGGAGCCGCTCCATCAGATATTTTAAAGTCATAATTAGGACATTCTTTGGTGGGGGAAGTTCTCTCTGCAGAGATGCAGTCC
>OY757946.1:12249131-12476631 GCA_963585895.1 Sepioteuthis lessoniana | reverse complement strand
GAGAAATAAGAAGACAGAGAAAAATACACAGACATAAAAAGGAAAGAGTGAGGAAAGAGAACGAGAGAATGAAAGAGAAAAAAGAGATAAAGAGAAAGACAGAGAGATGAAGAGAAAAACCGAGTAAGAGATAAAGAGAGAGAAAGAAAGAGAAAGAGAGAAAGAAAGAGAGAAAGAAAGAGAAAGAGAGAGATATAGAGAAAGAGAGAGAAATGAAGAGAGAAAGTGAGAAAGATATAAAGAGAGAGAAAGAAAAAGAAGGAAAAAGAAAGAGCGAAAGAAAGAGAAATAAAGAGAAAGAGAGATATATAGAGAAAGAGAGAGAAATGAAGAGAGAAAGTGAGAGAGAAAGAGATAAAGAGAAAGAAAGAAAAAGAAAGAGAGGAAGAGAAAGAGAGATAAAGAGAAAGAGAGAGATGAAGTGTGAAAGCGAGAGATAAAGAAAGAAAGAGAAAGAAAGAAAGAAGAAAGAAAGAAAGAGCTATAAAGAGAGAAATAAAGAGAAAGGGAGAGATAAACAGAAAGAGAGAGATAAACAGAAAGTGAAAGATGAAGAAAGAAAGCGAGAGAGAAATAGAGAAAGTGAAAGAAAGAAAAAAGAAAGAGAGAAGGAAAGAGAGACAAAGAGAAAGAGAGATGAAGAGGTAGAGAGAGATAAGGAGAAAGAGACAGAGATGAAGAAAGAAAGCGAGAGAGAAAAAGAAAGAAAGAAAAAATAAAGAGAGAAAGAGAGAAAGAAAGAGAAACAAAAGAGAAAGAGAGAGAGATGAAGAGAAAGAGAGAGAGAGAGATGACGAGAGAAAGTGAGAGAGAAAGAGAAGAATGGAAAAAGAAAGCTAGAAAGAGAGAAGAAAAGAGAGATAAAGAGAAAGAGAGAGAGAAAGAGAAAGAGAGAGATGAAGAGAGAAGGCCAAAGAGATGAAGAGAGAAAGAGAAAGAAAGAAAGAGAAATAAAGAGAGAAAGAGAGAAAGAACAAAAGAATGACAGAAGGAGAGAGAAGGGACATGGGGGGGGAATCAAAAGTAATGTTCACCTCTATAATTCTTGCATTCTGTTTTATTTATATTTTAAATTCGTTTATTTTACTTTTTTTCGTCTGCTTTTTTTTTTTTCACCGTTTTTATTTTCATTTTTATTTTTTTGTGATGAAATATTAAAAAAAATTTTTTTTTTATCTATCTAGTTTTCAAGTTGTATTTCCTTTCATTTTTAATGCCATCGTCGCTTTTCATCGCCATCTTTACACAGGACGTCAATTTATGACAGTAAATATACAAGCTGTCTACAAAAGAAACGGACAATTTCTAAAACAAATAATACAAATTGATAATTCAAATATCTTTATATTTGCATGGTCACTAGTTTTCTTACTGTGCTTGTCACTGAGCTGTTGATATGTAGATACAGAGAATGGTCTAAATTTCTAAATTTCTTACAATTTCACTCAAATCCAACGATATACAGATATCTTACAATCTTATCATCAAACGTATTGTGCATATTTTTCAAGGATTGAATTAGTTATTAATCTGGATACATCAGTTGAAATATAACATTTATTAGCATCATCCTTTTCTCTCTCAGATATATATATATATATATATATATATATATATATATAATGATTCATAACCGTTTAAATTTACTTAGCTGGCGCTGGCTTCCTCGTGGCTGAGTGATAGAATCTTGGATTGGCGTTTGAGTCAACCGAGTTTCTATCCCTCCTTCGGGAACCTAGCCAGTCAAGCCACACTGATGAGTTCTGATAGAACGAAACAGATCTGTCTGTGGATGACTATATATATATATTGTCATCCACAGACAGACTCTTTTGTTGTATCACAACTCTTCAGTGTGAATAGACACAGCTTGAAGCTGGCATCGAAACCCGCCCAACTTTACGTTAGACTTAGTATCAGACTGATCGGCCAACAAGCGCACCACGTTGGCTAAGGGAATTTTAAGATATTATGTAGCAACGGTGGCAGCAGCGTTCGTTTGTTTACATTTTATACCTTACCGGATACCAGAGTGCTCAGTTCGCTCGAAGAGATTTGCATTATGCGAGCGGCAGCCGAAAATTCCTTCACCAGAGTGCTCAAACTCCATATATATACACTTATATTAGATATATGTATTTGATTTATTATTATATATATATTAGATATATACATTTAATTTAGACTGCGACCCCTGAGTTTCATATATCTAATATATATTTTCCTGGTGTTAACACGCCACAAGACACCAGCTGTACGACCACTTGCCCCCCGTCACGAAAGCTATACAAGTTAGACGAACCAGACACGCAGGACACTTCTGGAGAAGCAAGGACGAGCTCATCAGTGATGTACTCCTATGGACCCCCGCATATGGTTAAGCAAAAGCAGGACGACCAGCTCGAACATACATACAGTAGCTATGTGAGGATACGGGATGTAGCCCTGAAGACCTGCCAAAAGCGATGAACGATAGGGAGAAGTGGCGAGAGAGGATCAGGGATATCCGTGCTAGCGGCATGACATGATTATTATTATTATTATAATAGCTCTATCCTAGATATTGAGCACCCTCCATATTATATTACACTTGGTTCGATACAAACCCACAAAGTGATTTAGTAACAACCAACACTCTTACAATAGATAGATAGAGAGATAGATAATCAGGCACTCTTCTACCACGAATAGCTTCAACGGTAGATATAACTTATTTATAGATGAGAAAATTAGTATTATTAATTTCAGAAATCGAAAACGACTGTTGAACGAAATAAATGAGCTCGTGTTTAAATCTATACATAGAGGAAAATTCAAAGTATCCTGACTGAGAGCCACTGAAACACCGATCCCAATATAATCGCCAGGATAATGATAAGGATTTATTAGAAATTAATAACGATCAATTCAATAATGGATACCAACGAGGCGGGAAAGCTTAAAGATAGATCCTGATCCGATGAACGTCGGATATTAATCCAAAATTTATGGCCGTTGACTCTGAAGTAGTAAATTTCCCTGGACCATTTTTAGGGTCAATTAAAAGTACCTGATAGCTACGATAAAAATGTCTTTATCTTTATTTCAATTAACTATCTTGTTCCTAATTAAATTAAGAGGAACATCAAGGATAACAACAGCTGAGTTAATTAAGAGATGTATAATGAGTAAATGTAAAATATATATGGGGATAGTCATTCGTTCTACGATCGTAGATTGCTTAGAAAAGCACACCTGCTACGGGACCACCCCACAAGTACGTAAATTAGGATGGATTGACCTACAGATAGGAGGTGTCTGTGGTGTAATGGTTATCGTCGTAGGAAATAGACACGGTGATACGAGTTCAAATCCTGGACGAGACTGATTGCATTTCACATAGCACTAATACTCTTAGGAAAGGTATGAATCCATTTATTGTCCGACCAGTTATGGGTAAATAGTAGAGCAGACTAGGTTCTTCAGCCTAGGTGAGGCAACTAGTCTAGGAGAAGAAAACTCTGAATTCAAACCTGTTAAACTCCGCTTAAAAATTGACCTTGTGTCACATCCTGCCCGAGCGGAGGGGTTGGTAAACATGAATGGGTTGACCTACAGAGAATCCCCACCCCTGTTTCTTAATGCTTCTAACACAAAATATTTTGACCCTCTCTGCCCTTGCCAATGAATTAAAAAAAAAATTTTAAATTTAAATTTTGATTTTTTATCTTTTTATTTTTTATTTTTTTAAATACAAACTGTAATTCCACATTTGTTGTTCTACAAAAGCCGTTTTCTCTGATTTTATCAATCGAAGATCTAAGCACGTAGTCTAGACAGATGATAAAGAGGTATGGGGCTAGCGAGTCCCCTTGTAGTACTCCTGCTACAATGTCGAACCTCGGATTAGCCAAGACTACCGAGGTATAACACTTACATCCATAGCAGCCCAAATCCACAATGCCTTCAAGGAGACCGCATAGAACCCAAAATCGACAGCATCCTTACGAAAAACCAAAATGGCTTCCGAATAAATAGATCCATGACCTCACAAATATTAACCATCCGTCGAATCCTTGAAGGCGTACGGGCAAAAAACCCACAGGCGACATTACTATTTGTCGACTTTACCAAGGCCTTATTCCATTCACAGAGAAAAGATGGAAGAAATCTTACTAGCCATGAGCCTACCAAAAGAAACCGTAGCAGCAATAACGATTCTCTACAGAAACACCAAAGTGAAAGTAAATATATTTATATATATATATATATATATATATATATATATATATATATATATATATTGTAAAAGGAAAACTGAATGAAAAATACATATAAATAGATGAAAAAAGATTAATCACTGAGTTACTCAATTAAGTAATTCCATGTTAATTAGTTCCACCGATGCGTTTCTACAGGTTTGTTTAAGATATGAAATTAGGAAAATTTCAGGTAGAAAGCGTTTTTTGTCACTTCAGAGTGGGAATTATGAATTTAAAAAAGCGGTTTGAAACGAATACGGAAAAATATTCGAAAAATATTTGAAAAGGTTCTGCCACGAAGCGCAATTTTTTAAAAACAAGTTAAGGAGAAACATAGAGTCAATAAAAAGTCGGTTTGTATATGTAGAGAATGGAGAATTAAAGAAGAAATTAGAGGAAAGAGTGAAGAAAGTAAGAGGGAAAGGAAGGGGGAAGCGTGAAGAAAGGGGAAATATTCGAAAAGTATTTGAAAATATTATATCATTATATATATATATATATATATATACATACGAGGCGCATACGATAAGCTTCCAGACTTTTTTCGTATGGGCATTTACAATTGGCGTAGACTCTTGAAAATTCAGTATGATATTCCTATACATCTTATGAGATGACCAACCAATTTTCATAATTTCATGTTCAAATGAATAGCTACAGTAGCAATTGGAATACACACTACTAAAGCCTGATTGTCACAGCTGGTCAATTTCAAAAATCCAATCTGACACTTTAGAAGAACGATAAGCAATAAAATTCTCTTTTAAACTTGGAAAAAATTCCTCAGAAACGAATGGAATGATTCAGACTGCTTTTGGGGCATCTTGCATGAATCGAGTATCAGTTTTTAAGTGGCTTAAGAGATTCAAGGAAGGCAGGGAGTCTGTGTGGGATGATGAGAAGTGTGGGGGGAGTATAGAATTCAGTACACCAGAGTTGATTGGCCAAAGGGTTAGGGTTAGGGTTACTATGTTGTGGTTTTAAAGGAGTTCAGGTATAGATATCGTCGGAAGAGGCTAGCACTCTTCAAATCGGGTCAGTGGCATTTCCACCCAGACAATGCACCAGTCCACAACTCCATCCTTGTCGCAGACTATTTGACCGAGATGGGCATCAAGACAGTTCCTCACCCTCGCTACAGTCCAGACGTTGGTCCCTGTGACTTTTGGTTATTCCCTAAGCTGAGAGGCTGTGGGTATGAGACAATTGATGAGATGAAAGAGGCTGTGACGAAGGTCACTGACACACTCACACAAGAGGACTTCATTGGGGCCTTCCAGAAGTAGTTGGAACGGTACAACAAGTGCATTGCAGCTGGAGGAGATTACTTCGAAGGGGACTAGAGTTTCATGCGTGTACTATCAATAAAAATGCCCAGAGGAAAAAAAGTCTTGAAACTTATTCAATGATCCTCGTACCTGATATTCTGTAACGTTAATCAAGGAGGTATCAAGTACTATTTTTAAAGTCTTTCGTATGACGTGACCTAGGATTGAACTCAGATCTCCCGGACCATTGGCGAACTCTAGCATAGGGTTAAGAACGTTTTAAGATCATAAAAATGAAATAAAATCCTCAAAAGAGAGAATCTTTCTTTCGGTCACCACAGAGAATTGTCTGTGACAATTGATTTTCTACTAATGGAATTAAGCATGGGATGATATATATATATATATATATATATATATTTGTAAATATATTTATATATATATTGCTAATACAAGTTTATTCAAAAATCACAGGAATTTCCTTTTTATCATCCCAAGTTTTTTCCAATAACTTCTTGCTAACTTTAATGAATCAGGTTCCAGTTGAAAGAGAAGTTGCCCAAGGTTCTGCTCCAAAGCGCTTTCGACTATATCCGCCGATGGTCACCTGAATATTTTGCTTTGTTGGAAGGTTTTTTTTCGTTTGTGGGGATGATTTAGCAAGCCTGTTAATTATTGAAAATGTTTAATATGTTAACGACAGTGTTGTATGCTATTTTATTCATATTTGGTTGTTTAATATACGGCTTCAATGATTTGCAGGCGTTTTTTTTTGCTGTTTTATATATAATTTTAGTGTTTTTGGTGAGAATATTTTGCCTTTTGGCATATATATATTTATATATATAAAGAAAGAAGCAAATAGAAAAAGGCAAGATGGAGGGTTTTTTAAAGGAAGGAGACACTGTAAGAAAGAGAAAAAGAGGAAGAAGAAGAGTAAGAAAGAACCAAAACCAACAAGATATCTATATAAAGAGTTACCTGAATATAAACCGATACAAAACTTGAAAAAACATTAAATGTTCTCTGGCAAAAGCAAGAAGCTGGAAACATATACGTATGTAAGAACGAAATAAATAATCCTTACAAAGATATAAATCTCTTTGTGGATCAATTCCTTTTGAAATATATATATATATATAATCGTTAGAGCCGATATATATATATATATATATATATCATCATCATCATCATCATATCGTGCTGGTAGCACGGATATCCCTGACCCTCTCTCGCCACTCCCCCCTATCGTTCATCGCCCTAGGCAGGTCTTCAGGACAACATCCTGTATCCTCACATAGCTGCTGAATGTACGTTCGAGCTGGTCGCCCTGCTTTTGCGCGGCCATGTGTGGGGATCCATAAGAGTACATCTCTTATGAGTTCATCTCTGCTTCTCCAGCAGTGTCCTGCATGTCTGGTTCGTCTAACTTGAATAGTTTTTGTGATAGGGGGCAGGTGGCCGTACAGTTGGTGTCTTGTGGGGTGTTGCTGCCAGGACTTGTTCAGGATTGCACGCAGCATTCTTGTGTAATTGCCATCTAGTTTCTTCTTCAGCCGTTTTGTTAGCGTCCATGTAGTGCATCCATATAGCAGTATCGATGTGACCGCTGCCTGGAAGAAACTGCGTTTCATTTTATCGGTTAGGTCTGATTTCCATATAATCGATAGCCTATTGATAGCTGTCCATGCTTTCGTTAGCCTCGTTTCGATGTCCTTTTCGGTTGATTCGATGCTGCTTCCTAGGTACGTGAATTTGTCTACTAGTTTAAGTGGGGTTCCTTCTAGAGTGGAGATGTCCCCCGTTTGGTTATAGCACATATATTCCGTTTTGTGTGCATTAACATAGAGGCCTATGCTTGCTGCTGCTCGTTCCAAACTATGCAGAAGTGTTTCGGCTTGGTCAGGTGTATTTGCCAGTATCGCTATGTCATCGGCGTAGTCGGCGTCGGTAATTGTTGTTGCGGGGTATCTTCTGCTTCTTTTCTTTTCTTCGTCAGTTCGAAGCCATTCTCTTTGATTTTGTCAATCGATGTTCTGAGTACGTAGTCTAGACAAATGATAAAGAGGTACGGGGCCAGCGTGTCCCCTTGTAGTACTCCTGCTACAATGTCAAAGTATTCTGTGTCTCCATCCGGTGATCGTATTTTTACTTTAGTGTTTCTATAGAGAATCATTATTGCCGCTACGGTTTCTTTAGGTATGCCGTACGCTAGTAGGATTTGTTCCATCGGCTCTAACGATAGACAGTTTTTAAAGAAAATATTCAAGTTTAATCTTGTGAGTGACAGCCGATAAATTTCTCAGAATTAAAATATACTTAATACTTTTCCTGGTTCGCCCACTTTTCTCTAAAGAAATCACAAGATCTGGATTTGCGCGTGATTTACATGAAGGGAAAAAGTTTTCCATTGTTGCCGCCAGAAATCAAAATAGCCCTGAACAACAGCACTTAGAATATCCTGAGAGTTTCCTCGCAGAAGGATAAGATCACCCCACCAAGAAAAAGTCCTGGTTATGACACTAAACTGCGCCCTATGATGAGGCTCCAGTTCTTGATATCTTAGGTGTCTGGAGTACCCCTTTATTGTATTACTCCCAGGTCGACTCTTTCCCGGAGTTGTAGAAAATATAATGGTATAATTTAGTCGCCAAGTGTATAAGTTTTGCCCTCTCAATAGAGAATAGAATATGATGATTGTTTATTCGGCTGGAAGGTAAGCCCCCCCCACCAGAAAAAAATGTGTGCTTGGTATAACGCTAAACACCATCTGAGATTGAGGCTCCAGTTCTGGAGATCTATGAAAGAGTGGAGTACTTCCTCATTACTATTGTTCTCTTGAAAAAGAAACTGGTCGCTTTAAAAAGATATTATTTAAATAGTAAAAAGATATGTTGCAGTCCTAGAATACCTACCTATATATATATATTCGATGCACTACATGGACGCTAACTAAACGGCTGAAGAAGAAACTAGACGGCAACTACACAAGAATGTTGAGAGCAATATTGAACAAGTCCTGGCGTCAACACCCCACAAGACACCAACTATACGGCCAATTGCCTCCCGTCACGAAAACTATACAAGTTAGACGAACCAGACACGCAGGACACTGCTGGAGAAGCAAGGATGAGCTCATCAGTGATGTACTCAGATGGACCCCCGTATATGGCCAAGCAAAAGCAGGACGACCAGCTCGAACATACATACAGCAGTTATGTGAGGATACGGGATGTTATCCTGAAGACCTACCAAAAGCGATGAATGATAGGGAGAAGTGGCGAGAGAGGGTCAGGGATATCTGTGCTGGCCGGACGACTTGATGATGATGATGATGATGATATCTATATATTGTATAATCTGGTAGCAAATTATTATGAAGGCGTGTTTCCTTGAACACGTTGGAACACTTTTTATTTTAATTTTTTTATTATAGTTTCTCGAGTTGTGTTTTTTTAAGTATTTAAGGGTCAAGTTGGTGTATAAATTGTCCTCTGTTTTTTTTTTGTTTTTTTTTTCCTAAGCGCTTTCAACTATACTTTGGTCAAACAGCCACCACAAATAATGACCCCTAAAAACGACCAAAGTGTGGTTGAAAGCGCTTAAGAAAAAAACATGGGACGTTATGAGAGATTTGTTGGTTTCATCATTTATTAAGAATATATATTTTGTCTGTGAGTATTTCAGCTTTTATAAGTAAAAAGTAAGTAACGTTGGCAACCTTAGTCGAGGGTGACCCGAATGCTCCCTTTTCGATAGATACAACACCAAGGTGTTGGGTAGGGTGATAATCCTTTCCTAGGATTCCCCACCTTACCCTTGATCTCTACGTTATAATGCTGAGCGTTAAGTAAGGGGGCATCAAGTAGCATTTTTTGAGTCTTTGGAATGACTCAACCTGGGATTGAACCCAGGTCTACCGGTCCATTAGCGAACACTCTAACCGGACATGGGCTTTTATAAGCTATATATTTATTAAAATTAGCTTTGTCTGTATATATATATATATATATATATATGCACACACACATATCTATATATATATATATATATATATATATAGATATGTGTGTGTGTCTGTGTGTCTGTGTGTGTGTCTGTGTGTGCTCGTATCTGTGTGTATAACATAAGATACATCGACAGTAGAACATTATCAAACAATTTATTTATTTTTTATTTATTTACTTATTGATTTTATTACACCTAGTTTACATTATATGAGTATAAGATTATATATTGAAATTGTGGTGAATCTGACATTTTGATGGAAATATGTGGAACGTTCGATAAATCAAACACTTACCTCAAATTTAGATGCGTGATATTTCGTTCTTTTTATTCCAGTTTGAAAAAGTTTTTTGGAATAAAAAGAACGAAAAATCACGCATCTAAATCGGAGTGAAGCGTTTGATTTATCCAACTTTCCACATATTTTTCTCATTAGATAATATATAAAGAAAAAATTGGCATTTCTTAGCCCACTCGACTGGGGTTGTATTATACACCGACAGCATCTCTGTTGAGGGAGTAAGACTCAACCAATGAATAACTTGCCATGATATAAAACTATCTGATGGCGAGGCTCCTGCCCAGGAGCACTTGAAAATATTCTAACATTAATAGTTCTTTATGATATTATTCATTTGTTTTCACTCACTTAAATGCTTCCTAATATTGCTATCAAACAAAAATAATTTTATTTGCACACAGTTAAATGATGTCAAGCATTGCTATGTAAAACTAACAATTTAACTCATGTACACCGTTAAAGATTTTCAAGTATTCCTAATCAACACTAATCATTCAATTCAATATTATTTGTTTGCACACAGTTAAATTGTACCAAGTATTGCTATGCCTCACCAACAATTCAGTTACACAGGTATTTGTTCACACACAGTTAAATGTCGAACAGTTCTATTTCTAACAATTCGATTTAACGCTACTCATTAATTTGCACACAATTTAAATAGAAAACAGTTCTATTTGACCCATACAAAGAACCCCTCTTGTGCTACCACTCCGGGCCAGAGTGTTTGCAAACGCGATTAGGAGATACTTTCTATTCTTCAGTGATACAGGGCAGTAGCCTTGGCATCAGATGGTTAAATATAATAAGCAGGGCATTCGTTGGTTAATATTTATATATATGTGAAAAGAAAATAAGTGGAAAAGTGAATATATATATATATATATATATATATATATATATATATATGGGGGGGTATCAAAGTTAGTATGTTTATGTATGTGTGTATTAAATTATATATACATATATAAATATTTAAACAAGTTGTTGATAGTGAAGAACTTGTTGATGGCCAAGAAGACATAGAGGTTTAGGGAATTTGTAGGCATGTTTACTATTAAAAACCGGGACATTGGCCCAGCGGTTAGAGTGTTCGCCAATGGCCCGGGAGACCTGGGTTCAATCCCAGGTCGAGTCATACCAAAGACTTTAAAAATGGTACTTGATACCACCTTGCTTAACACTCAGCATTATAAGGTACGGTTCAAGGGTAAAGTGGAGCAATCCTGGGAATGGAGTAGCGCCCTCCCCTACACCTTGGTGTAGTAGCTATCGAAAAGGGAGCCTTCGGGTCACCCTCGACAAGGTCGCTAACTTTACTTTTACTTATTATTAAAAAAGGGGGAAACGACCGGTTTCGACTGGCACTTTTCAAGTGGTTAATACCAGTAAATTAAAAGGGGGAATTTGATGGAGAAAAAGAAGAGGAGAGAAAAAAGAGAAAAAAAAGGGGAGTAAAAGAGATGAGCAGAAGATTAAATACCGATTACTTTCAACACCAACGAGCAGTCCCTTTGTTTACGAAGGGAAGGTTGAAGGAATCGAACATAAAGGGTCTACAACACTTTGAGGTGATACAAGGAATGTAACCGTCTCAGAATACTGAATCGGTCGACATTGAAATCCACCACGCATTCCCTGTTATTTATCATGTGGTCTGCTATTTAAGACATGGATGTATTTACAAGCTAGCCTCTTTTACGCTCAAGATTCAAAATACGAGCTGGCAAATGCTGCTTGATAGGTAAGTCCAACCGCTTAGACGTTCTACGTACGTAGTTACAGCCACAACTACATGTATATTTATATATGACCGAATTGATATGGTGGGGAGTTAGGACGTCTTTACGCATTTAGACAGATGCAGTGTGAATCAAAAAAAATTACCCACACAGCAGCAGAAAAATAACCCTTGGTAATGCATTTGGCAAATTTCTCACCCCTGGAACCGACATACGGCAAACGCAAGTAAACAGGGCACTTGTTAACGGTGCACCTTTTAGCCCTATGAAACTTATTAATAACATAATGGATAACCGTCCAAAACAGACAATGGATATCCATTTCTAGACAAGGTTGACCTGATGAACTCGATTTCATCATCAAGAAAACACTTGGACGGAATCATCAGGGCGCGATGGATAAGAGTCTTAATTAAATTGATTATGTGTTGCTGAGGGCAAAATGAATACCATCTCGTATACAGGCCAGAAAAGGTAGGCTTCCTGTATACAGAAGTAAGAAAAGCTGTGGAAGTTTTATGCACAAATATATCTAAAAAGGCAAGTTGATGGTTGGACCCCATTTCCATGGTAAACTTTATAGAGGGATGCATAGAATTTGATTGTATAAGAAAGGAATCGGGCTCGTTTTCATTTTTAGATGAGCAAATCATCATCATCATCATGTCGTGCCGCCAGCACGGATATCCCTGACCCTCTCTCGCCACTTCTCCCTATCATTCATCGCCTCCGGCAGGTCTTCAGAGTTACATCCTGTGTCTTCACATAGCTGCCGTATGTACGTTCGAGCTGGTCGTCTTTGTTTTGCTTGGCCATATGTGGGGGGTCCATAGGAGTACATCACTTACGAGCTCGTCCTTGCTTCTCCAGCAGTGTCCTGCGTGTCTGGTTCGTCTAACTTGTATAGTTTTCGTGATGGGAGGTAAGTGGCCGTATAGTTGGTGTCTCGTGGGGTGTTGTCGCCAGGACTTGTTCACTATTGCTCTCAACATTCTTGTGTAATTGCCGTCTAGCTTCTTCTCCAGCCGTTTAGTTAGCGTCCATGTAGTGCATCCATATAGCAGTATAGATACAACCGCTGCCTGGAAGAAACTGCGTTTCATTTTATCGGTCAAGTGTTGTCAACATAACAATAATACATGAGGGGGTGGTCTATTTTGGTGAATAGATTAGCATCACAAAAACCAACAAAGATTTTTGCCAGTGTGGGACTAAGACTGGACCCTATCGCTACAACGTCTATCTGCCGGTATATGATCTTATTAAAGCTGACCTCACAAGAATGCTGCCAGCAATATTGAACAAGTTCTAGAGGCAGAACCCCACAAAGGAGAAGCTGTACGGCCACTTACCCCCCATCGCGAAAACTATCCATGTTAGATAACCAAGAAATGCGGGACAATGCTGAATAAGTAGTGACGAACACATGAGTAAAATACTCCTGTGGACCCCTTCACATGGACGAGCAAATGCAGGACGACCAGCTAGAACCTACATACAACAGCTCAGTGCCGATACAGGATGTAGAGTTGAAGACTTACTGGGACTGATGGACAACAAGGAAGGGTAGCGGAAGAGGGCTGGTGGTTCGACATGATGATAAGGAAGATGCATATATTAAAGTTGATATATATATATATATATATATGTGCGCATGTATATATATATATATATATATAAATATTGTATATATATATGCATGTATATATATATGCATGTATATATATATGCATGTATCTATATATATGTATACATATATATATATATATATATATATGTCTATATATACACACATATATATATATATATATATATATATATATATATATATATAAATATATACATGTAACTCTATGTGGAAGAAATCTCATATATATATATATATATATATACAAGTATGTATGTAGGTATGTATTACAAGTAACATATATATACATATATATATATATATATGCATTAAAGTATGTGGTTATATATATATATATATATATATACGTATCAATGTATAACGTTTCATATATATATATATATATATATATATGTATATAAAATTCCGGTTACAGGAAAATTTATACAAAATAATTAGCAAAGACACCACTGGCATAACAGTAGGGGAACTCAAATAAAATAATAAAACACGCGAAGGCCTTTTCGCCCGGACGAAAAGCCCTTCGTATGTTTTATTATTTTATTTGAGGTCCCCTACTGTCAATACCAATCGTGTCTTTGCTAATTATTTTGTGTACATATATATATATATATATATATATATATGCACTCTTTGAATCTTTCCCTGGTTGAATTTCTACAAATATATATGAATGAATAATCAACATCTTTGCACACATACACACAATAATATATATCAAAATAAGCTTAATCGAATAAAAACAGCGCACCGTCGAGAATCTTTTTTATTTGAGCAATATATTTTAAATGAACTGAGAAAATTTCTTGATCAATTCCTAAGTGGATTTTAATCTTCTAGATTGTGCATTCGTATTAAATATAATTTTTTAGTCATAATTTTTTTTTTCGATATACCATAGAGATAACTGCTTCAGATTTATTAAAAACTGTCCGGCTACTTATCTCCCATCTCTCAAACCATCCGAGATGAACAAAACATGCATGGTAAATAAAAGGAAATAATATGCGACTTTTTTGTATGGACTCGTACAATGGACGTTCAGCTTTTAGCAGACTAGAAATAACTTACATATAACTGCCTTGTGAGGACACTAGATATAGTGTAGAGGACCTTTCAAGAGCAATGGACGATAGCGACGGCTGGCGGGAAAGAGAGTCTGAAAATTGTGATATCAGGGTGATTTGATAATGTATATAGATATTCACTGCCTAAAATTCAACTAGAAATGATGATTTTTTTTATATATGTGGTTTAAAAGAAAAAAAAAACTTTTATAAAACTTAAGGGAGGTAATAATTAATGTCGATACTGCGTGTATATAAGCATTCGTTTAACCGTCCATTCAGATCATTTTATTTTTATTTTTTCATCTTTCTATGAGCGACTGGCTTCTTTAATTTTTTTCTCTTCCCACACACGTTTGCAGCGACATTACGAGGAGCTTTCTCTTGTTGTCAACAATTTTCTTTAGTTGCAACGTAGTAATTTGTTCCAATTTAATTTGGTGACGAGGCAGAAACATAATTACCCACTCACGGTGCGTAAAGGGATATAGTTATCAGAGCGAACCTCCGCTCGAAGACTTTATCAAATCAAATGCTGAACACTGAACAAAAGTCAATGAACGATGTTCTCGATAAAAAGCCGCAGTAATAAGATGTAGAACGAGAATTCAAATTATCGGTATAATGAAGGCTATATCGACAAAGACTGTCGGGATAAAAAGCATACATACATATATATATATATATATATATATATATAATGAATAAACAAAATAAGTTGGAGAAAACTAGTTATGACATTATACTACTAATTAAGAGGGGATGAACGCACTGTTTTGGGATGAAAAAAGATGCAGTAAAACTAGCTATGGAGAACACGAAAACTACTCGAGACAAAACTCTCCAGCAGAAACCTCATCAAAGGAATAAATACTTCGGCTGTGCCCCTAGTCAGATACTCAGGACCCTTCCTCAAGTGGACCAGAGAGGAACTTAAACAAATGGACCAAAGAACAAGAATACTAATGACCATGCATAAGGCATTACATCCCAGAGACGACGTTGACAGACTGTATGTTTCAAGAAAAGAGAGAGGAAGAGGACTTGCCAGCATTGAAGAAAGTGTTGACGCATCCATACAACGACTCAAAGACTATATACAAAAATACGAAGGAGGACTCATTACAGCCACCAGAAATGAAACTGAGAACACGATGAACAACACAATGACAATAACTAGGAAACAAAATTGGGAAGGAAAACAACTCTATGGGCGGTTTAAACGACAAATAAACAATATCTCACACGACAAAAGTTGGACATGGCTAAGAAAAGGAAACCTTAAGACAGAAACAGAATCTCCCCTAATAACAGCACAAGAGGGCGCCATAAGTACCAATCATATCAAAGCGAGAATAGATAAGATCAACAAAATAGCAAATGCAGGCTATGTGGTGACAGAGATGAAACCATCAATCATATAATAAGCGAATGCAGCAAATTAGCACAACGGGAGTATAAGGCGAGATACGACTGGGTCGGCAAGGTGATCCACTGGGAAATGTGTAAGAAATTTCAATTCGACCATACAAACAAATGGTATATGCACAACCCAGCACCTGTCCTAGAAAATGCCACGCATAAACTCCTATGGGACTTTAACATACAAACGGATCACCTAATCCCGGCCAGAAGATCAGACTTAATAATAATCAACAAAAAAAGAGAACTTGCAAAATAGTCGACATTGCTGTCCCGGCTGAACACAGAATAAAACTGAAACAATTGTGAAAAGAAAGATAAATACCTCGACCTTGCTAGGGAATTGAAAAAACTGTGGAACATGCCGGTGACAATTATACCAATTGTAATTGGTTCGTTTGAAATAGTAACTAAAGGATTATTAAAGCGACTAGAGGTCTTGGAAGTTGGCGGACGAGTGGAGACCACCCAAACGACAGCATTATTGAGAACGGCCAGAATTCTAGGAAGAGTCCTGGACACTTGAGGAGACTTGCTGTCACTCAGACTCCAATGAAAAACCATTGGCTAACGCTGATGTGAAAAGCTCTAATGAGTGAATAATAATAATAAAATAATAATAATAATAGTTGTCGACTTTGATGTCCCGACGGACCACAGAATAAATTTGAAGGAAAGTGAAAAGAAAGATAAGTACCTCGACCTTGCTAGAGAATTGAAAAAGCTGTGGAACATGAAAGTAACGATTGTGCCAATTGTGATTGGTGCTTTAGGCACAATAACTAATGGATTATTAAAAGGCCTGGAGGATTTGGAAATTGGCGGACGAGTAGAGACTATCCAAACGACTGCATTGCTAAGAACGGCCAGAATCCTGAGACGAGTCTTGGACACTTGAGAAGACTTGCTGTCACTCAGACTCCAATGAAAAACCATCGGCTAACGCTGATGTGAAAAGCTCTAATGAGTGAATAATAATGATAATAAAATCTATCGGCAAGAATACTGGGAATAGTTCTGGAGACTTGAAGAGACTTCCTATCATTCAAATTCCAGTGAAACGCCGATGTGAAAAACTCTCAAGGAGTAAAATAAGAAAGAGACACACAAACTCCTCTAGGGTTTTGAGATACAAACGGATCACTTAATCTCGGCCAGACGACCAGACTTCAAAATAATCAACAAAAAAAGAGACTTGGCAAAATTGTTGACTTTGCTGTCTCGGCTGACTACAAAGTAAAAATGAAAGAAAAGGGAAAAGAAGGATAGATACCACGCCCTTGCTAGAGAACTGAAAAAAACTGTGGAACATGAAAGTGAGGTTTATGTCACTTGTAATTGATGCTCTTGGTAGTGTCATCAAAAGATTGATACAAGGACTAGGAGGTGCCCGTGGTGTAATGGTTATCGTCGTAGGAAATGGACTCGGCAATACGTGTTCAAACCTGGACGAGACTGATTGCATTTCACATAGCACTAATACCTGCGGGAAATTATTCTCCCTCCAGCTATGGGTAAATAGTTGGGCAGACTAGGTTCTTCAGCCTTGGTGAGGCAACTAGTCTAGGAGAAGGAAAACTCTGAATTCAAACCTGTTAAACTCCGCTTAAAAATTGACCTTGAGTCATATCCTACCCGAGCGGAGTGGTTGGTAAATATAATTTATACAATGACAAGGAGACTTGAAAATAAGGGGACGAGTGGACACCATCCAAACTACTGCATATTTATATACATATATATATATATATATAATGCCAATATATATATATGTATATATTATGCCAATATATATATATGTATATATATATTGGCATAACATATATATATATATATATATATATACATGCGTTCTCTACCGAATGAAGTAATCGCGTTGCCATAAGCGATATGCCAGGCCCTTCATATGAATTAGGCGCCTCTGGTGGTGTAATGGTTAGCAAGCTCAACTAGCAAACCTACACGAGTGAGTTCGAGTCTCATTGGGTGCCCCTTTCATATGGCCTTGTGCCACATCTAATTAAAAAGCTTAGTAAATTTCTGGCTCTTCATATGAATTGAGCTCTCGGTAGCCGTTAAACGGATGTATGCAAACAATAATAATTGTGATTCATAACCGTTTAAAATTTATTTCGCTGCTGCTAGTTTCCTCGTGGCTGAGGGGTAGAGTCTTGGATTGGCGTTTGAGTCAACCGGGTTTCGATCCTAGGTACGGGAATCTTGTATGACTAGCCACACTGATGAGTTCTGATAGAACGAAACAGATCAGTCTGTTGTTGACTATATATATATTGGCATAATGGTTAGAGTGTTCGCCAATGGCTCGGGAGACCTGGGTTCAATCCCAGGTCGAGTCATACCAAAGACTTTAAAAATGCTACTTGATGCCTCCTTGCTTAACACTCAGCATTATAAGGTACGGACAATGGGTAAAGTAGAGAAATCCAGGGAAAGGAGTAGCGTCCTTCCCTACACCTGGGTGTAGTAGTCATCGAAAAGGGAGCCCTCGGGTTACCCTCGACTATGGTCTCCAAATCTACTTTACTTATATATATATATATATATATATATATGCTAGAATTTTTTCCTGCTAAAATGAAAAGGTTGAATGTGTTGAATATTAGCCCCACCGAGTTTTTTGAGTTTTATCAGAGATAAAAATTGCAGTCTTAGCTTGGTGATATAAAAGACAAAAAGTCATTGCCTACCTTGTCTGAAAAAGCTTCTGTTATTTTCCACAAGGTGGCATAGTCACACCAGTGTATCATGTGTGGTTGAATATATTTTCCCTATGTATGTATGTATGTGTGTATGTATATATCTATCTATCTTAGTCTGTTTATATCTATCTATCTATCTTAGTCTCTTCATATCTATCTATATATCTATCTTAGTCTTTTCATATCTATCTATCTATCTATCTATCTTCGTCTCTTCAAATCTATCTATCTATCTATCTATCTATGTTAACCTCTTTTTTATTCTTTTATTATCTACCCACTTCCAACATTACACAATCTATCTATCTATCTATCTATCTCAATCAATTTATATCTATTTTTCTATTAATCTCAACCAATATCTATCTATCTATCTATCTATCTATCTATCTATCCCGGTCATTTCACATCTATCAATCTAGCGAGCTAGCTAGCTAGCTAGCTATCAGTGCACATCTGACATCACTCAGGTGGCTGGGACAGTAGAATACACCGACTGCACATCTTCATATGGGTAAGACAACCTCAATGAGTACCCTGGATCTGGTAATAAAACATATAATGATGACGCTCCAGTCCTGGAGCATAAAGTATATGAACTACTCCTTTATTGAGATTACTTCCCGGCTCACTCGGACCCGGAGTGGTTGTACATTTTTGAATCCCACCTATGGGTTAAGTATTAACCCTTTAACGATTTAACGGTGTACAAAAAATGACTATTATTATATAACTGGAAGGGCAAATTAGGTGGTGTAATGGTTAACTAGGTAGACTACCAAACCTTCACGAGTGAGTTCGATTCTCACTGGATGCTGCGTTGATATGGCCTTGGGCCATATCCAAACAAAAAGCTTTGTAAGTTACAACTAGACAAGAAAATATTCACGAGTGAGTTCGAGCCTAACTGGGTGCCCTTTTCATTCGGCCTTATGGAACAAGCAAAAAAACACATCTAGACAAGCAAAACTTAACGAGTGAGTTCGATTCTCACTGGATGTCCCGTTTATATGGCCTTGAGCCACATCTGATCAAAAAGCTTTGTAAATTACGATCGCAATATTTCAAAGAATTTAACTGCGAACAAACAAATGATTAATATTAGATAATTGAATGGGTAAATAGGGTAGTGTAATGGTTAACAAGTTAGACTATCAAACCTTCACGAGTGAGTTCAAGGCTCACTGGATGCCCCGTTGATATGGCCTTGGGCTACATCTAAGTGAAAAGCTTTGTAAATTACAACTAGACAAGAATATTCACGAGTGAGTTCGAGCCTAACCGGGTGTCCTTTCCGTTCGGCCTTGTGTCACAACTACGCAAAACACCTAGTAAATTATAAGTAGACAAGCAAAACTTACCGAGTGAGTTTAAGTCTTACTGGATGTCGCGTTTATATGGCCTTGAGCCACATCTGATAAAAAAGCTTTGTAAATTACAAATGATTAATATTTGATAACATTGTTAACAAAAGATAGCAATAATTGAAATTATTTAACTGTGTGCAGACAAATGAGTAATACTAAAAAAGAAATATTCGTGTTATTTAGCAATTATGTGTGTGCAAACAAATAATTAATACTAAATAGAATTATTAGGATTACATAAGTTGGGAACCGTAGTCGAGGGAGACCCGAGGGCTCCTTTCTCAATAGCTACTACTGTTTAATACTCATATGCATATACATACAAAACCATAACGATGACAGAATAAGGAAGAGCGACACAGTTCTTAGAAAAATATACCTCTCACTTTATTTGAAAGGTTTGTGTGTGAGAGAGAGTTGGAGACCGGACAGAACTGCAACATATTGACCTCCCCACTCTTATGGCCATCAGCGTTTCTTTCCCGTTTTCCAGGGTTGTTCAACAAGAGGTCCGGGAGCCCAGCTCTCTGCTGGGTGCTGACTTTCTCTACCACATCTTTTCTCCAAACCGGTCTGGTCTCCAAAACTAACTGACTTCCGGTATTCACCGAGTTATATAATAGTTCAATCGCCCACTCAATATCTCCCCATAACTGGCCATCAGAATATGCACTTCCGCCGTCTTTGTAATAGCATGTTTGATCGTCATCAAGCGGAAATAACCGTCATGCAGTTCACACGTCACTCTATTCCGGTACATCAATCTGTGACTGTACCGTGGGATTTTAATTATTGTCAGCCAAGCTCGCCTACGCCAATGGACTCTGCACTTCCACTGTCTTTGGAATGTCATGTTTAGCAGGGTCGGAGGTCAATATACAACAATAAATCGTGACGCAAAATACTTTTCCTCTTTTGTACAAGGCATTATGATCGAGGATTATTAGTAGTTTTCGGATATTATTTTCAAATTTGAAACAAAAACGAATTCAGTACAATCATTCGTATACCTATTAGCAGTCCCATATATATTGAGACGCCCTTTATTACATATAACTATTAGTGTTTGATGACAATACTTAAAAATAATTTAACTGGTTGCAAATAAATGAACTGAGGTTCTTTTAAAAATAATCCAACCCACAAGCTATTTGGGATGAGTCCCCACGGCGCAATGGCTAAAGTTCTGAACTGTGGACCCCAAGTCGGTGTATTCCAACTTCAGTCGTACTATTACGAGGATCATTCAATAAGTTTCCAGACTTTTTTTCGTATTGGCACTTTTATTTATAGTACACACATGAAACTCTAGTCCCCTTCGAAGTAATCTCCTCCGGTTGCAATGCACTTGTACCGTTCCAGCAACTTCTGTAAGACCCCAGAGATGTCCTCTTGTGTGAGCGTGTCAATGACCTTCATCACAGCCTCTTTCATCTCCTCAATTGTCTCATAACGACAACCTCTCAGCTTCGGGAATAACCAAAAGTCACAGGAAGCTAGCTCTGGACTATAGGGATGCTGAGGAACTGTCTTGACGCCCATCTTAGTCAAATAGTCTGTAACAAGGACGGAGTGGTAGACTGGTGCATTGTCCTGGTGGAAATGCCATTGACCCGATTTGAAGAGTGCTGGCCTCTTCCGACGGAATCTCTTCCTGAACTCCTTTAAAACCTCAACATAGTAACCCTAACCCTAACCCTTTGGCCAATCAACTCTGGTGTTCTGACTTCCTTACTCCTCCCATATCTCTCATCATCCTTGAATCTCTTAAGCAAATCAAAAACTGATGCTCAATTCATGGAAGATGGTCGAAAAGCAGTCTGAAACTTTCCATACGTTTCTGTGGCATTTTTTCCAAGTTTAAAACATAATTTTTTTGTATATCGTTCTTCTAAAGTGTCCTCACGTCCAGATTGCATTTTTGAAATTCACCAGTTGTGACAATCAGGCTTTAGTAGGGTGTATTCTAATTGCTGCTGTAGCTGTTCATTTGAACCTGAAATCATTAAAATTTGTCAGTCATCTCATAAGATATATAGCAATAACATACTGAATTTTCAAGAGTCTATGACAATTTTAAATACCTGTACAAAAAATGGTTTGGAAACTTATTGAATACACCACATATGTTTAATTTTGGACAAATACGTTTAGGAGAGCGATGGACTTCCGAATACCCACCCCTCAGTTATGGTTTAAAATGTATCACTGCTGTTCTTCTAGCAATGTGGGTTTGGCATCAAATAACCCATGCAGCTTGATATACCATTCATTAAAAAAAAAGCCGCAAAGCTATTTTTTATAATATATATATATATATATATATATATATATATATATATAAAGTAGTGAAATCCAAACAGTCAGACCATCTGTTGTATAGTAATCGAACATAATGAACGAACGAAATACTCTTCTTTATTACTATATATCTCACATTTTATTCTCCAAAAGTATTCACAATTTTTTCTTAGTTGAGAGATAGATGGAGAGACACATACTCAGAGGGGGGACTTCTTCTTGTCCCATATATTCTTCAAGGAGCCAGTGGGTGCCAACGCTTGCACCCCCTTGCAAGCCGTGTCATCAGAGAGGTCTGAGACCTCTGATCGGCTGCATGTCCCTCGCTCGACTCCGATTCTCTGCACACTGTTTAAATCTGATCGTGTAGTTATCACGTGGTCTCCTTCCGGTTACATACCAATTGAACCTGACTGCCATTACGCGCCGTCATCGCCCTGTTTACAAATCACAACGCACAACGTGACAGCTTGTCAAATCACATAGGGTCACTAGGAACGAACCGAAAATCCATGTCATATGTTATATAACACATCTGCCTAAGTTTCACCCACTGGATCATCAAGAAAAATTCTTCTTGGTGATCAAATCGGTGAAACCTACATAGATTGGTCTGACTCAGTCGGTTTTACTATTTTAAATTCGCTCTACTTAGTGTAATGAACATTTTTTATGCTTAGCTAAGCTGATTCTGCTGGTGTTTTTTCTTTTGATTAGGCATAGCAGCACTATTCGAGTATTTTCGTCTTTTCTGATTTTTATTATACTTTTTCCTGATGTCTGTTTGTATAATTTCTATTTGTAAATTGTATCATCTGTGTTTTTACCCCTAAAACAACCCCATAGGTTAACACACACACACACACACACATATATATATATATATATATATATATATATCATGTTACGCTGCTAACACGGATCTCCCTGACCCTCTCGCGCCACCCGTTTCTCTCGTCCATAGGTCCTGGAAGGTAAGGTCTTCCAGGATAGATCCTTTTTTCGGCACAGAGCTGTTGTATATAGGTTCTAGTTAGTCGTCCTACCTTTGCTCGTCCATGTGATTGGGTCAACAGGAGTACATCAATTGTTTGGTTCGTCTAACTTGGATAGTTTTCGTGATGGGTAGTAAGTGGTCGTACAGCTGCTTTTTTGTTGGGTGTTGCCTCCAGTACTTGTTCAATACAGCTCGCAGCATTCTTGTGTAACGTTTAGTTAGCGTCCATGTGGTACATCCATATTGCAGTCTCGACCCGACAGCTGCTTGGAAAAAAAATTGTATCGGTCAAGTCTGACTTCCAAATGACCGATAGACTATCATGAGCTGTCCATGCCTTTGCTAGTTGCGTGTTGATGCCATTTTCGTTAGATGAGAGGCTGAGGTAGGAGATATTATCTCAGTTTGATCATATATCGATCTCAACCAGGGTACATGTATCAATCTTTCTCAATTTGTTCATATCTTTCCACTTTCCATTTTTTTTCTCTCAACTCGCTTCAAAAACCGTTCTATGCACGACACTTTATAGCGTGTTTACAAAACTCCGACCCCGTAGAATTAAGAAATAAATGAATAAACAAAGACCAAAAAAAAAAAAAACAGCCGGTAAATAAGATAAGAAACATTTATCGAATTTTTTGGGTGGGGATCAAAGAGAGATCGGACGATATGACACGAATCTGTAAACTAGGTTGCTACAAACGCAAAATTTAAATGAGAAATAAAAACTTTTTAATCCGATTCTCTTAGAATAAAAATATATATACCTATTAGAGGGTGGGTTGGAATTTAGATTTTACTTAATACTTACTAACATCTTCAGCGAATTTATTTCTATAGCCGTTACTTACAGCATATATGTATATATATATATATATATATATATATATATATATATATATATATATATATATATGTATATGTGTGTGTGTGTGTGTGTGTGTGTGTGTGTGTGTGTGTGTGTGTGTGTGTGTGTGGTTAGGCTATAGTTGTTCATTTAAGCATGTTTCATTAAATAATAAAGATAACTTTGGTCTGTATGATTTATTTAAGATCCTTTCAAGTTTTCTGATAAGTGTCTTAGTTTCAGGTTTTAATTGATAGATGAATTTCCCCAAATTGTGCCGAAATCCTAAAAGCCCTACAAAAAAAAAACAAAAAAAAAATTGATTTTGAAAATAGCGACATTGTTTTGAAATCCTTTTATTTTTTTCACCCCCGTATTCCTATGTATTCTATTTCCGTTGATAGCGTTCCCTTTTAAATTGCGTTCCCTTTTTAAATACATCAATTACCCTATTTTATCCAACTCTGCGTTTCCATATCTTCGTTATGGTATAAACTTTCAAAAACTTTCAAAAGTCTTTAAAAAAAAATAAACAAACACACCTTACAAAAGCAAACAACCTCTGATGATGGCCTAAGAAGGGTCCGAAAGCGCTCGGGACAATTTCGGGAAATTCATCAACCAATTCCAAGATGAAACTAAGACACTTATCAGGAAACTTGAAAGGATCTTAAATAAATCATTCGGACAAAATTTGTCTTTATTATTTAATGAAATATATATATATATATATATATATATATATATATGTGTGTGTGTGTGTGTGTGTGTGTGTATGTGTGTGTGTGTGTGTGATCAACACTAGGTATAATTCTTTCAGTAGCATCAACCAAATAATATCGATTTTCGATTTAATATTCCGGAGAAATTTTGGCTGACTGAAATCGAATTTACCAAAGTTCCATGAGCTTATTTAATAATTTAGATAAATTATTATTCCTATATTTCTGGTTAGTTCGTTTAATTTGTCTTTTGAAAGTTCTGGGTGAGCCTAATTCATTATTGCTTCTCTGAGTCTTGAATATTTTTCGGTGCGTAGTATCATAATTTCTTGGCAGTTCCAGCTTAAATTATCGACTAAATTTTACAGAATTTCCTTTGATTGTTTTAGGATTTCTCCCCGCGTAATAACATCGTCTTTTCATTTTTTCCAGTGCGCTTTTAGATTAGAGCTCTTCAGAATTTTCGTTTGTTTCAAGCGTAGCGTGAATTACAGCCAACCAAGCCTAATAAAATATTGTTTGTTATTATATAAGAGGAATGTTTCATGTACAAGGTGGAACGATAAAATTGTCGCCCTAGAAAAACGACATGATTCTATTTCCGTTAAATGAAAACCAGTTTTGTTTTTTTGTTTCAGACCATCTATGAGTTGTCCAGTTGTGTACAAATCCCAAGAGCGACAGGAGCCTTCTATTATGTCTAAAAGTGACACAATGTTCAACAAGTGAGATCGGAGATGTGCCGCTGTACAACTCATGCTCTCTACCGATCCAAGTTATGACAACAGGACCATTGCCAGCACCCTCAAAATGCAAATCCGGACGGTTCAACGTGCCCAGGGTGATGAAAACAAAGTTTCCAGCTACGGTTATGGTCTTTGGTGTGGTTTCAAGTGAGGGCCACATTATGCCATCTCACATCTTCGAAGCCGGCTTGAAAGTTACCAAAGTGTAACTGGATATGCTGAAGAGTGTGGTGATCTCCTGGTGCAATCAGGTGGCCGGTGGCAGACCCTGGGTGTGGTACCAGGACTTGGCGCCGGCCCACAATTCCAAAGAGACCCGGGCTTGGCTTCAGAAGGTATGCTATGACTTTGTACCCTTCTCTCACTGTCCCCCCTCCTCCCCCGACCTGAACCCCTTTGGACTACTTCGTTTGGTCATACGTCGAGAACATCACCAACATGACCTCCCACAACACCAAAGCCAGCCGGATCGCCGCCCATCCACCGAGTATTAACCAATCTCCCACCGGCGGATCCTTATCGAGGCAGTGATTGAGGCTGAAGGCGGCTAGATTGAATAGATCTCAGCTTTATTACATAATCAAGTTACCTCTATTGATTTTTTCAATAAAAGTTTTAAAATAAAACTGTAGTGTAGTTTTTTTAGGACGACAATTCTATCGTTCCACCCTGTAGAAGTCAGCTCTACTACATAATCCAGTTACCTGAATTAATATTTTTAATAAAAGTTTTAAAATAAAGCTGTAGTGTTGTTTTCTTTAGGACGACAATTCTATCGTTCCACACTTTAGAAGTCAGCTCTACTACATAATCCAGTTACCTGAATTAATTTTTTCAATAAAAGTTTTAAAATAAAGCTGTAGTGTTGTTTTCTTTAGGACGAGAATTCTATCGTTCCATCCTGTACTGTGATAAAACGGTTAATTGGAAGAATCTCTGTAAGGTAGAAGCTAAAGTAGTGGACTGCGGCCTCTAAGTAAGCGGGTTCAAACTCTATTACGATTGTAGCAGTAACAATAAAATAAAAGATTTATTTTCTTTTGCGAATCAATGGCCCCGCCAAGTAATTCGGCCACACACTGATCAATCAGCGGGTAGAGCGCATGGATTCCATCAGTTCTCTAAGGAACTATTTTTTTTGTTTTCTTTTGGAATTCACGGTTGGCCAGCAGAGAGTACCCAGCAAGCAAAGAAGAAAGATCTCTCTCCTGTCCCAATCAACTGGACGCTCAAGCATGGACGATCTTCACTGAAGATAACTGCTGGCTAACCTACGGCACCCAAAGAACTTTATACTCTTACTTTTCTCACTCTGATACATAATGATTTTTTAAAAATTGCTTACGCGTGTAAGTCTTGAATTTCGTTGAGGATAAGATTTATTTATCGTCATGAAATTTGGAAATGATATTGGTTCAGCCTGGGCAAGTTCACGTCTGTCTTCTTCGATTACCTGACTGTTACTGTCCAATACGTTAAATTTTGGTATTTCAGAACCACTAGATTGTGGCTTCAAAATAGAAAAAAAGTTATTTATCAAAAATTAAGAAACACGTGGATCTTTTTCGTTTATTTTTTAGGTTTAGTTTCTTTGTTTAATGGTATATCAACATTTTTTAGGTTATTTAATACCAAAGATATTCTCCTAGAAGAACAGTTGTGGTACTGTTTAAAGCATAGCTGGTAGGATAAGGGGGTTCATACCTTTCCCAAGGGTATTTACCCGAAAGATGAACGTTATAGCGTGACTGGAGTACGAACTCGCGTAATACGATTCCGCAGTCCATCGCTTTAACCATTACACCACGAGGACAGCCCTGGTTAATTTTTACATCTGATAAAACAAAACAAACGGTTGTTGGTAGCTCTTATTTCATTTTTAATCAACATATAAGACGTATACTTAATTAAAAAATATTAATATTTACCTCTGTTCTTTTTTATGCAGAGGTTCCTCAATAATTTAGAGGGTGTCAGGAAACTAATCATTGCTTGTATCATGTTCATTTGGTAGGGTTTGGTTTGTCATCAAATAACTAAGTAAGTAAAATTGGCGACCGTTGTCGAGGGTGATTTAAAGGCTCCCTTTTCAATAGCTACTCCACCAAGGAGTAGGGGAGGGCACTATTCCTTTCCCTGGATTGCTCCACTTTACGTTGATCCTTACCTTATAATGCTGAGTTTTAAGCAAGGAAGTACCAAGTACCATTTTTTAAGTCTTTAGTATGACTCGACCTGGGAGTGAACTCTGGTCTCCCTGGCCATTAACGAACACTATACCCACAAGCCAAATGAGCAACTAAACACTTCTATTTCAAACAATTCAGTATAGCATGAGTACACAGTTTCAATGTAAAAACAGTTCTATTTCAAACAATTCAGTTTAGTGTAAGTACACAGATTAAATGTCAAAATACTTCTATTTCAAATAATTCAGTTTAGTATAAGCTAACAATTTAGTTCTATCCATTGGCTTAATGAGTAGTGTTCGTCAATGGCCCGGGAGACCGGGGTTCAGTCCCAGGTCGAGTCATACCAAAGACTTAAAAAATTGTACTTGATGCCGCCTTGCTTAGCACTCAGCAATATAAGGTGGGGATCAAGGGTAAAGTTGAGCAATCCTGGGAATGGAGTAGCCCCCCCCTACACCTCGGTGTAGTAGCTTTTGAAAAGGGAGCCTTTGTTTCTCCCTCGGCTAATGTCACCAAGTTTACTTACTTCATTCCGTAGATAGGACCCTATCCGGTGCTACCAGACTGGACCTAGGAGCGCGGCAAAAAAGGGTCACTTCACATTCCCTAAAACTTCACCCTTGCTAGAACTTCACCATCAGATTTTTTAGTGCCCAGAATACTCGTTAGGAGAGTCGTACACTTATGCAGATATGAGGTCGGTCTATTCTACAGCCCCAGCTGACTGGGCAACGTGTTCATTTGGTAAACTTACTAGTGTCTCTTTATTGACATACTATAAGAGAAGTGAGAGAGAGAGAGAGAGAGAGAGAGAGAGAGAGAGAGAGAGAGAGAGAGAGAGATCATTACACATTCTTTAATCCGTTTCTTTAAATGTTCTTTAATTATTGGTTTGGTTTGTTGGGTTTTATGGCATATCAACCTTTGTAGGTTATTTAACGCCTAATCCATTTTATGTGAATAATCTGTTCTATTTAAAACAATTCAGTTTAGCATTAGTACGCAGTTTAATTGTCAAAAACATTTCCATTTAAAACTATTCAAGCAGTTATATGTAACAATTCAGTTAAGTGTAAATACAGTTTTAATGTCGAAAAACAGTTCAATTTCAAATAATTCAATTAAGCATAAGCATGTAGTTTAAATGTAAGTACGGTAATTGTAAAAAACATTTCTATTTCAAGCTATTCAGTTTTATCTAACAATTCAGTTTAGCATAAGTATGCTGTTAGTTCTATTTAACCCATAGATAGGGCCCTATCAGGTGCTACCACGCAGGGCCAGTGTGGACATGGGAGCGATGGCAATGAAGGGGTACTCCGTATTCCCCAAAGCTCCAGTATTGCTGGAACCTCACTATCAGATTGTTTAGTGTCATATCCAGGACATTCGTTGGGAGGGTCTTACCCCTCTGCTGAGGTGCAGTCGGTGTATTCTACAGCTCCAGCTGACTGGGCAATCTTTAAATATTGTTTCGTTTATTTTTCCTTCGTTCAGTTTCACTTAATTTTTTCATCCGTTTTAATAAACTTCTTTTTTCAAATTTTCCTTTCTTTCTCCTTGTCCAAAAATTTCTCTTTATTTTTCATGTCTTTTTTTTTTTTTTTTTCGTTTTCTTTTTCTTCCACTGGCATTTTGTATTTGTTTTCCTTTCATTCTGCATTTTTTAAAATCATTCTTTTCAATTTTTATTCCGTTTTTCATTCTTGCTTATTTCACTTTAAAAAAAAAAATTAATCCTATATTTCAAATAATTTCTTTTAAATTTTCCTTTGAGAGTTTGGTTCAGAGGTATTTCAGTCTTTCCACTCTCAATTCCAAAATCTTCGTTACATATCCAGCTTTAACTACCCAGTCGGCTGGGGCTGCAGAATACACCGACTGTCCTGGATATGACTATAAACAATCTGATGGTAAAGTCCCAATGATGTTGGAGCTTTCGAGAATACGAAGTACCCCTTCATTACCATCGCTCCCAGGTCCTCTCTAGCCCGGAGTAATAGCACCTGGTAGGGTCCTATCAATAGTTCAAATATAACTTATTTGTGAACTTATGCTAAACAGAATTGCTTGAAATAGAACTGTTTTGACATTGAAAATGCGTACTTATGTTTATCTGCATTGTTAGAAATAGAACTGTTTTTGACATTGAAACTGTTGCAGTTATGCTAAACTAAATTGATTGAAATAGAACTATTTAATATGCATAAACATGTATTTGGTATTAATAACCTACAATGATTGATATGCCATAAGACCAAATCCAACCAAACCAAACTAAACCAGCTTTAACTCTCGACCAAATCTGACCAAATTTCATTTGGTTGTATTAGGCTTTCCGAATCCCACTTTATAACGTTGATGTTTCCCCACCCCCGAGTTTTCTTTTCAGATAATCTCCCCTGTTTGGAACTCTTCAGAATTGACATCATTTAGCCTCTTTTTTTAAATAGATTTTCCTTTATTTTTATTTATTTTGTCGCTTTTCGTCCTCTTCGTAATTTCTTTAATTTTTTATTTATCATTTGTTTTGATTTTTTTTCTTCTGTAGCCTAGACACTGATGACTGCGATGCCGTTGAGTACTTGACGTTGAGTGAAGAAATACAGAAAATTACAAGACGTTTTAGCGTTTGGAGTTAGTTGCTTTATCCTCTCTGGTCAGTCTTTGAGCCATGAAAGCGGAATAGAAAAGAATGGCAAACTCAACGTGCAAGATGACTTCTTCATTCTTTTTTTCAATAGTTTCTTCTCATATCTTTGATTGGTTCACTCATCTCCGTTCTGCGTTCGTCTTCTCGCTCCTAAGCCTCCAAAAGACAAAAAGAAGACCAAAACAGGTAGTAGTAATTTACGAAGGTCTTTACTTCGATTTAGCACAAGGCCAAATGAATGGGGCACCCAATGAGACCAAAACAGGTAGTACGTGAAACAAATATTTCAAATTCATCATCTACGTTCTCGTATGTACCACTTCCCATAGACGTTCACTTGTTGGACAACCATCTAGAACTTATCAGCAATAGCTCTGTACTGACAAAGGATGTAGTCTAGAAGATCTGCCAAAAGCTAATTAATGATAGGGACTAATGGCGCGTGCGCGCGCGAGAGAGAGTGAAAGAGTCAGGGAAATGCATGCTCGCAGCACGACATGATGATGATATATAGTAATTTACTAAGCGTTTTGCTAAGATGTGGCACAAGGTCATGTAAATGGAGAACCCTATGAGACTCCAAAACACTCGTGAAGTTTTGGTTGGTTGGTTTCTTTGTTTAATAGCATATGGACCTTTGTAGGTTATTTAATGCAAAGACATCCTTCCAGAAGAGCAGTAGTGGTACTATTTAACCCTGAGCAGGGAGGATAAGGTGGTTCATACATTTCCCAAGGGTATTTGTCCGAAAGTGAACGTAATAGCGTGCTGGAGTACGAACTCGCTTACTACGATTCCGCAGTCCATCACTTTAACCATTACACCACGAGGACACCCCCTCGTGAAGTTCTGTTTTTCTAGCTTGGTAACCATTGCACTTATATATATATATATATATATATATATATATATATATATATATATATATATATATATATATATATATATATATATATATATATATATATATATATATATATATATATATATATATATATATATATATATATATATAATATATATATATAGAGAGAGAGAGAGAGAGAGAGAGAGAATTAACTTAAATCGCTAGTCGAAAATCTTCTACTAAAGTTTCACCTTAACGGATCATCAGGAAGTTTACCCTCGACTAAATTCTAAGGAGAAATTGCTTTGCTTTATTCACTAACCCCACCTATCCTAGAATTTGCATTAAAAAAACCTAAAATAAAATAAAGTTAAAAAAAAAAAAAACCTCTATAACCTATTCCTAATTATATAGTAACCACGCCCCTTTTGTGTTTACAACTATTTAACACCTCACCTTGTTTTTTTTTTGTTTTTTTTTCTGGTACCGTGAATACTGGTAGATATTAGATTAGTAAATATATATATATATATATATATATATATATGACTGTTTTCCAATATATATATAACACACACGCACATATATATACATATATATATATATATTGATAAACTTTTATATAAAGACAAAATAAAAAAAAATTATACATATCGACAAAAGAAAAAGTCCACTGACTTGGTTTCGTAATAAACTTATTTCAGACTCCTGCAAATTGTTATAAGTTTAAAGTTTAATAAATCTAAATACTGAAGAGTATTAAAAAAAATTACAAAAAGCAATTCTAGGTGAGCGACATTTTAAAAATCTATTGATAATGTTTATACTCTAATTGAGATTATTATGTTTTATCAATATCAAGAAATATATAAGGAAAAATAAATTTAAAAAACAAATATATATATATAGTTATCCACAGACAGATCTATTTCGTTCTATCATAACTCGTCAGTGTGGCTAGACAGTACTTTTCCGTTGCTGGGATCGAATCCCTGATTGACTCTAACGCCAAGCCAAAGCTTCTAACCATTAAGCCACGAGGAGCCATTAACCGCGAAGGAAATTTTAAACGGTTATGAATCACAATTACTATTGTTTACGTACATCCGTTCAACGGCTGCCTAGACCTCAATTCATATACGAAGAGGCTTGCAATGAACGCTAATGGCAACACGATTACATTTTTGCCAGAGAACTCAACCCTACGGGGGTAGGGGAGTATACATCTCTATAGTCATCCACAGACAGATCTATTTCGTTCTATCAGAACTCGTCAGTGAGGCTAGACAGTAGCTTCCCGTTGCTGGGATCGAAACCCAGTTGACTCAAACGCCAAGCCAAAGCTTCTAAACATTCACTCACGAGGAGCCATTACCTGCGAAGTAAATTTTAAACGGTTATGAATCACAATTACTATTGTTTACATACATCCGTTCAACGGTAGCCGAGACCTCAATTCAACTACGAAGAGGCTTGCAATAGACGCTAAATGGCAACACGATTACTTCTTCGCCAGAGAACTTAACCCTACAGGGGTAGGGGAGTATATATCTCTATAGTCATCCACAGAAAGATCTATTTCGTTCTATCAGAACTCGTCAGTTGTGGCTAGACAGTAGCTTCCCGTTGCTGGGATCGAAACCCATGCTTGACTCAAACGCCAAGCCAAAGCTTGTAACCATTCAGCCACGCGGAGCCATTAGCTGCGAAGTAAATTTTAAACGGTTATGAATCACAATTACTATTGTTTACATACATCCGTTCAATAGCTACCGAGACCTCAATTCATATATGAAGAGGCTTGCAATATACACTAATGGCAACACGATTACTTCTTCGCCCGAGAACTCAACACTACGGAGGTAGGGGAGTATATATCTCAATAGTAATCCACACACAGATCAGTTTCGTTCTATCAGAACTCATCGGTGTGGCTAGCCATTAGCTCCCCGTAGCTGGGATCGAAACCCTAGTTGACTCAAACGTCAAGCCAATGCTTGTAACCATTCAGCCACGCGGAGCCATTAGCCCCGAGTGAATTTTAAACGGTTATGAATCACAATTACTATTGTTTAAATACATCTGTTCAACGGCTGCCGAGACCTTAATTCATATACGAATATATATATATATATATATATATATATATATATATATATATATGAAATAAGTTCATTTCCATTAAAAAAAAGGGGTTAATTATTGTGCTAAAAATTGGTTCAGCAGGCAGTAATTTTTGTATCTTTCTTTTCGTATTTATCGACTAATCGGCCCTTCCGAGCTATTTTTTAAAAAAATTCTTGGGCTACTTTGCAGACGACAATATTTGACTTGCCGCGCAAAATTTGAAGGATCGAAATCCAAAATAATTTTAGAAATATTTTCCAACCTAAATTGTTGAAAAATACATTTTTAATTAATTATATTTGTAGATAAATCTTCATCTTTTACATCAAATTTCGAGCCAAATACAACTTGTAAATAAACGCAAAATAAATATTCTTTTAGTTGCGATGGATTTTTCAATGTCTTACCCAAACTTTTGGTTTATTTATTCATTTCTTTTCCGAGAGAAAATTTATTCTTTTCTTTCAAGTAGGCATTTTATTTCAGCATTGCGTAACCATCTTAAAATTGAATGGATTTTCCTTGTTTGGTTTAGTTTGGTTTTATGGCACATCAACCATTGTTGGTAATTAATGTTCAAATCTATTCTTATGCGTAAAACCAGATCTATATCAAACAATTCACTTAACTATAAGAATTGTTTTTTGCTTACACACAGTTAAATATAAAAACCGTTCTATTTCAAACAATTCAGTTTAACATAAGTACACATATTCAATGTCAAAAAGTAGCTCTATTTCAAACAATTCAGTTTATCATATGTATACAGTTTCAGTCTCGAAAACACTTCTATTTCAACCAATTCAGTTTAGCATACAAAAACAGTTCCATTTCTAACAATTCTGTTTCGCATAAGTACGCAGTTTAAATGTCAAAACAGTCCTATTTCAAGCAATTCAGTATAGCATAAGTATGCAGTTTAGTTCTATTTGACCCATAGATAGTACCCGATCAGGTGCTACCACTCCGGGACAGAGTGGACCTGGGAGCGATGGCAGTGAAGGAGTATTCTGCATCCCCCAGGGCGCCAGCATTACTGGAACTTCACCATCAGATTGTTTAGTAGCATATCCAGGACATTCGTCGAGGGAGTCTTAACCATCTGCAGGGATGCAGTCGGTGTAATCTACAGCTCAAACTGACTTGGCCACGGGACATTCTTTGGGTGAGTGTGGGGGATGAGTCGTACACCTCTGCAGAGAAGCAGTCGACGTATTTTTACGGCCTCGTCCCCAGGTGACTGGGCAAGATATCAAAGTGTTTGCATAGATTTATTTATTGTGACATTACTGCCTTAGTTTGCTAATGAAAAATTTCTGCAAGTGCTATATATATACTTTTAACACTTAAATACTTTTTTCTGTCACACATTGTGCCTTGTGTGTGTGTGTGTGTGTGTGTGTGTGTGTGTGTGTGTGTGTGTGTGTGTGTGTGTGTGTGTGTGAGAGAGAGAGAGAGAGAGAGAGAGAGAGAGAGCACCCGCGTAAAAAACGCGAAATTGAAAATTTCTCCGGCGAGGAATACTTTTTTAGGCTCAGAAACCAGAACATATAAGACCGTCAATGCACAAGAAAAAGTGTAATTTGCAGTCAAAATCTAATTTTAAAATAAACAAATATAATTTCCCCCTCAATTTTTTTAACGTGTTAAATATTTTTCTTTATTTTCCATTCTTTTTTATATAACTGTATATTTATTTGTTCGGTTTTTATTCTTCCATAGATTATATTTGATATAGTTTTTCCATTACTTCCAGTTCTTTCTTTCTTTGTATCTTTCTTTCTTTGTTGTTCGTTTATTCCTTCCTCTGATTATATATATTACTTGAAAGACTTATTTATTTATTTATTTGCTTTATTTATTTTGCTGCAAATAGATGATAATCTTTCTTTCTTTCTTTCTTTCTTTCTTTCTTTCTTCCTTTCTTTCTTCCTTTCTTTCTTTGATTATATATATTACTTCTAATACTAATTTTTTCATCAATTTATTTATTTATTCATTTATTTATTTATTCACTTATCTATTTATTTATTTACATATTGTTTTTTTCTTTCGTTGAAGTTAGATGATATTCTGTCTGTCTTTCTTTTTTTCTTTTCTTTTTTTGGTTTCTTTTTCCTTTTTCATTTGTTGGTTTCTTTCCTTTTTTATTTAGTTTCTTTTTTCTTTCTTTTTTTATCTTTATTTCTTTCTTTAATTGTTTATTTTTTTCTTTGTAACGTGTACAAAGAAGGCACAGGGCCTTAAGGTTTTGGGGGAGGGGGAGGGAGCGGTCTTGCTATAACTATGAATTCTAAGGGGACCCAACTAGCCACATTTGCCGACCCATTCAACAGTACAATATATAACCATTCATCCTTCATCATGCGCGCAGCAGTTACCAAAATACCACATTTGCTCAATGAAGAAGACCTACTTAAAACCCGAAAGTGGTATATGATTTTTATTTACAAAATATGGTTTATGTACAATAATATGATGGGAATGGGAGAAAAAAAACCGAAAAAAATATTTAGTAAAGAAAAACAAGGAAAAATTCCCCGTTTGGTTTCCCTCCCATACCCACGTCTATAAATGGGAGGCCGACTGTTTTCCTTTCTTTAATTGTTTATCTGACTTCTGATTATATATTCTATGTTTGTTTGTTTGTTTGTTTGTCTGTTTGTTTCTTTCTTTCTTTCTTTCTTTTCTATTAATTTGCCCATGTTTTTCTTCCTTTAATTATATGATATTCCTTTCGATACTTCCAGTTCTCTCTTTCTTTCTTTCTTTCTTTCTTTCTTTCTTTCTTTCTTTCTTTCTTTCTTTCTTTTCTATTAATTTGCCCATGTTTTTCTTCCTTTAATTATATGATATTCCTTTCAATACTTCCAGTTCTTTCTTTCTTTCTTTCTTTCTTTCTTTCTTTCTTTCTTTCTTTCTTTCTTTCTTTCATAATTTATCACATTCTTAGTTTCTTTCTCTTTTTCTCTTTCCACTTTTTCATGTTTTTTTTTCTTTATTTTATTTATTTATACATTTATTTTTCATTTTTTTTTTCAACTACTGTTTTTCTATGAAGAAAAATTTGGCATTAAATAACCCACGAAGGTTTATACGCTAATAAAAGAAAAACAACTCCCCACAAAAAAACAAAAACAAAATCAAAAATCTTTCTCTCGCTTTTTTTCCCTAAGTTCAATTATTTCATTTGTACAAACATGATTCTTTTTTTTCTTTTTATTTATTTTTTATCTATGAATAGACATCCCTTACTTATTTCGTCTTTTGCTTCCTTTTTTATTTGTCTCGCTTTTTTCTTGTTTCTTTTTGTTATTTATTTTCCAATATCATCTAAACTTTCTTTCCCTCGGTTCTTCTTGGACTTTTCTTTTGTTACTGTCTTACTTTCATTTTCCATTCAATTCCATTCGCCCATTTTAAATCTTAGCACTTATTTATATTTTCAAATTCCTATTCAATATATTCATCGACCAGTTTTGAGATCTTTTTAGACTTTTTATGAAGCTCAGTACAATTTATTCTTCAGCTATTCATAATTTTATCTGCTGTAGATACGTACAAGATACGGACGGACACACACACACAAACACACACATATATATATATATATATATATATATATGGGGGGAGTAAATAGGACAGACTCTTCGCTCTTGCTAATTTTATCTTTGAATGAGTCGTTTGACTTCAGGATGGAGTGAATTTAAGAAGGTGTCGTAATTTTCCCAGAGTACTCCTTCGCCCCCCCCAGTTAAGCCATCTTCAGGGTAACGAATAACGAAATTATAAACATAATGACATGTCTATAAATATAAGGAAGAATAATAAGTTAGAGGAAAAATTTACGAAAGAAAAGAAATTTTACGAGAGGTAAGCTGAAAAATTGTCGTGGAAAGTGTTAAAGGCATCTTAGGAAAAGGTTGCTATATTCGAAGTTGATCTTGGTTAAGGGTGCTTGTTAATGTAGCTGTATAGAATTTCAAGAATATGGAGTTTTATTTGTTTCATCTGAAGGCTTAAATAGATTAAAGATGAAATAGGCAGAACATGTTTAAAAAAGAAAATGTTGCTTAAAAATTTATATATATATATATATATGTAATATAATGGCCGAGGGATTTCGTTTTATGCCTTTGGGTTTAGTTAGGCTGAGAACCTTTCGGCTCAGTGCATGGGTTACTTAGGTGCAACATTAACGCAGGTGTTCACGCGCACGCGCGCGGATGGAGCGTACGTGTCACTCAGAGATGTTACAATAGGGGCTAGCACGTGCGAATGACGTCATGCACCAGAAGTGCGCGGAGGATTTTGGGGATTTCGAAAAAGTCAGTTAGGAGAGTGTAGACAAGACTCCGAACGAGAAGGGTCGACTTTCGCTTGTTCATGGAGGCCTTGGGCAGGTGTCGCACAAGATGGTAGGGGGGTGGCAGATGAAAAAGCTAGAATAGAAAGAATGTGTATCTCTCTCCTTATGTCGAAGAACCTTTAAACTCAAAGGTAATAAAAAGTTTCGTACCTGAACTGAGAAGTCGTTACGTGTTTTTCGAATTTCGAGATTCCTATGTTCTATCTTTACGGACATTCGATGTACATTTCACACATAGCCATATGATGGCCATGGCACATATGTCTGTGTATTCAGATTTGGTTGATGGATTGGATGGTTGTTTTTTATGGCATATCAACCCTTTTCGGGTCATTTAACGTTGAATTAAGTAATTTTGATAGGAATTTAAACAATTCAATTGAGTAGATATATATATATAGTCCGATTTTCATGACAGTCGATTTTGTATATTCTTACTTTTAAACGAGAATCATCAGGTTAAACTTGTCCAAACTGTATCTCTGCTGAGACGTAACCCCCCAACGAGTGTCCCAGATTTGGCATTAATCAATCTCATGGTGAGGTTCCTGTAATGCTGAAGCTTTGGGGAATGCGGAAATACTCTCTTATTGCCATCGTTCCCAGGTCCACTCTGGCTCGGAGGGGTAGCACCTGATAAAGTCCTATCTATAGGTCAAATAGAACTAAGGTGCGTATTTATGAATAATTGAATTGCTTGAAATAGGACTGTTTTGATATTTGAACTGTGTAATTATGCTAAACTAAATTACATAAAATGGAACTGATATTGTATGCTGAACTGAATTGTTTGAAATGGAACTCATTTTGTAAGCTTAACTGAATTGTTTGAAGTAGAACTGTTTTGACAGTTTGGGCCCAGTCGGCTGGGGCTGTAGAATACACCGACTACACCTCTGCAAAGGGTAAGACTCCACCCCCGTACAACAAGATTCCTTGATATTACTCTAAACAATCTGATGGTGAGGTTCTAGTGATGCTGGAGCTTTCAGGAATGCAGAGCACCTCTTCACTGCTATCAATTCTAGGTCGACAGTGGTCTGCAGTAGTAGCACCTGATAGGACCGTATCTATGGTTGAAATAGAACTAAACTGCATACTTATGCTAAAGTAAATTACTTGAAATAGAACTGTTTTGACATTTAAGTGTGTGTAAACAAAAACTATATTTATACTTAACTGAATAGTTTTTTTATTAGATCTGTTTAACTAAATTGAATAGCTTGAAATAGAAGTATTTTTGAAAATTATAGCGTGTGAACAAATTAGTTTTTCCATTTAAATGTAAGGACAAGGTGGGTGAGAGAAGGGTACAAAGTCGTAGCACTCCTTCTGAAGCCAAGTCTGGGTCTCTTTGGACTTATGGACCGGCTCCGGATCCTGCTGCTACACCCAGGGTCTGCCACCGGCCACCTGATTTCACCATGTATACACAATACCATAATGATATCGATAATAACAGTACTACAAACACATTTTCAAATATAGTCAAATACAAATGCAGATACTGGCGGACACTGTCGTTTCAGGTTCGAAAGCATTTATTAGTTTCTGACTTCACTTCTTCGACACAAGGAGATAGACATGATTCTTACTATGCTGACCATGCTATCAGACCCCACCAACGCGCGGCGATTTCTAAGTTAGGTTGTAAGTAATTTCATTTTTCAATGAATTAGAACTAATTCCTTTGCACACTAGAATTGCTATCGTTTCTTATCTGTTAGATGGTTTCATTAATTGCTATATGACATTTATAATTCTATTTAAAATTAATCATTTGTCAGCAAACAGTAAAGTGGTTACAAGTATTGCTATTTAACACTAATTATTTTATAGAAAACAACTCATTGATTAACAAACTAAAGGCTGATGATAAATTATTACTGTTACATAGCACTACTTGAAACCATTAAACTGTGTGCGACAATATTATAGATAGTAATTAGAATTATTTTTGTTAGATAGAAATTCTTGAAATCCTTTAACTATGTGCAAAATAGTTATAAAAATGTTATAAAAAATGTGCTTATAAATCACGTATTAATATATATATATATATATATATATATATATATATTACTTGGTACCAAATAACCCATAATGATATGTAAGATATAAAACAAAAGCAAATGAAATCATATATATTTAATACATATATGTATAATGAAAATTTGGTATGAAGTAACCTACAACGGTTGATATGCCATAGAACCCGACCAAACCAAATCAAATATATTTAATATATATGAATAAAGAGGATTTGGCATTAAATAACCGAAAATGGCTGATATGCAATAAAACCCTACAAAACAAATGATATATATTAAATATATATGTATAAAGAGGATTTGGAATTAAATAACCGATAATGGCTGATATGCAATAAAACCCAGCAAAACCAAATCAAATATATTTAGTATATATGTATAAAGAGGATTTGGCATATATAACCTACAATGGCTGATATGTCAGAAAACCTAACAAAACCAAATCATATATATTTAATATATATGTATAAAGAAGATTTGGAATTTAAAAACCGACAAAGGCTGATATGCAATAAAACCCTACAAAACCAAATCATATATATTTAATATATATGTATAAAGAGGATTTGGAATTAAATAACCGACAATGGTTGATATGTCAGAAAACCCAACAAAAGCAAATCACAACTATTTAATGTATATGTATAAAGAGGATTTGGAATTAAATAAGCTACAATGGTTGATAGGTCAGAAAACCCAACAAAACCAAATCATATATATTTTATATATATGTATAAAGAGGATTTGGCATTAAATAACCTACAATGGCTGATATATCAGAAAACCCAACAAAACCAAATCATATATATTTAATATATATGTATAAAGAGGATTTGGCATTAAATAACCTACAATAGTTGATATGCCACGGAACCCAACCAAAATAAACTAACCACATATCATATTATTTTTCATTATATTACATTATGTCATGCTTTATTTCATACCGTATTTCTAAAAATGAACAGGCCTAGGTGGGCTATGTGAACCATGGGCGGATGTGGGATAAGCGGGCTGTGTTATTAACTAACATAATATCTTGTAGCTGTAATCCTAACTTTTATTTACACGTCTCCTTTTTTCAGTTTGTTGAGCAATGAATTCTGAGAAGCTGTCACATGCACTTGTTTTTAAGTGGGAAAACATTCCTATTAACCTGATCTTACTCAGTGTAAAGTTTTCATTACCTCAAGCGCAAAGGAATCATAAAAGAGAGGCCATGGAGGCCATCAAGAAAGCTGTAACAACATCCTAGAAAAGTCCTTCTGGCAGTTTATATATATATATATATATATATTACAACAGTGTATAATTGTCACTATCGCACTGGGTGGGTTTGTGGAAGATTAAATGTGGTATAATTTGGAGAGAGCTCAATATCTGTGTTGGAGCTATTATAAAATATGAAAATAAAAACATTTATATTAGTTTTTTTTATATATATTAAACAAAATCTTTCTTTGCCTGATGATTGACCTATACAGACGGCATGAAACCAGTGCTTGCAGATAAGCATCCACGCTATTAAATATATATAAAAACTAGTATATATATATATATATATATATATATATATATATATATATATATAGTAAGTAAAGTAGGCAAATGTAGTCAAGGGCAACCAGAAGGCCCCCTTTTCAATAGCTACAACAGCGAGGTGTAGGGAAAGGCGCTACCACTTTCCCTGGATATATGTACGTATATATATATATATATATATATATATAAATATGAAATTTTAAATTAACATGTATAACAATCATGAATACACAAAAAAAAACGCCCGGAGCAAATTAACTGATATAGAATACAACCACTGAAAACTTGGATTTTCAGGAAAATAATACGTTTAAAGTCTATTGAAGTCTACTGAATTCCCCCTCTCTCTCTCGCTATATATATATATATATATGTGTGTGTGTGTGTGTGTGTGTGTGTGTGTGTGATTCATTGTGTTGATATGTACACGTTTATTTGTATATATACAGAAGAACAAAGTCATAAATATGAATAATATATATATATATATATATATAGAGAGAGAGAGAGTGAGAGAGAAGGGAAATGATTGATAGTTTGTACATAAAATGTATGTATATACACACATACGTACACACACACACACGCACACACACACACACATATATATATATATATATATATATACTCATAAACAAAATTAGTGAATTAAACTAGAATTATATATATATATATATATATATATATATATATATATATATATATATATATATAGTATCTCATTAACTGGTGCAGGATTTAAGTCACGTGTCTATTAAGTTTTTCCCAGTCGGCTGGGGCAGTAGAATATACTGACTGCACCTCTGCAGAGGGTTAAGACTCCCCCAATGAATGTCCTACATGTGACACTAAACAATCTGATGGTGAGGTTCCAGTGATGCTGGATCTTTGGGAAATGTTGAGTATCAGTTCATCGTCATCACTCCCAGATCCACTCTTGCCTGGAGTAGTATACCTGGTAAGGTTCTATCTATGGGTTGAATAGTACTAATCTGTATACTTTTGCTAAACTGAATTGTCTGAAAATGAAGTGATTTTGACATTGTACTACGCTAAATTGAATCATTCGAAAGAGAACCGCTTTGACATTTAACTGTATAGACAAAAGCTGTACTTATACTAAACTGAATTGTGTAAATTAGAACTTTTTGACTAAACTGAATAGCTTGAAATAGAAATGATTTTGACAAACTGTGTACCCATACTAAAATGAATTGTTTGAAAAAGAACTGGTTATTTGTATAAAAAATTGATTTGTCATTAAATAACATACAAAGGTTGATATGCCATAAAACCCAACCAACCAACAACCTCTTAAGTTTAATGACATGGTTAATCTGGTGGCAAATTACAAAGTTGTCTAATTTCATGACGATTATTAAATACGAACTCTGATTTCTTCCTAAACAGATTATTAGGATTTTGAAAGCTTATCACATAAAGTTTCTTCCAAACATAACTTACTTTGTTTTCATCACTTCTTGCACTTAACATGAATATTTGACGCCACGATGATGGCACTGATTATTTTGGCAGTCAACTGTTTTCGCGCCAATTCAGAATTTTAATAATATTTTTCTGTGACAACGAGGAACGAGGAACACAAACTATGGGCATCACAACACACTAAACAAGGAACGAATACGAGTAATCATCGAGTTAGATTAAGTTAGGTTATTACTATTAACTATTCTATTGCTATTAACTATTACTATTAACTATTAACTATTACTATTAACTATTAACTATTAATATTAATTTGATATTAATTTGATATTAATATTAATTTGATAGCAAATTTAATTTATTAACATTAATTTGATATTAATATTTATTTAATATTATTATTAATTATTACTATTAACTATTAACTATTATTATTAACTATTACTATTAATTACTATTAACTATATTAACTATTATTATTAACTATTACTATTAACTATATTAACTATTACTATTAACTATTACTATTAACTATTATTATTATTATTATTATTAAGTTAGGTTAATCCTGATTTCGGGTTAGATTTAAGGATTTTAATGCGAATTCCTCAAATAAAAAATTGGACATTTACTGAGGTCTGTGCAACAGCAAATCTCCAAAGTCTCCATGATTCTTTTGCCTAGTCGGCTGGGGCAGTAGATTACACAATCTGCACCTCTGCAGAGGGGTAAGACATCCCAGCCCAATGATCCTCCTGAATATGACACTAAACAATCTGATGGTGAAGTTCTAGTAATGCCGGGGTTTTCGGGAATGCTGAGCACTCATTCAATGCCATTGCTCCCAGGTCCACTCCATCTATGGGTTAAATAAAACTAAATTGCATACTTATGCTAAACTGAATTGTTTGAATTAGAACTGTTTGACTAGACTGAATAGCTTGAAATAGAAATGTTTTTCACAATTAAACTGTGTAAATATGCCAAACTGAATTGTTTGAAATGGATCTGATTCTGACATTGAAACTGTGCTTATGCTAAACTGAATTTTTTAATACAGAACTGTTTTGACATTTAACTGTGCGTAAACAAATCTATACTTGTACTAAAATGAACATCTTGAAATAAGAATGTTTTTGACAATGAAACTCTGAACTCATGCTAAAATGAACTGTTTGAAATAGAACTGATTATTTGTATAAAAAATGAATTTAAATAGAACTAAACTGTATACTAATGCTGAACAGATTTGTTTGAATAAGAACTGTCAGACTAAACTAAATAGCTTGAAATAGAAATATTTTTTTCAATTAAACTCCGTACTTATGCTAAACTAAACTGCTTAAAATAGAAGTGTTTTGGCATCAAAACTGCATGTAACACTCCCATAATATACGGATATGTGAAATAGACATAGTGAATCTAAACTTTACGAAATTGGTTCAGATAGGAAACTTTATTACCTTTGAGTTAAAGGTAATATGAGGAGAGAGAGACACAATCTCTCTATCCTGACTGCTTTTACATCGTCAGCTCTCAACCCAACCAACGCGCGGTGCCAGTAGCGCACAAAGTCGTCTGGCCTCACCCAGCTCTGAATCTCGACTCTCTCGTTCGGAGGCAGGAACTCAACTCTGCCTTTTTCTCAAATCCCCAAATCCTCAGTCCACACATCCCCTGGTTCAATTCTTCTATGGGATTTTTATTTTGACATCTCTCAATGACATCCTCTCCGTGCGCGCGTTAATGTTGCACCTAACTAAGCCATACGCTAAGCGAAAGTTTCTCATCCTAACTAAACGGAAAGGCAAGATATACAAAACGAAATCCCTCGCAATTATATTACATGCATGCTTTAGCGGAACTGAATTGTTTGAAACTGACTATTTGCATAAAATGGATTTGGCATTTGGTAATATACAAAAGTTTATAGGCAATTAAACCCAACTAACCCAATCCAGGATTCTCCTCAGTATTCTGGTAGATCTCAACAATGCCTTAGTATGAATGGTCACGATTCTTCCTCCAAGTCCTAATCCCGTTTCCAAGCTTTCATGGACTGTTCAAAGCACACCAACTAAGACTGGTATCAAAATTACCTTCCACAGTGTTTGTGGTTCTCTGGCAAGGTCCAAGTACCTTTTTTTTTTCATTAATCAATACTATGTCTGGCCGTCTGGTCGGTATCAATCTTACAAAGAATTGTCTGTGTTTCATTCTTATGACTGATTCTAGATTGCACATATACTGTTGTATATTGAGCTACGACCCGGACGGGCTGTCAAAACAGGAAATGCACCAATGTAAATAACAGGTGCATCCAGTTGAGGAATATCAGACAGCCTCAATATAGTGCATCCATATAGTAATATCGACACGACCGCTGCTTGGAAGACACTGCGTTTCATTTTTTATTAGTCAGGTAGTCGAGTTCAAATTCTGGACGAGGTTGTTTTATTTCATATTTGGGGAAATGTTTAGGTTACTTTGTTTAATATCATATCAACCTTTGTAGGTTATTTAATGCCAAAGCTATTCTCCTAGAAAAACAGTAGTGGTACTATTTAACCCATAGCTGGGTTCATACCTTTCCCAATGGTATTTGCCCGAAAATGAACGTAATAGCACGACTAGAGTACAAACTCGCTTACGACGATTCCGCAGTCCATCGCTTTAACCATTACACCACGAGGACACCCCCTACATTTGGGAAAAGTACGAATCCGTTAATTCACTCTTCAGTAGGATAGGCTGGGATCTTAAACCTTGATTTGGTAACTGGTAGAGAAGACAGAAAATATTGAATGTTAAATTGCGTAAAAAATTGACCTACTCGTGTGGAGGAGTAGGTAAACTCATTGTGTTATACCTATACGGGTATATGTTGGAACAATTCCTGCTTTATTTTATCAGAAGGATAAGTTATTTTCTAGATTTTCACCCTGCTATAGTTACGTCGAGCACATTTTTTGTAAACTTTTCACATTGTTATATATATATATATATATATGTGTGTGTGTGTGTGTGTGTGTGTGTGTGTCTTTATTTTCTTGCTTCTTGCCTCATGAATTTTTCTATGAAGCACAACAAAGAGACAGATAAAAAGATCAGAAGAAATAGGCTCTCTCTCTCTCTCTCTGAAGAAAAAAAAACGACAAAAAAAAGCAAGATACAAACATTGATATCAATACGTGAATAATACAATGCATTGAATACAATTTTCTCCCGATAAACATTTACTTCACGATACTGGTCACCGTCAGAACTTTTCATTGAGGCGCAAATGTTAAAGGTTATATTTCATCTCGATATAATATGGCCACTCCCAATAAAACCCATTTACCGCTTTTTTTTCTTTGTTTGTCTGTATCATACAAAAAGAAAGAAAAAAAGGGACGAATGCTTATATGGTGGTCAGTAATCTGTTACGAAATAAATGTCTTTTGCTTGTTCCTTTTTGACCCCCTTTGACGGTCAACAGAAACTACTTGGTAAGGGGTGTGGGTAATTATCGTGCTTTCTGGTATGATTCAAAAGGAAGTCGCTATTTTTAAAAAAAGTCAGAACTAAAAAATAACTCATGTAAATTTCAGCGCACAAGCCTGGAAAAAAAATCCTACAAAACCAGGGGTCGACTTATACCACAAGACAAAAACCTAAACCTTTAACCCGGGGGGCTCAACAGCACTTATAACAATCGATTCACACCATTTTGCGTAAGTTTTATCATTCAGGCTTTTCGGATTATCTTCATTCACAACGTTTCGGCCGATATATCCTCTTCAGGTGTTTCTTGTCGAACTCTTGAGCCTACAGGGAAGTTCGAACCATGTCCTTTATTGAATCTACGAGGGTCACTTGCTCTGATTTCGTTAACCATAACCGGGTATAAGCGTTAAGTATTCCTGTATTGTTATTCACCTGCAGTCAGGATGGAACCTACAACCTCCAGATAATTGTCTATCAGAAGGTTAGAGAAACGACGCCGATAACCGTTACGCTATGCGTCTTGCTTGTGTAACTATACCAGAATGATAAAATTGTAATATAAATTAAGTATTATATCAACGCTATATCACACACTGCTTATTTTAGCGAAAGAACTAGCTGTTAACACCAACTGAAAGGCCACAGTAGCCAACTGTATGCTTAGGGGTCGACCTATTCAGTTGGTATACAAAAATTTTAGCTACAATTGTTAAGTTACCCAGTCTGATGGAGCAGTAGGAATAAACTGACTGGATATCTGCAGAGGAGTAAACACCCCACCTATCCCCGAACGAGAATCCCGGACAGGACACTAAACAATCTAATGGTGAGGTTCAAGGAGCTTTGAGGGGAGGGTTACCACTTCAGTGCCATCGCTCTCAGGTCCACTCTTCCCGGTGTGGTAGCAACTGACAGTGTCCTATCTATGGGTAAATAGAACTAAACTGTGTACTTACGCTAAACTGAATAACTTGAAATAGAACTGTTTTGAAATTTAAACTACCTTCTTATGCTACACAGATTTGTTTGAAATGGAAACTGTTTTAGTATGATAAACAGAATTCTTTGAAATTGAACTATTTTACATTGAAACTTTTCTTACGCTAAACTGAATTGTTTGAAATAGAACTGTTTTGACAAAAATTATACATATACTAAACTGATTTGTATGAATTAGAACTGATTGACCAAACGGAATAGCTTGAAATAGAAATGTTTTTGACAATTAAATAGTCTACTTATGGTAAACTGGATTGTTTGTAATCATCATCATGTCGTGCCGCTAGCACGGATATCCCTGACCCTCTCTTGCCACTTTTCCCTATCGTTCATCTCTTCTGGCAGGTCTTTTGGGCAACATCCCGTATCCTCACATAGCTGCTGTATGTATGTTCTAGCTGGTCGTCCTGCTTGAGCTCGTCCATATGTGGGAGTCCATAGGGTGTACATCACTTATGAGCTCGTCCCTGCTCCTCCAGTAGTGTCCTGCGTGCCTGGCTCGTCTAACGCTGATTTGGCATTAAATAACCAACAGAAGTTCATATGCCATAAAACCAAATAAACAAATAAACACACTAGAAATATTTAGGTCGACTTATATACCAAGTCGACGTGTATGACGTGCAGAGCATTGAAAGGAAATATTTAGCAGAGAGAGAGAGAGGTAATTGTCAGTTGGTAGAATCAATAATCTTCGACACTTTAACCTGTCATTCTTTAAAGTCTTGGCATAAAATAACCTTAAACGGGTTGACACCGTTAAAATCAATCGATCAATTAATCAACGATGTAACGGTTTGTAGAATTTCTTTTGAAACTCGGTTTTATTCCTATGTCATAAAATATTTCAATGACGAATTCTTTAATTAAAAAATAATGCCCAGCAGATTTTTTGCCTCGTGTCATGAGAGAAGAGACGCTGTTTCGTAATTAAAATTTACACAAACCATTTTAGTAGCAGACTCTATTCTCGCGAGAAAAAAAAAACGAGAAAACGTTATGGTGGTATGTTTGCTACAGGAAACTGAGGCCGACAACTTAATCTGGTTTATTGGTCAATCTCAAAAGTTTTTACCCAAAATTCTTGGTTAGACCTATGCCTACTGTACTGGTCGATTTTCAAACATACAGCAGTCTACCGGTAGGCCAATACTTACCCTGTTAGCTTACATGGCACTTGGTGTTGGTATCCGGGCTGAGTCCGTGGTCATGTGACAAGAGAAGCTGATATGATTGCAATAAAAACCAAACAAAAAAAAAAGTCTTTTTTATCATTAAGGCTTTTCGGTCTATTGTCTTCATCTTTATTGTTATTTCCACAACGTTTCGGCCGATATGTCCTCCGATCTTCTTCAGGTGCTTGTCGAACTCAGGAAGCTTCTCGCAAATTTGAACTACGTCCATTATTGAAACCACGGGGTCGCCTGTTCTGATTCCGTTAGCCAAGTGTTAAGTATTCCTGTATTGTTACTCGCCTGTAGTGAGGATTGAACCCGCAACCTCCTGATGATTGTCTCCTTAGAAGCTTAGGGAACCAACGCCTATAACCGTTACGTCATGTGTCCAACTGGACAATTCAGTGTGGATTTTTGGGACTTACAAACTTAATGTTCTTACAAGAATTATTACTATTATATATGATTTTTTTTACCTGTGCTCATATTCAGATTTTTTTTTCTCATCTAGCCTTCTTAATTATCATCCCCAACTAACTATTAACAAATTGTTCTGATAAATTCATAATCAGATTACAGAAATGTTAGGACTTTAGATCCGTTGACACATGGGAATAAGACAAATTTGAACAAGCAGATTCAATCTCCAAATCAGAACTTAAACAAACACCCTAATTTCAAGTTTCCATATCATCATCATCATCATGTCGTGCAGCTAGCACGGATATCCCTGACCCTCTCTCTCCACGTCTCCCTATCATTCATCGCCTCTGGCAGGTCTTCAGGATTACATCCGGTATCATCACATAGCTGCTGTATGTATGTTCGAGCTGGTCGTCCTGCTTTTGATGGGCCATATGCGGAGGTCCACGGAGGTACATCACTTACGAGCTCGTCCTTGCTTCTCCAGCAGTGTCCGGCATGTCTAGTTCGTCTAGCTTGGGTAGGTGATAGGTGGTAGGTGACCGTATAGTTGGTGCCTTGTGGGGTGTTGCTGCCAGGACTTTATATGGACTTAAAAAGGGAAATAAAACAATTAAATCCAACAAAAAGGCTAAAAATGCTTGAACAATTATACAAATGATGAATTTCTTTCTATTAAATCGATCGTCAGAATACGGGGAATAAGTTCTGAAAGAATAAGGAAAGAACAAATGAGACTAGCTCGATTATACATTGGCCACACATTTTTCAGTCATTCATAATCGCTTAAAATAGATCAATATGTACAATATCAAACCCCACTTACAGTGAGACACATTTAAGTTCAGTTAATGCCAAATCCTCTTTATACATATTCATTAAATATATATGATTTGGTTTTGTTGGGTTTTATGGCTTATCAACCATTGTAGGTTATTTAATGCCAAATCCTCTTTATACATATACATGAAATATATATATGATTTGGTTTTGTTGGGTTTTATGGCATATCAACCATTGTAGGTTATTTAATGCCAAATCCTGTCCATACATATGAAATATACGATTTGTAAATACATTTTTTTTCATATTTTTAAATAAGCCAAATCTAATTTTTTTGCACACGGTTAAATTGTTTAATTGTTACTATTTAATACTAAAAATTCTAATAAACATTTATCATTTATTTTTAGACAGTCATGTGGTTACAAGTATTGATATTTAACACTAATTATTCAATTCATCACAATTCCTTTATTTGCACAGGATTCAAGTATTGATATATATCAATAACATTTCAATTTAACACCAGTCATTTTTTACACTGTTAAATAATCAAACACTTCTATTTCTAGCAATTCTATTTATCAAAAGTCATTCGTTTGCACATAGTTTAGATGTCAAAAATCTTACTCTTGTCCCCTTTTCCATCCGAATAGTTTTTTTCTCTTTCTCTCTTTCATTTTGCCCAGTCGGCTGCGTCTGAAGATTACACCGACTAAATCTCTGCGGAGGGGTAAGAGTCACCTAACGAGTGTCCTGTTATGACACTAAACAATATGATGGTGAGGCTCCACTAATTCTGGGGCTTAGGGGAATACAGGGTACCCTTCATTGCCATTGCTCCCAGGTCCACTCTGCCCGGAGTGGTAACACTTGATAGGGTCCTATCTATCGGTCGAATAAAACTAGACTGTAATTACGCTAAACTGAATTGTTTGAAATTATCTGTTCATACATTTAACTGTGTAAACAAAAAAACTGTACTTATGCTAAAATGAATAGTGTGAAATAGAAACGTTTTTTAAACTGCGTCTAATGTAAACTTGAATTGTTTGACATAGAACTGTTTGTGACAGTGAAACTGTATTTAGGCAAATCTGAATTGTTTGAAATAGAACTGTTTATATGTATAAGACTGAATTTGGCATTAATAACCTACAATGGTTGATATGCCATAAAAACAAACCAGACCAAAGTAGATCTCTTTCTTTCTATGTTTTTAAACCCCATCTATGTCTCGATTTTGCTCTCAATCTACTTCTCTCTTTATCAAACTTTCTCTTTCTTCTTCTTCTTCTTCTTCTTCTTCTTCTTCTTCTTCTTCTTCTTTCTTTTTATTTTCATCTTCTTCCTGTTTTGGTTGTTGTTCTTCTTCTTACGATCCCCCTTCTTCTTCTTCTTCTTCTTCTTCTTCTTCTTCTTCTTCTTCTTCTTCTTCTTTCTTTCTTTTTACTTTCACCTTCTCACTATCTCCCTTCTTCCTCTTCTTCTTCTTCTTCTTCTTCTTCTTTCTTTTTATTTTCATCTTCTTCCTGTTGTGGTTGTTGTTCTTCTTCTTACGATCCCCCTTCTTCTTCTTCTTCTTCTTCTTCTTCTTCTTCTTCTTCTTCTTCTTTCTTTTTATTTTCATCTTCTTCTTGTTGTGGTTGTTCTTCTTCTTCTTACGATCCCCCTTCTTCTTCTTCTTCTTCTTCTTCTTCTTCTTCTTCTTCTTCTTCTTCTTCTTCTTCTTTCTTTCTTTCTTTCTTTTTACATTCACCTTCTCACTATCTCCCTTCTTCTTCTTCTTCTTCTTCTTCTTCTTCTTCTTTCTTTTTATTTTCATCTTCTTCCTGTTGTGGTTGTTGTTCTTCTTCTTACGATCCCCCTTCTTCTTCTTCTTCTTCTTCTTCTTCTTCTTCTTCTTCTTCTTCTTCTTCTTCTTCTTCTTATTTTCATCTTCTTCTTGTTGTGGTTGTTCTTCTTCTTCTTACGATCCCCCTTCTTCTTCTTCTTCTTCTTCTTCTTCTTCTTCTTCTTCTTCTTCTTCTTCTTCTTTCTTTCTTTCTTTTTACATTGACCTTCTCACTATCTCCCTTCTTCTTCTTCTTCTTCTTCTTCTTCTTCTTCTTCTTCTTTCTTTTTATTTTCATCTTCTTCCTGTTGTGGTTGTTGTTCTTCTTCTTACGATCCCCCTTCTTCTTCTTCTTCTTCTTCTTCTTCTTCTTCTTCTTCTTCTTCTTCTTCTTTCTTTTTATTTTCATCTTCTTCCTGTTGTGGTTGTTCTTCTTCTTCTTACGATCCCCCTTCTTCTTCTTCTTCTTCTTCTTCTTCTTCTTCTTCTTCTTCTTCTTCTTCTTCTTCTTCTTCTTCTTTCTTTTTATTTTCATCTTCTTCCTGTTGTGGTTGTTCTTCTTCTTCTTACGATCCCCCCCTTCTTCTTCTTCTTCTTCTTTCTTTCTTTTTACTTTCACCTTCTCACTATCTCCCATCTTCTTCTTCTTCTTCTTCTTCTTCTTCTTCTTCTTCTTCTTCTAACCCTTGTGGTGTAGTGGTGAAAGTGCAGGAAAGTGGCCGTGATGTAAGTGAGTTCGAACTCCAGTCACGCTATTTCGTTCACTTTCGGTGCATTACTCTTGCGAAAGGCAAGAACCCTCTCTTCCCCCGGCTCATCATCATCCTGTCATGTAATCAGCACGGATCCCCCGGCTATGGGCTAAATATTATCACTACTGTTCCTCAACAAAGATGGCTTTGGCATTAAATGACCCAAGAAGGTTGATATACCATTTACAAAGAAACCAATATTTTTCTTGTATTTCTAAAAATCTTTTCCATTTTTTCCTCAGTCTTTTTTCCTGTCCTTCCTCTAACGTTTAGAATAGTCTTCTCCTTACTCCCTCGACCCCCTTCAATCCTATCTTCTATCTTCCTGTCCCCCACCGATTCTCCATCCCTTTTCGAGTATTATTTATCATCACCACATTATAATCTATTCTTTTAAACTTGTTTCTTTTTTTCCTTTTTTCTCGTTTTATCCAATAACATTTAATACTTTTCTTTTCATTTTCTTCATTTCATTTAAATTCTACTTCATTTCTCTTTCCCCACTTGTTTTTTTTAAATTTATTTACTTTCCTTTCTTATTCTCTAACTTCTTTCTTTTCCTTTTTTCTTTCACCCTCTTTTTACCCTTTCGATTTCCTTTCTTTTAACATCCATTCAAAATTTTCTTTTCTTTTAAACAAACCGCCATTTTCTTACTCTCCTCACATCCAATCATTTTCATGGACATTTGCTCGATTTTTTTCGTTGTTGGGGGTCGGTGTAGGGGATTGGGCGCCAAATTTGCTCTATGCTTATTTTCTTTATTTTCTTTTCGACAAAAACACAGTAACTTTATTTTGTCGAGCGATAAACGAATCTAAAATATAAAAAGAATTAAAACATTTGAAAGAATGAAAAAAAAATCAAACGTCTTTTCGAATCACCAAAGAGAAGAATGAATTTTTTATAAATCAAAACAGAAATTGCCGTTTTTCTCACGAGAAATAAAATGGGTTGGCGCGCTAAGATGACAGTTCTTTTTGTAGCAGCGTCACAAAGAATGCTCGGAGATCTCTTTCGAAAACTTCACGAAGCAAAGCAAGAACTCATCTATCTTTCAGGTTTGGTTATTTTCGAGAAAATTTGGGAAAATCTTGTTTTCTATTTTGTGCTATCATTTTTGGGGTTTTTTGATTTTTTGCTTTTGCGTTTTGTTTTGCTCTTTGATATTTTTTTAGGATTCAAAAGTTTGTTATTGCATTTTTTTTAATTTTCAGGATTTTACTTTTTCCACTGAATGGATTTTAATACGTTGCAATAATGAGTTGAAGCAAAAAGTAGCTGTAAAAGATAAGAAAAGAAAGAAAAAAACAAAACAAAGAACGCTAAAAGAAGATGAGAAGAACAGAAAGGATATATTGAAGAAGCCAATGAAAGAATAAAAATAAAAGAATATATCTGAAGGAGAAAGAAAGAAAGAAAGAAAGAAAGAAAGAGAATTAAGCGAACGAGAGAAACGCAAAAAATATGTAATAGAAAGAAAGAAAGAAAGAAAGAAAGAAAGAAAGAAAGAAAGAAAGAAAGAAAGAAAGAAAATTTTATGAACGAGAAAAAAACAAAAAATACATAATAGAAAGAAAGAAAGAAAATTATATGAACGAGAAAAATACAAAAATATATAATTGAAAAAAAGAAAGAAAGAAAGAAAATTTTATAAAGGAGAAAAAAGCAAAAAATATATAATAGAAACAAAGAAAGAAAGAAAATTATGAGAACGAGAAAAATACAAAAAATACATAAAAAAAAGAAAGAAAGAAAGAAAGAAAGAAAATTATATGAACGAGAAAAAAACAAAAAATACATAATAGAAAGAAAGAAAGAAAGAAAGAAAGAAAATTATGTGAACGAGAAAAATACAAAAAATACATAAAAGAAAGAAAGAAAGAGAGAAAGAGAGAAAGAAAGAAAGAAAATTATATGAACGAGAAAAATACAAAAAATACATAAAAGAAAGAAAGAAAGAAAGAAAGAAAGAAAGAAAGAAAGAACGAAAGAAAATTATATGAACGAGAAAAATACAAAAATACATAAAAGAAAGAAAGAAAGAAAGAAAGAAAGAGAGAAAATTATGTGAACGAGAAAAATTACAAAAAATACATAAAAGAAAGAAAGAAAGAAACAAACAAACAAAATTATATGAATGAGAAAAATACAAAAAATACATAAAAGAAAGAAAGAAAGAAAGAAAGAAAGAAAATTATATGAACGAGAAAAATACAAACAAATATATAATTGAAAGAAAGAAAGAGAGAAAGAAAGAAAGAATACACGAAATGTTTGAGAAAGAAAGAAATAAAGAAAGAATTTGAAAGACAAACCAGTCACAATAACTGCAATAACAACAGCAACAACCGCAACAACAACAAGAACCAAAAGACCCCCCCCCAAAAAAAACCAACGAAAACATCAACAATAACACCAGCGACAACAACAATGACAACAATAGCAACACCACTATTATTATCTGCAACGACAGCCTCAGCAACAACAGGAGCAACAGGAACAACATCACTGCCACCACCACCACCACCACCAGCAACCGTGACACCACCACCAAAGTAAGATTTAAACGAAAGAGAACAAAAATTCAAAAAAACATTTTGATGTATGAGGTGTGATAAAAAAAAGCATTGGGGCTGAATCTTTAATTCCTTTTTTAATTCAAAGTTTAAACATTAAACGAAACAGTGTACACGGCTTCGTTACAAACTTGTGTAGAAGAGTCTGTTTCAATTTTCAATACTTCTATAGATTTTTGGTTAAACACAACATAGAGTAAGTGCAGAAAGCACCAAAATTTCCAGACCCAGCTCAGGGTGACTTTTTATTGTTTACAAAATTTAAAAGACAGAATTATGACCTGAAGAACTAATAGGGATGATAAAAGAAATATAACCGCACAATTTTATATCACACAAAAAAAGAATTCCTAAGATGCTTTGACCAATAAAAAAGCCATCGTATAAGCCCATTGAGTGTAAAGTAATTCATTTTGAATAAAATTAACGTTTCCTTTATTATTAATATCTGTCTTAGTAAATACAGCCTCGGTTTTAGTAAATATAGCTTCAGCTTCAATACTCTTTCAACACAGCTCGAATTATGAAGAAAATTAATATTTCCTTCATTTTTCTTTATTGTTTTAATAAATACAGCTTCAGCCAGGATACTCTTTCGACACAGCCTGAATTATAAAGAAAATTAATGTTTCGTTCATGGTTCATTATTGTTTTAATAAATACAGCTTCAACCTCGATACTCTTTCAATACAGCTCCTCTTATGAAGAAAATTAACGTTTCCTTCATTGTCCGTTTCTTTTTTTGTAAATACAGCTTCAGCCTCGATACTCTTTCAATACAGCTCGTCTTATGAAGAAAATTAACGTTTCCTTCATTGTTCGTTTCTTTTTTAGTAAATACAGCTTCAGCCTCGATACTCTTTCAGTACAGCTCGTCTTATGAAGAAAATTAACGTTTCCTTCATTGTTCGTTTCTTTTTTAGTAAATACAGCTTCAGCCTCGACACTCTTTCAATACAGCTCGTCTTATGAAGAAAATTAACGTTTCTTCATTGTTCGTTTCTTTTTTAGTAAATACAGCTTCAGCCTCGATACTCTTTCAATACAGCTCGTCTTATGAAGAAAATTAACGTTTCCTTCATTGTTCGTTTCTTTTTTAGTAAATACAGCTTCAGCCTCGATACTCTTTCAATACAGCTCGTCTTATGAAGAAAATTAACGTTTCCTTCATTGTTCGTTTCTTTTTTAGTAAATACAGCTTCAGCCTCGATACTCTTTCAATACAGCTCGTCTTATGAAGAAAATTAACGTTTCTTCATTGTTCGTTTCTTTTTTAGTAAATACAGCTTCAGCCTCGATACTCTTTCAATACAGCTAGTCTTATGAAGAAAATTAACGTTTCTTCATTGTTCGTTTCTTTTTTAGTAAATACAGCTTCAGCCTCGATACTTTTGCAATACAGCTCGTCTTATGAAGAAAATTAAAGTTTCTTTCATTGTTCGTTTCTTTTTTAGTAAATACAGCTTCAGCCTCGATACTCTTTCAATACAGCTCGTCTTATGAAGAAAATTAACGTTTCTTCATTGTCCGTTTCTTTTTTAGTAAATACAGCTTCAGCCTCGATACTCTTTCAGTACAGCTCGTCTTATGAAGAAAATTAACGTTTCTTCACTGTTCGTATCTTTTTTAGTAAATACAGCTTCAGCCTCGATACTCTTTCAATACAGCTCGTCTTATGAAGAAAATTAACGTTTCTTCATTGTTCGTTTCTTTTTTAGTAAATATAGCTTCAGCCTCGATACTCTTTCAATACAGCTCGTCTTATGAAGAAAATTAACGTTTCTTCATTGTTCGTTTCTTTTTTAGTAAATACAGCTTCAGCTTCGATACTCTTTCAATAAAGCTCGTCTTATGAAGAAAATTAACGTTTCTTCATTGTTCGTTTCTTTTTTAGTAAATACAGCTTCAGCCTCGATACTCTTTCAATACAGCTCGTCTTATGAAGAAAATTAACGTTTCTTCATTGTTAGTTTCTTTTTTAGTAAATACAGCTTCAGCCTCGATACTCTTTCAATACAGCTCGTCTTATGAAGAAAATTAATGTTTCCTTCATTGTTCGTTTCTTTTTTAGTAAATACAGCTTCAGCTTCTATACTCTTTCAATAAAGCTCGTCTTATGAAGTAAATTAACGTTTCTTCATTGTCCGTTTCTTTTTTTGTAAATACAGCTTCAGCCTCGATACTCTTTCAGTACAGCTCGTCTTATGAAGAAAATTAACGTTTCTTCATTGTTCCTATCTTTTTTAGTAAATACAGCTTCAACCTCGATACTCTTTCAATACAGCTAGTCTTATGAAGAAAATTAACGTTTCTTCATTGTTCGTTTCTTTTTTAGGAAATACAGCTTCAGCCTCGATACTCTTTCAATAAAGCTCGTCTTATGAAGAAAATTAACGTTTCTTCATTGTCCGTTTCTTTTTTAGTAAATACAGCTTCAGCCTCGATACTCTCTCAATACAGCTCGTCTTATGAAGAAAATTAACGTTTCCTTCATTGTTCGTATCTTTTTTAGTAAATACAGCTTCAGCCTCGATACTCTTTCAATACAGCTCGTCTTATGAAGAAAATTAACGTTTCTTCATTGTTCGTATCTTTTTTAGTTAATACAGCTTCAGCCTCGATACTCTTTCAATAAAGCTCGTCTTATGAATAAAATTAACGTTTCTTCATTGTTCGTTTCTTTTTTAGTTAATACAGCTTCAGCCTCGATACTCTTTCAATAAAGCTCGACTTATGAAGAAAATTAACGTTTCTTCATTGTTCGTTTCTTTTTTAGGAAATACAGCTTCAGCCTCGATACTCTTTCAATACAGCTCGTCTTATGAAGAAAATTAACGTTTCTTCATTGTTCGTTTCTTTTTTAGTAAATACAGCTTCAGCCTCGATACTCTTTCAATACAGCTCGTCTTATGAAGAAAATTAACGTTTCCTTCATTGTTCGTTTCTTTTTTAGTAAATACAGCTTCAGCCTCGATACTCTTTCAATAAAGCTCGTCTTATGAAGAAAATTAACGTTTACTTCATTGTTCGTTTCTTTTTTAGTAAATACAGCTTCAGCTTCGATACTCTTTCAATACAGCTCGTCTTATGAAGAAAATTAACGTTTCTTCATTGTTCGTTTCTTTTTTAGTAAATACAGCTTCAGCTTCGATACTCTTTCAATAAAGCTCGTCTTATGAAGAAAATTAACGTTTCTTCATTGTTCGTTTCTTTTTTAGTAAATACAGCTTCAGCCTCGATACTCTTTCAATACAGCTCGTCTTATGAAGAAAATTAACGTTTCTTCATTGTTCGTTTCTTTTTTAGTAAATACAGCTTCAGCCTCGATACTTTTTCAATACAGCTCGTCTTATGAAAAAAATTAACGTTTCCTTCATTGTTCGTTTCTTTTTTAGTAAATACAGCTTCAGCTTCGATACTCTTTCAATAAAGCTCGTCTTATGAAGTAAATTAACGTTTCTTCATTGTCCTTTTCTTTTTTTGTAAATACAGCTTCAGCCTCGATACTCTTTCAGTACAGCTCGTTTTATGAAGAAAATTAACGTTTCTTCATTGTTCGTATCTTTTTTAGTAAATACAGCTTCAACCTCAATACTCTTTCAATACAGCTAGTCTTATGAAGAAAATTAACGTTTTCCATTGTTCGTTTCTTTTTTAGGAAATACAGCTTCAGCCTCGATACTCTTTCAATAAAGCTCGTCTTATGAAGAAAATTAACGTTTCTTCATTGTTCGTTTCTTTTTTAGTAAATACAGCTTCAGCCTCGATACTCTTTCAATAAAGCTAGTCTTATGAAGAAAATTAACGTTTCCTTCATTGTTCGTTTCTTTTTTAGTAAATACAGCTTCAGCCTCGATACTCTTTCAATACAGCTCGTCTTATGAAGAAAATTAACGTTTCTTCATTGTCCGTTTCTTTTTTAGTAAATACAGTTTCAGCCTCGATACTCTCTCAATACAGCTCGTCTTATGAAGAAAATTAATGTTTCCTTCATTGTTCGTATCTTTTTTAGTAAATACAGCTTCAGCCTCGATACTCTTTCAATACAGCTCGTCTTATGAAGAAGATTAACGTTTCTTCATTGTTCGTATCTTTTTTAGTTAATACAGCTTCAGCCTCGATACTCTTTCAATAAAGCTCGTCTTATGAAGAAAATTAACGTTTCTTCATTGTTCGTTTCTTTTTTAGTTAATACAGCTTCAGCCTCGATACTCGTTCAATAAAGCTCGTCTTATGAAGAAAATTAACGTTTCTTCATTGTTCGTTTCTTTTTTAGGAAATACAGCTTCAGCCTCGATACTCTTTCAATACAGCTCGTCTTATGAAGAAAATTAACGTTTCTTCATTGTCCGTTTCTTTTTTTGTAAATACAGCTTCAGCCTCGATACTCTTTCAGTACAGCTCGTCTTATGAAGAAAATTAACGTTTCTTCATTGTTCGTTTCTTTTTTAGTAAACACAGCTTCAGCATCGATACTCTTTCAATACAGCTCGTCTTATGAAGAAAATTAACGTTTCTTCATTGTTCGTTTCTTTTTTAGTAAATACAGCTTCAGCCTCCATACTCTTTCAATACAGCTCGTCTTATGAAGAAAATTAACGTTTCCTTCATTGTTCGTTTCTTTTTTAGTAAATACAGCTTCAGCCTCGATACTCTTTCAATACAGCTCGTCTTATGAAGAAAATTAACGTTTCTTCATTGTCCGTTTCTTTTTTAGTAAATACAGTTTCAGCCTCGATACTCTCTCAATACAGCTCGTCTTATGAAGAAAATTAACGTTTCCTTCATTGTTCGTATCTTTTTTAGTAAATACAGCTTCAGCCTCGATACTCTTTCAATACAGCTCGTCTTATGAAGAAAATTAACGTTTCTTCATTGTTCGTATCTTTTTTAGTTAATACAGCTTCAGCCTCGATACTCTTTCAATAAAGCTCGTCTTATGAAGAAAATTAACGTTTCTTCATTGTTCGTTTCTTTTTTAGTTAATACAGCTTCAGCCTCGATACTCGTTCAATAAAGCTCGTCTTATGAAGAAAATTAACGTTTCTTCATTGTTCGTTTCTTTTTTAGGAAATACAGCTTCAGCCTCGATACTCTTTCAATACAGCTCGTCTTATGAAGAAAATTAACGTTTCTTCATTGTCCGTTTCTTTTTTTGTAAATACAGCTTCAGCCTCGATACTCTTTCAGTACAGCTCGTCTTATGAAGAAAATTAACGTTTCTTCATTGTTCGTTTCTTTTTTAGTAAATACAGCTTCAGCCTCCATACTCTTTCAATACAGCTCGTCTTATGAAGAAAATTAACGTTTCCTTCATTGTTCGTTTCTTTTTTAGTAAATACAGCTTCAGCCTCGATACTCTTTCAATACAGCTCGTCTTATGAAGAAAATTAACGTTTCCTTCATTGTTCGTTTCTTTTTTAGTAAATACAGCTTCAGCCTCGATACTCTTACAATACAGCTCGTCTTATGAAGAAAATTAACGTTTCCTTCATTGTTCGTTTCTTTTTTAGTAAATACAGCTTCAGCCTCGATACTCTTTCAATACAGCTCGTCTTATGAAGAAAATTAACGTTTCCTTCATTGTTCGTTTCTTTTTTAGTAAATACAGCTTCAGCCTCGATACTCTTTCAATAAAGCTCGTCTTATGAAGAAAATTAACGTTTCCTTCATTGTTCGTTTCTTTTTTAGTAAATACAGCTTCAGCCTCGATACTCTTTCAATACAGCTCGTCTTATGAAGAAAATTAACGTTTCTTCATTGTTCGTATCTTTTTTAGTAAATACAGCTTCAGCCTCGATACTCTTTCAATACAGCTCGTCTTATGAAGAAAATTAACGTTTCCTTCATTGTTCGTTTCTTTTTTAGTAAATACAGCTTCAGCCTCGATACTCTTTCAATAAAACTCGTCTTATGAAGAAAATTAACGTTTCCTTCATTGTTCGTTTCTTTTTTTAGTAAATACAGCTTCAGCTTCGATACTCTTTCAATACAGCTCGTCTTATGAAGAAAATTAACGTTTCCTTCATTGTTTGTTTCTTTTTTAGTAAATACAGCTTCAGCCTCGATACTCTTTCAGTACAGCTCGTCTTATGAAGAAAATTAACGTTTCTTCATTGTTCGTATCTTTTTTAGTAAATACAGCTTCAACCTCGATACTCTTTCAATAAAGCTAGTCTTATGAAGAAAATTAACGTTTCTTCATTGTTCGTTTTTTTTTTAGTAAATACAGCTTCAGCTTCGATACTCTTTCAATACAGCTCGTCTCACGAAGAAAATTAACGTTTCTTCATTGTTCGTTTCTTTTTTAGTAAATACAGCTTCAGCCTCGATACTCTTTCAATACAGCTCGTCTTATGAAGAAAATTAACGTTTCCTTCATTGTTCGTTTCTTTTTTAGTAAATACAGCTTCAGCCTCGATACTCTTTCAATACAGCTCGTCTTATGAAAAAAATTAACGTTTCCTTCATTGTTCGTTTCTTTTTTAGTAAATACAGCTTCAGCCTCGATACTCTTTCAATACAGCTCGTCTTATGAAGAAAATTAACGTTTCCTTCATTGTTTGTTTCTTTTTTAGTAAATACAGCTTCAGCCTCGATACTCTTTCAATACAGCTCGTCTTATGAAGAAAATTAACGTTTCCTTCATTGTTCGTTTCTTTTTTAGTAAATACAGATTCAGCCTCGATACTCTTTCAATACAGCTCGTCTTATGAAGAAAATTAACGTTTCCTTCATTGTTCGTTTCTTTTTTAGTAAATACAGCTTCAGCTTCGATACTCTTTCAATACAGCTCGTCTTATGAAGAAAATTAACGTTTCTTCATTATCCGTTTCTTTTTTTGTAAATACAGCTTCAGCCTCGATACTCTTTCAGTACAGCTAGTCTTATGAAGAAAATTAACGTTTCTTCATTGTTCGTTTCTTTTTTAGTAAATACAGCTTCAGCCTCGATACTCTTTCAATACAGCTAGTCTTATGAAGAAAATCAACGTTTCTTCATTGTTCGTAACTTTTTTAGTAAATACAGCTTCAGCCTCGATACTCTTTCTATAAAGCTCGTCTTATGAAGAAAATTAACGTTTCTTCATTGTTCGTTTCTTTTTTAGTAAATACAGCTTCAGCCTCGATACTCTTTCAATACAGCTAGTCTTATGAAGAAAATTAAGGTTTCTTCATTGTTCGTTTCTTTTTTAGTAAATACAGCTTCAGCCTCGATACTCTTTCAATACAGCTCGTCTTATGAAGAAAATTAACGTTTCCTTCATTGTTCGTTTCTTTTTTAGTAAATACAGCTTCAGCCTCGATACTCTTTCAATAAAGCTCGTCTTATGAAGAAAATTAACGTTTCTTCATTGTTCGTTTCTTTTTTAGTAAATACTGCTTCAGCTTCGATACTCTTTCAATAAAGCTCGTCTTATGAAGAAAATTAACGTTTCTTCATTGTTCGTTTCTTTTTTAGTAAATACAGCTCCAGCTTCGATACACTTTCAATACAGCTCGTCTTATGAAGAAAATTAACGTTTCTTAATTGTTCGTTTCTTTTTTAGTAAATACAGCTTCAGCCTCGATACTCTTTCAATACAGCTCGTCTTATGAAGAAAATTAACGTTTCCTTCATTGTTCGTTTCTTTTTTAGTAAATACAGCTTCCGCCTCGATACTCTTTCAATACAGCTCGTCTTATGAAGAAAATTAACGTTTCTTCATTGTCCGTTTCTTTTTTAGTAAATACAGCTTCAGCCTCGATACTCTTTCAATAAAGCTCGTCTTATGACGAAAATTAACGTTTCCTTCATTGTTTGTTTCTTTTTTAGTAAATACAGCTTCAGCCTCGATAATCTTTCAATACAGCTCGTCTTATGAAGAAAATTAACGTTTCTTCATTGTCCGTTTCTTTTTTTGTAAATACAGCTTCAGCCTCGATACTCTTTCAGTACAGCTCGTCTTATGAAGAAAATTAACGTTTCTTCATTGTTCGTTTCTTTTTTAGTAAATACAGCTTCAGCCTCGATACTCTTTCAATACAGCTAGTCTTATGAAGAAAATTAACGTTTCTTCATTGTTCGTTTCTTTTTTAGTAAATACAGCTTCAGCCTCGATACTCTTTCAATACAGCTCGTCTTATGAAGAAAATTAACGTTTTTTCATTGTTCGTTTCTTTTTTAGTAAATACAGCTTCAGCCTCGATACTCTTTCAATACAGCTAGTCTTATGAAGAAAATTAACGTTTCTTCATTGTTCGTTTCTTTTTTAGTAAATACAGCTTCAGCCTCGATACTCTTTCAATACAGCTCGTCTTATGAAGAAAATTAACGTTTCCTTCATTGTTCGTTTCTTTTTTAGTAAATACAGCTTCAGCCTCCATACTCTTTCAATACAGCTCGTCTTATGAAGAAAATTAACGTTTCTTCATTGTCCGTTTCTTTTTTAGTAAATACAGCTTCAGCCTCGATACTCTTATAGTACACCTCGTCTTATGAAGAAAATTAACGTTTCTTCACTGTTCGTATCTTTTTTAGTAAATACAGCTTCAGCCTCGATACTCTTTCAATACAGCTCGTCTTATGAAGAAAATTAACGTTTCTTCATTGTTCGTTTCTTTTTTAGTAAATATAGCTTCAGCCTCGATACTCTTTCAATACAGCTCGTCTTATGAAGAAAAATAACGTTTCTTCATTGTTCGTTTCTTTTTTAGTAAATACAGCTTCAGCTTCGATACTCTTTCAATAAAGCTCGTCTTATGAAGAAAATTAACGTTTCTTCATTGTTCGTTTCTTTTTTAGTAAATAGAGCTTCAGCTTCGATACTCTTTCAAAAAGGTTCGTCTTATGAAGAAAATTAACGTTTCCTTCATTGTTCGTTTCTTTTTTAGTAAATACAGCTTCAGCCTCGATACTCTTTCAATACAGTTCGTCTTATGAAGAAAATTAACGTTTCCTTCATTGTTCGTTTCTTTTTTAGTAAATACAGCTTCAGCTTCGATACTCTTTCAATAAAGCTCGTCTTATGAAGTAAAGTAACGTTTCTTCATTGTCCGTTTCTTTTTTTGTAAATACAGCTTCAGCCTCGATACTCTTTCAGTACAGCTCGTCTTATGAAGAAAATTAACGTTTCTTCATTGTTTGTATCTTTTTTAGTAAATACAGCTTCAACCTCGATACTCTTTCAATACAGCTAGTCTTATGAAGAAAATTAACGTTTCTTCATTGTTCGTTTCTTTTTTAGGAAATACAGCTTCAGCCTCGATACTCTTTCAATAAAGCTCGTCTTATGATGAAAATTAACGTTTCTTCATTGTTCGTTTCTTTTTTAGTAAATACAGCTTTAGCCTCGATACTCTTTCAATAAAGCTAGTCTTATGAAGAAAATTAACGTTTCCTTCATTGTTCGTTTCTTTTTTAGTAAATACAGCTTCAGCCTCGATACTCTTTCAATACAGCTCGTCTTATGAAGAAAATTAACGTTTCTTCATTGTCTGTTTCTTTTTTAGTAAATACAGCTTCAGCCTCGATACTCTCTCAATACAGCTCGTCTTATGAAGAAAATTAACGTTTCCTTCATTGTTCGTATCTTTTTTAGTAAATACAGCTTCAGCCTCGATACTCTTTCAATACAGCTCGTCTTATGAAGAAAATTAACGTTTCTTCATTGTTCGTATCTTTTTTAGTTAATACAGCTTCAGCCTCGATACTCTTTCAATAAAGCTCGTCTTATGAAGAAAATTAACGTTTCTTCATTGTTCGTTTCTTTTTTAGTTAATACAGCTTCAGCCTCGATACTCTTTCAATAAAGCTCGTCTTATGAAGAAAATTAACGTTTCTTCATTGTTCGTTTCTTTTTTAGGAAATACAGCTTCAGCCTCGATACTCTTTCAATACAGCTCGTCTTATGAAGAAAATTAACGTTTCTTCATTGTCCGTTTCTTTTTTTGTAAATACAGCTTCAGCCTCGATACTCTTTCAATACAGCTAGTCTTATGAAGAAAATTAACGTTTCTTCATTGTTCGTTTCTTTTTTAGTAAATACAGCTTCAGCCTCGATACTCTTTCAGTACAGCTCGTCTTATGAAGAAAATTAACGTTTCATCATTGTTCGTTTCTTTTTTAGTAAATACAGCTTCAGCCTCGATACTCTTTCAGTAGAGCTCGTCTTATGAAGAAAATTAACGTTTCTTCATTATCCGTTTCTTTTTTTGTAAATACAGCTTCAGCCTCGATACTCTTTCAGTACAGCTCGTCTGATGAAGAAAATTAACGTTTCATCATTGTTCGTATCTTTTTTAGTAAATACAGCTTCAGCCTCGATACTCTTTCAATACAGCTAGTGTTATGAAGAAAATTAACGTTTCTTCATTGTTCGTTTCTTTTTTAGTAAATACAGCTTCCACCTCGATACTCTTTCAATACAGCTCGTCTTATGAAGAAAATTAACGTTTCTTCATTGTTCGTTTCTTTTTTAGTAAATACAGCTTCAGCTTCGATACTCTTTCAATAAAGCTCGTCTTATGAAGAAAATTAACGTTTCTTCATTGTTCGTTTCTTTTTTAGTAAATACAGCTTCAGCTTCGATACACTTTCAATACAGCTCGTCTTATGAAGAAAATTAACGTTTCTTCATTGTTCGTTTCTTTTTTAGTAAATACAGCTTCAGCCTCGATACTCTTTCAATACAGCTCGTCTTATGAAGAAAATTAACGTTTCCTTCATTGTTCGTTTCTTTTTTAGTAAATACAGCTTCAGCCTCGATACTCTTTCAATACAGCTCGTCTTATGAAGAAAATTAACGTTTCTTCATTGTCCGTTTCTTTTTTAGTAAATACAGCTTCAGCCTCGATACTCTTTCAATAAAGCTCGTCTTATGAAGAAAATTAACGTTTCCTTCATTGTTCGTTTCTTTTTTAGTAAATACAGCTTCAGCCTCGATACTCTTTCAATACAGCTAGTCTTATGAAGAAAATTAACGTGTCTTCATTGTTCGTTTCTTTTTTAGTAAATACATCTTCAGCCTCGATACTCTTTCAATACAGCTCGTCTTATGAAGAAAATTAACGTTTCCTTCATTGTTCTTTTCTTTTTTAGTAAATACAGCTTCAGCCTCGATACTCTTTCAATACAGCTAGTCTTATGAAGAAAATTAACGTTTCTTCATTGTTCGTTTCTTTTTTAGTAAATACAGCTTCAGCCTCGATACTCTTTCAATACAGCTCGTCTTATGAAGAAAATTAACGTTTCCTTCATTGTTCGTTTCTTTTTTAGTAAATACAGCTTCAGCCTCGATACTCTTTCAATACAGCTCGTCTTATGAAGAAAATTAACGTTTCTTCATTGTCCGTTTCTTTTTTAGTAAATACAGCTTCAGCCTCGATACTCTTTCAGTACAGCTCGTCTTATGAAGAAAATTAACGTTTCTTCACTGTTCGTATCTTTTTTAGTAAATACAGCTTCAGCCTCGATACTCTTTCAATACAGCTCGTCTTATGAAGAAAATTAACGTTTCTTCATTGTTCGTTTCTTTTTTAGTAAATACAGCTTCAGCTTCGATACTCTTTCAATAAAGCTCGTCTTATGAAGAAAATTAACGTTTCTTCATTGTTAGTTTCTTTTTTAGTAAATACAGCTTCAGCTTCGATACTCTTTCAATACAGCTCGTCTTATGAAGAAAATTAACGTTTCTTCATTCTTCGTTTCTTTTTTAGTAAATACAGCTTCAGCCTCGATACTCTTTCTATAAAGCTCGTCTTATGAAGAAAATTAACGTTTCTTCATTGTTCGTTTCTTTTTTAGTAAATACAGCTTCAGCCTCGATACTCTTTCAATACAGCTATTCTTATGAAGAAAATTAACGTTTCTTCATTGTTCGTATCTTTTTTAGTAAATACAGCTTCAGCCTCGATACTCTTTCTATAAAGCTCGTCTTATGAAGAAAATTAACGTTTCTTCATTGTTCGTTTCTTTTTTAGTAAATACAGCTTCAGCCTCGATACTCTTTCAATACAGCTAGTCTTATGAAGAAAATTAACGTTTCTTCATTGTTCGTTTCTTTTTTAGTAAATACAGCTTCCACCTCGATACTCTTTCAATACAGCTCGTCTTATGAAGAAAATTAACGTTTCTTCATTGTTCGTTTCTTTTTTAGTAAATACAGCTTCAGCTTCGATACTCTTTCAATAAAGCTCGTCTTATGAAGAAAATTAACGTTTCTTCATTGTTCGTTTCTTTTTTAGTAAATACAGCTTCAGCTTCGATACACTTTCAATACAGCTCGTCTTATGAAGAAAATTAACGTTTCTTCATTGTTCGTTTCTTTTTTAGTAAATACAGCTTCAGCCTCGATACTCTTTCAATACAGCTCGTCTTATGAAGAAAATTAACGTTTCCTTCATTGTTCGTTTCTTTTTTAGTAAATACAGCTTCAGCCTCGATACTCTTTCAATACAGCTCGTCTTATGAAGAAAATTAACGTTTCTTCATTGTTCGTATCTTTTTTAGTAAATACAGCTTCAGCCTCGATACTCTTTCAATACAGCTTGTCTTATGAAGAAAATTAACGTTTCCTTCATTGTTCGTTTTTTTTTTAGTAAATACAGCTTCAGCCTCGATACTCTTTCAATAAAGCTCGTCTTATGAAGAAAATTAACGTTTCCTTCATTGTTCGTTTCTTTTTTAGTAAATACAGCTTCAGCTTCGATACTCTTTCAATACAGCTCGTCTTATGAAGAAAATTAACGTTTCTTCATTGTTCGTTTCTTTTTTAGTAAATGCAGCTTCAGCCTCGATACTCTTTCAATACAGCTCGTCTTATGAAGAAAATTAACGTTTCTTCATTGTTCGTTTCTTTTTTAGTAAATACAGCTTCAGCCTCGATACTCTTTCAATACAGCTCGTCTTATGAAGAAAATTAACGTTTCTTCATTGTTCGTTTCTTTTTTAGTAAATACAGCTTCAGCTTCGATACTCTTTCAATACAGCTCGTCTTATGAAGAAAATTAACGTTTCTTCATTGTTCGTTTCTTTTTTAGTAAATACAGCTTCAGCCTCGATACTCTTTCAATACAGCTCGTCTTATGAAGAAAATTAACGTTTCCTTTATTGTTCGTTTCTTTTTTAGTAAATACAGCTTCAGCCTCGATACTCTTTCAATACAGCTCGTCTTATGAAGAAAATTAACGTTTCCTTCATTGTTCGTTTCTTTTTTAGTAAATACAGCTTCAGCCTCGATACTCTTTCAATACAGCTCGTCTTATGAAGAAAATTAACGTTTCCTTCATTGTTCGTTTCTTTTTTAGTAAATACAGCTTCAGCCTCGATACTCTTTCAATACAGCTCGTCTTATGAAGAAAATTAACGTTTCCTTCATTGTTCGTTTCTTTTTTAGTAAATACAGCTTCAGCCTCGATACTCTTTCAATACAGCTCGTCTTATGAAGAAAATTAACGTTTCCTTCACTGTTCGTTTCTTTTTTAGTAAATACAGCTTCAGCTTCGATACTCTTTCAATACAGCTCGTGTTCTGAAGAAAATTAACGTTTCTTCATTGTCCGTTTCTTTTTTTGTAAATACAGCTTTAGCCTCGATACTCTTTCAGTACAGCTCGTCTTATGAAGAAAATTAACGTTTCTTCATTGTCCGTTTCTTTTTTAGTAAATGCAGCTTCAGCCTCGATACTCTTTCAATACAGCTCGTCTTATGAAGAAAATTAACGTTTCTTCATTGTTCGTATCTTTTTTAGTAAATGCAGCTTCAGCCTCGATACTCTTTCAATACAGCTAGTCTTATGAAGAAAATTAACGTTTCTTCATTGTTCGTTTCTTTTTTAGTAAATACAGCTTCAGCCTCGATACTCTTTCAATAAAGCTCGTCTTATGAAGAAAATTAACGTTTCTTCATTGTTCGTTTCTTTTTTAGTAAATACAGCTTCAGCCTCGATACTCTTTCAATACAGCTCGTCTTATGAAGAAAATTAACGTTTCCTTCATTGTTCGTTTCTTTTTTAGTAAATACAGCTTCAGCCTCGATACTCTTTCAATACAGCTCGTCTTATGAAGAAAATTAACGTTTCCTTCATTGTTCGTTTCTCTTTTAGTAAATACAGCTTTAGCCTCGATACTCTTTCAATACAGCTCGTCTTATGAAGAAAATTAACGTTTCCTTCATTGTTCGTTTCTTTTTTAGTAAATACAGCTTCAGCCTCGATACTCTTTCAATGCAGCTCAAATTATAAAGAAAAATAACGTTTCCTTCATTGTTCATTATTGTTTTAATAAATACAGCTTCAGTCTCTATACTCTTTCCATACAGCTCGTTTTATAATGAAAATAAATGTTTCATCTATTGTCATTTCCGTGTTGGTAAAATGCCTCCATCTCAATAATTTTTACCACACTTCGAATTATAAAGACAGTGAACGTTTTTTCATTGTTCATTTCTTTTTTGGTAAATACAGCTTCAGCCTTGATAATCTTTTAACACATCTCTTATTATAGAGAAAATAATGTTTCTTTGATTAATTTCTATTTTGGTAAATAAAGCTTCAGCCTCAATTATCTTTTAACACAACTTGTGTTATAAAGAAAATTAACGTTTCATTTATAGCTAATTTCGGTTTTGCTAAACATAACTTCAGCTTCGATACTCTTTCAACACAGCTCATATTATAAAGAAAATGAACGTTTTTCTTCATTGTTCATTTCTGTCTGGGTAAATACGGCTTCAGCTTTAAAATTCTTTCCATAGAGCTTATATCATAGAAAAAATTGATGTTTCGTTCATTATCATTTCTGTTTTGGTAAAACAAACCCCATCTCAATAGTTTTATAACACAGCTTGAATTATAAAGAAAATAGACGTTTCCTTTATTATTCATTTCTGTCGAGGTAAATACAACCTCCTTCTCAATACTTTTATAACACAACGAAAATTGGAAAGAAAATTAACGTTTAATTCATCGTTTGATTTTGTTTAGGTAAATACCGCTTTAGTCACAATGTTGATAGGTTGATTGGGTTTTATGGCATATCAACCTTTGTAGGTAATTTAACGCCAAATTCCATTTTATGCAAACTGTCAGTTCTATTTGAAACAATTCAGTTTAGCATGAGTACACTGTTTAATTTTCAAAAGTGTTTCTATTTCAAATTATTCAAACAATTCTAATTCAGCTAATTTTGTTTACACACAGTTAAATATCAAAAACGTTAAATATATAACAATTCAGTTTAGAGTAAGAACAGTTTCAATGTCAAAAACAGTTCCATTTCAAACAATTCAGTTTAGCATCAACACGCAGTTTAAATGTAAGTACACGGTTTAATTGTCAAAGCATTTCAATTTTAAGCTATTCAGTTTAGAGAAACAGTTCTAATTCAAACAATTCAGTTTAGCATGTCTATGCAGTTAGTTCTATTTAACCCATTGATAGGGCCCTATTAGGTTCCAGGCCACAGTTGACCTGGGAGCAATAGCAATGTAGGGTTACTCCGCATTCCCCAAAGCTCCTGCATCACTGGAACCATATCCAGGACACTCATTGGTGGGGGTATAACCCCCTGCAAAGGTGCAGTCGGTGTATTCTACAGCCCCAGCTGACTGGATAATTTAGTCTCAATACTTTTTGAACTCAAATCGTAATGTGAAAAAAAAAATGAGTTTTTCAATATTTTTTAAAAAATTTAGTCTCAATATATGCAGCTTCAATCCCAATATATTTTGAACACACCTTGTATTCTGAAGAAAATTAACGTTTCAATCATTGCGCAATTCTGCTTTTGTAAATACCACTTTGGTAGACTCTTCATATTTTGAAGAAAATCAGTGTTTCATTCATTATTTATTTTGGTTGCACTACTTGGACGCTAACTAAACGTCTGGAGAAGAAGCTAGACGGTAATTACACAATTATTGCGAGCAATATTGAACAAGTCCTGGCGGTAACACCCCACAAGCCACCAACTATACAGCCACCTGCCTTCCATCACGAAAACTATACGAGTTAGACGAACCAGACACGCAGGACTGCTGGAGAAGCAAGGACGAGCTCATAAGTGATGTACTCCTATGGACCCCCGCATATGGCCAAGCAAAGGCAGGACGACCAGCTCGAACATACATACAACAGTTATGTGAGGATACGGGATGTAGCCCTGAAGACCGGCAAGAGGCGATGAACGATAGGGAGAAGGGGCCAGAGAGGGTCAGGGATATTCGTGCTAGCGGCACGATATGATGATGATATATTTATTTAAATACGCTCCAATGTTTGTGTAAATTGTTTAATGCCCTTAACCTCCATCTACAAGCTTCATCTGCAAGCATGGCCTGTTCATCTGGTGTTCATCTGGTGGTTCATCTGGTGGTCAGCTTGTGTTCATCTGGTGGTCATCTGGTGTTCATCTTGGCCTGTGATAAACAGGTGTTCATCTGGTGCTCATCTGGTGATCATTAACTCGCAGGCCAAGATGAACAGGCCATGCTTGTAGATGAAGCACCAGAAGTACACCAGATGAACAGGCCATGCTTGTAGATGAACACCAGCGGTACACCTGATGAACCCACGAAGGTCGAGATGTCATTAAACGAAAAAACAAACCATGATTAATGTGTCTACCTTGGTTATTTTCTATCTCTTCTTTCAGATTTTGATTTAAAGGTTATATGCATCAAATTATTTACCCGAAAAATGTTCTTATGCTGTACTGAATTGTTAGAAATAGAAGTGTTTTCTATGCTAAACTGAATTCTTTGGAATAGAATTGTTTTTAAATTCTAAACTGAATTGTGTGAAATAGAACTGTTTATATGTAAAAATATTCTTTGGCATTAAATAACCTACAATGGTTGATGTGCCATAAAACCAAACCAAACCAAATGACCAGTCCTTGCACCAAGTGATTTCCATCTTTTTCGCTCACGACAAAATTCTTTATTTGAGGTGATTCACAATGATGTAGGGGTGTCCTCGTGGTGTAATGGTTAAAACGATGGACTGTGGATTCGTAGTAAGCGAGTTCGTACTCCAGTCGCGCTGTTATGTTCACTTTCGGGCAAATATCCTTTGGAAAGGTATGAACCCTTTATCCTCCCAGCTATGGGTTAAGTAATACCAGTACTGTTCTTCTTGGAAAATGGCTTTGGCATTAAATAACCTACAAAGGGTGATATGCTATTAAAAACAAAGAAACCAAACCATCTTCTATCGACATGCTCTTTTCCAGTCTTTTTGTTTCTCATTTCTTTATATATTCTCTTTTCTATTCCCATTACGCCACGAGGACACCCCTCGTGGCGTAATGGTTCAAGCGATGGACTGTGGAATCGTAGTAAGCAAGTTAGTACTCCAGTAACTCTGTTGCGTTCACTTTAGGGCAAATACCCTTGGGAAAGGTATAAACCCCCTTATCCTCCCAGCTATACGTAAAGTAGTACCACAACCGTTCTTCTAGGAGAATGGTTTGGTTTGGTTTGTTGGGTTTTATGGCATATCAACCTTTGTAGGTTATTTAACGCCAAATCTCTTTTTATGTAAATAATCTGTTCTATTTAAAACAATTCAGTTTAGCATAAGTACACATTTTAATTATCAAAAACATTTCCATTTAAAAATATTCAAGCAGTTATATGTAACAATTCAGTTAAGTGTAAATACAGTTTTAATGTCGAAAAACAGTTCTATTTCAAATAATTCAGTTAAGCATAAGCACGCAGTTTAAATGTAAGTACGGCTTAATTGTCAAAAACATTTCTATTTCAAGCTATTCAGTTTACTCAAACAATTCAGTTTAGCATAAGCATGTTGTTAGTTCTATTTAACTCATAGGTAGGTCCCTATCAGGTGCTACCACTCCGGGCCAGAGTCGACCTGGGAGTGATGGCAATGAAGGGGTACTCCGCATTTTCCAAACCTCCAGCACTGCCGGAAACTCAGCATCAGATTGTTTAGTGTCATATCCAGGACACACGTTGGGAGGGGGGTCTTACCCCTCTGCAGAGGTGCAGTCAGTGTATTCTCGGAGAATGGCTTTGACATTAAATAACCTACAATCGTTGAGATGCCATTTAAATAAAAAAACCAAGCCATCAATATAATAGCGAATATATGATCAATTGAGATTACGTGATTGTTAAATTGTTCCTGAATGAATCATATTTAACTAAGATGGAAATTATTCATGATCCAACGTCATAAAATCGGACGTTATTTTCCGAATAAGCAAATAAACACGGCTTTCGCCTTGATATCCTTTTTTTGCACCTCGTATTTTGAGTAAAAATGAACGTTTACTTAATTTCTCTCTTCATAAATACAGCTTCAGCGTCGATATTTTTATCGATGGTCTTGGCTTTTCCCAATACGTCAAATACAACTAGATAAAGAAGTTTTATCTTGTCATGTTGGTCCCTAAAGTATTTATAGCAGGACGTATTGCTTTCAGAAATAGATGCAAAGACTCCCCACACACACACACAAACGTAGACAAAAAAGGTTTGAAAAAATACGCAAACCGCTAGAAAATCTAGCAGACCAAGATTTTAAATTGGCTTAGTTTAGTTGAATTTTATAGCATATCAACCATTATGGGTAATTTAATGCCAAATCCTATTTGCACATACGAGAATCATTAAATAAGTTTCCATACTTTTTTTCGTATGGACACTTTTATTGGTGGTATACATATGACACTCTAGTCCCCTTCGGAATAAACTCCTCGGCCTGCAATGCAAATGTTGTACCGTTCCAACAACTTCTGGAAGGCCCCATGGAAGTCTTCTTGTGTGAGCGTGTCAATGACCTTCGTCACAGCCTCTTTCATCTCCTCAATGGTCTCATAACGACAGCCTCTGAGCTTAGGGAATAACCAAAAGTCACATGGAGCAAGGACTATTGGGAGGGTGAGGAACTGTCTTGATGCCCATCTTGGTCAAATAGTCAGTGACAAGGATGGAGTTGTGGACTGGTGCATTGCCTTGGTGGAAATGCCACTGACCCGATTTAAACAGTGCTGGCCTCATCCCAAGGAATCAATTTCTGAACTCCCTTAAAACCTCAACATAGTAACCCCAACCCTAACCTTTTGGCCAATCAACTCTGGTGTGTTGACTTCCTTACTCCCCCCACACCTCTCATCATTCCTCACAGACTCCCTGCTTTCCTTGAATCTCTTATGCCACTCCAAAAGTGGTTTGGTTTCGACGTTAAGCAAGTCAGAGATTCTTTGTTGTTTCTTTTCTTACTTACACATATTGGGCTGAATCATGAAAATCACTTTTTTTTTTATTATTTGACTAGGAGATTTTTTTTTTAAATTCAAACATTATTCAATATTTTGCTTCTGCACCCAGTATATATTTCATTTCTAAGTGATTAGACGGTAGCTTTATTTTTAAACGAAATACCAAAGTTCCTTTATTTGCACAAAAGTCTTTCAATTCTTGATATTTAACATTAATATTTCAGTCTAAGATTAATCATTTATTTGCACATTGTTAAATAATTTCAAATGTTGAAAATTAATACAAAATTCTTTTCATGCAAATTATTTGTTGTTACTCCTATTTAACAGATAAACTGATAATTCTATTTAATGTCAATCATTTAGTTCCGCTCAGTTAAAGGATTCCAAGTATTTTTATTTAACACTAATAATTCTATTTAATATTAATTATTTGTTTTCACACAGTTAAATGATAACAGGTATAAGTACCTTCACATCTTGCTATAATTCTATCAATCAAGTATTCCTATTTAATATACATAATTTGCACTTAACTGTGTGATTTCAAAAACTACAAATAATAATGTTTACTAAATGATTGAAGGCAGATGGCCGAATAGTTGGTGCTTTATGGGGAGTTGCCTCCAGAACGTGTTCAATATTGCTCGCAGCATTCTCGTGTAATTGCCGTCTAGCTTTTTCTTCATCCGTTTAGTTAGCGTCCAATTCTGACACTACCCCTCGGTCCCTGTACTTATCAACTTATTTGAAACGATTGTCTTGGCCGGTGATTTATCTAGTGATTCCGATAGGGGTATCACACATTTCATTATGGCCACAAGAAATACAACCGAGGGAGTGGGAGAAAAAGATCAAAGAACAATGAACAAACGAACAATATGGGCTTGGGTCAACTCAAAGTGCAAGAAGGGAGTTCTGTAAAACTGTATTCCCTGGGCATCTGTAGACTAACGCTGACGTGCATTTTTCGCGAAACTTCTAGGAATGCCGACTCATCTTTGACCGTCTTCCTCACTGGTGACCGTTGTCGACTCAGGACTGCGAACTCATCTTGTCTGTCTTCCTCACAGCCCCTGGACTATCTCACGCTGACCGTTGTCGACCGCCCCTCTGCGTCACCCTTCGCCAACTGCCTTCTCTGGGTTCCCTTTTCCAACTGCCTTCTCTGGGTTCCTTTTTCCAACTGCTCGTCTCGTCTCTCTCGGACCTGCCTTTCCTCCCCCACTTCCGGTCGTGTCGAAGATCTCGAGCTCAGGCCTTTGTTTGGTTTCGCGCCAAAACAAACAAAAGATCGTCTGCTTGGCGCACCCCCCTCATAGTTTCACACAAGTAGTTCATCCACATAGCAGTATCGATACAACTGCAGCTTGGAAGAAACTGCGTTTCATTTTATCGGTCATGCCTGACTTCCATATGATCGATAGGGTATCGATAGCTGTTCATGCCTTCGTTAGCCGCGTGTCGATGTCTTCTCCGGTTGATAAGTGGCTGCTTCCTAGGTAGGTGAACTTGTCTACTAGTTTCAGAGAGATTAACCAGACATATAGGACACTGCTGGAGAAGTGTGGACGAGCTCATAAGTGATGGACTCCTATGGATCCCCACATATGGCCGAGCAAAAGCAGGACGACCAGCTCGAACATACATACAGTAGCTCTGTGAGGATAGAACTGTCAGAGGCGATGAACGATAGGGAGAAGTGGCGAGAGAGGGTCAGGGATATCCGTGCTAGTGGCACGACATGATGATGATGATGATGTTGATTGAACAGTTGTATTTTATCAATAGATGCCAAAACCATCCTTACCCAGTTGTTTGGGGCTGTAAAATACACCGTATTGAGCAGGCAAATGGTTGCTTAATACTATTACCACAATATAAATCCACCAGTACACATACGAATACAAACACAAATACAGAGGAGTAATATCCCCACAATAAATGTCCAGGATATGACACTAAACAATCTGATGGAGAGGTTTAAGTATTACTGAAGCTTTGGGGAATGTGAGAGTACCCCTTCATTGACATCGCTTACAGGTCAGCACTGACCCAGAGTGGTAACACCTGATAGGGTTCTACTTACGGTTCAAATAGATCTAAACTGTCTACTTATGTTAAACTGAATTTTTTGAAATTGAACTGTTTTTGATATTTGACTAAACTGTTTTGACATTTAACTGTGTATAAATACAAAACTATACTTACACTAAACTGAATTGTTTGAAATTTAATTCGACGTTAAATGACCCGAAAAGGGTTGATAGGCCGTTAAACAAAACAACCACCCACCCAATCAAAACCATCCTTGTAGAAGAACAGCAGTAATAGATGTTGGTTGGTTGGGTTTCATGGCATATCAACCTTTATTGGTTATTTAATGCCAAATCCATTTTTATGTAAATAATCAGTTCTATTTAAAACAATTTAGTTTAGCATGAATACACAGTTTAATTGTCAAAAACATTTCCATTTCAAACTATTCAAGCAGTTTTATAACAATTCAGTTTAGTGTAAGTACATTTCAATGTCTAAAACTGTTCAATTTCAAATAATTCAGTTTAACATGAGCACGCAGTTTAAATGTAAGTACAGCTTAATTGTCAAAAACATTTCTATTTCAAGCTAATCAGTTTAATCAAACAATTCAGTTTAGCATAAGTATGCAGTTAGTTCTATTTAACCTATAGATAGGACCCTTATCAGGTGCTACCACTCCGGGCCAGAGTGGACCTGGGAACGATGGCAATAAAGGGGTACTCCGCATTCTCCAAAGCTCCAGCATTGCTGGAACCTCACCATCAGATTGTTTAATGTTATATCAGGACACTCGTTGGGGGGGGTCTTACCCCTCTGCAGAGATGCAGTTGGTGTATTCTACAGCCTTCCCAGCCGACTGGGCAAAGCAGTAATAGAGTTAAGTTGAAAATAATATCCGATTTTTTTTATTCTTGAATTAATGAATTTAAACAGTGTTTTCATTCGTCAAAATATGTTCCCTGAATATTTATGCATTTCTATCATCGATTATCAATATTTTTTTTATTCCTGTACGATAAACCTTAACTTCTTTGGTTGCCCAGTCGGCTGGGGTTGTAGAATACACCGACTGCCTTTCTGCAAAGGGTAAGACCCAACACACAACATGTGTCCTGTGGCCGAGTTGGCTGGAGCTGTAGAATACACCGACTGCCCCTCTGAAAAGGTTAAGACCCCCCCACAACATGTGTCTTGTGGCCCAGTCGGCTGGGGTTGTAGAATAAACCGACTGCCTTTCTGCAAAGGGTAAGACCCAACACACAACATGTGTCCCCCGCCCTACAACGAGATTCCTTGATCTTACACTAAACAATCTAATGGTGAGGTTCCAGTGATGCTGGAGCTTTGGGGAATGCAGAGCACTCCTTCACTGCTATCGCTCCTAGGTCCACTCTGGTCCGCAGTGTTAGCACCTGATAGGGCCCTATCTATGGTTGAAATAGATCTAAACTGCATACTTATGCAAAACTAAATTACTTGAAATAGAACTGTTTTTATATTTAAACTACGTACTTATGCTAAATTTAATTGTTTGAAATAAATATACATTGACATTTAAGTCAGTGTAAATTAAAACTATACTTATGCTAAACTGAATTATTTGAAATAGATCAGTTTATTTGTATAAAAATGGATTTGGCATTAAATTACCTGCAAAGGTTAATATGCCATAAAACCCAAGCAACGAACCAACCAAATTTATTTCTTTGGAACGGTTATTTTTATAGAAATACCCAGATTTTCGAAAAAATGGTAGTTCGCGGCCTCTTGGCAAACATCAAAGTGTAGTATCTGTTCTTATCAGTTTAATTTCTGATACGCTCCCGCTAAGGGGACGACGATATTAAGCTGATTTTTCGAACTAAGTAAAGAGTTAGGAGCTTGCTCTGCCTTTACTACGGGTTGTCCTGGTATTGTAACATATGAGACCTAACGAGGTCCTATGACTCTAAGTCGAAGTGGACTTGGAAGTAATGGCAATAAAGAAGTGTTCCATTTTCTCTAAAGTTCCATGACTGAAGCCTAACTATCAAATACAATTTAGAGTCTTAGCCTGGACACTTGTTAAGAGAAGGTCATACCCTTTTGCAGGACTGAAGTCAGTGTATTTTCCATTCCTGGCCGAAAGGGCGGTAAAAATTACGGGAGAACATTCTTGCCGAAAATCGAATAACGCAGTTTTTAATTTGTTCTTTTCGTGCAACCGTAAAAAAAATATCGTTTTTTTTTAATCGGGACGAAAGAAAAAGAAAAAAGAAAAGAATACGTGACGTGTAAAAGCGTGAAGAACTGGCGAGATAATGTCTCCATTATATCGATTGGAACAAAACCTGATAACAAGGAGCAGCTGGCACCTGATCAACGGGACAACCAGGAAATTATATGAAATGGAAGCATGATTAAGGAATAGCGGTATACACAAAACACACAGATCTGAAATGAATAGTCAGTAAGAAAAGGCCGTAAACATGAATTGCGATTACGTGAAACAGAAAGTAGCGGTTCCTGCTAGATCACCAAAGTTAAGCAACAATAAAACTGCTCAATAGTTAGGTGAGTGACCTCTTACGAATACTAATATACAGCAAATGCATTGGTCTTAAATGAACAGGCGGTAAGAAAAGGCCGTGCGCATGGTTTGCGATTACGTGAAACAGAAAGAGCGGTTCCTGCAAGATCATCAAAATTAAGCAACGATTAAAGTGCTCAGTAGTTAAGTGATTGACCTTTTAAGAATTGCAGGAACTAATAGCCGCAGTCTATCAGACGAAGCAAAAGTTTCTTAAATAACAAGTAAATTAAGAACTTATGCAACGATAAGTCTCCTCACTTAGTAATAACGTACGAACAGCAGTTAGTGCAAGCAATATAAAGCCAGGGTACAAGGTTAAGTACAAGTTTATTAAATTCTATGTTATATAATTAAGGAATGAACTTTTTATATTAATCATTTTCGGGTAATTGTATTTTATCATTCAGTTTGGTTGGGCTTTGAACTATTCGGGTTCATAGTTCAGATGCATAGTCATTGGGTGTAGTTTTACGCTCGTGCGCAAAGGATATAACAATCACCATTTGTCATAATAAACCCCCAGACAGGAAATCGGGCTGGAGTGTGGATGACGTCATGCCCGGAAGAGATTGTCCTGAGAATTTGAGGATTTTGAAAAATATTGGGCCATGGAGGCAGAGAGTTGAGTGTCTCCCATTGAGGCATAGAATTGAGTTTTCTACTGTTGCGGCGGTGGTTAAATTTTTCGGGTCTCGACCGGCGGAGATGGCTTGAGATATTTAACATCACAAGATGCGCCGCGCGTTGGGGTGGAGTGGGATAGTATGGTTAGCATAAGCTTTTAAGAATTGTGTCTCTCTCCTCGTGTCGCCATGGACCAAAGTCAAGAAATTAATAAACCGTTCGTACCTGAAACAACAAAGTCCGCCTGTATTTGCATTTTATTCAAATGTGTATAGTATATGTACAGTTGGATTTATATTGTGGTTATAGTAATTCACACGGAAGATCTATTAGTGTTGCATGTGTTTATTACTGTTTATTTTGGATTCAAAGTGGAACTAAAACGTTTCGTTATGTCAAAATGTATTATTGAATAAATAAGTAGTTCTCTAAGTGATTGGTATATCCTTTTTTTTTCATGTTATCTTTCGTGATCGTACTGTGTTTGAAATGTGAAATAATGTACCCTAGCCATGATATGGCTATGTGTGAAACGTACGTCGAATGTCCATAAAGATGGAACATAGGAATCCCAAAACACGAAAAACACTTACGAATTCTTAGTTCAGGTACGAAACCTTTTTTTATAACCATTGCGTTTAAAGGTTCTTCGACATAAGGAAAGAGATACACATTCTTTCTATTCTGGCTTTTTCATCTGCTCCTCATCTCGTGCAACACCTGCCCAAGGCCTCCGCGAGCAAGCGAAAGTCAACCCTTCTCGTTCGGTGTCCAGTTTTCAACTCTACTGACTTTCTTCAAAATTCCCAAAATCCTCCACGTGCGCGCTTCCGGTGCATGACGTCATTCACATCCACTGGTGAACCTTTCTATCGGATTTTTATTTTGACATCTGTGAACGACACATCCCCCCCGCTCTCGCGTCAACACTTGTGCTCAAGTTTGCACCTAACTAACCCATGTTCTGAGCCGAAAGGTTCTCAGCCTAACTAAACCCAAAGGCATAAAACGAAATCCCTCGGTCATTATATTACAATATGATTACGATTAAATCAGTTAGGAAAAAATAAACTTTTCTAATTTATTTAACATTGAAAGTAATTTTAATGTATGATTTTTAAACAATTATACTGTATTCAGAATATACAATGATATTATATTAGATTCCGTTTTTTTTTTGATTGAGCTTCAAAATGACACGTCTTACTTCTTTGTTTTCGGAACTCATGAATTGATTATATATATATATATATATATATATATATATATATATCTCAGGTGTATGGGATGTTCAGGGAGTGGTCAGTACCTTTGGTAAGGGGGTTTGTCATGTCTTTTTAGGACAGCTCGTATGCCACAGGACCTCCCCTGGCACTCAGCTCTCACCTGTGGCTCCCCATAGCTGTCGCATGCAACGGCATGGTACTGGCTTTGGCGAGCTTGCTAAACCAGGTGAGAGTAACCGAAGGGTCTCAAACCCTCGGTGAGTTTAAATTGGGCAGTGTCAGCCCAACTGTATGCGAAGCCTGACTCCTGGTGGAACAAACGGAAGAGTTTACCTGAAGAGCCAACGGTTGTGATGGCGGTGGCAGCAAGTGTCGTTGGAGCACATAGAGCAGGATGTGGCACCCAAAGAAGTTCTGGTCATCCACTGCAGCCTGGCAGTCTCCCGTCGTAACGGTTCTTCGAGTCACTGGATCAAGACTTCCCAGGGCAAGAGAGTGGGATTGCCCCTGTGCACCGGTCTTCTCACTATAAAACTTTCACACACAGGTCAGTTTTGAAACTCATCACGTCATCGGATTCGATGGACAACTACTATAGTATACAACATCTATAAAAAGCGGTCTCAAGCAACCATTTGCCTGCTCACTACTTAGATAAGTAACTACTTAGGAACAACAGTTACTGGAAACAATCTGAATCCCACATACCAGACTAACGTAACATTTCTTGAACAACAAAGAAATTTGACCCATTTTCAGCCTGCACAAAGAGAACCACTAAAAGCAGTAGGTTCTGTAAGTTACCTCAAATGTGTGCCTGCCCAAGCAAGAACTTTTAATCAAGAAAAACAAGAAGTTTAGCTGCGGTTAGCAGGTTCACCATTCAGGTGAGTGACTTTTTACGAACAGCAGATATTGTAAGTAATCGTATGCCAGACTAAAGAAATGCTGAGTAAATTCTATGCTAAGCAAAGTTAAGAAATGATGAGCTTGCTCACGTCTTAGACTGGGGACCACTTAAAAACAGCAAGTACATATACCCTATCTCAGGCTTGTGTTTCAGATGAAGCAGAGCATTGTAAATTCTATGCCAAGCAACGACAATCTTTGACAAGATAAGTTTATCCAGAAACAGTTCTATTACGAACGAAAGCCTTAATTCCTGACCCCTGATAATCCCTTCCTGTCTTATTTACTGCGCATTTCGCGAAATGTCATTAGGAAGGCGTTTATATTATATGTATAATAGCTCTTTCATTAATTTCTAACTGTTAGCATCACTTTCTTCTTGATTTTCAATGCATTTATAATGAAATGATGACAAGTCGTATTACGGAACTAGTCCAATAAATTATTTCCGTATTACGACAGCACGGCGCCTAAGAAGGTCTCTCGAATTTCTTAGCTAAATCGATCAATGTTTTCGTTCGTCAAGAACCCAGCTCAACCCACGTTGTCTCTTTTAAAACCGGAAAATGCCCCGCCAAACATTGTAGAATCATCTGGAAAAGAAGCTGATAGCCAACTTTTATGTTTCCAGTAGACAAAGAATTAAAAAAAAAAATTGATGAATGGGTCTATCCTTCCCTTTCCGAAAAAAGGGACTTCGGAATCACGAGGAACTACAAATGTATAACATTTTAATTTTAAAATTCACGTGGCCCTACTTTTTAAGCGTTTGGTTGGGTTTCTTTGTTTAATGGCATATCAACCTCTGTTGGTCATTTAATGCCAAAACTATACTTCTCAAAGAACTTTAGTCGTAATATTTAACCCATAAGTGGGAGGATAAGGGTGTTCATATTTTTCCCGTGAGAATTTTTCTGAAAGTGAACATAATAACGTAACTGGAGTTCGAACTCGCTTACTACGATTCTACAGTCCATTGATTTCACCATTACACCACTAGGACACCCTCTTTTAAACGTGACTGATTTGAAGTTTACAAAGTTCATAAAAAAAATCAGAACGATTTGGTTTGGGTTGATGTGGTTGGCTTTTCTATGGAATATGAAGCTTTGTGAATAATTTGATGTCAAAAACTATTTACACACACACACGCGCGACTGCACACACACACACACACACACACACACACTTATACATATATATAATAGTGAATATATATAAGTAAAGTTGGTGACCATAGTCGAGGGTGACCCGAAGGCACCCTTTTCGATAGCTACTACACCAATGTGTAGGGGAGGGCGCTACTCCTTTCCCTGGATTTCTCCACTTCACCCTTGATCCATACCTTATAATGCTGAGTGTTAAGCAAGGAGGCATCAAGTACCATTTTTTAAAAGTCTTTGGTATGACTCGACTTGGGACTGAACCCAGGTCTCCCAGGCCATTGGCGAACACTCTAACCGCTCGGCCAATGTCCGGACAGTGAATATTCTGTTAGTTACTTGGATTTCAAGGAGTAAGAGATTATTTGTTTGCACACAGTTAAATTGTTTTAGAAATAACTTTCTTAAGCCCAATTGACTTTCAGCCACATCATTCTGGCATATTCAAGATAAAATAGGGATGAGAACTTGTTTGCCACAAGAACATTTTCAGGAATAAAGTCGGGACAATCATAATAGGGCTAGGGCTTGACTTAATAAGCCGATAAAACGGATCGGGCTTCTCCAAACGCTTGTCGAGCCCAGTAAGGGTCAAATTAGAGTGTTGCAAGTCATTTGACCTTTAGGTCAGCGGGTTAAAGAACAGTTTTCGGAGAAATTGATTAGCAACTTACCGTACTCTGAAGAATCGTTGAAGTACTAGATGGCATCATATATTTGGTGAGAGAGTTTGCACAAAGTGAAACGCAAAGAGCTTCGTCCTAGATTTGAACTCGGCTAGCCGATTACATTTCTTACGACGATAACCGTTACACTAAGTGCGTAAGCAATCAGTTTAACTGAAACTAAATACTTATTGATTTATTACGTAACGTATTCAACAGTAACAAAATATTTATTTTAAAAGGCACAGTAGGCAAAAAATACATAAAATAAAGACGAATAATTCGTTAAGCTGTTCGAAAAAAGAAATTAACAATTATTACACCACGAGATGAACACAAGTAAAAGAAAATAATTATCCGCTCCTTTAGTCAAGTGATTAGAAAATTCTTGCAAGATTACTGTATTGCCCAATCGTCTGGTGATTTAAAATACACTAACTGTTTCTCAGCAAAAGGCTAAGCACCCACCAGCGAGTCCTGGATATGACACTAAACAATCTGATTGTATGGTTCGAGTAATACTGAAGCTTGGGGTATGCGGAGCACCCCTTCATTGTCATTGTTTCCATGTCCACTCAGGCCCGAATGTTACCACCTGGCAGGATCCTATCTATGGGTCAAACAGAGCTAAACTGTAAACGTATGCTAAACTGAATTGTCTGAAAAATACCTGTTTTGACATTTAACCTGCGTACTTATGCTAAACTGAATTACTGGAAATAATACTGTTTTTACATTTAACTCTGTGTATTGCAGAATCGGCTGGGGCTATAGAATAGACCAATTGCTTTTCTGCTGAAGGATAAGACTCCCTCAACGAGTGTCCAGGATATAACACTAAACAATCCGATGGTGAAGTTCCAGCAATGCAGGAGCTTTGGGTAATGCAGAGTACCCCTTTATTGCCAACGCTCCCAGGTCAACACCAACCCAGATATGACACTAGACAATCTGATGGTGAGGTTTCAGTAATGCCGGAGCTTTGGGGAATGCAGAGTACCCATTTGTTGTCATCGCTCCCAGGAACACTGTGTCTCGGAGTTGTATCATATGAGAGTGTCCTATGTATGGGTGAAACAGAACTAAACTGTTAGCTTATGCTAAACTGAATTGATTGAAATAGAATTGTATTGACATTTAAACTGCGTACTTATGCTAATCTGCTTGGTTTCAAATCGAAGTGTTTTTGCATGCTAAAATGAATTGGTTGAAATAGAACTCTTTTGACATTTAACAGTGTGTAAAAAACTATACTTATACCAAACTGAATTGTTGAAATAGAACTGTTAGACTAAACTGAATAGCTTGAAATAAAAATGTTTTTGACAATTAAACTATGTTCTCATACCTAACTGAATTCCTCAAAATAGAATTGTTTATTTGTAAAGAAATGGATTTGGCATTAAATAACCTCCAAAGATTGATACCCATAAAAGCTAAACAAACAAACAAACAGACAAAGGGTAGATAATAGATGTCTTTTTTCCAGAAGACATAAAAGAAATTAGTTGAATTAAAATGAATTAATTGATTCGGCAGTTTGACTAAAAGAGAACTCTCGAAAAAAAGAATTTAAAAAATAACCCATGTGTGGATTAAAAGTAAAGTTGGCGACCGTTGTCGAGGGCCACCAGAAGGCTCCCTTTTCAATAGGTACTACACTAGGGTGTAGGGGGACGCTACTCCACTGTACCCTTTATACGTACCTTATATCGCAGAGTGTTAAGCAAGGAGGTACCAAGTACCATTTTTAAAGTCTTTGGTAAGACGCGACCTGGGATTGAAGCCAGGTCTCTCCCGGACCATTGGAAAACACTCTACCCATTAGACCGATCAGTCAGTAATATTAGAAAAATACTGTCTGATTTTATATTTAACTGTTTAAATTCTGTTTTGACATTAATTGGATAATTGTTACTTAAAAAATTTACATTCTACGTGATTTATTTGTTTCCTTTGTATGTTTTCTATTACTCCTTTCGAAATTTGAACAACACAATGATTACTATGTGAAATCAAAATTGACTAGACGCCATAAAATAGCAGTTGAAGAAAATGTGTTGCTAGAGATAAAAGGATCAATCTCCTAATAAGTAAATGCAGTAACTTAGTGCAAAAAAAGTGTATAAAACTCGACACCAATGTGTGGGGAAATTAATTCACTGTGAAGTGTGCAAAAAGTTTATATTTGACCATAAGAACGACTGGTGTATGCAAAACCCAGAATCCGAAGTTGGAAATAAGTAAAGTTGTAAAGTTGACGACCGTAGTAGTAAAGAAGGCTCCCTTTTCAATAGCTACTACACTGATTTTTAGGGGAGGGCGATATTCCTTTTCCTGGATTGCCCCACTTTACCCTCAATACGTACCTTGTATTGCAGTGTGTTAAACAAGGAAGTATCAAGTACCATTTTAAAAATCTTTGGTATGACACGACCTGGGATTGAACCCAGGTCTCCTGGACCATTGGCGAACACTCTACCCACTAGACCAATGAAAATAAGACGCACGAAATTCTTTGAGATTTTGAGATAAAAACGGTTCACTAAATAATGGCCTAACGCCCAGACCTAGTGATTGTCAACAAAAAAAAAAAGAAAATTTGCAGAATGGAGGAATTTGCTGATCTGGCTGATAACAGGTTAAAACGGAAGGAAAGCGGAAAGAGAGATAAACACCAAAACGTTGCAAGAAAACTGAAAAAGAAAAACATAGAACATGAAAGTACAGGTGATACCAATGTAATTGGCACCCTAGATACAGGCACCAAAGTATTACAACCCGACTGTAGGACATGCAAGAAGTGGATATTTTTTTTGTTTGTTTTTTCTTTAATGGCATATCAACCTTTGTAGGTTAGTTAATGCCAATCCTATTCTCCTAGAAGAACAGTAGTTGTACTATTTAACCCATAGCTGGGATAATAAGGGGGTTCATACCTTTCCTAAGGGTATTGGCCCGAAAGTAAACGTAATAGCGCGACTGGAGTACGAACTCGCGTACTACGATTCCGCAGTCCATCGCTTTAACCATTACACCACGAGGACACCCCCGAAGTGGATAGTGGAGACCATCCAAACAACAGCACTGTTGAGAGTCAGAATACTGAGAAGAGTCCTGGAGACATGAGGAAACTTGTTATCACTCAAACTCCAGTGAGAAAATATCAGCTAACGCTGGTGTGAAAATCTCGAAAAGGACTGCATAAAAAGACTGTTATTTTAAAAGCAATCCGACCAAAAGAAGATATAGGAAACGGGTGACAATGTTCCAGACATAACTCACTAAATTTAATGCAAGTATTCAAAGTCCTGCTGATCAAGAGAAATTGATTTTAAATAAAGGTTGGTTTTCTGATCTTAAAATACAAGAAATATATGGACAGTTAAACAGTGTTACTCAAAGTGTTACATAGCCATATACACGAATATGGCCATGGGTGAAATGGGTGAAATGGACATCGAATGTTCATAACAATAGAACATATAAAGAACATAGGAATCTCGGAATTCGAAAACACGTAACGACTTCTTGTTCAGGTACGAAACCTTTTTATCAACCTTGAGTCAAATATTTTGACGTAAGGAGGAGAGACACAATCTTCTATGTTGTCCCACTCATCTGGCTCCCATCTCGAGCGGAGGTGCAGGTGGTGTAATGGTTATCGTCACAGAATATGGACACGGCGACACGAGTTCAAATCCTGGACTTGACTGATTGCATTTCACATAGCACTAATACCCTTGGGAAAGGTATGAATCCAATTATTCTCCCTCCAGCTATGGGTAAATAGTAGGGCCTACTAGGTTCTTCAGCCTTGGTGAGGCAACTAGTCTAGGAGAAGGAAAACTCTGAATTCAAACCTGTTAAACTCCGCTTAAAAATTGACCTTGTGTCATATCCTGCCCGAGCGGAGGGGTTGGGTAAATAGGATCTCGAGCGGTCCTCATTGGGCGCAAGTTCGCCTCGCGTCTGCGAGCTCCAAAAGGCGATCCTTCTCGTTTGGCGTCTAGTACCCAACTCTTACTTTCTTCGAATCTCATACAAAACTCTGCGCGCTTCCGGTGCGTGACGTCACCCGCACCCTGTCACCGCGGTTCGTCTCGGACTATTATGACATCTGAGGGACACCTCCATCCGCCCGCACGCGCCCGCGTTAACACCTGCCTCAATTTTGCACCTAACTAACCCATGTGCTGAGCCGAAAGGTTCTCAGCCTAACTAAACTCAAAGGCATGAACTGAAATCTCTCGGCTATTATATAACAAAAGAAGGTCCCCTAAACGAGTTCAGAAAGTTAATATTAATCACAGATCTCATTATTACGCGATCAATCTTACGACAAGAAGACAAGGAAAATTTAGAATTTATAAAAAGAAAAATCATAAGTGAGGGAAAGACTAAATTACCAACCCGAAGGAATCAAGGGTGGAAAAAGCCAAGTTAGAGATCGAATAAGCAAATAAATTATTCAAATCCGTCCCAACTGACAACATCACCGGACTGAACGAATTTATCTATGCAGGAACAAAACAAGTCTGAAATAAAATAGGCTTCCCCAAAGGAATCAGAAGGGAAATATAAAACCTGGATGGTAAATGAGGAGAGGTCAACTAAAGTAACTGCGACAACAAGCTCTACTAGTCAGTAAGATAAAACGCACTGGAACTCGACGAAATGAAAAGATCTTAAAGTGACAAGCGTATACAAATCTGATAATCCAACTGGAAGCGATAAATCAAAACACTGGCAAAAGAAAGAAAAATCAAAAGACAACGGGATAGGAATCATGCTATATAAAACAAAACAGGACTTGCCGAAATAACGAAAAGAAAAGTCTATCAATGATTCAGAGGATAAAGCATAAAGGCAAATCAAGATTTGGATACGAAGGAAACAAAACGGTTTTAGAGAAGAATATAGAAACGAAAACACAGAACAAAAATATTGGTTTAGTTTGGTTGTCTGAATTACTGAGACGAAGCTTGATTTCTATCATTAAAGGTTTTCGGACTATTGTCTTCATCTTTATTGTAATTCCTAAACGTTTCGGCCGATATGTCCTACGGCCTTTTTCAGGTGTTTGTCGAAATCGGAAACCTATACAGAACTTCAAACTACGTCCTTTATGAAATCCACGGGGATTGCTGGTTTTGATTACGTTAACCATGACCGGGTACAGTCATCTGGAGGTTGCAGGTTCAATCCTGACTGGAGGCGAGTGACAATACAGGAATTCTTAGCACTTATACCCAATATGGTTAATGGAATCAGAACAGGCGACCTCTGCGGATTCAATGAAAGACGTTGTTCGACGTTCCGTGTAGGTTCCCGAATTCAACAAACACCTGATGACCGGAGATCATATCTGCCGAAATGTTGTGGATATAATGATAAAGATTAAAACAATAGTCAGAAAACACTTAATGGTTTAGTTTGGTTTGGTTTTATGGAATATCGACAATTGTAGGTTTTTTAATACCAAATTCATTTTTAAACATATAAACAGTTCTATTTCAAACAATTCACTTTAGCATAAATAGAAAGTTTTAATGTCAAAAACAGTTCCATTTTAAACTATTCAGTTTAGTCAACAATTTCCAGTGGCACCAAGTATTGGTATGTATCACTAACAATTAAATTAAACATCAGTCAATTAGTTACACAAAATTGAATGTGAAAACAGTTCTATTTCATGGGACCTCACCATCAGATTGTTTAGTGTCATGTACAGGACACTCGTTGGCGGGGGCTTACCCACTATTTCTAAAAAAAAATACCGTCAGGGAACAAATTGAACAGATAAAATTATCTAAGAGATATCCACATTTTCAAGGAGGTCAAAAGGATGGAGTAAAATGTAAGCGTGCCATAGATTGATTAAAGATTATTTATGTTTCTTTATTTAATGGCATATCATCCTTTGTAGGTTATTTAATGCCAAAGCCATTCTCCGAGAAAAACAGTAGTGGTACTATTTAACCCATAGCTTGGAGGATAAGGGGGTTCATACCTTTCCCAAGGGTATTTGCCCGAAAGTGAACGTAATAGTGCGACTGGAATACGAACTCGCGTACTACGATTCCGCACTCCATCGCTTTAACCATTACGCCACGAGGACACCCCGATTATTGAAGATATAGACCCGTAAATGTACAAGTTTGAAAATGTACAAAATATCCGACAAAGCCATTAACTTCCTCACCAACGCCATGGAAAATTGGAAAGTGGAATTACCAGCAGGGTAACGAATTCTTAAGTAGGAAAACTCCAAAGAGATGACTTCCAGGCTGACCTACTCTTGCCGTTGCCATTTCTTATCGCAGTGAAGTCACTAAATTATATACTGTAGAGATGCACTGGAGGCTACAACTTCACAATGTCAGAGAGGATATTAAGATGTTTTCTAAAAAAAAAAAAAGAAATAGAAACACTTATACGAAGTATAAGAGTGATACAGACCGGATAGAAGAATATGATTTTCAATTAATAAATTTAGCATGCACCTAATAAAAAATGTTGTATAGCCATGTCAATCACAAACGTTATAGATATGCAAACCACATAATACACAAGCGAATCCGTTGCTCAGGTACGAACGATTATTAACTTCTGGACTTTCTTCGATACGAGGAAAGAGAATCAATTCTTAAAAGTATTTCGTAATCATACTATGCTAACAAAACTCAAACGCTCGGCACATCTCGTGGAGTTTTAGATCTCCTTTCATCTTCATCAACTTAACTGTATGCCTCAACGCTCGAAACCCCAACTTCTCAACACTATTATCGGAACTCAACTTCTACTGTCTGTCTACATGGCCCAAGTCAACATTCCAACTCTCGACTCCATGGCAGAGAACTCAGTTCTCTATGGCCAAAGGCAGAGACAAGATTGTCTGTCTTACATGGCCCAAAGTCAACTCTTTTTCAAAATCCCCAAATTCTCAGCTCATCGATTCCGGGCATGATGTCATTCATACTCTAGCCCCATTTCTTATCTGGTATTTATTATGACAATTTTGATTGTCATATTCTCTGTGCGCAAGCGTAAACTGTACCCAATGTTTGTGCACCTGAACTAAGAGCCAAATAGTTCAAAGCCCAACCAAACTGAATGATAAAATATAATTAACGAAAAAGGATTAATATAAAATATCATTCCGTAAATATATAACAAAATGATAAAAGAGAAACAACAGAATTATTGAAATAATAAAAGTAATATACCGCTAACTCCTGAAAACAATTACAGAAAAAGAAAATTACACGTTGGATATTAGTTGTGGATACAAGCTGATAAAACAGAAGAAATAAGAAAAGACTATGCCAGAATGACAAACCATCTTGAAACCTGTCTCCAGGAGGTGCCTGTGGTGTAATGGTTATCGTCGCAGGAATTGGACACGGCGACACGAGTTCAAATCCTGGACCTGACTGATTGCATTTCACATAGTACTAATACCCTTGGGAAAGGTATGAATCCAATTATTCTCCCTCCAGCTATGGGTAAATAGTAGGACAGACTGGGTTCTTCAGCCTTGGCTAGGCAACTAGACTAGGAGAAGGAAAACTCAAAATTCAAACCTGTTAAACTCCGCTTCAAAATTGTCCTTGTGTCATATCCTGCCCGAGCGGAGGGGTTAGTTAAATAGCATCTTGAAACCTGTCTCTGTAACAGAAAATTCATAAAAAGAATAGGCACATGGACAGTTCCCTTTGTAAGATACTCTGGGCAATTCTTTAAGTGGACAAAGCAAGAACTCAGACAAAAGAAACAAAGTTGATGACGATGTACAAGGCCATTCTTCCAGGAAGAGACCAAGGAAGACGATGTATATAATGAAAAAAAAGAAAGAGGACTCGTCAGTATTTAGGACTGCGTAGATAGAACAATTCAAGGACTCGAGGAATACCCAAAACGGTGTCAGAATTAATTACTGCAATGTCAAGAAGAAGGACAAACCGTATATGCACCCACCAGGATCAGTTCGAGAAAATGAGACTATAAAATTATCTTGACTTGTAAGATACACACAAGTCACGATATTTCGGATAGAAGTCCAGACTTTTGATGAAAAATAAGAAAAAAGAAAACTTCTTTTTATGTATAATGGACCACAGCGGTAAAATGAAAGATGAAAAGATAAACAAATGCTCGGACCTTGTCCGTGAGCTGTGGAACACAAATGAGACAGTGAGTGCAATCATACTTGGTGATCTGTTAAGGAAAGCTGTTAATATCGGGTGGAATACTTTAAAAAATACTGGAGACCAAAGTAGCACAGAAAGAGTATAAGACTTGACACGACTGAGTGGGCAAGGTGATCCATAGGGAATTGTGCAAGAAATCTAGATCTGACCACAAAAGCAAATGGTATATGCACAACCCAATATCTGTCCTGGAAAATGAGACGCGCAATCACCACTGGGATTTTGAGATACTAACGGATCCCCTAATCTTGTCCAGACAACCAGACCTCATAATAATCAGTAAAAAAAAAAAAAAAAAAAAAAAAAAAAAGAGAACTTGAGAATTATGGATTTTACTGTCCCGACTGACCACAGAGTAAAATTGAAAGACAGCGAAAGGAAGGATAAGTAAACACGACCTTGCAAAGAAATAGAAAAAATGTGGAACATGAAAGGGACGTTTATACCAATTGTATTTGGCACTCTTGTTACGGTCACCAAAGGATTGATACAAAGACTGGAGGACTTGGAAATAAAGGACGAGTGGAAACTATCCAAACTTTGTCATTGCTGATATCGGCTAGAATACTTGTTGTATAGCCATGAACAACTATACATACACATATGCACGCAGAAACATAACGACGCAATGTAGACGAGCGGACACAGTTCTTTAGAAAAATATACCTCTCACTTTATTTGAAAGGGTTCGAAAGGGTTACCAAAGATTTTACTGTGTGAGAGGTGAGTTGGAGACTGAAAGGAACTGCAACATATTGACCCCACTCTTATGGCCATAACAGCGTTTCTTTCCTGTTCTCCTGGGCTGCTCAACCGGGGCCTGGGGGCCCAGCCTCTCTGGGACACGATTCTCATTCCAGCATCTTCTCTCCAACTGGAACAGCTCAATCGGGTGTCCTAAGGGCCCCCTCTGCTGGGTGCTGGTTCTCTCTGCAGCATCTTATCTCCAACTGACTGACTTCCTGTCTTCACCCGGGTTATATAATTTTTCGTCGGCCACCTTCTTCTTGTGAGCGGCACAAATCGCACTCAATTCAACCCGTCCACGGTCAAGGTTATATCCTGATATTCCTCGACCGGATGCACCTGTTATTTACACAGGTGCATTTCCTATTTTGACAGCTTGGCCGGGTCGGAGGTCAATATGCAACATACTGAGAACAGTCATCGAGACTTGAGGAGAGTTGCAGTCCCTCAGACTCCAGTGAAAGATCATCAGCTAACGCTGATATGAAAAACTCCCAAGGAGTGAAATAATAATAATAATAATAATAATGAGAAGAAGAAGAAGAAGAAGAAGAAGAAGAAGAAGAAGAAGAAGAAGAAGAAGTAAAGAGCACTTTCCTCGAACGAGAAATCTTCTCAAAACCAAACGCTGCAACAGAAATCATATAAAAAGCATTTCTCGTTGTAACCTACTCGAGACCATTTTTAAAATGGACCAGAGGACAAGAAAGTTTATAAAGATGAACAATCGTACATCACCCCCAAAGAAAGACAGGCTCTATGTGTCAAGCAAAGAAGGAGATAGATGACTCGATAGCATTGAAGATTTCGTGTATGCATTAATATGACAACTGCAGGACCACATTACAAAGATCAAAGAAAGGACTAATTACAGTGGCCAGTAAAAGCAGTGCATATATAATAAAAAAAAACAACAGCAGCATCAACAAAAACTACAAAAAAGATATGAGAAAATTAATTGTATGTCTATTTCAAGCATTGAACTAGTGAAATCTCACACGAAAAGACCTGGAAATGGCTACAAAAGAGAAAGCTTAAGAGAGAAAGTAAATCTCTTTTAGTAACGGCACCAAACAACACCATAAGGGACAATTACGTGGTAAATTCAATAAGCTTCCAGACTTTTTTTGTACATGTATTTAGAATTGTCGTAGACTCCTGAAAATTCAGTATATTATTGCTATCCGTCTTATGAGATGACTGACCAATTTTTATGATTTCAGGTTCAAATGAACAACTAAAGCAGGAATTGGAATACACCCTACTAAAGCCTGATTGTCACAGCTGGTGAATTTCAAAAATGCAATCTGGACTTTAGAAGAACGATATGCAATAAAAATCTGTTTTAAACTTGGAAAAAATGCCATGCGACGAAAGCTAGATCTACTGCTATGACCCAGAGGCCAAGAGACAGAGTACCCAGTGGAAGTATGCTGGGAGAGCCAGCATGCTTCCACTGGGAACTCTGTCTCTTGGCAAGAGGGCCACACTGAGCAAATCCACCCACAAACTTTTGATGACCCCTTTTTTGCACAGCACTGGCATGATGTACATGCATTGGGTTCCCACTGGACAGACAGTCAACAAGAAATACTCTGTTGAGGTTTTAAGGGAGTTCAGCAAGAGATTCCGTCGGAAGAGGCCAGCACTCTTCAAATCGGCTTTATGGCATTTCCACCAGGACAATGCACCATTCCACAACTACATCCGTGTCACAGACTCTTTGAGCAAGACGGGCATCAAGACAGTTCCTTACCCTCCCTATAGTCCATACCTTGCTCCCTGTGACTTTTGGTTATTCCCTAAGCTCAGAGGCTGTCATTATGAGACAATTGAGGAGATAAAAGAGGTTGTGACGAAGGTCATTAACTCGCTCACGCAAGAGGACTTCTATGGGGCCTTGCAGAAGTTGTTGGAACGGTACAAGTGCATTGCAGCCGAAGGAGATTACTTCGAAGGGGACAAGATTTTCGTGTGTGTACCATCAATAAAGGTGCCCGTACGAAAAAGTCTGCAAACTTATTTAATGATCCTCGTATGGGATCTATTATTCAATTGGATTCTCACAGTTCTGATAAATGGTTCCTGATATATCCTTGGTTTACTCTCAGCAATATATGGTTTGGATCCAGGGTAAGAGGAGCAATCAAGGAAAAACAGTTGCACTGTCCCCTATAGCTTGATGTTGTAGCTATTAAAAAGGGAGCCTTCCGGTCACCTTCGATTAGGTTTGACAAATTTCTCACTACTCTTATATATATATATAGATATATATATACCAGCACACACACACACACACTTATATATATATATATATATATATATTGGGGTTTGAGTCAACAGGATTTCAATTCCAGCTTCGGGAATCTAGCTTTTCTAGCCACACTGAAGAGATCTGAGAGAACGAAAATGATCTGTCTGTGGATGACAGTATATATATATATATATAATATATAATATACATACACATATGTATATATATATTTTTTCTTATTTTTCATATATATATATATATGAAAAATATAATATATATATATATATATATATATATATACTCCCCTACCCCTGTAGGGTTAAGCTCTCTAGCGAGGGAAATAAATGTTCTGTCATTAGTGTAATGCAAGGCTCTTCATATTAATCGAGGTCTTGGTAGCCGTTAAGCAGATATTTGTAAAAAAAAAAAAATGGTGATTCATAACCGTTTAAATTTCCTTCGCTTGGGCTAGTTTCCTCGTGGCTGAGTGGTAGAATCTTGGATAGGCGTTTGAGTTAACAGGGTTTCGATCTCAGCTTCGAGAATCTAGCCTATCTAGCCACACTGAAGAGTTCTGATAGAACGAATCAAATTTGTCTGTGGATGACGATATATACATAATTATATATAATAAAGAAATAACAAACACTGTGTAAAAATGCCCGATACTGTGATTGCAGAGGTTGTATAATACCTAAAATATATACATTTTCGTCTGATGATAGTGCAAGAAGCAGGAAACTGACTTTTGGCTGTAATAAATTCATAATGACAAAGTGACCATCTGTTGCGTTTTTCTTCCGCTTATATTATATTATATTTATGGAGGTGACCGTGGTGTAGTCGTTATCGTCGTAGGAAATGGACACGGCGACACGAGTTCAAATCCTGGACGAGACTGATTGCATTTCACATAGTACTAATACCCTTGGGAAAGGTATGAATCCAATTATTCTCCCTCCAGCTATGGGTAAATAGTAGGACAGACTGGGTTCTTCAGCCTTGGCTAGGCAACTAGTCTAGGAGAAGGAAAACTCTGAATTTAAACCTGTTAAACTCCGCTTAAAAAATTGACCTTGTGTCATATCCTGCCCGAGCGGAGGGGTTGGTAAATAGTATATTATATTATATTATATTATATTATATAGATGAAATGTTTCCAAACATGGGTTCTAAGTGGCCCGGATTTAAAATAGAATGGGCCAATTAAGAGTTACAAATAAGCGCTTAAATAAACAAATAAAATACAATAAGTCCAGAATAGTTTTTTACCCAGTCGGCTGGGGGCGCTGTAGAATACACTAACTGCATCTCTGCAGAGGGGTAAGACCCCCTCAATGAGTGTCCAGGATATGACACTTAACAATCTGAGGTTGACGTTCCTGTATTGATGAAGCTTTGGGGAATGGGAGTACCCCTTCATTGCCATCGATCCCAGATCCACTCTGGCCCGCAGTAGAAGCATCATATAGGGTCCGATCTATGTATCAAATAGAACTGAGTACTTATGTTAAGCTGAATTGTTTGAAATAGAACTATTTTGTCATTTAAACTGCGTTCTTATGTTAAACTAAATTACTTAAAATAGAACTGTTTTAATATTGGAACTGCACATTTATGATAAACTGAATTGTTTGAGATAAAACTATCTGTAATAAAAAAAAATCTGTACTTGTGATAAACTGAATTGTTTGAACCTTTATCAAAATGATTTAATTCAGCGTTAAATGACCTAATAAATGTTGATTCGCCGTAAAACTAAACAACCAATAATAATTTGAACGTTTAATGATTAATATATATCTCCTCGTGGTGGAATGGTTAAAGCGATGGACTGCGGAATCGTAGTAGGCGAGTTCGTACTCCAGTCGCGCTATTACTTTCGCTTTCGGGCAAATACCCTTCGGAAAGATATGAACCCCCTTATCCTCCCAGTTATGGGTTAAATAGTACCACTACTGTTCTTCTAGGAGAACAGCATCGGCATTAAATAACCTACAAAGGTTGATATGCCATTAAGCAAAGAAACCAAATCAAATGGTAACGTCTGTGAAGCAGTATTAACAGCAAATATATTTTGGTCAGTTGAAGGCACCGAGAAGAAAATAATATCCATTCAAAGAATGTATATGTTACGCCACTAGTTCATTTTTGTCGGTTGTCTGATATAATGTCAACTATTTTAAAACATATTGAAAAATTTTGTATGTAATAAAAATAAGTTCGGAAGCGTCTACGTTCAACCATATAATGATTGCATTATCTAAGCAGTACATTAGCAAACGCTTTTCGACAGGCTGTAACTCACGAAATAGCATCTCTTCGAAGTACTTGTATGAATTTTAATCATTTATTTGGAATAATACTTTTAATGCTTTGTAAAAAAAGGGAGGAAAACTATTAAAAACGAAAAATATTTCTTTCCTTTTTAAGCATATCAATTTATTTTAAATAAGACATTTTTCCTGCCCTTTTTTTTCTTTTATTCCTGCTTACTCGCCTCTTCAGGCAATGTTTTTATATCCTGCGGTTTTTAAATAGTAGCCATCTTGGTTTTTATTGTTCTGTTTTAAAAAGAAAAAAAGTATATCTCTTTCCTGCTTTCTTTCCAGCTTTTTTTTTTCTCCTGTTTTACCAAACGTTAGTTCAAACACAAAATCGAGAAGATAAGACACCTAACTTGAAAGAAAAGAAAAACTAAAACGAAAAACAAAAACAAAAACAAAAACAAAACCCCCCAAAATGGCTGTTTTATGCTTTCTTTTGAAATTTATGTCAGTATGCTCAAAAGAGATTCGCAACACATTCAGCCTTTGTATTTCCTTTGAAAGTGACGTAAATGCCTGCGATCGACAAGCTATTTCTTTCCATAAAGATTATAATTCCTGTAAAGAAAATATAAAGATAGTCTCTCCAAAAATAATACCTTTTATTTTAGCCCTCGGAAATCAAGACATTTAAAGAAAACACTTATAGCTTTGGTTAGAGCAAGTTTTTTGTCATTCAATAAGATTATCTTAGTTGTGGCACAAGACCAGAATTATGGACACCTCGTTAGAATCGAACTCACAAACAACAGTCTGCTAATTAGTTTGTTCGGGAAATAATGCCCGATTTTACCACAAACTCTTTATTTCATTATAAATAACTTTAAACGGTGTTTAAATTTTTTAAAATGATAAATACCAGCGTTACGCCACGAGCCCTTCCATTTGATTGTAAAGTAGAACTCTTCAATGGTTGTCTGATCCAGAGTGATAAATTGTCAGGGAGTAGTCATCGTTACTGCGATATTTTTCTACCACCCTGCAAACCTGAGTGCCTCTGAAAACACTTCGTTCGGCTTCTGAACATCAATGCATTTTTACTATCGATTATGAAGTCTGCTCATTTTTGGAGGTGCCCGTAGTGTAATGGTTATCGTCGTAGGAAATGGACCCGGCGACAAGAGTTCAAAACCTGGACGAGACTGATTATATTTCACATAGCACTAATACCCTTGGGAAAGGTATGAATCCAATTATTCTCCCTCCAGCTATGGGTAAATAGTAGGGCAGACTAGGTTCTTCAGCCTTGATGAGGCAACTGGTCTAGGAGAAGGAAAACTCTGAATTCAAACCTGTTAAACTCGGCTTAAAAATTGACCTTCTGTCATATCCTGCTCGAGCGGAGGGGTTGGGTAAATATGATTAAGTCTACTAATGCTTGTACGATAAAATTCTGAAAGTTTTGATGACAAGAAATCTTTGGATACGGTCTCTTCTTCTCCTTTGGGACGGAATGTTTTTCGGCATAAAAAGTGTCCAGATGCTGAAAAAAATAGTAGTCGGAGGTTGAGAGTTCAAGAAAATATGGTGAATGTGAAAAAGTCTCATATCTCAATTGCCCACTCGGCTGGGGCTGTAGAATACACCGACTACTTCTCTGCAGAGAGGTAACACCCCCTTAATGAGTGTCCTGTTACGACGCTAAGCAATCTGATGGTGAAGTTCCAGTATGTAGGAGCTTTAGGGAATGCAGAGTACTCCTTCACAGCAATCTTTCCTTAGTCTACTCTGGCTCGGAGTGGTAGTTCCTGATAGGGTACCAACTAGGGGTCAAATAGAACTAATCTGTGTACTTGTGCAAAACTGAATTGTTTGAAAAATAACTATTTTTGACACTGAAACTGTACTAATGCTAAACTGAACTGTTTGAAATAGAACCTTTTGAAACTTTGCTAAAGTGAACTACTTGAAATAAAACAGTTTTTGACAATGAAACTGTATACTTATGCTAAACTGAATTCTTTGAAATATAACTGTTTTTACGTTTAACCGTTTGTAAACAGTCTCATCCTGGCAACATGTGGCCGAGTATTGTCATAAAACAAAATTGTACCTCATTGATTAACCAGTGCTGATCGCATTTTGCGTAATTTATTATTCATTTCACCTAATTACTGAAGGTTAACTTCCTCACTGATAATCTGGTTAGATTCCAGAAAGCTGCATTGAACAAAACCAATCGCAATCTACCAGACATTCACCAAAATCCTCTTTTCTTTTTGCAATTTTTGGAAGGTGTTTCGTTATGATCGCAATCTGCCAGACATTCACCAAAACCCTTTTTTTTGTAACTTTTGGAAGGTTTTTCGTTATGATTGCAATCTGCCAGACATTCACCAAAATTCTCTTTTTTGCAATTTTTGGAGGTTGTTTCGTTATGATCGCAATCTGCCAGACATTCACCAAAATCCTCTTTTTTTGCAATTTTTGGAAGGTGTTTCGTTATGATCAAGCTAATAAGGTTGTCATAGAGGATCTATTTATCGTAACAGGTCACAATTCAATTCGAGAATTGATCGATTTAGTTCCATCAAAACCGTATTGAACAGCCAGTTTTCTTGATTAGGTCCGACATTGTTAAAATCTCGGCACCTAGTTCCTGAGATATTCCCTGACACTACAGATGCCGGTCATCCATTGTAGATGGCTGTTCTGTACTACAAGATTTTTATTCCAAATTTGAATTTAAAGACTTCTTAAACTAGTACTGGATTGTTCAATCACAAGTGAACCCTTCACCCAATTCTCTAGTGATATTGGTTTGGGTGGGTTTGGTTTGGATTTATGGCATATCAACCATTGTAGGTTATTTAATGCCAGATTCTCTTTGTAAATATATATTAAATATATAGGATTTAGTTTGGTTTGTTTTTATGACATTTAACCATTGTAGTTGATTTAATGCCAAATCCTCTTTACATATATATATTGAATACATATGATTTGGTTTTGTTGGGTTTTATGGCATATCAACTGCTGTAGGTTATCATTGCGAAAACTTTATTATACACGTCTATCAAATATATATGACTTGGTTTTGTTTTGTTTTGTTTTGTGTTATGGCATATCAACTATTCTTGGTTTTTTAACATCAAATCCTTTTTAAATCATATATATTAAATACATATGATTTGTTTTTGTTGGGTTTTATGGCATATCAACCGTTGTAGGTTATTTAATGCCAAATCCTTTTTATACATATAAATTGAAGACATATGATTTGGTTTTGTTGGGTTTTATGGCATATAAACCGTTGTAGGTTATTTAATGTCAAAACTTTATTATACATGTCTATCAAATACATATGATTTGGTTTTGTTGGGTTTTATGGCATATCAACCATTGTAGGTTATTGTTGTATCGTTGGTTCAATAAAGGTATTCCACAGGTGCAAGCCGAAGAGTTGGCAAGTCTATCAGAGAGCGATTAACGCTTTTCCCCTGAAGTAGTCAGACACCGTCCATTTATATCTTTACCGGTGTCATACTAAAAAGAGTCACTGAGTGTATAGTTCCGGTATAACAGTTATTTAATACAAAATCCTTTATACATATATATATATATATATATATATATATATATATATATATATATATATATATATATATATATATATATATATTGATACGTGATTTGTAAACAAGTTTTTAATATAGCATTCGAAACGAACGTAAACTCGTTTTTTTTCGCATAGTTAAATGGTTTCACTTATTTTTGTCGATTGCGAATAATTTTATTTTTTTAAAATCATTTCTTTGCTTATAGTTTAATGTTTTTTTAAGAATTGCAATGTATCAGTAACATTTCGATAAAACAATCAGTCATTTGTTTACACACAGTTAAATGTTAAAAAAAAAGTTCTACTTCTAACAACTCAATTTAACACAAGTACACAATTTAAATGTCAACCAGTTCTATTTGACCCAAAGAGAAGACAAATCGGGAGTTAACACTCAGGGCCTTGTGTCCATAGGAGTACATCACTTATGAGCTCCTCCCTGCTTCTCCAGCAGTGTCTTGCATGTCTGGTTCGTCTAATTTTGATAGTTTTTTGAGGCAGGTTGGAATAGAACTGTTAATATGTATCAAATGGATTTGGCTTTAAATAACCTACAATGGTTGAAGTGCCATAAAACCAAATCAGATCTTCTTCTGAAATACACTTTTCTTATTTTTTCTTCATTTCCTTTTATCTGAGGATGTCCACTTGGGATTATTATACTCTTAACGAGTTTTTTCACACCTTTTTAGCTGATGGTTTCTCACTGGAGTCTAAGTTACTGCAAGTCTCCTCAGGACTCTCCTCAGTATTCTGGCAGATCTCAGTAATTTTGTAGTTTGGATGGTTATGATTTGATTTCCAAATTCTAACTCTTCCATTCTCCTTTCCAAACATTTAGGTAAGCCAACTACTATGGATATCAACCTCACCTTCATGTTCCACAGTCTTTTAGTTCTCAAGTAAGGTCCAAGTAGTCGTCTAACTTTTTTGCTTTTTTTTAATTTTCAATCTGTGGTCTGCTTGGATGGCAAAATCCACTAGACGGCGAGTTCTCTTTCTTTTTTTTTTAAATTAGCTCTACGTCTAATTGTCTGGCTGAGATTAGGTGATTCGTTTTTAACTCAAAACCCTAAAGAAATTTATATGTCTTATTTTCTAAGATTGATTCTGGTTTGTGCATACACCTACCACTTGTATAATGAAATACCAATTTCTTGCAAAGTTCTAAGTGGATCACCTTTCCTACCCAGTCCTGTCTAATCTTACACTCATTTTGTGCTAATTTGCTACACTCGTTTATCGCGTGTTTACTCGTTTTGTCTTTGTCAGTTAATTATCATTACTATTAGTTATTATTACAATTAATTATTATAACCATTAATATTCCCTGCGAATTTTTCACACCAACGGTAGCCGCTGGTCTTTGACTGGAGTCTAAGTGACAGCAAGTCTCCTAAACTCTTTAGGTCTATTACGTTCACTTTCGGACAAATACCCTTGGGAAAGGTATGAACCCCCTTATCCTCCCAGCTATGGGTTAAATAGCACCACTAATGTTCTTCTTGGAGAATGGCTTTGGCATTAAACAACCTACAAAGGTTGATATGCCATTAAACAAAGAAAACAAACCAAACCTAAACTCTCTAGGATTCTCCTCAGTATTCTGGCCGATCACAGTAATGGATAGACTAGGCTTATCCACTGATTTTCATCTCTTCCAGTCCTCTTAGTAAGCCTTTGTTGACCGTTCCAAGTACTCCAATTATAATTGGTATGTTCACCACTTTCATGTTCCATAATTTTTTAGCTCTCAGGCAAGGTCTATGTACTCGCCTCTGTTTCGCGTTTTCTTTGATTTTCACTCTGCGGACCGCTGCAGTGGCAAAAATTCCCTAATTAATATATTAATTTAACTCCTAGTGAGTTTTTCCCATGAGCGTTAGCTGATAGTTTTTTCCTGGATTTTGAGCGACAAGTCACGTCATGTCTCCAGGACTCTCCTCCGTATTAAAGCCGATCTTAGCATAGTACTACCATTGCTCCTCAACAAGGATGACTTTGGCATTAAACAAAGAAACCAAATAAAACGTGGCCGTTCCTTTGCATTTGAATCCAAATGATTCATTTAAAAGCCAGAATGTTAGCTACAAGATACGGAAACAAAATATGGAATAATTCTTAAATTTTTTTCAATCTAAATAATCCAATTTTTGAAAAAAGGACAAAAAAAAAAAAAAAAAAAAAAAAACGCAGCAAATCAAAATTTTCATGATTAGCTCTATCATTCAAGGGTTTTTCGTTGAAATTCCGTCCAATATGAGTGAGCAAGAAAAGAAACGGCAAAGAATCTATGATTTGCTTAACGCCGAAAACAAACCAAAATATTTTTCCGAAATAACAGGTGTTTTTTATTACCTTCATCAGGCCTAGACCTTAATCTCTTTGAATACGCAATATGGGGCATTTTAGAAAACAGAATAAATGTAACTTTCTATCCAAATATTTGTTCGCTTAAGACTGTTATTGAGGAGGAACGGAATTAAATGTCTGAAAAATTTATTTTGAAAGTGTTCAAGTCGTTTCGGAGGTAGCTCAGTCGGCTGGGGTTGTAGAACATACTGACTGCAACCCTGCAGAGGGGTAAGACCCCCCTAGCCCAAAGAGTGTCTTGATTTATGACACTAAATAATCTGATGGTGAGGTTACAGTAATGCTAGAACATTGGAGAATGCAGAGTACCCTTTTATTGCCATCGCTCCCAGGTCCACTCTGGCCCGGAGTGGTAGCACCTGATATGGGTCCTATCTATGGGTTAAATAGAACTAATAGCATTCTTATGCTAAACTGAATTGTTTGATTAAACTGAATAGCTTGGAATAGAAACGTTTTTGACAATTAAACGATACTAACATTTAAACTGAGTGCTCATGCTAAACTGAATTATTTGAAAAAGAGCTGTTTTTTTACATTGAAATTGTATTTACGCTAAACTGAATTGTTTAACATAGAACTGTTTTGACAATTAATTGTATGTAAACAAAATCTGTACTTATATTAAACTGAATTAGCTGAATTAGAACTGCTTGACTAAACAAAATAGCTTGAAATAAAATGGCTTTTCACAATTAAACTGTACTTAGATTTAAACTGCGTGCTTTTGCTCAACTGAATTTGTTACAAATTGAACTGTTTTTGACATTGAAACTGTACTTACACTAAACTGAATTATTATATATAACTGATTTAATAATTTGAAATAGAAATGTTTTTTTGACAATTAAACTGTGTACTCATGCTAAACTGATTTGTTTTAAATAGATCTGATTATTTACATAAAAATGGATTTGGCGTTAAATAACCTACAAAGGTTAATATGCCATAAAACCCAACAGACCAAACCAAACCAAACCAACTGTTTCGAAGGTGTGTTGATAGAATAATTGGAAAAAATGGTGGCTATTTTCAGTGAATTTACTGTTTTGTGTCTATCTTGTTATTTCGTTGTTAATTATTTATTAAGGCTGCAATTAAAAAAACATAAAAATGAATTTATTTGAAATTTCCAGGTTTTTCTATTATTTTGTCCAACCCCAGTATATTGTTATAATGATGAAAACAATAGTCAGAAATAAATATTATTTCAAAGTAGGCTGGACCTCCCCATTTGAAAGATTAACATAGCATATTTTTTCCTACATCAACTGTATAATCAAAATATCCATCTATCTGAGTCTATGTCTATCTCAGTCTATTCATTGTGAGTTTTATTGTAGGCATATTTTATCAAAGATGATAGAGAAAGAGTTGGAATTGAGTTTTTCATTAGCCTTTTTATTATTATTTAGAATATTCGGACTATTGACCCCATATTTATTTTTATTGCTCAGAGATGAATACGATTTAAGAAGCATTAGTTAAAAAGAGATCAATAAAAAATCGGATATATATATATATATATATATATATATATATATATATATATATATATATACCAACCCCTCCGCTCGGGCAGGATATGACAGAAGGTCAATTTTTAAGTGGAGTTTAACAGGTTTGAATTCAGGGTTTTCTTCTCCTAGACTAGTTGCCTCACCAAGGCTGAAGAACTCAGTCTGTCCTACTATTTAACCATAGCTGGATGGAGAATAATTGGATTCATACCTTTCCCAAGGGTATTAGTGCTATGTGAATTACAATCAGTCTCGTCCAGGTTTTGAACTCGTGTCGCCGTGTTCATTTCCTACGACGGTAACCATTACACCACGGATATGATTGTCGAGAAAAGTATCTCAGGTGTTTATGGAGACATAAGTCCCAAAAATTCACTTAGAATCGTCTGGCTAGGACATATGGCGCACTGGATAAGGTGCTTGGCTAGAAGGTGAGAGATGAATCATCAGGAGGTTGCAGGTTCCATCCCAACTGTGGAATACTTACGATTACTTAACACTTGTACCCGCTCATAGTTAATAGAATCGGAACAGTCTACCCACTTTGGGTGTCCTCGTGGTGTAATGGTTAAAGCGATGAACTGCGGAATCGTAGTACGCGAGTTCGTACTCCAGTCGCGCTATTACCTTGGGAAAGGTATGAACCCCCTTATTCTCCCTCCAGCTATGGGCAAATAGTAGGACGGACTAGGTTCTTCAGCCTTGGTGAGGCAACTAGTCTAGGAGAAGGAAAACTCTGAATTCAAAACCTGTTAAACTCCGCTTAAAAATTGACCTTGTGTCATATTCTGCCCGAGCGGAGGGGTTGGTAAATAGTACCCACTTTGGTTGAATAAAGGGTTCAGTTTGAAATGTTGTGTATTCTCCCAAGTTCAATATGAAACACCTGGAGAAGGCCGAAGAACATATCGACCGAAACGTTGTGAGTATAACAATAAAGATGAGGTCAATAATTCGAATATTTTGAGTGATAAAAATTATCAAGCTTCCTCTCAGAAATTTAGATACTTACAAGCCTTTTCTTTTTCGCGAGTTTTATCTTGCAAATGAGGATAAAGTCTGTTTAATAATTGTCCGAAATATCTGATTTTACCACCTGAGAACTAGTACTTTGGACGTTCGTTGGTCATTGACAAAGATGTCGGTGTGACCACAACGTAGAATTTGAGAATTTTTAAGTGATCAATGAATATTTTGAAATGAGAGCTCTCACCGCGCGTTGTCGACATCATATTTTAACGCGTAATCCTTTGGTACTCGTATTTGTCGTACATCCCACCAAACGGACGAGTGCTGCACAAGGTCTTCTTTCAAGTGGCTCCGAGCGAAGGGCTATAGCCTAGAGAAGGTCGGCATTCCCAAAGAAGACTCGGGCTCCCGTCGGTATTGCTCTAAAATGTTGTGCCTGAGGCGCCAGGCTATAAACCTAGAGCCCCCGGAGAGGGTTATAGCCAGGAGAGACGGCTCCCTGAGTGGTCTGAATATATAGACTCCATAGATCAGAATTTCAGCTGGTGTATGTGTGTGTGTGTGTGTGTGGATGTAATGTTGACCATCATGAGAACTGAAAACTGGGTCTCGAGTTCAAACCCTAGACGAAGCTGGTTGCATTTCACATAGCCCTCATACCCTTGGGAAAGGCATGAATCCATATATTCTCCTTTCAGCAATTGATAAATTGTAGGGCAGACTGTTTTTTATTTTTTTTTGTCTTGTTGTGGCAAACGAGCCAAGAAAAGGAAAACTCTTAACTCTATAGGGATTTATGGTATGTGGGGAATTCATTGAGACCCCCACCAGCTTTTTCTTATTATGCATCAGCCTATCTGAAGGTAACCTAACACAGAATATTTCGGGAAAGAAAAACAAAGTCCATTGGACAAATATGAGATATATTTTTACATATACGTAGTACACATATTTACAGAACATGACAGAATGCCCAATCTATAAAAAAAGGTACAAGAGCTGTTTGGTCTGCAGAACCAGTAGTGCTGATAGCAGCGGTTAAAAACTTACATTATTTCTGGAGTAGGGAAATGGTTCACATAGGATACTTTGCAAGCTCGTGCTGCCCGAGAAAACAGAGACAAAAGAGCGGGACCAAATCTGACTGGTTTATGCTAAGAAAAAGGGTTAGAACTCTCTTCTCGAAATGTGACATCACCAAGGCTATAGTGATTGTCGGAAGCTCCGCCCAAAACAGCCAAAAAGTGAGACCATTAAGTTTAGTTCCCCACCAATTCAAATCTGTTAAACTCCTCTTAGTGGTTGGATGAATACCCCCCAACACACAAACACACACACTTATATATATATATATATATATATATATATATATACGGCTACACACACAGATACATGCCCATCAACTGTGATCCAAATCAGTGAAGTATACACATTGGAACCAGTACTAACGAACTGCATGCTAAAAAATATGCGTGTATATGAGTACATTTGTGTGTATACATATATATACATGTGCACACACACACACACACACACACACACACACACATATATATATTATATATATATATATATACGATAACAGAGATTATACAATGATCAGTTGAAGATATTTGGAGAACAACAAAAAATTGTTATTTAATGAATGAATAAACTACACTACTTTTTAATTTTTCGTGACTTCTTTTTAAAGAAAACTCTGCTTCATAATTTTTTTTTCTCTACGATGAACTCTGATCGAAAAAAGTTGAACACAAAACAACAAAGGAATATTTCTATTTGTCTCAACGCTTTTGTTCTAATTATTAGATGTGTAGATCGATTAAAAATAACTGCCTGTTTTAAGAAACGTATAATTTAAAATGCTTATAAACTATTGTAAAGAAATGAATTAAAAGAATTTAAAAATCACTATATATATATATATATATATATATCGGTAGAGTGTTCACCATTAGCCCGGGAGACCTAGGTTCAGTCTCAGGCCGAGTCATGCCTAAAACTCAAAAATTGTATATGATACATCCTTTCTTAATACTCAGCATTTTAAGGTACGTATCAAGGGTAAAGTTGAGCAATCCAGGGAAAGAAGTGGCGCCTTCTTCTACACCTTTGTGCTGTAGGTATTGAAAAAATGCTTTCGGGTCACCCAATATATATATATATATATATATATATATATATATTGAACGTGAGTATTTGTAGATGTGGTGGTTTGTGTAAACAGACGGGGCGATCGATATGAACGTACTCAGCTAGACCAATTCCAGAGAGTTTTCTAAGAATCCCACACACTCAATGAACGTGTTCGATTATCTCAGCTCACCAAATTCCACATTTTAAGTGCTTAAATTTCTTCCCTGAAGGCAGTCTTCGACAGCCTACAGAACACATAGGAATGGCCAGCCGGTGCTTTGGAAGATAACCGATGATAATTTTCGCGCGTATTTCGCCCGCTCTCAACAATAATCGCACAGGCATATGGATAATTCAAACACAATTAATCTTAGTTGGAATTTTTAATACGTCAACGTGAACTTAAGAATGAAAATAGTTTATTATTTCTATAATTTCATCTTAGATCACCTCTTGAGGGATTTACGATGATGGCTGTTCAAACCCGCAGTGTAATACATCCTCCCTGTGGAAGGACGAGAAAATGTAGAATATAGTTTAGTTTGATTTAGTTTCTTTCTTTAATGGCATATCAACCTTCGTAGGCCAAAGTGATTCATCTAGAATAGTATGTAAGTAAAGTTGGCGATTTTTAAATAGCTACTACACCGAGGTGTAGGGGGGCGCTATTTCTTTCCCTGGATTGTTCAACTTTATCCTTGATACGTACCTTATAATGCTGAGTGTTAAGCAAGGAGGTATCAAGTAACATTTTTTAAGTCTTTGGTATGACTCGACCTGGGATTGAAGCCCGGTCTCCCAGACCATTGGCCTACCCTCTACCCATCGACCAATGAGCCGGTACTAATTATCATCATCATCATCATATCGCGCTGGTAGCACGGATATCCCTGACCCTCTCTCGCCACTCCTCCCTATCGTTCATCACCCTAGGTAGGTCTTCAGGACAACATCCTGTATCCTCACATAGCTGCTGAATGTACGTTCGAGCTGGTCGTCCTGCTTTTGCGCGGCCATGTGTGGGGATCCATATGAGTACATCTCTTATGAGCTCATCTCTGCTTCTCCAGCAGTGTCCTGCATGTCTGGTTCGTCTAACTTGAATAGTTTTCGTGATAGGGGGCAGGTGGCCGTACAGTTGGTGTCTTGTGGGGTGTTGCCGCCAGGATTTGTTCAGGATTGCACGCAGCATTCTTGTGTAATTGCCATCTAGCTTCTTCTCCAGCCGTTTTGTTAGCGTCCATGTAGTGCATCCATATAGCAGTATCGATGTGACCGCTGCCTGGAAGAAACTGCGTTTCATTTTATCGGTTAGGTCTGATTTCCATATAATCGATAACCTATTGATAGCTGTCCATGCTTTCGTTAACCTCGTTTCGTTGTCCTTTTCGGTTGATTCGACGCTGCTTCCTAGGTACGTGAATTTGTCTACTAGTTTAAGTGGGGTTCCTCCTAGAGTGGAGATGTCCCCCGTTTGGTTATAGCACATATATTCCGTTTTGTGTGCATTAACATAGAGGCCTATGCTTGCTGCTGCTCGTTCCAAACTATGCAGAACTGTTTCGGCTTGGTCAGGTGTATTTGCCAGTATCGCTATGTCATCGGCGTAGTCGGCATCGGTAATTGTTTTTGCGGGGTATCTTCTGCTTCTTTTCTTCGTCAGTTCGAAGCCATTCTCTTTGATTTTGTCAATCGATGTTCTAAGTACGTAGTCTAGACAAATGATAAAGAGGTACGGGGCCAGCGTGTCCCCTTGTAGTACTCCTGCTACAATGTCAAAGTATTCTGTGTCTCCATCCGGTGATCGTACTTTTACTTTAGTGTTTCTCCCAAAGGTATCTGTCCCAAAGTGAGTGTAATAACGCGACGGGAGTTCGAAATCGCTAACTAAGATTCCGCACTCCTGCTCCTTAACCATTACACCACGAGGACACCTACCTAGAACATGGTTTGTAAATATATCGATCTAAAAAAAAATCCAAATATTTAGCGAGTTGTTTAATAGTACACGTATTGTATAGCCATGACCATGACTAACTATACAAACACATAATACATATACATCTACATCTGCATGCAGAACACAAAGACACAATGATAGACGAGAGCAACACAGTCTTCGAAAAATATACCTCTCACTTTATTGAGAGGGTTGTGTGTGAGAGGGAGTTGGAGACCGAACAGAACTGCAACATATTGACCTTCACTCTATTGGCCATAACCGCGTTTCTTTCCCCTTCTCCTCGGCTGCTCAACAGGGGGCCTGGGGGCACAGCCTCTCTGGGACATGTTCCTCAATCCAGCATCTTCTCACCAACTCGTCTGATCCGCAACTCTCAATCGGGGGTCCCGAGGCCCCTTCTGCCGGGTGCTGGCTTTCTCTACTGCAACTTGTCTCCAACCGGTCTGGTCTCCAAACTGCAACTGCTCAATCAGGAGCCAGAGGGCCCACTCTGCTGGGTGCTGGTTTTCTCTACCACATCTTGTCAGCAACGGGTCTGGTCTCCAAACTAACTGACTTCCTGTCTTCACCGAGTTATATAACAGTTCCACGCCCCCTTCTTCTTGTGGGCGTCACAATTGCACTCATTCAACCCATCCACAGTCAAGGTTATAATTCTGATATTCCTCGACCGGATGCATCTGTTATTTACATAGGTGCATTTCCTATTTTGACAGCCCGGCCGGGTCGTAGGTCAATATACAACACACGTTTTCGTTTAAATTTAGAGAGTTCAGCCTAAATACTTATTAATCACAACTTGTAAATTTTCTGTTGGCTGGTGTTTAATGATATATCAAACCGTGTGGGTTATTTAATAGTTGGTTTTGTTATTTAACGCCAAATTAAATTTCAAACTTTAGAGTATATGTATAGTTTTTGTTTAGAAGCATTTAAATGTAGAAACAGTTCAGTTAAATATCAAAACAGTTTTATTTCCAGCAATTCAGTTTAGCATAAGAACACAGTTTCAATGTCAAAAACAGTTCTTTTAGAAACAAGCATAAGTACACTGTTTAGTTCTATTTGACCCATAGACAGGACCCTATCAGGTGCTACCAGTGAACCTGGTGTTATATAATATATGACATGAATTTTGATTCTTTCCTAGTGACCCCGTGTGCTGTCACGTTGTGATTAGTAAACAGGAGGATGACAGCACGTCAGGGCAGTCAAGACCAACTGAAGAAGACCACGTGATAACCATGCGGTCAGATTTAGACAGAGGCAGAGAATCGAGAGACGAGCTTGGGACACGCAGCCGATCAGAGGGTTAGGTTGTCTCTGATGATACGGCTTGCATGGGGGTGCAAGCGTTGGCATCCCCTGGCTCTCGGAATAAGATATGGGATGAGAAGTCCTCTATCTGAGTAAGTCTCTTCATCTATCTCTCAAAATAACAACAAACTGTGGGCCCTTAAAGAGAATAAAATGAGTGATGTATTTTTATAAAAATATATACTGGAACAACAGCAAAAATAATACAATCTCAAAACAATTAGAAGGTGACCTTTTCACTATGTAACACTTGCCTGTCTAATTATGATCTAAATTTATTTCATACTATTCTTTGCGCGGTTGGCTATCCCAACATGCATGCATCAAATTACAATACCTGGGAGCGATGGTAATGAAGGGGGTACTCCAGATTCCCTAAATCTCTACCATTACTGGAATTCCACCATCAGATTGTTTAGTGATATATACAAGGCACTCATTGGAGAGGTCTTACACTCTGCAAAGAAGCTGTTGTTATAATCTACAGCTCCAGCCGACTGGACAATTCATTTAATGGCAAAACCAATATATCTATATTTATATCTATATATATGTATTTGATTTATTAGTGGATAATTTTTAGGTAACATTTTTCAATCGAGGGGATATGATATATAATTAAGGAATGATTTTTTTATTCTAATCATTTTTCATTAATTATATTTTATCATTCAGTTTGGTAAGGCTTTGAACTATCCGGGTTAAGAGTTCAGGTGCATAACATTGGGTACAGTTTTACGCTCGTACGCAAAGGATATGACAATCACTATTGTCATAATAAACCCCAGATAAGAAATGAGGCTGGAGTGTGGATGACGTCATGCCCAGAAGAGATGGGCTGAGAATTTGAGGATTTTGGAAGAACAGTCAGTTGAGGTTCGACCATGGTATTGAGAAGTCCGACCATGCAGTTGAAAGTTGACATTGGACCATGTAGGCAGAAAGTTGGGTTCTCTACCACGGAGGCAGAGAAGTTGAGTTCTCTGCCATTGAGGCAGACAGTTGCAGTTGAGGTCTGACCATGGTGTTGAGAAGTTGGGGTCCGACCATACAGTTGAGGATTCGAGATTGGACCATGCAAGCAGACAATTGTATTTCTGCCATAGGGGCAGAAAAGTGAGTTCTCTGCCATAGAGTTGAGTTTTCTACCGTTGCGGCGGCGGTTAACTTTTGCGGATCCCGACCAGCGAATATGAATTGAGATCTAAAACACCACGAGATGTGCCGAACGTTGGGGATATTGTTGAATAGTATGATTACGAAATATTCTTAAGAATTGTCTCTCTCCTGGTATCGAAGAACTGAAGTCAGAAGTTAATAAAAGCATTCGTACCTGAACAACGGAGTCCGCTTGTATTTGTCTTACAGCTATATAACAGGTAGAGTTCATTTGTTTCGACATAGTTAAATGGTGTACAGTATTCCATTTTGATACGAATAATTCTAATATTAAACATTTGTTTGCATATAGTTAAGTGGATTCAGTGTTGTATACCCACGTACAAATATAAGCAGAAACATAATCGAAGATCATTAAGGACTTCAATGAACGAACGAACACATTTTTTTATAAAAATATATCTTTCTCACCTTTTATTCTCGAAAGGGTTGATGTTTCTGTGTTATTTACACCGGTGCATCTCTGACTGACGGCTCGATCAAGGGTCAATATATAACATGAATATTTCTGTTTAATACCACCTGTTCTATTTAATGTTAATCATTTGTTTCATAAACTGAACAACCATGACCAGAAAATCCAGCAAACACAGTGCGCTACATACGGAACTTCTGGACAGCGGTTTCGAACTTATTCGGTCTCATCAGCAGTGTATACCGTGATCTTCCTTTATTGTGTTCAAATAGAAAATGTACATCTATTTCTTTACTCGTGAGCTTATCATTTCACGAATGCGTATCGCCAATCCTCTTGGGAAGACATAGCCCAGGAGGTGACCATGTCCTTTGTAAGAGTACGGATGTAACTTACAAGACACATCAGGTGTTAAGTTGGCATCGCTTATGGGCAATGTAAACCAGTAACTCAGTGGTAGGCTTTGCATTGTGTAGTCGCTGGTTCGATCTCCAGTGTGGGAGATTACAGTATACACTGACGATGAGACCTAACGAGGTCAAAATACCTGTTCAGTGGTTCTGTATGGGTTACATATTGACCTCCGACCCCGGCCAAGCTGTCAAAAGAAGAAATGCATCTGTGTAAATAACAGGTTCATCCGGTCGAAGATATCAGGAAATCAGGGGTGACCTTGACTGTCGAGGGGTTGAATTGAGTGCGAAATTGTGACGCTCGCAGGAAATAGGTGGACGTCAAATTATTATATAATCCCGGCGACAGGAAGTTCGGAGCATTTTAACGCTTGAAACGATTTAACTGTGTGAAAATAAAACTATTAGTGTTAGACAACAATACTTGAGACCATTTAACTGTGTGACAATAAAATTATTAATGTTAGACAACAACACTTGAAACCATTTATCTGTGTGCAAATAAAACTTTTAGTGTTAGACAAAAATACTTAAAAGTATTTAACTGGGTGAAAATAAAACTATTAGTGTTAGACATCAATAGTTGAAACCATTTAACTGTGTGAAAATAAAACTTTTAGTGTTAGACAACAATACTTGAAACCATTTAACTGTGTGACAATAAAACTATTAATGTTAGACAACAATATTTGAAAACATTTAACTGTGTGATAATAAAACTATTAATGTTAGACAAAAATACTTGAAACCATTTAACTCTATGTAAGTAACCCATATGTTAGATAGCAATTCTTGAAGGTACTAAATATGCGCTAACAAATAAGTCCCTAATTCGTATTAAAATTGTTTCCACGAAAATACCCTTTACCATTCACACATTCAATATACATGAAGAGACAGGAGTTGGCATTAAATAACCTGTAAGGATTGATATGTCATGAAAACCAACCAAACAACCAACCAACCAACCAACCATCTTCTCTAGTCCTTTAAATTACATGCAACCTCATAGTTTAGGAAACTCAACTGATTTACTTGAATTTAAACCAGCTTATTGACCCAGTTGGTAGCGACCAGGGTTCAATCCCAGGTCGGTTTATACCAAAGACCTTAAAAATGGTACTTGATACCTACTTGCTTAACACTCAGTATTATAAGGTATGTATCAAGGATAAAGTGGAGCAATCCAGGAAAAGGACTAGAACACCCCAACACATCTCGGCATTGTAGCTATTGAAAAGGGAACCCTCGGGTCACCCTCGACTACGGTCGCTAACTTTATTTACATAGCAATGGTCCAGGAGACCAGGGTTCAGTCCCAGGTCGCTTTACAGTCAGCATTGTAAGTTACGGATGAAGGGTAAAGTGAAGCAATCCAGGGAAAGGAGTAGCACCCTCCCCTACACCAAGTTTTAGTAGCTATTGGAAAGGGAGCCTTTGGGTCACCCTCGACTACGGTCGCCAACATTACTTACATGGATTTACATGAATAAACATGAGTTGGCTTTAAATAACCTGCAAGGATTGATATGCCATAAAAACCAAACAATCGACCAACCAACCAACCATCTCGTCAGGTCCATTAAATTACATGCAACCTCATAGTTCAGGAAAATTTACCGTTTTCTTTGTTCTTTTTAATATGTTTCTTTTGTACAGTACCGGACAAAAGTTTTTGAATTACCACTTTGGCCTTTGCAGATGTTTGATTTATCATTGAATATCATTTTCCTCCAATTGTCCACACAGTGTGATTGTTTATGCTTAACTCAAATTAACCATAGGGATTGAACTCTTGTAAAAGAAAAGTGACTTCCGGAAGCTAACTGTAAATATTCTCATTTAAGTTCGAAAGCAACTATAATTAGCAAAATTTCAATTATGGTTGCCAACCTGAAAAATAAAAATAATCTCATTATATTCTCTGCAAACTTTCTATCCTTCTTTAGCGGTTATCATATTTTCTAGATATGCATTATCATATTTTGTATAAAATAAATGTAAATTTTATTTGTTTGAATCTTATCAATAGGAACAACCCCCTGCCTGAAGAAAGAGACATTTTAAATGTTATTTAGGAGTATTGGTGCAATAATGAGCTATTTCGATTTCATCGTTCATGTTTCAAAGAAGAACGGGAAAATACAAGCATGGATTTTTCAAGATGGCGCTGGACATGCGCAGCTGGCCATGGCGCCATTTTGCAGACAATAAAGTGAAATTACCTTGGGCGTTATTATTATCATTTTTTTTGGTTTAGATTTCGTTTGAATTATTCATGTAATGTTCTTTATTCTGCAATCATTTTTTTTTACAGCAAAAATTATTTCTTCCTCTGATTCAGTCTAAATTCTCTTCTTCCATTTCTTTTCATTATTATTATTATTATTTACTCCTTTAGAGTTTTTCACATCACTGTTAGCTGGTGGTTTTTCACTGGAGTTTGAGTGATAGCAAGTCTCCTCAAGTCTCCAGGACTTTTCTCAGTACTCTGGCCGTTCTCAATAACGTTATTGTTTGACTGGTCTCCTCTCAACCACCAACCTCCAACTCCTCCAGTCCCTTTAGTAATCCTTTAGTTACTGTGCCCAATCGCAATTTGTATAATTGTCACCTTCATGTTCCACAGTTTTTTCAGTTCTCTAGCAAGGTCGAGATATTTTTCCTTCTTTTTACATTCTTTCAGTTTTATTCTGTAGTCAGCTGGGACAGCAAAGTCGACAATTTTGCAAATTCTCTTTTTTTTTTTTTTTTGTTGATTATTATAAGGTCTGGTCTTCTGGCCGAGACTAGGTGATCGGTCTGTACGTCAAAGTCCCACAGGAATTTATGTGTTTTATTTTCTAGTACAGCTGCTGAGTTGTATATATACCATTTGTTCGTATGTTCAGATTTAAATTTCTTGCACATTTCCCAGTGGATCACCTTGCCGACCCAGTCATGTCTCGCCTTATACTCCTTCTGTGCTAATTTGCTACATTCGCTTATTATGTGATTGATGGTTTCATCTCTATCACCGCATAGCCTACATTTGCTATTTTGTTGCGTCTTATCTATTGTCGTTTTAATATGATTGGTTCTCATGGTTCTTATTTTTTCTGATTATTATAAGGTCTGGTCTTCTGGCCGAGATTAGGTGATCCGTCTGTACTTCAAAGTCCCATAGGAGTATATGTGTCATTTTCTAGGACAGATGCTGGGTTGTATATATACCATTTGTTGGTATGGAAAATTTAAATTTCTTCATTATTATTATTATTATTTTCCCCTTTTCGAGTTTTTCATACCAGCGTTAGCCGATCGCCTCTCATTGGAGTGTGAGTGACAGCAAGTGTTCTCAACTCTCCAGGACTTTTCTCAGTATACTGGCTGATCTCAAAAATGCAGTAGTTTGGATGGTCTCCACTCGTCCTTTTATTTCCAAATCCTCCAGTCCTTGCATCAATCGTTTGGTTACAACCAAAAACCACAGTTACCTTCATGTTCCACAGTTTGTTCAATTTCCAAGCAAGGTTTAGGTACACATCCTTCTTTTCCTATTCTTTCAGATTTACTCCGTAATCAGCCGAGAGAGAACGTTCACAATCCTGCAATTTCTCTTCTTTTTTTTTTTGTTGTTGTTGATTATTTCGAGGTCTGGGTATCTGGCCAAGATTAAGTGATCTGTTTGTATCTCAAAATCCCAAAGGAGTTTGTACGTCTCATTCTCCAGGAGAGATTCTGGGCTGTGCACATACCATTTGTTCATATGGTCAAACTTATATTTCTTGCACAATTCCTAGTAGAACATCTTGCCAGCCCTTTCTGTGCTAATTTGCTATATTCGTTTTTAATGTGATTAATCGTTTCGTCTTTATCACAACATAACATACATTTGCTGTTTTGTTGCGTCTTATCTATTCTTGCTTTGATTTGATTAGTCCTTATGGCGTTGTTTTGTGCTGCTATTAGAAGAGATTTAGTTTTTCTCTTAAGGTTTCCATTTATTAGCAACGTTCAAGTTTTTTCGTGTGAGATGTCGTTTGTTAGTCGCTTAAAACGTCCATAGAATTGTTTTTATTCCCATTTTTTCTGGTTATTGTCGTTCTGTTGGTCCCCGTGTTGTCAGTATTATTTCTAGTGGCTGTTTATTATTTATATTATTATTATTATTATTATTATTATTATTATTATTATTATTCACTCATTAGAGCTTTTCACATCAGCGTTAGCCGATGGTTTTTCATTGGAGTCTGAGTGACAGCAAGTCTTCTCAAGTCTCCAGGACTCTTCTCAGTATTCTGGCCGTTCTCAGTAATGCTGTCGTTTGGATGGTCTCTACTCGTCCGCCAACTTCCAAGTCCTCTAGTCCCTTTAGTAATCCTTCAGTTACTGTTCCAAACGCACCAATTACAATTGGTATAATTGTCACCTGCATGTTCCACAGTTTTATTCAATTCCCTATCAAGGTCGAGGTACTTATCCTTCTTTTCACTTTCCTTCAGATTTATTCTGTGGTCCGCCGGGACAGCAAAGTCGACTATTTTGCGAGTTCTCTTTTTTTTTTGTTGATTATTATTAAGTATTGTCTTCTGGTCGGGATTAGGTGATCCGTTTGTATGTTAAAGTCCCATAGGAGTTTATGCGTGGCATTTTCTAGGACAGGTGTTGGGTTGTGCATATACCATTTGTTAGTATGGTCGATTATTATTACGATTATTATTATTATTTTACTCATTTGAGAGTTCTTCACATCAGGGCAAGCGAATGGTTATCCAAAGGAGTCTGAGTGACAGCAAGTCTCCTAAAGTCTTCAAAACTCTTCTCAGTATTCTGGCCCCTATCAATTATCCTGTAATTTGGATGGTTTCCACTCGTCCTCTTATTTCCAAGTCCTCCAGTCCCTGTACTAACCCTTTGGTGACTGTACCAAGGGCACTAATTATAATTGGTATCACCGTCGCTTTCATGTTCCATAATTCTTTTCAGTTCTCAAGCTAGGTCTATGTACTTATCTTCCTTGTTTCTTCCTTTCAATTTTTCTCTGTCATCAGCAGAAACGGCAATATCCACTTATCGGCAAGTAGATTTTTTTTTTTACTATCATTAGCTCTGATCATCTGGACGAGATTAGAGGATTTGTTTCTATCTTAAAATCATTATTATTATTATTATTATTATTATTATTATTATTATTATTATTATTATTATACTTCTTTGAGAGTTTTTCTCACCAATATTGGTTGAGTGTGTTTCATTGGGGTTTGAGTGACAGTAAGTTCCAACAAGTCTCCAGTACACATCTCAGTATTCTAGCAGATATTTATAATGGTGTTGTCTTGATGGACTCATATTTCCGAGTCCTCCAGTCCCCTTATCAATAGTTTGGTGATTGTTCCAAGTGCACCAATTACAAATGGTACTCAACCAGAGGCTCACTGTAGTCCACCGCCTCTGCAGGGCTCTTTGGACTGAGACTAAGTCTACCCCGTATCTCACGTGGGCATCTCTATATATCAATTCATAACACCGGCACATTTCCGTTCAAACACGTGACTGCTTCCTCTTATTTTCACTGGTGCAGAGAAACTCTGATTGACGGCTCGATCAAGGGTCAATATGCTACACTTTAATCCATTTAACTTTGCGCAAACTATGGGTGGTATCTTACCCCTCCGGGAGATGTAGTCGGTGTATTCTACAGGGCCTAATTGACTGGACAATATTGATTTTACGTTAAAAAAATAGATAGTAGAAGTTATAATTGTTTGTTTCTGCCATTACGCGACACTTACTTCGACATTTAATATTGTCAATCAACCAAAAAAAAAAACTATTATTGATCACTGTTACTTATTTGAATTTTTGTAATCATAAGTGTCTTTTGATAGGAGAAGGGAAACCCTGAACTGAAATCTGTTTAACTCCCTTGAAAATGTGACCTTGTGTCATATCATACCCTTTCGGGGGGGTACTCGTACTTAGGCACAAAAAGATTTGGTTGGGTTTTATGGCATATCAATCTTTGTGTGTTTTTTAATGCTAGATTCATTTTTATTAACATAATTAGTTCTATTTCTGTTGTATAGTGGCTTGTACCACGTGACTTTTGGTATCGCAGAAGTATAAAAAAACGCCGTGTCTCATTAGAAAAAGAAACGAAAGGGAAACTAGAAAGAGAAGCAGAGAGACAGCTCTGAAAGGACTTCAGTCATTAGTAAGACCAACTTCGGACATGACACCAACAGCGCAAGTCTTATAATACTAGTTGGATTGTACCACTTAAGTTAATAAATAATTAACTCTTTTTCACTGTGTATCTTCTCCTTACCACGATACAACAATTTCAAACAATTCAGTTTAGCGTAAGTACGCAGTTTAGTTCTATTCGACCCATTGATAGAACCCTATCAGGTGCTACCACTCCGGGTCACAGTAGACCCGGGGGGGATGGCAATGAAGAGGTACTCCACATTTCCCAAAGCTCCACCATCACTGTAACCTGACCATCAGATGGTTTAGTGTCATATCTAAGACATTCGTTGGTGACGGTATTACCCCTCTACAGAGATGCAGTCGGTGTATTTTACAGCCCCAACGGACTAGGCAAGAAGCACAGTAAGAGAGTGACGAGAGTTCCGAACGTCTTTGAGCTGTGCAATGAAAGATAGGCAGACAAAATTACATTTCATGAAGTAAAGATTGTCTGATGGTTCTAAAAAAATAGACCCCCCCCCAAAAAAAAACAGCAATAAAGGTTGAACTCGATCGCGATGGCATGCGAAACAAGCTTACTGTTGTAGTATACCCAGGATACGGATATGTAAGTTATTTAACGCCAAATCCATTTTTATTCAAATAGTTAGTTCTATATCAAACAATTAGTTTAGCACGATGACACAGTTTGTCAAAAACGTTTCTATTTTAAGCAATTCAGTTTATTCGAACATTTCTAATTCAAACAATTCAGTTTAGTATAAGTATAGATTTTGTCTACACACAGCTAAATTGTAACATACCCATGATGCGGATATGTGAAACGTACATAGAATGTTCATAACATATATACATAGAACATAGCAATCCCGAAACACGAAAAACACGTAACGACTTCTTAGTTCAGGTACAAAATTTTTTATTACTTTTGAGTTTAAAGGTTTTTCGACATAAGGAGAGAGGCACAATCTTTTCTACTCTGCCCCCCATCACGTGCAGCCCCCGCCACAAGGCCGCTGGTTTGGCTTCGGCGAGCAAGCGAAAGTCAACCTTCTTCTTCCAAGCCAGGAACCCAACTAACTGATTTTTTCAAATCTCCCAAAATCCTCCGCGCACGCTTCCGGTGCATGACGTCATTCACATCCCTGGTCATATCCTCTATCTGGGATTTTTATTTTGACATCTGTGAACGACACATCCTCCCCGCATGCGCGTTAACACCTGCCCCCAAGTTTGCACCTAACTTACCTATGTGCTGACCCGAATGTTCTCAGCCTAACTAAACTCAAAGGCAAGATATATAAAACAAAATCCCTCGGCCATTATATTACACTATTTGAGGACACCAGAACGATCAAAGAGTTGCTTTTATATTTATTTTTATTTTAATAAATATAGTTTCTTTTAAAACTATTTTTCGTTTAGCGTGGCAAGAAAGTTATGAATCTGGACAAAACAATCTAATTTTACCGAAACAATTGATCTAAATCTGTTTATAGGTGAAGGTGAGTGAATGAATTAATCGAATAAGAAACATTTTAAATACCAAAATACTGTCAGGAGATGCATGAAGTAAGGGATATAGGCCTTTGGTTTAAGATCTCATGAGTGAAATAGTTTGGTGTTTAAAGGTTCGATCCCCATTAAAAGTAACTAAGTAAGTAAAGTTGGCGACGATAGTCGAGGGTGTAGGGGAGGGTGCTACTCCTTTCCCTGGATTGCTCCACTTTACCCTTGATCCGTACCTTATAATGCTGAGTGTTAAACAAGGAGGCATCAAGTACCATTTTTTGAGTCTTTGGTATGACTCGACCTGGGATTGAACCAAGGTCTCCCGGGCCAATGTAGATTAACACTTCTACTCAATTATGGTTGACGGGATTAAAGCAAGATTAAATTGACGTAGATTAAATTAAGGGTTCCGTTCGAAATTCCGTGTAAGCTCATGACGTCAACAAAAAACACCTGAAGAAGCCCAAACGCTATGAATATAACAAAGAAAGCAGTAGTCGAAATACGCTAAATAATACTAATATCAGAGATTTGTCCGCTATTTAGAAATTGTACGACCCCTTAGCATAATGGTTAGAGTATTCGCCAATGGTCCGGAAGACCAGAATTATAATCCCAGGTAGATTCATAAAAAAAAGACTTAAAAATGAGGTAAGGCTCCCCAAAAGAGTGTCCTAGATGTGACGCTGAACAGTTTTATGGTGAGACATCAGTAATGCTGGAACTTTGGGGAATGCGGAGTATCCCTTCATTGCCATCGTTCCCAGGTCCACTCTGGCCAGGAATAGTAGCACAAGATAGGGTCCAATCTATCGGTTAAAAAGATCTGTTTGACCCTGAATTGTTTGAAGTGGAACTCTTTTTGCATTTAACTGTGTGTAAACAAAAAATTCTAAAAAGCTAAACAGAATTGATTGAAATAGAACTGTTTGATCATTTAACTGTGTGTAAACGATAGACTGATGTTTAATTGAATTGTTAGTGATACATAGCAATACTTGAAACTATTTAACTTTGTTGACATGCTAACGGAATAGTTTGAAATAGAATTGTTGACATGTAAACTGTACTTATGTTAAATTGAATCACTAGAAATAGCACTTATTTTATATTTAATTAAAAAACTGTACTTAAACGAATGAATGTGTGCAAAAAAAAATTGTACTTGTACTTCGAAATAAAATTAAACAATTTAACTTTGTGCAGTAAATGAACTCAGACTTGTATAAAAATATTAAAATTGTAATTTATATGAAAGACGATTTGGCATTAAATAACCTACAATGGATGACAAGCCATAAAAGCCAACCAACCTTAATTATATATATTTAATATATTTTTATAGGGAGGATTTTGCATTAAATGACCTAAAATAGTTGATATGTCATAAAACACAACGAAACCAAAATCATATATTTAATATATATATATATATATATATATATATATATATATATATATATATATATATATATATATATATATATAAAGAGGATTTGGCATTAAATAACCTACAATGGTTGACATGCAATAAAAGCCAACCAACCTTAATTATGTATATTTAATATATTTTTATAGGGAGGATTTTGCATTAAATGACCTAAAATAGTTGATATGTCATAAAACACAACCAAACCAAAATCATATATATTTAATATATATATATATATATATATATATAAAGAGGATTTGCCATTAAATAGCCTAAAATAGTTGATATGTCATAAAACACAACCAAACCAAAATCATATATATTCAATATATATATATATATATATATATATATATATATATATATATATATAAAGAGTATTTGGCATTAAATAACCTACAATGGTTAATATGCAATAAAAGCCAACCAACCTTAATTATATATATTTAAAATATTTTTATAGGGAGGATTTTGCATTAAATGATCTAAAATAGTTGATATGTCATAAAACACAACTAAACCAAAATCATATATATTTAATATATATATATATATATATAAAGAGGATTTGGCATTAAATAACCTACAATGGTTGACATGCCATAAACGCCAACCAACCTTAATTATATATATATACTATATTTTCATACGGAGGATTTTGCATTAAATGACCTAAAATAGTTGATATGTCATAAAACACAACCAAACCAAAATCATATATTTAATATATATATATATATATATATATATATATATATATATATATATATATATATATAAAGAGGATTTGGCATTAAATAACCTACAATGGTTGACATGCAATAAAAGCCAACCAACCTTAATTATGTATATTTAATATATTTTTATAGGGAGGATTTTGCATTAAATGACCTAAAATAGTTGATATGTCATAAAACACAACCAAACCAAAATCATATATATTTAATATATATATATATATATATATATATATATAAAGAGGATTTGCCATTAAATAGCCTAAAATAGTTGATATGTCATAAAACACAACCAAACCAAAATCATATATATTCAATATATATATATATATATATATATATATATATATATATATATATATATATATATATAAAGAGTATTTGGCATTAAATAACCTACAATGGTTAACATGCAATAAAAGCCAACCAACCTTAATTATATATATTTAAAATATTTTTATAGGGAGGATTTTGCATTAAATGATCTAAAATAGTTGATATGTCATAAAACACAACTAAACCAAAATCATATATATTTAATATATATATATATATATATAAAGAGGATTTGGCATTAAATAACCTACAATGGTTGACATGCCATAAACGCCAACCAACCTTAATTATATATATATACTATATTTTCATACGGAGGATTTTGCATTAAATGACCTAAAATAGTTGATATGTCATAAAACACAACAAAACCAAAATCATATATATATATATATATATATATATATATATATATAAAGGATTTGGCATTAAATAACCTACAATATTTGACATGCCATAAACGCCAACCAACTTTCATTATATATATTTAATATATTTTTATAGGGAGGATTTTGCATTAAATGACCTAAAATAGTTGATATGTCATAAAACCCAACCAATCGAAATCATATATATTTAATATATATGTATAAAGAGGATTTGACATTAAATAACCTACAATGGTTGACATGCCATAAAAGCCAACCAACCTTAATTATATATATCTGATATATTTGTACAGGGAGGATTTTGCATTAAATGACCTAAAATAGTTGATATGCTATAAAACCCAACCAAATGAAATCCTGTATATTAAATATATGTATATAAAGAGGATTCGGCATTAAATAACCAACAATGATTGATATGCCATAAAACACAACTAAGCCAAATCCTATATGTTTAATACATATGTATAAAGAGGATTCGGCATTAAATAACCTACAATGGTTAATATGCCATAAAACCCAACCACAACTAACCAAGTTATACGACGAGATGCAAAAAAATACATTTACAGGAAAAGAAATGTGATAAGTCCAGAAAAAACAACAACAGTGCAACCAACACTAAGGAACGAACCCGTTCGTAGTATCATACAAAACTAACTTACAAACTATGTCCCCAAAGAAGACAGCATTTTGACCAAAATGTGATGATCTTTTTGTAAGTTCTTTAGTCATGCGTAACCTTTTTTTTTTGCATATGGAAACCTATAAAAAATAAACTCTTCATGATATCGTTTGGGAGATTTTTTTAATTATCGTTTTGTCAGAGTAGGGTTTTTTTTTTTTATTATCTGTCTTTTGTGGGAATGTGTCACCCGCTTTTATACTGTATGATTTACGCTGCCTATTTTAACTCCTAAGTTCTTGAAAATTTGCTAAGACAGTTCTGTTCTTTTAAATCTCAAAGTGTTTTTTTTAATTAGCGAAGCTTCTAACACGCAAATTTCCCCATGGCTGAAGGTAAGTAATATTATTCTTATCTTTAAATGACCGTTACCCCACTTTTAAAGAATTTTTTTGACTTTTTCACTTAGTGGATATGTTTATACTGATATACTGACAAATCTAGTTCATTGAGCCTTAAAAGAGCATTTTGATGCCAACGTTTGATTTTATTCTAAGATTAAAAAATCTCCGTAAATACGCAATTATGTACTCCCGTTTTGTGTTTAAATTTGGTCAAACCTTCGTATTAAATGATCAGTGCGTGTGTATATATCACTTCATAAAACTGAATGTCTTAACATAATTTAAGTTTGAGAAGAATCTGTCAGTTTACCAGACCTTCTCGTTCTCCAGTGTTATGAACATCGGAAAAAATCGGTCCAAAGTTCGGCTTCAAACTGCTTTTAAAAATGTCTGTATTACAGCTTTTACGTGGAGTACCCGTTCATTGCCATCACTGCTAGGTTGGCTTTATCCCGGAATTGTAGCACCCGATAGTCCTATGTGTGGGTTAAATAGATCAGTTTAACATTCAAAACTGAGTGCAAAATGACTTGTATTAAAGTGAATTGCTTCAAATAGAACAGTTTGATCGTTTGACTATATGCAAACAAGAGATAAATAGTAAATAATTCAATTTGAATATGATAGACATTGTGAAACTGCATAACCGTAGATCACAAAAACGAGCTCGGAAAAATTTGAGTGCCGTCTACAAAATGTTTACGAATCATGTTTAATGTGTAAAGAATTTGGTATTAGATAACCTACAATGGGTGTTATGCCCTAAATCCTCTCTATTCAATATATGAGTTTTGGTCGGTTGTTTTTACTATTCCTTGGCTTTTATTATAAAATGATTTAAAGTTACTCCCGGATGTGGCAAGACTCGTTTGGGTTTGTAGGTTCTAATGATTTTGTCTTTAGTTGTAGTTTTTCAAAGCTTAACTTAAATGAAGATTCGGTGAGAATCGAACTTTCCGACAATGGCCTGCGAATCTAGCACGCTAACAGTTATATCGCGTAAGGGGGCATGTGAAACATGCTCTGGTTAAGCGAAAGTGATCGGTAAAGTGAAGCGAGGACAAAATCAGTTGAAAGAATCAAACGTGAAAAAGATAGTGGCTACTGAGTTGGGCAGGAAGGAATTGGTAATATTTATCCGAGCCTCGCACCAGGCTCGATTTGACACGATCTTTCTCTAGGTGATTTAGGGGAGGTTGTGATTCTGGTCATAGAATCATTAGGTGCAATGTGAACTATGGTAGCCTTTGCTAAGTCTCCCCGCACGAATCTAGGTGACTTTACTACTCATAGATTCAACAGACACGAAGGTCCTATGAGATGTGAATCTAAGATAGTCATTGTGTCGCCTGATGCGAAAACCTGGGGGTGTCCTCGTGTCATGGTAAAAGCGATGGACTGCGGAATCGTAGTAAGCGAGTTCGTACTTTAGTCGCGCTATTACGTTCACTTTCGGGCAAATTCCCTTGGGAAAGGTATGAACCCCCCTTATCCTCCCAGCTATGGGTTAAATAGCACCACTACTGTTCTTCTAGGAGAATAGTATTGGCATTAAATAACCTACAAAGGTTGATGTGCAATTAAACAAAAAAACCGAACCTGATGCGAAAACCAGGAGCAAGTAGGGACAGGCACGCAAAATTACGTAACTGATGTCGATCTTGAGAAAATAATGCAACTACGAAGATAGAACCTGTTCATAATTGCGTCATACTGACTAAATTTATATTATCAAGGCATATTTTAATGATAACCCTTATTCTGTCTCTTTGAGCATCTCCTGTGTTAAGGTTTTACATCAACCTTTAAAAAAAACTCTCCGAATATATTCAATATCTACTTAACAATCAAGTTCTCTTAATTCATTCGATATTTATAAAAATATCTTTACCCTTATTTCTAAAAAAACACCCTATTTAACCTTTGTTTTACATTATTGCTGCTTTTGACCTGCTTCGGCATTTTTTTTATCAAAAACTTTCCTCTTTACAACAGAGCCAGTTGGTTAGATTTAGTTCTTGAAATGTTCTGACGGTAAATTTCCAGTTAAGGGCAGTTTAAAAAATCTACCATGAGTATAATTTTCATGAATTATTTCCTATATTCTAGGCACCACCTCTCACTAGAAAAGTAGTTAACCCAAGTTTCTCTAATACCTCGGGAATTAATTTTTTGTCGTCCATTGCATGCCTCCCGATTTCGATAACTGGGCTATAAAGTCCAGGCCTAAGTATAAACTTAACACTCGTGTGTGTGTGTGTGTGTGTGTGTGTGTGTGTGTGTGTGTGTGTGTGTGTGTGTGTGTGTGTGTGCACGTGTGCCTTCGCCTTCATTATTTTATGAAGATTATAATTCTCCGACTCCTCCCTTTTTCGGAAAGGCATAGGGGATTTGGAGTAACTGGCGACAATCTAATTGCCATACCTCGAAAGTAGTCTGTCCATGGTTTTCCTTTATTTACAGTGTTCAAAGATACTGCCAATCGACAATAATATCCTCCGTCAGTTTTTGAGGCGAGAACATATCGAAATCGTTCCTCGTCTCAAAAGAAAATTTTTTTAGGCGAGTCTCTTGGAGTGTAAGGGTATTAAAAAACGATTTTCTAAACTTGAACCCCGTTTAAGAACGCCAGGAATTTATTTTTTTTTTAACTAGTCTCCACATTCCTTAATTTTATTTTCATTTTTTTTTCATAGTTTTGTCGTTTTTTTCTTTTGTCTTCTGGGGTTTTATGTTTTATGAGGGTTTGGTTCCTTTTAGAAAAAACTTACCAGAACAAGTATTTGAAGACCCCCTTCAGTAATAAAAATAATTTAACCGTTCTGTTAACTTATTTCCAGTGCTGTCTCAGGGTTTTTTTTTTGTTTAATGGCATATCAACCTTTGTAGATTACTTAATACCAAAGCCATTCTCCTAGAAGAACAGTAGTGGTACTATTTAACCCATAGCTGGAGAATAAGGCGGGGGCATACCTTTCCCAAGGTATTTGCCCGAAAGTGAATGTAATAGCGCGACTGGAGTACGAACTCGCTTACTACGATTCCGCAGTCTGTCGCTTTAACCATTACACCACGAGGACATCCCCCAGTGCTGTCTCAGAAATGGATGATCATTCTGCTCTCATGTGAAAGTGAAACTCCCTTTTCTGAAAAATTAAATTACCTTAAATTATGAAGGTCTAATTAGTTTCTATTAAAAAAATTAATAGAACATTTCCCGGTGAAATTAAACAGGAACACGTGTCAGATTTTTCTTATCTGAATAACCCCCCCACAGGTCACCCATGTCCCCCTGATCCCGTGGTTCACTGACTCTAGTCATAAGGAAAACCATAATCATTTAACTGAACATAAAAACTGAATTATATATCTATGAATCCAGTTATAATCGGTTTCCGCTTGATGCGGTAAAAATGGCTGAAGACATTGAAACCTGATCAATTGATAAAAATGTTTCTACTATTTAGTTCTTTCTGGTTTATTTTAAAGGCATGTCAACCCGCATAAGCTTACTTTTGCCTAAAGGTTACAAACTGCCTACATTGTAAGGTGTGCCAAAATGATCTGACAGATTTTTAATGAAAGCTAATTAGAATAGATAATGAAAGTTTTTATTTTCCAAATGTATATATATATTTTTTTAAATTACATCGGTGAAATGTTTGCCATTATTGTCAACACAGTGAGAAAGACTTTCGTGAAAGTTGTCTATTACTCGACTGATCATTTCATGTAGGATGGTAACAACATCGTTTCAATGCTTATCCAGTCGTTCTGAAGTTAGTAGTCATAAAAGAATTGAGTAGGAACGGGATCATGTGTACCAATTCCAAAGTGCTCACAGAATGTTCTTTGCGTCGCAGGTAGACTCCTTCTTGATAAACTTTTTCCACAAAAAGCGATGCTGTTCTGTCCAATTAATATGGGTAAACTTAAAGAAATTTTAAATACACTTGGAAAACAAACCCTTTTTTATTATTCTAATTTGCTTTTATTAAACCTACAAAAGTGTCTGATATTCTTTACCCGCCAGGAATTTCCGCTTTTCGCGAAGTTATATACAAACATGATTCGTATCTGATTTTCCTATGTAATACATTCTTATACTCAATATGGTCTTTGTGTGTCAGAGCCTGGGAACTTAGAAATTATTAGACCCCAATAAAGAAAAAATCTTACTTCCTTTGTATACTTGATTTTATTTTTTAAGCTCGAGAAATCTTAATTGACTGAATAGTGGAACCAGATGCCCCTCACTTCCAAATTAAGGCCTTCCTAAACTGAAAGTGTCCACCCTATACACTAAATCCCTGTTTCTGGTTAATCTGACTGACTTTTCTAGTTGTCAAAATTTCTGAGATGAAGCTTAATGATTTTTATCATTCAGGGTTTTCAGACTATTGTCTTTATTTCCTGAACGTTTCGGTCGATATGTTATCCGGCCTTCTTCAGGGGTTTGTCGAACTCGGGAACCTTGGTTTTCTCTTAACATTAGTTTTCTCTAGATTTTAGTTTTTTTTTCATGATCGCAAATCTTTAGAATTCTTCAAGGTACCTGCCTGTCCGCCTTTTAACTTTATCCTTTTTTTTAATTTTTTATACAGAATTTGAAGCCAGCTTAAGAATCGGCAGTGACCCCATTATGGATATCATCGATCAAATTAAAAAACTAATCGCTAAAAATTCCTTGGCTGGCATCAAGCACATCTTCGAAGATCTTCATCCTTGTACCTGCACGCAAATCCTGAATTGCTCAGTTGATATGTTTATACCGCTCGCTTCAGCTATAAAGCATAACAGGTTAAGAATATCTCGTTATTTTCTCGAACTGTCTCTCTATCAAGGACGTTACGAGATGTGTGAACGTTGGAAAAGCGTTCACCATCCTCTCAATGTTGCCATGGACGCCAAAAACATGAACTTAATAGGGCTAGTCTCGCAAAACTTATTCGACATTGACGACTATACTTCCGGCCCCTATACGCCTCTTATGTATGCTATCTTCAGTGATAATATAGACTACGTGAAACTAATGGTCCACCTTGGGGCCAATGTAAACAGAACTTGTTTCAATGGCAGAAGCCCTCTGATGGCGTCGACTAAGAATAGCGATATATGTCATTTTCTCGTAACGTTAGATGTGGATCTTAACCACAAAGATAACGACGGCAACACTGCTCTTCATCAAGCTGTCATGTCAACGAATATAGAATGTATATTGATTCTTATCAACGCTGGAGCAAACTTTCGGATACGGAATAAAGATTGGCTAACCCCTTTAATGTTGGCCAGTGTGAAGATGAAATATTTAATTGCTATGAATCTCTGTAAATATGCTGCATATTCCGAACTCGACAAAATAGAGGCTTTAGAAGTACTGTTTGCTAGTTATGCATGTGCTGGACAGTCAGGTATATCTTATTCTATCCAAGCTTTGCATATGAGAAAAGACAAGTACAATAAATATACGCCATTTCCGTCTCAGGAAGTCTTGGATTACTCTGGAGAATTTCTCAACGAAGCAGAGCTAGAACAACTTGTAGATAAACCTCTAAGGCTTGCTTTTCAGGGCATCCTGATCATAGAAAGACTTTTCGGAAGAAACAATAGCGTATACCTTCAATTTATTCTGCGAACTGCTCTGATTGCTAAAAAAATGAAAAAAATGCATAAATTTCAGCAGTTAATTAATTATATCAAAGAATATGATGAACCCTCAAAGACTAGTTTAATTGCTGCTTGTACTCAGGACTTCAAAATTCTTTTTGAGGACTTTCTCGAAGACCGGAATCCGGAAAACATCTTCGAAAATGGTGCGTTTGCTCTCTTTAAAATATTATCTTCGGCAATGGAAAAAATGTGGTTGGAGCTTATGGACCAGCTTTATACAACTCCTTTTATTGAAGAGTGTCCTTACGCCGAACTGGTTGATACTTTCCTTTATATGGCCTCTGTTATAAGTAGTATGACTCTTCCCCTAAAATACGATGAACAGTTTAGGAATGTAATCTTGAAACAAATCAAATACGATCCACGTTTTATTGTTCAGGAATCTCTGTTACATCGCGCCATTAAAGTAAAAAACGTTCTCCCAGAAGCTCGAGTAGCGCTGATTCAAGTGCTACTAGAAAATGGCGCTAATGTCAATTCAAAAGATTTTTTAAAACGGACCCCCCTTATGTATGCCCTGATATATGCCTCTGATGATATACTCTTGAATATTGTAGAGCTACTTAAGTATTACAAATGTCACTTGGATTGTAGAGACGTGGAAGGGTTTTCTGCTATTGAGTTCAAACGCTGGAGAAAGATATTGAATTGCAGTAATGATTTTTTAAAACTGCATTGTAAAGCTGCTCGTACTATTTTAAAATATAAAATCAGATATGAGCGAATGTTGTCAAGAAGACTTGCAGCCTTTATCAGGATCCACAACTAAACGAGCACCTTTCATCTTTTTATGATACTCTTTGGGGTACAGTTTGACAATTCTTTTTCCCAATGTACCTCTAATTTTTAGATTAGCACAATAATCAAGCCAGCATTTTTTAATAGGAATTAGTTTAAAAAATCTCTCTCTCTCTCTCTCTCTTTCTCTTTCTCTCTCTCTTTCTCTTTCTCTTTCTCTTTCTCTCTCTCTTTCTCTTTCTCTCTCTTTCTCTCTCTCTCTCTTTCTCTCTCTCTCTCTTTCTCTCTCTCTCTCTTTCTCTCTCTCTCTCTTTCTCTCTCTCTCTCTTTCTCTCTCTCTCTCTTTCTCTCTCTCTCTCTTTCTCTCTTTCTCTCTCTTTCTCTCTCTGTGTGTGTGTGTGTGGAGTCGCTCTTTAATGCCATTAATCTTGGGGTAATTTTTACCTGTGAGGGTCCCATCTATGGGTCAAATGAAAATTAGTAGTATTAGGTAAGGCTTTAAATTCTAACGAACATTTTTATTAATTCCCTTAACCCAGAATACCAGGATTTATATCTTATGGAATATTACACGATCAACACTGGAAATTTTTCGGTATTATTTATCAACAAGCTCGATAACATTTAAATCGTTCACTGAGCTAAATCGCAACATTAGTGATGTACCTATTTTTGGAGACCTTCATATATCTTAGGTTAGTACTTCAGCACTGTAGAGTTTGGTCGTAAATCAAACCTAATATCGGGATTATTTCTTTCCACCAGAAAGAAACTCTTAAACTTGGTTATAAAGAAAAAAAAAACTTAATTTTTAAAATTGTTAGGACATACTTCTGGTATATGAAACATTTAGACCCGAACGTAATAGTCCCAGACTGTCAGTAGCTGTAAAAATTTTAAGGTACAAGAAAGGTTATCAATGATTTATTAAAAAAATTTTTTCTTTTTTTTGATTGAATATTTCTAACAAAAATTTTGTTTAAAAGAAAGACTGCATTATCGGCGCTAATTGGCTTTCCAAGATGAAAATGCCTAAGGTTGAAAAACTCAAATCCAGACCAACCTACATGAATGGAACACATAAAATACTATAAACAAAAATTAATTTTAAAAATCTCCGAATAGAAATTTAATATTCAATTCATGATTTGGTATTCTCCTTGCTAAATTTTTTATATAAAAATATGAAAAACAAGAATGACAAGATTCAATTTTAAGTGTTTCTTCATTGAATGAAAACGATTATTAGAAAAAGTATTATATGACCAAACTTCGTAGCACTGAAAATAACAAAAATTGAATATAAACGTGATCATATTATTTTGGTAATTTTTATTCAGTATAAATATATTTTTTAATTGTACCGAATGGCCCTAAAGTTTAAGATGGAACCCCGGGGTAACATTGCTGGACTGTGGCGTCGAACTAAGCGAGTTCTAACAAGTTTCGCTTTCGAATGCTGACACCATTTAACCCCTTCTACATCAAGTTACTTATTACATAATATCAATATTCTTCTAAAAGAATGACTTTGGTATTTAATAACCCTCGATGGTTGAACGGGCATTAAAGCAAACTTTAATTAACCTTAACCTACAAAATGAATTTCAAAAGCATCCGGCCTTCCTTACAAATGAAAGGCCAAATAAAACCCTCTTCGAGGAAATGCATAGACATCTTTCAAAATAATCACCTGCTCGTGCCCATTGATAAGAGACTTAAGGATATTGTAAGGGAGCCTTCGGGTCACTCTCGACTTAGGTTACCAACTTTACTACTTATTTCCGTTGGGAAGACTTCACGGAGACCTAATATAATATTCTGTAGTCTCGGTATTTTGGGGTTGAGAAAAAAATTTTTTTAATTTTTTTTCATATAATGAAACAGATCATTACAAACCTTAGCAAGTGTTATGCATCAATAGATCGTAATGATTCTGAAGCTGACTTAGAGGTCAAAATAAGCAGAGGGAAGGCGCGGAGAGCTCTTGAAAAGCTGATATAGAAATCAGATAAAAAATCTCTGAAATATAACTGAATAGCGCCTCGGTGATATAATAGTTAGCAAGCTTGACTAGAAAACCCAGGGTACGTTAGTCTCATCGGGTGCCATAATTATCCGGCCTTGTGACACATCTAAGCAAAAAGCTTAGTGAATTACTACTTTTGATTCGTTTCGTTCAACCGTTAAGAATGGTGCCAACATTCAGCCCGTATGTGGAAACTAGTGCCTTGGCATCTGATTTGACCATGAAATATTACACCGATCCTATCTCTGCACTGAAGTGGGGTTGTTAAGCAACAAATGGCATCCATTTGGACGATAATCAAATAAATCTTTGCCCAGTCGGCTGGGGCTGTAGAATACACTGACTGCACCTCTACAGAGGGGCAAGACCCCGCTCTAATGAGTGTCCTAGATATGACACTAAACAATCTGATGTTACTATTTACCAACCCCTCCGCTCGGGCAGGATATGACACAAGGTCAATTTTTAAGCGGAGTTTAACAGGTTTGAATTCAGTTTTCCTTCTCCTAGACTAGTTGCCTCACCAAGGCTGAAGAACCTAGTCTGTCCTACTATTTACCCATAGCTGGAGGGAGAATAATTGGATTCGTACCTTTCCCAAGGGTATTAGTGCTATGGGAAATGCAATCAGTCTCGTCCAGGATTTGAACTCGTATCGCCATGTTCATTTCCTACAGCGATAACGACTACACCACGGGCACCTCCAAAAAAACAATCTGATGGTGAGGTCCCAGTAATGCAGGGGCTTTGGGGAATACGGGGTACCACTTCATTGCCATTGCTCCCAGGTCCACTCTGGCCCGGCGTGGTAAGCCCCTGATAGGGTCCTATCTATCGGTTAAATAGAACTAACGGCATACTTATGCTAAACTGAATTGTTTTGAAATAGAAATGCTTTTAAAAATTTAACCGTACTTACATTTAAACTGTGTTAATGCTGAACTGAATAATCTGAAATAGAACTGTTTTGACATTGAAACTGTATTTACACTAAACTGAATTGTTTAACATAGAACTGTTTTAGCATTTAGCTGTATAAACAAAATCTGTACTTATACTAAACTGAATTAGTTGAATTAGAACTGCTTAACTAAACTCAATAGCTCGAAATAGAACAGTTTTTCACAATTAAACTGTACTTACATTTAAACACCGTGCTTATGCTAAACTGAATTATTTGAAATTGAACTGTTTCTGACATTGAAACTCTACTTACACTAACTTGAATTGTTATATATAACTGCTTGAATAGACTGAATAGTTAGAAATGGAAATGTTTTTAACAAACTGTACTCATGCTAAACTGAATTGTTTATGGAGGTGCCCGTGGTGTAATGGTTATCGTCGCAGGAATTGGACACAGCGACACGAGTTCAAATCCTGGACTGATTGCATTTCACATAGCACTAATACCCTTGGGAAAGGTATGAATCCAATTATTCTCCCTCTAGCTATGGATAAATAATAGGGCAGACGAGGTTCTTCAGCAACTAGTCTAGGAGAAGGAAAACTCTGAATTCAAACCTGTTAAACTCCGCTTAAAAAATTGACCTTGTGTCATATCCTGCCCGAGAGGAAGGGTTGGTAAATATGGCTAAACTGAATTGTTTGAAATAGAACTCATTGTTTGCATAAAAATGGATTTGGCGTTAAATAACCTATAAAGGTTGATATACCATAAAACAAAATCAAATAATTCTGTTAGATTTTAGTTCAAGGAAAACGAATATATCTTTAAATGCTCTATAACACTACATTTGGCTAAAAGATCCTGTATTCAAAAAAACTCAAGAGTTTGGTGATTCACTCGTGTAAGTAAGGTCTTACAGACTACTGGACTTATAACTTAATTTCCTCTTATAATCTTACCCGCAGCCTAAAGGCCAAGGTCTTAGGCTTTTAAGATCAGTGACACGTTTTAGTTCCAACTGTCTCGTACTAAAATCACAATACTCATTCTCCTACTAATTTCCCCAAGTAGGTCCTCAAGACAGCACCTAGTGTCCACATAGAGCTGATAGATAGATGTTTTTTGCTGGTCAATTAACACTGGCGTGTCTGGAGAACGTCGCAATCTCGGTTTTCTCCGAACGTTTCTTTAGTCAGTGGTGCAATAATATATTAGTGCTGACACGCAGTATCCTCGTAAGGCGTGGCCCATTTTTAGATCTTTAACCCTCTCACTATTCAAGGCAAATTAGATGAGTATACTCGCACGTTTTCACAGGATTTTATCCTTTATTTTAAAAGTGGTTTGAGAGCCATATATGAATCTCAATGACATCACAGGACACACTTAGAACTACAAGTGGCTCCAAAAACAGTGAATGAATTTCAATATTCCTTGTTTAAGGGCCAATTGTAATATAATGGCCGAGGGATTTCGTTTTATATATCTTGCTTTTGGGTTTAGTTAGGCTGAGAACCTTTCGGCTCAGCACATGGTTTAGTTAGGTGCTAACTTGAGCACAGGTGTTGACGTGCTTGCTGGGAGGATGTGTCGTTCACAGATGTCAAAATAAAAATCCAAGAGAAAATTGTGACTTGGGGATGTGAATGACGTTATGCACCGGAAGCGTGCGTGGAGGATTTGGGGAGATTTGAAAAAGTCAGTAGTTGAGAAGTAGACTCTGAACGGAAAGGGTCGACTTTCGGGGACTCGCTGAGGCCAGACGAATTTGCGCGCTACGGGCGCCACATGTGTTGGGGGGGTGCAGATGGAAAAGCCAAAATAGAATGTGTATCTCTCTCCTTATGTCGAAGAACCTTTTAACTCAAAGGCAATAAAGTTTCGTACTTGAACTAAAAAGTCGTAAGTGTTTTTGTGTTTCGAGATTCCTATGTTCTATGTATATATATGTTATGAACATTCTATGTACGTTTCACATATCCGTATCATGGGTATAGTACACAATGTCAATGGGTTTTACAGTCAATGACTAGTTTCACTTTCTCTTGACTGATACTGATACATTAGGACACTTTAATTGTACTTCCCCTTTTTTGTGGGGGGGAATATGTCTGAAACAGCAGATAGTACCATATTCATTCATTTACGAATTTTGAACTTAATTTCCTTTTCAATGTGAATATTCCGAAATTTTGTATGAGGAAGTTCTCCGAATACCATGAAATCAAACCAAGCGGACCTTAAGATAACTAACAATTAGCCGTTAACTGTGTCAATTTGCATAACGTTCTCTTAATAAGGTAATAGGAAATGGTTTATCAGAAGCTGATAAAAATCTGAAACCATAAAAACAATGGACGAATAATTGTGAGAGGGATTTTGGATAGTTCCTTATAAGGAATCAACTCCTATTGGGCCACCTGGATAGATGGGTCCGATGTTAAGATTAAATGCTATTACTGATCAACCAAAATAAAATAAGGCTCAGTCGGTTGGGGCTGTAGAATACACTGACTGCATCTATGCCATGGGGTAAGGTCCCCCCCAACGAGTGTCCCTGATAGGATATTAAACAATCTGATGGTGAGGCTCCAGTAATGCAGTAACTTTGGGAAATGCGGAGTACTCCTTCTTTGCCATTGCTCCCAGGTCAACTCTGGCCCGGAGTGGTATCACCTGATAGGGTCCTCTCAATGGGTCGAATAGAATAGACTGCATATTTATGCTAAACTGAATTGCTTGAAATAGAACTGTTATATATAATTGATTTGGCATTAGATAACCTACAGTGGTTAATATGCGATTAAACTAAACCAAATACATAAAATCATTTATTACGGGCAAAATTTTAGAAGAGCTTTCAGTAGAGCATATATTGTAAGTTCTAACAAAACTTTTCTCCAGGTTTCGTCAAACTCCATGTGTACCATAGCCAGATACGGATACGTGAAATGTACATAGAATGTCCGTAACATAGGAATCTTGAAACACGAAAAACACGACTTCTTAGTTCATGTACGAAACTTTTTATAACCTTTGAGTTTAAAGGTTCTTCGACATAAGGAGAGAGATACACATTCTTTCTATTCAGACTTTTTCATCTTCCCCTCATCTCGCGCGGCGCCTATAGCGCGCAAATTTGCCTGGCCTCTGCGAGCCCCGAAAGTCGACCCTTATCGTCCGGTGTCTTGTTCTCAACTCTGCTGACTTTTTTTCAAAATCCCCAAAATCCTCCGCGCATGCTTTTCTGTTCCGCCGGGAGATATCAGGAAATTTACTGAGTTTGATTCTTCGATGTCGGCTCTTCCTATCATTGCGAAGCAGAATTCGCCAAGCGTTAGATTATTCACCCACTGACAGGGAATGTCAGCTGAGTTTTGTGTGTGTGATAATTCAGTTTGATTATATCAGTCTGAGAGAAAAAAAGTGTAATTATATCTTCAAGAATGTGTGAGAACTTCTGCTGAAAACGAAAATAAAAATGTCAAGAACCTTCGTTGAATTAAAAAAAAAAAAAAAAAAAAAAAAAAAAAAATAGCAATTTGAAATGAAATGCGTTCTAGAAAAAGAAAATAATTTTCACTCGAATGTAATAAGTAGAAAGATATTAAATTTTTTTTAAAAAAATCATTACATACAATTTTTTGAAGGGAGCAGAAAAACATAATCCAAAGAGGTGAATTTATTAAGAAGTAAAGTCGACGTTGAACGTTTCGGTTTCAGTAACCATCATCAGGACATGGATATCAAAATAGTTCACATAGCGATGGATGCTTGATGATATATATATATATATATATACACAACAATAAGATACATAAACATGCACATAGCGTTTATAATTCAAAAGTCATAAGAACGCGTCTGGCACGTGGAAAAATATTTGAAAATGTTAGATTTCCCAAAGAAACGAGACAAAACCGCGCGTTTATTGAGAAATATGCAACAAGTTATATATATCGTTTGGAATGATCCATGTTAAATGTCGTGTAAGAATGTATTTGATATTTGTTTTCCCGAAAGGTCCGTATAAAAGTAAATATGGATTAAAATATGAAGACATATATAATTATTTGGTCCAGTTAAAACAGTTGGGAGTAATTCCTACAGGACAAGAAAATCATTCAGGAGCTGAACATTTAAATTTTCCTGGTAGAAATAAATAGTGAAACCAGACAAAAAACGTATCCAATATACACACAAGGAAAAAATAGGTAACTAAAGTGTCGAAATTAATATAATTGTATCTGAAGAAGCCCTGTTACATTTTTCTTCGTGTTTTTCGTTCACACCAGAAACGAAAAACAGGATGGAAATAAATTTATAATCCTAAAATAACCGGTCTTTGGGTTTTTTTTTTTTTTTTTCTTTAAAGATATATATATATATATATATATATACACACACGTTCTTATGGCTTTTAAATTATGAACGCGATGTGCACGTTTATGGATCTCTTCATTGTATATTTTTCATTTGCTCCTGTCATCTCAGCAAGCATCCTGAACTATTTTGATATCCAAATCCCGATGATGGTTACTGTAGCCGAAACGTTATCGTCGACTTTACATCATAATATATTCACCTATTTAGATTGTTTTTTTTCTGCTACCTTTTTATACTGTCGGATTTTAATCCATATTTACTTTCATACAATTTTTTGTTAGGATAAAAATACTGAAGAAATATTTATTTCTTCGCTTTTTTTTTATACAATTTAGGTAAGTACGAAACTAGCTAAAAAAATTATTATCCATGAATCAAATTGGCTAAGAAATTGTATGTTATAATTTTTTAGGAAAAATTTTTTCTAAAATCATTTTGGGTTTTGATACTTTAAATGTTTTGCGCCATTATACGTCTGTGACGTATCTCAAAATTTAAAAAAATAGTGCGAATGCGCTGGTTGAATCATATATGCAAAAATAGACACAAAATTACAGCTTCTACTTATTTCTTGCAAAAAAGTTAACTTTTAATATGGAAATCAGTTGAGCTCTCTCTCGTCATACCAAAGAGTTTAAAAATGGTACTTGATACCTTCTTGTTTAACACTCAGCAATATAAGGTACGTATCAAGGGTAAAGTGGAGAAATCTAGGGAAACGAGTAGCGCCCTTCCTTACACCTTGGTGTAGTAGGTATTGAAAAGAGATCCTTCTGATCACCCTCGACTACGGTCGCCAAATTTACTTATATTATAGATAATTTCGTGAGTGAGTGTCTGCGACGTATAATTAGGAACTAACTTTTGCCCAGGGTCCGTGAGTTTCTCAAACCAAAATAGTTAACACGTACTACTCGCTTACAAATCATATTAACAAGAAAATGATTTGGCATGAAATAAGCCGCAAAGATCGCTATGGCCTGAAACCAAATGAACAAAACCGTATCTAAGGCATTTATATGGACATAACAAAAGGTAACATATAATTTTAGTGTTTTCATTGTTCTTTATTTAAAAAATTACTAAAAGAATACTTGTGTTTAACGTTTAATGATAGTTGTTTTTTTCTTTTCCTAGTTACGATTTTCTTATGTTAAAATTTTTTAAGGTGTTCCGTCACAGCTCTTGGAACCAATTAATGAGTGGGATATCACAGTATACACGCACATCAAAACATATGCATTGTAACATCGAATTATGAACCCCTATAGACAAAGCTTATAGTTTCACATAAGTTCGGGTCTAAGAACAACTGGCTCGTATGAAAAACGCCTTGGAACAAAATAGAATATTTTTCGAGTTAATCGATATATGGCTTTGCTCCATGTCGATAAAATGTTGGAAATGTGTTTTTTCAAACATTTTGGAACCGGGACTCGCATATAAATAAAATCGAATCTCAAGGAGCCCCATATAAATAGAATTGAAATTTATCAAAAATATCTTAAGAAAATCACATCCAATGATTGCACTGTGTATGGCCATTTTGTCAGAGGGATGTACTTGCCTCGTTTGGAAGAAAATGTCAATTCTTGGTGATATTTTTGGTAAAGATGCACGAAATTCATTTTGCACAAGACTAGATCTATATTAGGTAATCATGTCGGTAAGTTGGTTGGTTGTTTTGTGCCATATTAACTTTTGTGGGTTATCTAATACCAAATCCATTTTATGCGTAAAACCAGTTCTATTTCAAACATTTCGGCTTACAGTATTTTGATTACACACATTTAAATGTAAATGTAGAACCATTTCAAATTATTTAATATCGAATAAGGTCACAATTAAAATGTCAAAGCTGTTCTATTTCAAGCAATTCAGTTTGGCATTAAGTACACAGTTTAGTTCTATTTTATTCATAAATAGGTCCCTATCTGATGTTACCACTGCGGATGAGAGTTGACCTGGGAGTGATAGCAATAAAGAGATACTCCACGTTTCCCCAAGCTTCACCATTACTGGAGCCTCATGATCATATTGTTTGGTATCATAAACAGGACAATCGTTTGCGAAGTCATACTCCTCTGCAGAGAAGCAGTCGATGTATTCTGCAGACCCAGCCGACTGGATCACATATAGGTACGTGCTGAAAATGGTATTTCGTATAAATTGGTTGTTGTATTTTTACGACCCTTTAGAGACAACATTGAATATAGAGAAACCAGACTAAGCCAAAATTTTGGGAGTGATTGATCTTTTAACTATATTTTTATAGATGTGTACAAGGAACCAAAAATTTGATTTTAAGTTTTTTTTGCTGATTGGATAATATAAATTTTTGAGACAGCCTTGTAGTCTGTTGTTCCCGGGAAACAGTTTGAAAGCCACTGGATTAGACCTTTGAACTTAAACAATGATAATCTGGTTCAACACTTGCATGGCTGACCAGTAAATGAAAGCAAGTTCATCTAACCAATGTTGTAGCTATAAAAATAGTATTTGATTACAAATCTACAATTAACGGTAATCTTTTGTTCAAAACAGCGGTTGTACGGCCACCTACCCTCCATCTCACAAAATATCATAGGAAAATGAATGGGACTAGAGAAGTAAGGACGAGCCCATTATGCAATCCAGCACAAGGATAAATTACTCTTGGCCGACCAGCAAACACTGACATACATGAGCTCTGATAGCTGGCTGTCGTGATATAATAGTTTTAAGGAATAGACACGTTGATACGAATTCAAATCCTTGACGAGACAGTTTGCATTTTGCAAAGCACTAATATATTTGGAAGATTATGAATTCAGTTCAAGCAATAGGTAAATAGTAGGATAGACTGAATTTAACTGTGGTATGGCAAGTTTTCTAGGAGAGGAAAACCTCTTAATTCGGACTTGTTAAACCCCACTTAATTGTAATTACTCTCAGGTCAACTTTGGCCCGCAATGTTAGTACCTGATAAAGCCGCATCTATGTGTCAAATAGAACTGTATAAACAAATGGTTGATATTAAATTGTTAGTTTGCCCAGTCGGCTGGGGCTGTAGAATACACTGACTTACCCCTGAGTAGATTTGACCATGAAATATTACACCGATCCTATCTCTGCATTGATGTGGGGTTGTTAAGCAACAAATGGCATCCATTTGGATGACAATCAAATAAATCTTTGCCCAGTCGGCTGGAACTGTAGAATACACTGACTGCACCTCTACAGAGGGGCAAGACCCCCGCTCTAATGAGTGTCCTAGATATGACACTAAACAATCTGATGGTGGGGTCCCAGTAATGCAGGGGCTTTGGGGAATACGGGGTACCCCTTCGATGTCATTGCTCCCAGGTCCACTCTGGCCCGGCGTGGTAGCACCTGATAGGGCCGTATCTATGGGTTAAATAGAACTAACGGCATATTCATGCTAAACTGAATTGTTTGATTATACTGAGTAGCTTGAAATAGACATCTTTTCGACAATTAAACCGTACTTTCATTTTAACTGCGTGCTTATGCTAAACTGAATTATCTGAAATAGAACTATTTTTTGACATTGAAACTGTATTTACGCTAAACTAAATTGTTTTGATATTTAACTGTGTGTAAACAAAATATTTACTTATACTAAATTGAATTAGCTGAATTAGAACTACTTGACAAAATGAATAGCTTGAAATAGAAATGTTTTGTACTTATGCTAAAATGAATTGTTTTAAATAGAACTGATAATTTACATAAAAATGGATTTGACGTTGAATAACCTACAAAGGCTGATATGCTATAAAACCAAACCAACCAACCAACCAACCAAATTGTTTGTGTTACAGAGGAATACTTGAAACCTTTTAACTCTGTGCAAACGAAGGAGTAATATCGGAAAGAATTATTAGTGTTGAATATATATATACTTGAAATCCTGTTATTGTGTGCAAATAAAACTGTTATGTAGTTTTTGGTTTGGTAGTGTTTGGTTTCTTTGTTTAATGGCATATCAACCTTTCTGGTTTATAAATGCCACACTTCTAGATGAGTAGATATACTGTTTAACCCGTTGCTGGGAGGATAAGGGGATTAATTCTTTTACCAAATGTATTGGTCCGGAAGTTAACGTAATAGCGCGACTGGAGTCTGAACTCGCTTACTACGATTCCGCAGCCAATCGCTTAAAACTTTACAACACTAGGACACCCCTGTTGTGGTGTTCTTGAAACCGATTAAACGTTGAAAATTTGAATTATTTTTACATAATATTTGGAACCATTTTAGGGTGAAAAGAAATGAAATGTGTTGAATTTAATTTAAACTTTTACTAACTTCACAGCGTACGAAACAATGCAATATTTTAAATAGAATTGTTCGTGTTAGATTGTAGTACTTGAAACTATTTAACTGAGTGTAAAAATCGAAATAAATGGTCGAGTGCGAATAAATTAGCTCTTACTAAAAATGGGTGTGCCAACAAAATATTCACATGCAAATTATATATATATAAACATTTACCTGTGTGTACAAATAAACAATACATTGTTAAATGCGAATAAATTAGCTCTGACCAAAAATGGGACAGCCAACAAAATATTCACATGCAAATTATATATATATAAACATTTACCTGTGTGTACAAATAAACAATACATTGTTAAATGCGAATAAATTAGCTCTGACTAAAAATGGGACAGCCAACAAAATATTCACATGCAAATTATATATATATAAACATTTACCCGTGTGTACAAATAAACAATACATTGTCAAATGCGAATAAATTAGCTCTGACTAAAAATGGGACAGCCAACAAAATATTCACATGCAAATTATATATATATAAACATTTACCTGTGTGTACAAATAAACAATACATTGTCAAATGCGAATAAATTAGCTCTGACTAAAAATGGGACAGCCAACAAAATATTCACATGCAAATTATATATATATAAACATTTACCTGTGTGTACAAATAAACAATACATTGTCAAATGCGAATAAATTAGCTCTGACTAAAAATGGGACAGCCAACAAAATATTCACATGCAAATTATATATATATAAACATTTACCTGTGTGTACAAATAAACAATACATTGTCAAATGCGAATAAATTAGCTCTGACTAAAAATGGGACAGCCAACAAAATATTCACATGCAAATTATATATATATAAACATTTACCTGTGTGTACAAATAAACAATACATTGTCAAATGCGAATAAATTAGCTCTGACTAAAAATGGGACAGCCAACAAAATATTCACATGCAAATTATATACGTATAAACATTTACTTGTGTGTAAAAATAAACAATATATTGTCGAGTGCGAATAAATTAGCTCAAGGAACTGCTAACAGAGACTTAATGATGGGATTTATTTTAAAAATTATTTATGGTAGCACCTGATAAGGGGTTAAATATAACTTACTGAATACCTATGCTAAACTGAACTGTTTGAATTAGAACTGTTTGACGAAATCGAATAGCATGAATAGAAATGTTTTTGACAATTAAACTGTACTTACATTTAAACTGCGGGTTTATCCTAAACTGAATTGTTTGAAATGAATTGTTTATGACATTGAAACTGTACTTACACAAAACTGAATTGTTTAATATAAAACTGTCTTGACATTTAACTGTGTGTAAACAAAATCTCTACTTATACTAGGTTTAATTCGAACTGTTCGTATAAAATTAATAGCTTGAAATAGAAATGTTTTGGACAATTAAACTGTAATCATGATAAACTAAAGTTTTTGAAATAAAGCTGACTGCGTACAAAAGGATTTGGCGTTAAATAACCTACAAGGGTTGATACGCCATAAAACCACCACCACAACCAACCAAAATCGCACACCAATGACAATTCCTGAGTTGATATGATGGCCATAACTTATGCATCGGCTGAGGTTCTACGATACACCAACTGCCTTTTCTGCAGAGGGGTGAGAATCCTCGACCAAATCCTGTATACGTCACTGAACAATCTGATTGTCAGACATTGATAGGGCCCTATCAAGTGCTATCATTCCGGGCCTGAGTGGAACTGAGAGCAATGGCAATGAAGGGAAACCCGCATTCCCCAAAGCCCCAGCCTCATTGGAACCTTACCATCAGATTGTTTAGTGTCATTTAAAGGACACTCATTGACAATGTTTTACCCACTCTGCAGAGGTTGGTGTATTCTACAGCCCCTGCAGACTAGGCAAGATTGGTGTACGATATGTGGCAACTAGGCTACATGTTCCAGCAAAATTTGTTCTTTTATAAAGGGATTTATAAATGCTAAACTAATATATCCATCCCCTGTACGCACTTGTGCTTTTATTTACCCGACAAAATTTAATTGCTCTACAGGTTTTATGGGGTATACTTTGAGAAGCCCTGCTCTCGACCATTGAAATTAAGCAGCGATGTGCCAACAAGACATTTAAATGGGTAACCTCTTCGGAACAGTAGGTACCCTGAGCAACCCAAAGCCAACATGCTAAATTAAATTTGCTTCTATATTTTTTAATCAATAAGCACACACGTTTTTTCCAAATACTTAACATTAATAGAATTTTTCAAGAAAGATCATTACAAGCAACGCCGAGAATCGATATGAGTCGATGATTTAAAATATTTCAGGCTTGATAATAACGTCTCCTGTTTGTCTAATTTCTTTCAATATGAAAGAGAAACTGACATTATCTTTGGGCACAGCTGTCCATAAAAAGACACATAGTCTAATGAAGCAGAAGAGATGGACAAATGGCAAATCTTTAGAAACAGAAAATTTAGTGATCATAGTTCCAGTCGTCATTGAATCATTGGAATGACAGACAAGTAGACAAAATATAATTCGGTGAAAAAAAGATGGTTTGAATTAAATAAACGAATAAATGAAATATAAGAATAGTTGCCCAGGTGGCTGGGGCTGTACAATACAACGACTTCATCCCTGCAGAGAGGAAAGACTCCCTCAACGAAGGTTCAGTTGGCTGGGGCTGTAGAATACAGCGACTTTATCTCTGCAGAGGGGTAAGACTCCTCCAACGAGAGCCCAGTCGGCTGGGGCTGTACAATACAACGACTTCATCTCTGCAGAGGGGTACGACTCCTCAACGGGGCTGTAGTATACAAAGTGTGCTTCTCTGCAGAAGTGTCAGAAACCCCTTCAACCCCATAGACATGACACTTAAAATCTGATGGTGAAGTTGCGGTAAAGCTGGAGCGTTGGGGAATGCAGAGTACTCCTTCATTGCAATCGCTCCAAGGTTCACTCTGTCCCGGAGTGGTAGCACCTGATAGGGTTCTATCTATGGGTAAAAAAAACTGTCGACTTATGCTAAACTGAATGGTTTGAAATAGAACTGTTTATATGTAAAATATTGATTTGGCATTAATTAACCAACGATAGTTGATGTACCATAAAACCAAACCAAACCAAACCAAACCAAACCAAATCATATATATATATATATATATATACATGAGAATTTGGCATTAAATAATCTATAATGTTTGATATGCCATAAAACCAAACCAAGTCATATATGTCTGATATATATGTATAAATATTGATTTGGCATTATTTAACCTACAATGGTTGATGTACCATAAAATCTAACCAAACCAAATCCTATATATTTAACATGTATGTATAAAGAGGAATTGGTTTTTAAAAAAACCTACAATGGTTGATATACTATAAAACCCAATCAAAGTAAATCCTATATATTTAACATAGATGTATAAAGAATATTTGGCATTAATTAACCTACAATGATTGATGTACCATAAAACATAACCAATCTAATTGTAAGAGCCGAATTTTTGCAAGAGCAACAAGGCAACTTATTGTGTTTTTAACATCGATGTAAAACTTCCGGTACACAATAGTTTAGTTTATTTGTTTTAATTGCATATCACCATTTATTGGTCTATTTATACCAAACCCCACCTTAAAGAAAAACAGCATTGTACTATTTAACCCATAACTAGGGTAATAAGGGCGTTTTAATACCTTTCTTTGGAATATTAGTCCGAATTAGTAGGTAACAGCGTGCCTGTAGTTTGAACTTACTTACTAGAAAGTCACAGTTCAGCATGGAGACTTAAGCCGATTAAACATTAGTAAGAAAGAATTTAGAATAAGATATTCAGACGTCATAGTTTATTTGGTTTGATTAGGAACATGAAAAGATATCAGGTTGTGTAACATCGGCTGACTACTTCAGCCGCGGTCCAAATCCTTTTGGCGACAGATTGATTTTGGACTGGACCTCTTCAGGTGCTGGGTAGCGCTTTGGCCGGCCCGGCCGTGTTGTCGAGGCACGGATCTGGCCGAGTGTGTCTCGGTGCCTGGGGATTTCCTTCGGCCACAGGGGGCCTTCCCCCCCAGGCTTTTTCTTCCTTTAGGGGAGGTTGGGTTAATCGCCCGGTGCCTGAGGCGCCCCTAATAAGGGGATGCCGACGGGGCCGTAGGCATTTTTGGGAAATGCCGGGCGCGTGTGGGCTAGGGCCCTGCGCCCGGACCCACCGAAAAAAGGCCTTGTGCCACGCTTGTCCGTAAGGTAGGGCGTGCAACAAATACCTCAGGTTGTGTAACATATTGATGGTTCAAATCTTACGAGTGCTGTATGGACAAATCGTAAGTATAGAAGTCAGCCTTTTGAGTGATCTCTATGTGCAAAGCCCTGAAATAACGAAAACCTAATTAGAGAGAGGGTTATATTCTGGTTTTGTGAGCTAAATAGATTCACAATATCTCCAGTACAAATTAACTAAAGAATTAAACATTGCATATTAACAGATCATAACACTTAGAGTTATATATTAAGATATATGTATGGCCTTCTCATAATTATTTGAACAGTAAGAAAAAAAAAAATTGATGAATTATATTTAGTGATCTAACACACCTACACCCACTCACTATATATATATACATATATATATATATATACATATATATATATATATATATATATATATATATATGCAAATTTCATTAAACATAATAGACATTTTATGTCTACATATTTTCTTCTGGATCTGTTCGAATTCCCGTATTACTTTTATCGTATTCGGGAGGAATTGATTTAGGTATTGTCCATAATTGTATGTATCCCTAGTACTTTCTGCCCGACTTTGGGCCATCATCAGGGAAGGATCTATTACAAGAGTGATGTAACTTTTGTTTTAGCATATTACTACCGTGTAAGGGCGCCTTTACTGTTGAAGATTATGGTGTTTGCTTTTAAATGGAATTCTATAATTAGTGCCAGTAGCTAAAGACAAAAGTTACATCACATTTGTAATGGATCCTCCCCTGATGATGGCCCAAAGTCGGGCAGAAAGTACTAGGGATACATACAACTATGGACAATACATAAATCAATTCCCCCCCGAATACGATAAAAATAATACGGGAATTCGAACGGATCCAGAAGAAAATATGTAGACATAAAATGTCTATTATGTTTAATGAAATTTGCATTAACGAAGAAATGCTGCCTATATATATATATATATAAACTTCTATACACGCATTATATATATATATATATATATATATATATATATATATATATATGATGTATGGGCATGTATGGGCTATGGGCATCGCACGAGATTGGGCGGGTTTCAATCACAGCTTTAAGTATCCAGCGTGTCTAGCCTCACTGAAGGGTTGTGATAAAACGAAACAGTCTGTAGATGACAGGAAAGGACCTTCTCATTATTATTTGAACAGTCAGAAAAAATAAAATTTGATGAATTATATTATCTGATCTAACACACCCACACACGCCCACTATATATATATATATATATATATATATATAGTCATCCACAGACAGATCTGTTTCGTTCTCTCAGAACTCATCAGTGTGGCTAGACAGTATCTTCCCGTAGCTGGGATCGAAACCCGGTTGACTCAAACGCCAAGACCAAAGCTTCTAACCATTCAGCCACGAGGAGACATGAGCTGCGAAGTAAATTTTAAACGGTTATGAAACACAATTACTATTGTTTACAAACATCCGTTCAACGGCTGCCGAGACCTCAATTCAACTACGAAGAGACTTGCAATAGACGCTAATGGCAACACGATTACTTCTTCGCCAGAGAACTCAACCTTACGGGGGTAGGGGAGTATATATATATATATATATATATATAAACCTCTATACACACACTATATATATATATGATTTGTTGGTATAACGTAGTTGGGCGGGTCTCAATCCCAGCTTGAAGTATCCAGTGTGTCTAGCCTCACTGAAGAGTAGTAATACAACGAAACAGTCTGTCTGTGGATGACACATTATATATATATATATATATATATATATATATATATATATATATATATATATATATATATATATATATATAAGTACGATTATCAAAAGTTTAGAAACAGTGCTCAACGCTGAGTCGCAGTGGCTATCGCTCTGGTCTGCGATATCGTAGTAAGCGAGTTCAAACTCCAGTCACGTTATTACTTTCAATAATGCACTTAGGGAAAGGTGTGGATCCACAAATCCCCTCTGCTATGGTTTAAATTGTATCACCGTTGTTCTTCTACAAGGATGGCTTTGACATTAAATAACTCATGAAAGTTGATGTGCCATAGACAAAGAAACCAAACCAACTCGTAAACTGATGACTTCTATGAAAACAAACAGACACCCCCCACCAAAGAAAGGGATTAAGTTTTTTTAATGGGTTCAAATGTAAAGGTTTGGCAGAAGCTCGATCAAAATGAAAAGTCCGTAAGCAAATATTCTATAAAATATTTCGATTTTGATTTTTAAAAGAAAGTCATTTCATAAATAATATGAAACCAGTTATTTAATTGCATATCAGCTTTCGTGGCAAAACAGCAGTGGTACAATTTGACCCTTAACTGCAGGGATGTGAGGGTACATGCCTTTCACAAGGACAGAAGTCTTAAAGTGGACTTTATAACGTCACTGCATCAAACTCGCATACTTCGTAGAGTCCGGCACGTTCGCCACGACATCGCGGTGGTGAGCACTTTTAGGTTCTCATCATAGACGATTTGATATAACCACAGATACGTGTCCAGTCGACTGGGGCTGATGAATACACCGACTGCTTCTCTGCAAAGGGGTAAGACACCCTCATCGAGTGTCAAGGACATAACACTAAACAATCTGATAGTGAGGTTCTAGTAATGCTTGAGTTTTGAGGAATGCGGAGTACCCTCTTATAGTCATCAATTCCAGGTCTACTCTGCCTCGGAGTGGTAGCACCTGATAGGGTCCACTCTATGAGGCAAGTAGAACTTAACTGTATATATAGGACTCTCGTGAAATTTAAACGGGGGAATTATGCTAAACTGAATTGTTTGAAGAGGAACTGTTTTTGTATGATAAACTGAAATGTTTAAAATAGAACTGTTTTGAACATTTGCGCTAAACTGGATTGTTTGAATTAGAACTGTTTGACTTAACTAAATAGCTTGAAATAGAAATGCTTTTGCCGATTAAACTGTGTACTTATGCTAAACTGAATTGTTTGAAATAGAACTGTTTTATGTATACAAATGATTTGGCATTAAATAACCTACAAAGGTTGATAATCCATTGAACAACACTAACCAAAAACAAATACATTAGCCGCGAAAATATTTTAAATAACTGGGGTCAACTCTACTTCTTTCTCTAATTTTTTTCCCAAATATTAATATATTTATTTTGTAAGAATTGGTCTGTTTACTTCCCTAACATTATTATGGTTATTATCTGTGTCTTCTCTCCCCATTCACCCATGTATTCTCTTAACATTTATCCCTTGTTTCTCTCAGCATTCACCATTTTTTCTTTTAACATTCTTTTGTTTATTCTCTTAACAGTCATCTGTTTATTGTGTTAGCATTCATTTATTTATTTTTTCACCATTCATCAATTTATTCTCTCTTGTCCAGTCTTGTGGGGCTGTAGAATACACTGACTGCTTCTCTGCAGAGGGGTAAGAACCCCCCCCCCCAACGAGTGTCCTGGATATGATACTAAACAATCTGATGGCGAGGTTCCAGTGATGCTGGAGGTTTGGGGAATGTCGAGTACCCCTTCATTGCCATCGCTCCCAGGTCCACTCTGGCCCGGAGTGGTAGCACCTGATGAGGGTCATATCTATGGGTTAAATAGAACTAAACCGTGCTTCTTTCACTATACTGATTTTTGCATTTAAGCTGCGTATTTATGTTAAACTGAATTGTTTAAGATAGAACTGTTTTGACATTGGAACTGCGTACTAGTGCTGAACTGAATTGCTCGAAATAGAACTGTTTCTGACGTCTAAACTATGTACTTATGCTGAACTGAATTATCTGAAATAAAACTGTCTGACATTTAAATCTGTGTATTGCCCAGTCGGCTGGGGCTGTAGAATACACTGACTGCACCTCTGCAGAGGGGTAAGACCCCCCTCCCAATGTGTGTCCTGGATATGACATTAAACAATCTGATGGTGAAGTTCCAGCAGTGATGGAGCTTAGGGGAATGCGGAGTAACCCTTCATTGCCATTGCTCCCAGGTCCACTCTGGCCCCGGAGTGGTATCACCTGATAGGTCCCTATCCATGGGTTAAATAGACCTAACAGCATACTTATGCTAAACTGAATTGTTTGAGTAAACTGAATAGCTTGAAATTGAAATGTTTTTGACAATTAAACCGTACTTACATTTAAACTGTGTGCTTATGCTTAACTGAATTATTTGTGAAACTGTACTTATACTAAACTGAATTGTTATATATAACTGCTTGAATAGTTTGAAATAGAAATGTTTTTGACAATTAAACTGTGTACTTATGCTAAACTGAATTGTTTGAAATAGAACTGATTAGCTACATAAAAATAGATTTGGCATTAAATAACCTACAAAGGTTGATATGCCATAAAACCCAACAAACCAATCTATTCTCTTAATATGTATCCTATTGTTTCTCTCAGGATTCACCATTTTTTTCTTTTAACATCTGTAATATAATGGCCGAGATATTTCGTTTTATATATCTTGCCCTTGGGTTTTGTTAGGCTGAGAACCTTTTGTCTCAGCACATAGGTTAGTTAGGTGCAAACTTGAGCACATGTGTTGACGCCCGCGCGGGGAGGATGTGTCGTTCACAGATATCAAAATAAGAATCCCAGATAAAAAGGTTGACCAGTGGATGTGAATGACGTCATGCACCGGAAGCGTGCGCGGAGGATTTTGGGGATTTTGAAAAAAGTCAGTAGAGTCGAGAACTGGACACCGAACGAGAAGGGTCGACTTTGGGGCTCACAGAGGCCAGACGAATTTGCGCGCTATGGGCATCGCACGAGATGGGTGGGGGTCAGATAAAAAAAGCCAGAATAGAAAGAATGCGTATCTCTCTCCTTATGTCGAAGAACCTTTAAACTCAAGGGTAATAAAAAGTTTCGAACCTGAACTAAGAAGTAGTAAGTGTTTTTCGTGTTTCGGGATCACTATGTTCTATGTATATATGTTATGAACATTCTATGTACGTTTCACATATCCGTATAATGGGTATGGTACACATTCATCTGTTTATTCTCTTAACCATATTTACCCAACCCCTCCGCTCGGTCAGGATATGTCACAAGGTCAATTTTTAAGCGAAGTCTAACAGGTTTGAATTCAGAGTTTTCCTTCTCCTAGACAGGTTGCCTCACCAAGGCTGAAGAACCTAGTCTGCCCTACTATTAACTCATAGCTGGAGGGACAATAATTGGATTCATACCTTTCCCAAGGGTATTAGTGCTATGTGAAATGCAGTCAATCTCGTCCAGGATTTGAACTCGTGTCGCCGTGTCCATTTTCTACGACGATAACAATTACATCACAGGCACCTCCTTTTTTTTATTCTCTTAACATTCCTATGTTTATTTCGTGTGCAATCATTGTGGAATTTTCAACAAGAATTTTCCGAAACTTAGATTTAGGAATAGAATGGTTTTTAAGATATCAGGCTATGGAGCTAGAATCATTTAATTGTTAGTCGTCTAAAACTAGTTCTAGTTGAAAACACCATTATAACTTGCACACGAAATTAATAAGCTACGACTAAAAATCCAAGGAACCCTATTTATAAAAAACAAAAACCTAAAATCAATAAAATTAATTTTGAAAATAGCGACAATGTTTTGAAATGCCTTTAGAATTTTTTTCATATTCCATATTTTTTATAATATTCTATTTCCGTTGATAACGTTCTGTTTTTTAATTCATCAACAACTCAGTTTTATCTAACTCTGCGTTTGAATAGTTTTCTTATGTTATGAAAATCCAAAAACTTTCAAAATTCTTTAAAAAAACACATCTTACACTTGTAAGCAACCCCTGATGATGGCGAAGGGTCCGAAAGCGCCTGGATCAATTTTGATAAATTCGTCCACAAATTCCAACCTGAAACAAAGATACTGTGTCTTTACTATTTAATCAAACATGCATATATATATATATATATATATATAACATGGATTTTTGGTTCATTCCTAGTGACCCCGTGTGCTTTGACAAGCTGTCACATTTTGATTAGTAAACAGGAAGATGACGGTGCGTCAGGTCAATTAGGTCGAACAGGTGTGTAACCGGAAGTAGACCACGTGATGAGAACCGCGTGGTTGGATTTAGATAGAGTGCAGAGAATAGCAGTCGAACGAGGGACACGCAGCCGACCAGAGGAGTCTCTGACGAGCTTGCAAGGAGGTGCAAGCGTTGGCACCCCCTGGCTCCCGGAAGAAGATAAGGGAAGAAGTCCTCTCTCTGAGATACGTCTCTCCATCTATCTCTCAAACAACAACAGTGGGCCCTTTAAAAATATTATGAGATATATATTTATTAAAAAAAAGTATTTCGTTCGTCATTATCTTTCATTATGTTTCCACTTATATTTGTATTACGGCTATACAACACGCACATATATATATATATATATTCTTTCCAAATTGAATCCCTCACTATTGCCCCGATCCAATAAACAGCTGAGCCGTAAACATAATAATCTGGTTGGACTTCCAGCCATGAGCTCTATGTGTTGATCCTATAGGTATTCTCGATTGCCAAATTCCAAACCAAACTGTGTACACAGAAGCAATTCTACGCACTTATTCTCTTTAGTAATCCTCTTGGACCGAGAGAAGTTAATTTTATTCGCGCCATTTCTGCAGGCGTTTTTTTTTTCTTTTCTTTTCTTTTCTTTTTTTTCTTTTCTTATTATCTTTTCTTTACTTTTTGCTTTTCTTTTGTTTCTTTTCTTTTCTTTTCCTTCCTTCCTTTTCTTTTTTTCCTTTTCTTTTCTTTTCTTTTCTTTCCCTCCATTTTGCATATCTTTTAGTCACTTACCCAAATGTTGTATTTCTCACATGTTAATGTAAGTATAACGTACACAATTCTCTAAAGATACGTAACTGAAATAAAGGGTCCCTTTTTAAGTATATTAAAACATTTCAAGTTTTTTAAAAAATAGTCATTTTAAACATGAGTACACTATTTAAAGCTTCGTTCCAATTCTGTACGTACAACAATAATATATATATATATATATATATACATACATATATATACATATATATATAAACATTTATATATATATATAAAAACATTTATATATATATATATATATATATACATATATATATATATAAACACTTATATATATATATATATATACATAAATATATATAAACACTTATATATATGTACACATATATATATATATAAACACTTATATATATGTACCTATATATATATATATATAAACACTTATATATATATATATATATATATATATATATATATATAAACACTTATATATATATATATATATATATATATATAAACACTTATATATATATATATATGTAAACACTTTTATATATATATATATATAAACATATATATATATATAAACACTTATATATATATATATATATATATATATAAACACTTATATATATATATCGATTCTCTATAGAAACACTAAAGTAAAAGTACGATCACCGGATGGAGACACAGAATACTTTGACATTGTAGCAGGAGTACAACAAGGGGACACGCTGGCCCCGTACCTCTTTATCATTTGTCTAGACTACGTACTTAGAACATCGATTGACAAAATCAAAGAGAATGGCTTCGAACTGACGAAGAAAAGAAGCAGAAGGTACCCCGCAAAAACAATTACCGACGCCGACTACGCCGATGACATAGCGATACTGGCAAATACACCTGACCAAGCCGAAACACTTCTGCATAGTTTGGAACGAGGAGCAGCAAGCGTAGGCCTCTATGTTAATGCACACAAAACGGAATATATGTGCTATAACCAAACGGGGGACATCTCCACTCTAGAAGGAACCCCTCTTAAACTAGTTGACAAATTCACTTACCTAGGAAGCAGCGTCGAATCAACCGAAAAGGACATCGAAATGAGGTTAACGAAAGCATGGACAGCTATCAATAGGCTATCGATTATATGGAAATCAGACCTAACCGATAAAATGAAACGCAGTTTATTCCAGGTAGCGGTCACATCGATACTGCTATATGGATGCACTACATGTACGCTAACAAAACGGCTGGAGAAGAAGCTAGATGGCAATTACACAAGAATGCTGCGTGTAATCCTGAACAAGTCCTGGCAGCAACACCCCACAAGACACCAACTGTACGGCCACCTGCCCCCTATCACGAAAACTATTCAAGTTAGACGAACCAGACATGCACGACACTGCTGGAGAAGCAGAGATGAACTCATAAAAAATGTACTCTTATGGATCCCCACAAAAGCAGGACGACCAGCACGAACGTACATTCAGCAGCTATGTGAGGATACGGGATGTTGTCCTGAAGACCTACGTAGGGCGATGAACGATAGGGAGGAGTGGCAAGAGAGGGTCAGGGATATCCGTGCTACCAGCGCGATATGATGATGATGATATATATATATATACATATATAAACACTTATATATATATATACATATATAGATATATAAACACTTATATATATATATATACATATATATATATATATATATATATATATATATACATATATATATATATAAACACTTATATATATATATATATATACATATATATATAAACACTTATATATATATACATATATATATATATAAACACTTATATATATATATATATACATAAACACTTATATATATATATATATATACATATATATATATATAAACACTTATATATATATATATATATATATATACACATATATATATAAACACTTATATATATATATATACATATATATATATATATTTATAAACATTTATATATATATATATATATATATACACATATATATATATACACACACAAACAGATATATACATATACACGCACGCATGCACGCACGCACACGTGTATAATGTATATATATATATATATATATATATATATACTTATATATCTACACACAGATTTATATTTACACAGTCATATATATTTAAACAAACATAATTACACACACACACACACACACATATATATATATATATATATATATATATATATATATATATATATATATATTCTCAAATATATACCCATACAAACACACATATATATGTACACATACACACACACAAATATATATATATATATATATATATATATATATATATATGCGCAGCTCCTCCACGAAAATATGATGAGTCAGGCTGTCCATTATTTATCGGTATTAAAGTTCGAATTTATGCACGACACCAGGCAGGCTCTGTAGTGACTAAACTCTTAGCTGTTTATTCGATTCTCTGGTAACATCCAACTAAATTTGCCTTCATAAAAAGTAAATAAGTACTTAATAAAGTGAGGCGGGTTTTTTTTTTAATCTTCTTTCGTTTTCATTAATCACTAAAGTATAACATCCCTTCCCTAGCTCCCTTCTAAAACATGTCTTCAGGATGCAGATTTTATACTGAGCGATTTACGCAATAATTTTATATGGGTTTTGTTTAAATTTTTAACACATTGTTTTTTTTTATATCATGAAGTATTTATTTTATTATTCAAATGGTTGTTTATAAATAAAAATATCGATAAAGTCTCTTAACGGAAACGCAGACAGTTGTAGATTTAAGAAAAATGAATTAGTAAATATGGCTGAAGGTAAGATTTTTGGCTTTTGTATGCTTTTTTAAAGTTTTTTTTATACGTTATCCGTTTTTTTTTTTTTAAATAATTTTTTAGACACTCGCAGATATAAATAAACACCTTTTATTTATGCGATAATGTTTTTAAAAAATACATTCAAATAAGAGCAAAGACTTTTTAAACGGAGAAATTAAATTCAAATGAGAGGATTGTGAATTCATACTAAGTCGACATCTAAGTGGACAAAAAACCAGAAAGACAAGTGTCATGGCGAATTATAGCAGGTTAATAACGTTATTTTGGGATATAACTTGTCATGATGAAAATGGTTGAAATCCACTCGAATGTGTATGGTGAGCTCAATCGGCTGGGGCAATAGAATATACCGACTGTATCTCTGTAGAGGGCTAAGCCCCCTCCCAACAAGTGTCTGTATATGACATTAAACAATCTGATGGAAAGGCGCCAAGACTAGAGTTTTTGGGGGTGCGGATTAGCCTTTCGTGGTCATTACTCCAACTCGAATTAGTAGCACTTGATATTTAAACAGCATGCAACCAAATGACTTTGGCTAAATTGATTTGACAGAAATAGAACTGTTTGATCATTTAAGTGTGTGTACAATGTTTGATAAACCCAAACCAACCCCAAAAGGGGGTGTCCTCGTGGTGAAATGGTTAAAGAGATGGACAGCGGAATCGTAGTACGCGAGTTCGTAGTCCAATCGCGCTATTACGTTCACTTTCGGGCAAATACCCTTGGGAAAGGTATGAACCCCCTTATCATCCCAGCTATGGGTTAAATAGTACCACTACTGTTCTTCTAGGAGAATAGCTTTGGCATTAAATAACCTAAAAAGGTTGATATGCGATTAAAACAAAGAAACCAAACCAAACCAACCAAAAAAAAAAAATATTTCAGTTAAAATAACCCAACACAGATTTAATTCCGTAAAAATAACCTGGCTATAGTCATTATTTGTAATTTTTTAACATTTAAACTGTGCAAATATTGATTTCCGTTAAATCGAATTGTTAGAAATTGAACTGTTCGGCCATTTAATTATGTAGAAAAAACGTTGTGTACAAATAAATTAGCTCTAACTCATTTAAAAATGAAATTACCGACAAACTATGAATTTAAAATACATACCTGCCTCCCATCACGAAAACAATCCAAGCTAGATGAACCAGGCATGCAGGACACTGCTGGAGAAGCAAGGACGAGCTCATAAGTGATGGACTCCCATGGATCCCCGCATATAGCCTAGCAAAAGCAGGACTACCAAATCGAACATACATACAGCAGCTATGTGAGGATACGGGATGTAGCCCTGAATGCCTGCCAGAGGCGATGAATGTTAGATAGAAGTGGCAAGAGGGTGTCAGGGATATCCGTGTTAGCGGCACAACATGATTATGATGATGAATATATCTAAACGTTCGACCAAATTATAAGTAATTTTTTTTTCACATTTCTTATTGCCTTTTCTTCTCTTTTCATGTTTTTGTTTTTTCATTTTCTTTGTCGTTTCTTTGGTCTTTCATTTTTTTCTCGTTTTATACTTAGTTTTGTCCTAAATGTTTTTAACTTTTCGTTTTGTTTTCATTAATTTCCATCTGCTGCCGTATGCCACTCCTTAAGAGAAGTTTCATTCTTTGCAGACTGAAGTTTTCTCCTAAATATTTATTCGAATTTTTATATTTTCTATCTATGGTTTTTCATCAGCCCCTGCGCGTATATAAAAAGCCTCTCCAGCTGAGAGACGAAATTTGTCTTTTCTCCATTTTAAAATGAACCTAGCGTCATATCTTTCCCATGCAGAAACTTCAATATTTTATTTTATAAAATATTTTCTTAACAGCGTAATTGCTTTAGACATTATCCAATTTCGTCACTAAATAATCTAAGTTTTAACATTTGCCAAAACCAACGTACCACTTAAACAATATTCTAAAATCATTTTAAATATTCTTTTTGCAGGACATCAAAACAGCTCTCCACAATAAAAAAAAAAAAAACATCAGTACTTTCCTTCAGCGAATATCCAACTTAATCGCGAATGATTCATTTGACGTAATCAAGGTAACGTTGGAAACCCTTCCGCCCGACCAACTTACCAGGATCTTGACTTCTTCAATCGATGACTGCGTGCCTTTATCTTTGGCTCTCAGACACAAGATCAAAATCTCTAATTATCTTTATGAACTTTCCTCTTGTCTAAAGAATCGTGAGAGATTTGACAGCAAGAATAAGGGCGTTCGCCCACTACTTAATGCCATGAGAGCAAGTTGTATGAAGATGATGATCTCTCGAAACGTGGATATCAATGACTACATCGACGGTCCTTATACACCTCTTTTTCATGCCGTTTTAAGCAAGGATATCAGAAATGTGAGATTAATATTATTCCTAGGGGTGATATAAATACACCTTGTTTGAACGGTGTCAGCCCACTGATGTATTCGATCTTTAGCAGCAAAATGTGGAGCTTCTTGCTCTCACAGAACCCGAACCTTAACCATCAAGATGATGACGGCAACACAGTCCTTCACGTCGCCGCTGCGAGAAAGCAAGTTAATCGTGCAAAGCTTCTTATAAACGTAAATGTTGATGTTCGGATAAGAAATAAAGACAGAATGATGCCCTTAATGGTAGCAAGTATTAATTTTAACGATCACACAGTTGTGGACCTTAGTGAACTTAGCGAATACTCTCAAACAGAAAAGATAGAAGCTTTGGAAGTCTTGAGTGCCTGTTTTGTCGGTATTCGGTGTCCGAATATATCATATTGGTTTAAAGCTTTAGAAATGAGGAATACCAGGTTCATTAAAGTCAGTCCCGAAGAATTCCGAAGATTTTAGATTCTTCACGGGAGTTTACCACAAGGGAGGAATTGGAAAGTTTGCAAACAGACCCTCTAAAACTTGCTTTTCAAGGGATTTTAGTTATTGATAGGATCCTAGGGCGAAATAATTTTGTGTATCTACGACAACTATTGCTAACAACAATGATTGCTGAAAACAAAAATAATCTGGAGAAGGTTCAGCATCTAATAAATTATATCCTGCAATATTGTCAGGAAACACCGACTCATATAGTTGCAGATTGTTCGAAACTCTTCCAGAATCTATTCACCAACATATCCTCAAACGACAATCTTGGCGACGTTTTTGAAAACGGCGAATTTGATCTTTTCAAAATCATTGTACGGGCAACGGTAAAGATTTGGCTTTCTATCAAACACAAATATAATAGAACCCTCTTTATTAGCCATTTTGAATACTCTGAACTAGCAGATTCCTTTCTGTATATCACCGCAAAAATCAAGAGTATGAACCTTCCCGAGGATTTCAAAGAACAATTCAACGATGTGGTGGTACAACTGGTAAAAGAAGATATACGATTCATTCACCATCAGTCTCTGCTGCGTCGTATAATTAAGTCAACTGAGACAGAAACTTGGGCCTCAGTAGAGCTCATGGGGTTGTTACTTGAATCCGGCGCCGATATTCAGTCTAAGGACTACTTTCAAAGAACCCCATTGATGTATGCACTTAAATATCGACCTGATGATCATATCCGGGAAATTTTAGAACTCTTTATAGAATACAAATGTCATCTAGATTGTAGAGATAACGAGGGATTTTCTGCTATGGATTTACCGCGCTGGGCAAGCCTGTCGTTTGTTCCAAGATCTTCCCGGAGCTTATGAGGGGGAATTATTAAAAGATCTTTGTGTATTAACCCAAGTAGACGTGATTCTTATTTTAAGTAGGGTTTCATTTCGACAATGATATCAAATTCCTATTCGATTGGATTAAACATTCGAGATCATTTAAAATTATTTTAAAAATACCTGTTAATGATGCACATTTTATACAGTTTCTTTTTCAAATCTAATTTAATTTTTTTCAATTCTTTTTCAATTTATTTACAAAACTTTTTTAATTTTCTGAGAATTGAAAATGTTTTAGAATTTCTAATTTCTTATCTAATTTTTTAAAACCTTTTTTTTTAAATTTCTCCTTTTTTGTGTGTGTATTTCATATTTTCCTGAATTTCATTTTTTTAAATTTCTTTTTTTAAAATTTCTTTTTAATTTTTAATTTTTTCTCATTTCTCTTTAGACTTTTTTTTTAAAATTCGGTTTTTATTTTTTTTTATCTTGAAATTCTTTTAAATTATTTCTTTTATTCTTTATAAATTCCTTTATTTTTTCTTTTTTTTTTTTTTTTAACGTTTTTTTGAATTTGTAAAAAAAAGTTTGTATTCAAATTTAAAAAAAAAAATTAGAAAAAATGTCAACTATTCAACTGAAAGGTACATTAGTAAATTTAAGTATTCACTCTTGATAAAGAACCCGTTGAAGTTTTCCTCTGAGAAGAAAAAAATGCGTATCTTGAGTATCTAATCTATGAAAAATTTGTTAATTTTTCAGCAATGAAAAAAAAATGAAAATATATTTCTTAACTTTCACACACAGACACAAATAAGTTTGCCATTTTCCTTTAATATCGAAAATGAAGAATCTAATATGCGACTATTAAACCATTGGAGGTGCCCGTGGTGTAATGGTTATCGTCGTAGGAAATGGACACGGTGACACGAGTTCAAGTCCTGGACGAGACTGATAGCATTTCACAGAGCACTAATACTCTTGGGAAAGGTATGAATCCAATTATTCTCCCTCCAGCTATGGGTAAATATTCGGGCAGACTGGGTTCTTCAGCCTTGGTGAGGCAACTAGTCTAGGAGAAGGAAAACTCTTAATTAAAACCTGTTAAACTGCGCTTAAAATTTAAAAAAATTGACCTTGTGTCATATCCTGCCCGTGGGATAGGGTAAATAGGCTATTTAAACCTATATTTATTGAATTTTTTTCATCAACTCAAATTAAAGGTTAGTGTAGCAAACCCAGAGACTTTAACTTCATTAATGCAAAATTATCTGTTTTTATTTGGTTTGGTTTCTTTGTTTAATGGCATATCAACTCTTTTTAGGTTATATAATGCCAAAGCTATTCTCCTAGAAAAACAGTAGTGGTACTATTTAACCCATAGCTGGGAGGATAAGGGGTTTCATACCTTTCCCAAGGGTATTTGCCTGAAAGTGAACGTAATAGCGCGACTCTAGTACGAACTCGCGTACTACGATTCTGCAGTCCATTGCTTTAACCATTACACCACAAGAACACCTACCTGTTTTTATTTCAAGGAGATATTCTTCCCTAATCCCGAAAAAAATCATTATCTGCAGTTAGTTGATATAAACTACCTGCTTTATTTTTGAAAGGTTACATGAATATAAATGTAACACTATGTAGGTGGTCCGCCAAGCAGACGATTACTTTGTCTGTTTTGGCGCGAAACCAGACAAAGGGTTTGGACTCGAGATCTCGACGCGACTGGAAGTAGGAAGAGAACGCGAGTAGGGAGTTGGACAAAGGAACTCAGAGAAGGCAGTTGGCGACAGGAGACGTAGAGAGACGGTTGGGAGTCGCCACCGGATATCTGAGAGACCAGTCGCATGAGAGAGAGTCCAGCAGTAGTGAGGGAAGACCAGTCAAGATGGGGCAGCACTCCTCAAGCTTTGTAGAAATTTCGGTAGAAATACACGCTAGCGTTAGTCTACATATGTATAGGGAATGCAGTGTTACATAACTCCTCTTCTTGCACTTGAATTAACCCAAACATATTGTTTGTTTGTTCTTTTTCTCCCACTCCCTTGATTATATTTCTTGTGCTGTAAAGAAATGTGCGATACCCCTATCGGAACCACTAGATGATCACCGGCCAAGATTGAAAGGGTTTCGAAGTTGATGTAACGGGGAGCCGAGTGGGTATTGTCACATAAACAGTTACACAGACGTGAGATAATCAAATGAATGTGATCGAATTCACATATGTATTGGTATTTGGCAAGTTGTAGCTGACAGCAAGAATTTTTCACTCAACTCGCTTTTTTTGTCGTCTTTAAAAAAAAAAAAAAAATTAAAAAAAAAATTACTTTCGAAAATTTGTTCACAATGCTTCACGACGATGTTTCTTGACATAACTGAAGAGGGAGTTGGACTAGGCCCAATGGGACAGACAAACAAAAAGATCCGATTGTTAAAGTCTACTTCCTCTACCACATCATATGAAACTTTTTATTAAGTGAAATATTTGTAAATCGAACTTTGATCGAATTTTTAGATGGAATAGTTAAGGAAATTTTAATGGAATAGTTGACGAAATTTTTGTTTAAAAACTTTTTGGAAATATATATATATATGTATGTGTGTGCCTTATCAGTGGGACTGAAATACTTGTCCATAATCTTTTAACACGTGTTAGACCCATTCCCTGACAAATGAAAGGTCTCCTCAAGTGATATGAAAGAGGTAAAGAAGTAATGTCACGGGAAGACCAAGGAATGGGGACCAGAGATACGAGGCTCATTAAATAAGTTTCCAGACTTTTTTCGTACGGGCACTTGAAACTCTAGTCCCCTTCAAAGTAATCTCCTCCGGCTGCAATGCACTTGTACCGTTCCAACAACATCTGGAAGGCCCCATGGAAGTCCTCTTGTGAGAGCATGTCTATGACCTTTGTCACAGCCTCTTTCATCTCCTCAGTTGTCTCATAACGACAGCCTCTGAGCTTAGGGAATAACCAAAAGTTACTGGGAGCAAGGTCTGGTCTACGGGGAGGGTGATGAACTTTCTTGATGCTCATCTTGGTCAAATAGTCTGTGACAAGGATGGAGTTGTGGACTGATGGAAATGTCACTGACCCGATTTGAAGAGTGCTGGCCTCTTCCGACCGAATCTCTTCCTGAACTCCCTTAAAACTTCAACATTGTCACTCTAACCCTAACCCTTTGGCCAATATACTCTTGTGTATTGACTACTTTACTCCTCCCACACCTCTCATCATCTCTCACAGACTCCCTGGCTTCCTTGAATCTCTTATGCCACTCAAAAACTGATGATCGATTCATGCAAGATACTCCAAAAGCAGTCTGAAGCATTCCGTACGTTTCTGTGGCATTTTTTTCTAAATTTAGAACAGAATTTTATTGCATATCGTTCTTCTAAAGTGTCCTCACATCCAGATTGCATTTTTTAAATTCACCAGCTGTGACAATCAGGCTTTAGTAGGGTGTATTCCAATTGCTGCTGTAGCTGTTCATTTCAAACCTGAAATCATAAAAATTGGTCAGTCATCTCATAGGATGTATAGCAACAACATAGTGAATTTTCAAGAGTCTACGATAATTTTAAATGCCTGTACAAAAGGTCTGGAAGCTTATTGAATGCACCACGTACACACGTGCAGATTGGCAGAGAATTTTTTTTGTTTTTTTTTTAGTTCAGAGATTGAGTAAAAATTAGGCCCCACGAGCCTCTTATCTCCAAAAACATTTATTCAACCTTCTGTGTTATCGCCTTGTTTCTTAGTGGTATCGTCCTTGACATGCATTTAAAATTACAGAGAAAGCAAAGACAACGAAAAGTCAGACAATTGCTATGGATTATATAAATATATCATCAAATCGCGCTGATAGCGTTGATTTCCCCGACACTTCTTCTCTCGATTCGTTTCCATCATTCATCCCCCCGACAGGTCTTCCAAACGACATACTGTGTCCAGACAGCTGATTTAAACAAATTCTTGTTCCTCGGCTAACACTGGGAATGGGTCCATAGAAGAACGTCACTTATGAGTTCGTCCTTGCTTCTCCAGTAGAGTCCTGTGTGTTTTCTTCGTTTTACTCTGATATTTTTTAGATGGGAGCTCAGTAGTCGTACAGCTGTTTCCTGGGTTGTTGTGCTTATACATTAGAAAAGAAATGTTAATTAAATTAATAGAGATTATATACAGAAATTATATATAACAACTTAATGATTTTAAATGCACGTCAACCTCTAAAGGATAAGTTCGTGCGTACGTTGAACATTCATACTAAAAAGAACTTGTCTTGATTTCTTTGTTTAATGACATCAGCTATCTTGGATTATTAAAGCTAAAGCCATCCTCATAGAAAGATCCTCATACAAAAACTCAAAAAATGGTACTTGATGCCGCCTTGCTTAACACTCAGCACTATAAGGTAGGAACCAAGTGTAAAGTGGAGCAATCCAGGGAAAGGAAAAGCGCCCTCCCCTTCACCTTGGTGTAGTAGCTTTGGAAAAGGGAGCCTTCGGGAGCCAACTTTATTTTCTTAATATGTATCAAAATGATTTGGCATTAAATAATCTAATATGTTTAATATCACAAACTTATACATCTGCATGCAGAATCATAACGACACAATAAAGACGAGCGACACATTTCTAAGAAAAAAATATACCTCTCACTTTATTTGAATGGGTTTTGTGTGAGAGGGAGTTGGAAACCGAACAGGACTGCAATATATTGACCCCCCACACTTATGGCCATCAGCTTTTCTTTCCCGTTCTCTTGGGCTGCTCAACCGGGGACCTGGGGTCCCAGCTTCTCTGGGTGCTGGGTTTCTCTACCGCATCTTTCTCCAACTCGTCTGATCCCCAACTCTCAATCGGGGGCCTGGGGGCTCCCTCTGCTGGGTGCTGGCTTTTTCTACCGCATCTTTTCTCCAACTGATTGAATTTCCTGTGCACTGAGTTACATAATAGTTCTATGTCCACCTTCTTCTTGTGGGCGTCACAATTTCGCACTCATTCAACCTGTCCACGGTCAAGGTTATAATCCTGATATTCCTCGACCGGTTGCACCTGTTGTTTACACTGGTTCATTTCCTATTTTGACTGCCCGCCAGGGTCATAGGTCAATATACAATAGAAACAACTATTCATTAGTTTCACACACGGTAACATATATGTATATTTGTTAAAAAAATGGCAATTGCTGACGTCCTTGAAAGATTGAAGTCGCAAAATCGAACTCTTATCAGAACGATTTATAGTAAAAAAATTTCCATGGAACTTTAGACTATGCTTCATCATCATCATCATATCGTGCTGGCAGCACGGATATCCCTGACCCTCTCTCGCCACTCCTCCCTATCGTTCATCGCCCTAGGTAGGTCTTCAGGACAACAACCTGCATCCTCACATAGCTGCTGAATGTACGTTCGTGCTGGTCGTCCTGCTTTTGCGCGGCCGTGTGTGGGGATCCATAAGAGTACATCTCTTATGAGTTCATCTCTGCTTCTCCAGCAATGTCCTGCATGTCTGGTTCGCCTAACTTGAATAGTTTTCGTGATAGGGGGCAGGTGGCCGTACAGTTGGTGTCTTGTGGGGTGTTGCTGCCAGGACTTGTTCAGGATTGCACGCAGCATTCTTGTGTAATTGCCATCTAGTTTCTTCTCCAGCCGTTTTGTTAGCGTCCATGTAGTGCATCCATATAGCAGTATCGATGTGACCGCTGCCTGGAAGAAACTGCGTTTCATTTTATCGGTTAGGTCTGATTTCCATATAGTCGATAGCCTATTGATAGCTGTCCATGCTTTCGTTAACCTCGTTTCGATGTCCTTTTCGGTTGATTCGACGCTGCTTCCTAGGTACGTGAATTTGTCTACTAGTTTAAGAGGGGTTCCTTCTAGAGTGGAGATGTCCCCCGTTTGGTTATAGCACATATATTCCGTTTTGTGTGCATTAACATGGAGGCCTATGCTTGCTGCTGCTCATTCCAGGCTATGCAGAAGTGTTTCGGCTTGGTCAGGTGTATTTGCCAGTATCGCTATGTCATCGGCATAGTCGGCGTCGGTAATTGTTGTTGCGGGGTATCTTCTGCTTCTTTTCTTCGTCAGTTCGAAGCCATTCTCTTTGATTTTGTCAATCGATGTTCTAAGTACGTAGTCTAGACAAATGATAAAGAGATACGGAGCCAGCGTGTCCCCTTGTAGTACTCCTGCTACAATGTCGAAGTATTCTGTGTCTCCATCTGGTGATCGTACTTTTACTTTAGTGTTTCTATAAAGAATCGTTATTGCCGCTACGGTTTCTTTAGGTATGCCGTACGCTAGTAGGATTTGTTCCATCTTTCCTCTGTGAATGGAGTCGAAAGCCTTGGTAAAGTCGACAAATATTAATGTCGCTTGTAGGTTCTTTGCCCGTACACCTTCAAGGATTCTGCGGATGGTTAGTATTTGTGAGGTCGTAGATCTATTTCTTCGGAAGCCATTTTGGTTTTTTCTAAGTATTTTGTCGATTTTGGGTTCTATTCGGTTTCGTAGTAGGGCATTGTAGATTTTGGCAGCTATGGATGTAGGTGTTATGCCTCGGTAGTTTTTGGCTAATCCGAGGTCCCCCTTTTTAGGGAAGGGGAGTATGCATCCCTTCGTCCATCTATCTATCGGATTTTGATTGTATACTGCGTTGCAGTGTCGGAGCAGTATGTCGTCGAATTGTCTGATTTTCCATACTTCCGGGGGAATTTCGTCCAGTCCTGCAGCTTTCCTATTTTTAATTTTTCTGAGAACCGAGTCGAGTTCTCCTTGTGTGAACGGTCCAAGTTTAATGTCTAATTGTTTGCTAATTATTTTGGTGGTTGGTTCATGCGTTATTTTTGGTGGGTTTCCAAGTAAGTTTTCGAAGTGCTGTTTCCACAGTTTTATTCTTTCTTGTTGGTTTGCTGCTTTAAGTTTTGCTTTGGCTGTGTTCTTTCTTCTGCTCACTTCGTTTATTGTTTAAAAAGATTAATGTAAATAGTTTTTCACTATTAAAGTTTGAATACAAGAATTTAATGTCGAAAATTAAATTGACCTGTCAGTTGTGACCGCTGAACACGCTGACTGCACATCTGCAAATTTGGTTACCCCCCCACTAATGAATGTCTTTGGTGTGACATAGAATAAGTTTTGGAGCTTTTGGAAATGGGAACTTCTCGTTCATTAGTCCCAGGTCGACTATGATCCGAAGCGATTGTGCCGTTTAGAATTTCATCTATAAGTTTAATTGAAATAGTCTATCATATACTATACTTGAAGTAGTTCAGCTTAGTGCAAATCATCATTATCATGTCGTACTGGTAGAACGGATATCCCTGACCCTCTCTCGCCATATTTCCCTATCGTTCATCGCCTCTGGCAGGTCTTCTGGACAACACCCCGTATCCTCACATAGTTGCTGAATGTATGTTTGTGCTGGTCGTCCTGCTTTTCCACGGCCATGTGTGGGGGTCCATAGGAGTACATCACTTATGAGTTCGTCCCTGCTTCTCCAGCAGTGTCCTGCATGTCTGGTTCGTCTAACTTGGATAGTTTTCGTGATAGGAGGCAGGTGACCGTAGAGTTGGTGTCTTGAGGGGTGTTGCCGCCAGGACTTGTTCAATATTGCTCGCAACATTCTTGTGTAATTGCCGTCTAGCTTCTTCTCCAGCCGTTTTGTTAGAGTCCATTTAGTGCATCCATATAGCAGTATCGATGCGACCGCTGCCTGGAAGAAACTGCGTTTCATTTTATCGGTTAGGTCTGATCTCCATATAATCGATAGCCTATTGATAGCTGTCCATGCCTTCGTTAACCTCGTGTCGATGTCCTTTTCGGTTGATGAGACAATGCTTCTTAGGTAAGTGAATTTGTCTACTAGTTTAAGAGAGGTTCCGTCTAGAGTGAAGATAGATGATAAATATTAAACAGAATAAATAGTGTGTGATAGCAATACTTAAACTATTTAACTAAGTGATCACAGATGAACTCTGGCTCGCTCAAAATGGTTACCGACAAAATAGTCGCTTCCAAATCACATATATACATGGGTGTGTGAGTAAGTAATATGATGTGGCATTGAATATCCTACGATCTTCTGTCTTAAAGACAATTAAACAAATACAATTAAATTACCTAGCAAAATATGCCCTTTACCGTCAAAAGTATTACGGTGAAGGAATATTATTTTACATTAGGGAGACAAAATAAGAATCTGAATTTCTATATAAAATCATACATGGTATTGTTTTTAATACGTTTCAGTAAAACAATATAAAAATTAATAATCCCGATTACTGATTAAACCCCTTTTTTTAATAAAAAGCAGTTTGCAAATTATCTACACCGTATACTAAGTAAAACTAAACGAACACCCATTATACCTCCAGCTTGTGGAGTAAATAGTAAAATTGCTCTTCGTCAGCAAGGATGACTTTGGAATTAAATAACCCACAACGGTTGATCTGCAATTTGTAGAGTAGAAATGGACCATTTCATTAAATAATCGAAGCTTCCATCGGCAAGCACAGAACTACAGAAATTACCTTTTCTGATAATATAAAAGAGCCTATAAAAGCCTATAAAAGAGAGAGCCTATAAAAGCCTATAAAAGAGAGCCTATAAAAGAGAGAGCCTATAAAAGCCTATAAAAGAGAGAGCCTATAAAAGCCTATAAAAGAGAGCCTATAAAAGAGCGAGAGCCTATAAAAGCCTATAAAAGAGAGCCTATAAAAGAGAGCCTATAAAAGCCTATAAAAGAGAGCCTATAAAAGCCTATAAAAGTGAGAGCCTATAAAAGCCTATAAAAGAGAGAGCCTTTAAAAGCCTATAAAAGAGAGCCTATAAAAGAGAGCCTATAAAAGCCTATAAAAGAGAGCCTATAAAAACCTATAAAAGAGAGAGCCTATAAAAGCCTATAAAAGAGAGATATTTGTATTCGATTAGTACTGAATTTGTACGGACCGGGCAATTGGCCTAAGATGTAGAGTGTTTTTCAATGGCCTGGGAGACGAGGGTTCAATCGCAGGTCAAGTCATACCAAAGACTCAAAAAATGGTATTTGATGCCGCCTGTTTAACACTCAGCATTACAAGGTAAGGACCAAAGGTAAAGTGGAGCAATCCACAGAAAGGAGTAGAGCCATCCCCTACACCTCGGGCTGCCCGTGGTGTCGTCGTTATCGTCGTAGGAAATGGACACGGCGACACGAGTTCAAATCCTGGACGAGACTGATTGCATTTCACATAGCACTAATACCCTTGGGAAAGGTATGAATCCAAGTATTATCCCTCCAGCTATGGGTAAATAGTAGGACAGACTAGGTTCTTCAGCCTTGGTTAGGCAACTAGTCTAGGAGAAGGAAAACTCTGAATTGAAACCTGTTAAACTCCGCTTAGAAATTGACCTTGTGTCATATCCTGCCCGAGCGGAGGGGTTTGGTAAATAGTACCTCGGTGTAGTAGCTATTGAAAAGGGAGCCTTCGGGTATCCCTCGACTAATCTACTTAATTACTAAAAGTAATTAAATGTCAATACTACAACTTTGTTGTGGCTCCTTTACACTGTTAAACGAACAAAAAACTTCATGATATATTTTCGGGGTTTAATTTTTTTTTTACTTCCCTGCTATCTGATTATATTCCATCGTCGACACGACAGTCGTTGGCTGCTAAGCTACATATAAAATAGGTAGAACGAAGAAATTCTCGAAATACGAAAATTACAATCTATTTATGATCAGTGGGTATCACTTGGGATATGAGGGCTAGTGGAAAAAAATCATTATACATTTTTAGAGGTTTGAGTTTTTTTGTTGTTTTTTTTACTTTCTTATTATCTGATTATTTTCCATCGCCGACATTATTCGTTGGTGCTAAGGCTACACTTAAAACAGGTAGAAATAAGAAATTCTAGAAATACGAAAATTTCAATCTATTCATGATGAGTGGATTACTTGGGATATAAGGGCTTGTTAAAAAAAATGTTTATAAAATCATTTTTTCTTTAAATTTTATTCTCCAGTAAAAAAGTTATAGTTATCTTATTCGAGCCAAGAATCGGAAAATAATGCGTTCCTCCTAAATTCTTTTAAACCAAATATTACATGAAAAATTCACTATTTCAAGAGTTTAATAAATACTTTTAATACAATTTACTTTGTAAATTTTACATTCTTTAAACACTTGTGTACGAGTCTTTGTGACGTTTGTCTAATGAAAAGATATTTTTTTATTATAATCTCAGCATCTTTATTACAGTAAGTGTTTTCTTGCAATATTCTTCAAACCCACGTGGCTGTGGCAGTAGAATGTGAATATGACACGAAATAATCTGATGGTAAGGCTCCAGTAAGTTTTGGGCACTGTGGTCAATAAAGAAGTACATGGTGACAGTTTTTTCTAGGACATGAAAAGGGCCCCTTTAGATGGATTTATTTGGAAAAAGGTGCACCTGAAAACTCTGTTTCCTATTGTTAACTCCATAAGCAAAATTTACCTTATTTATGGAGAGGCCCTCATGGATTTCGCTTAAAACAACCATTGACGAGTTGACGTGCCGTTAAAATCAATCGACAAGATAATATTGCAAACTTAATATATTTTTATCATTTCATTAATTTTTTTGTGAAGCTTTACAATATTTTTTTCATTGCGGACACGTGGGGTAACGGATATTGTCTGTAAGGTAAATAACTTCTAAGTGTAAGCATATGGTGGTTGCAGGTTCAATCCTGACAACAAGTAAAAATTTCAAGGATTACTTACAAATCTTGTACCCTTGTACCCTGTTACAGTTAAAGGGATTAGAAAAATGTACCCCACGAATTAAATAAAGGGTTCGGTTCAAAGTTCTTTGTAAGCAAAGAAATGACTAATGTTCAATCGAATTGTTAGGAATAGAACTGTTTGACCTCATAAATGATTGTAAAAGTGACTGATGTCTAATTAAATTGTTGATGATAGGTAGCAATACATGGAGACATTTAATTGTGAGCAAACGAATGAGTAATGTTTAAAAAGATTCTTTGAGTTAAAAAGCAATACATGAAAATTTCTGTGTGTCTAAGTTGAATTATTGTATTTAGATAGCAATACTTAGAAACATTTGACTCTGTACATATGAAGGAATAGTTTTAAATAGAATCGTGTTAAATAGCAATAATGGTAAGCACATTACTGTGTGTAAATAAAAGATTAATATATCTTAGAATTATTAGTGTTAGATTGCAATGATTGAAACCATTTAACTTTGTTGAATTCCTAGCTAAAAACCAGTGCGTTAGCAATTAGATCTAAATTGAAAATTAAATTACCTACAAACTATTAACATTCAAAGCATTTATATTTTAAATGCGTGCGAAAAGACAACTGATGTTATATTGTTCCTGTTACAAGTCCTAGCTATACTAGTGCCTTATCAATTAGATCTAAATTGGAGGTGCCCGTGGTGTAATGGTTATCGTCCCAGGATATGAGCACGGCGATACGAGTTCAATTCCTGGATGAGACTGATTGCATTTCACATAGCACTAATACCTTTGGGAAAGGTATGAATCCAATTATTCTCCCTCCAGCTATGGGTAAATAGTAGGACAGACTAGGTTCTTCAGCCTTGGTGAGGCAACTAGTCTAGGAGAAGGAGAACTCTGAATTCAAACTCCGCTTAAAAAATTGACCTTGTGTCATATCCTGCCCGAGCGGAGGGGTTGGTAAATAGGATTAGATCTAAATTGAAATCAAATTACCTACAAACTATTCAGGTACAAACCATATATATAACCATTTAAATACGCAGGAACAGACAACTGATGTTAAATTGTTCCGGTTACATAACAATACTTGAAATACGTTTATTGTGTTCAACCAAATGGTTAAAAGTAAATAGATTTATCGTAAACGATCGCAACAATTAAAACCATAAATACCTAGAAACAACAGCTTTGACCAGTGTGCAAACAAATTAGATCTAATTTGAAAACCCAATCATTTACATAGTATTTGTGATTAAATCATACGTATGACCATTTAAATGTCCGTGCCCCGGGTTGCGTCATACCAAAGACTTTAAAAATGGTACTTGATACCTCCTTGTTTAACACTCAGCAATATTAGGTACGTATCAAGGGTATGAAGTTGAGCAATCCAGGGAAAGGAGTAGCGCCCCCCCTACAACTTGGTGTAGTAGCTAGTGAAAAGGGAGCCTTCTGGTCGCCATCGACTACGGTCGCCAACATAGCAATCATAGGGATTAGTTAACTCTGTTTAAGCAAATGAATTATTTGGATCTACAAAATATGATTACAGATTATATATATATATATCTTCATCATCATCATCATCATGTGATGCAACTAGCACGGATATCCCTGACCCTCTCTCGCCACTTCTCCCTATCATTCATCGCTTCTTGCAGGTCTTCAGGGCTACATCCCGTATCCTCACACAGCTGCTGTATGTATGTTCGTGCTGGTCTTCCTGCTTCTGCTTGGCCATATGTTGGGGTCCATAGGAGTACATCACTTATGAGTTCGTCCTTGCTTCTCCAGCAGTGTCCTGCGTGTCTGGTTCGTCTAACTTGAATAGTTTTCGTGATGGGAGGCGGGTGGCCGTATAGATGGTGTCTTGTGGGGTGTTGCCACCAGGACTTGTTCAATATTGCTCTCAACATTCTTGTGTAATTGCCGTCTAGCTTTTCCTCCAACCGTTTAGTTAGCGTCCAAGTAGTGCATAGATAATGTTTAAATAATAAAAAAGATAGGATTGATTTGAGGTGTAATGAATAAAAGAAAACAATTGGAAGATACCCTGTGATGTGTACGTACGTTTCAACGGAAGGGTAACTGAATTAATAGGCACGAATATAAATTTTGAATTTAAAATTTTAATTTTAAATTTTGAATTTAATTTAAGATAAGTATTACTGTAATCTTTACGTAAGGTTATCAAAAAATGTTTTAATTCCCTAAATTATTATTAAATCTGGAGTTTTACCTTGAAATGTATTTAGAATTCAAAAATTAAAAAAAAATAATTAACTGAAGATAGTGAGTTTTGAGTATAGGTCAAGGTACATTATAGTGATTCCAACCGATAATAAAAAGAAAAACCGGAAGTGGATAAATGGAGAGGAAACCCTCACCCCTCTTCAACAGCCTCCCACCCTTCCTTTCTGTGTCTAATCTGACTGTAATTATTTTATCCATTAGATCAGAAGAAGTCCTGTTATTTTTGGTGTTATTGATTCATATCAATACCCATAACATAGGGAAATAAATGTATAATCCTAATGTCACCGGTTTTTGTTTTTCTTAAAGACATATATATATATATATATATATATATATATATATGCAAATTTCATTAAACATAATAGACAATTTATGTCTACATATTATCTTCTGGATCCGTTCGAATTCTCGTATTACTTTTATAGTATTTGGGGGGAATTGATTTATGTATTGTCCATAGTTGTATGTATCCCTAGTACTTTCTGTCCGACTTTGGGCCATCATCAAGGGAGGATCTATTACAAAAGTGATGTAACTTTTGTTTTAGCATATTACTACTTTGTAAGGGCGTCTTTACTGTTGGAGATTATGGCGTTTGCTTTTAAATGGAATTCTATAATCAATTCCCCCCGAATACGATAAAAGTAATACGGGAATTCGAACGGATCCAGAAGAAAATATGTAGACATAAAATGTCTATTATGTTTAATGAAATTTGCATTAACGAAGAAATGCTGCCTAAATATATATATATATATATATGTGTGTGTGTGTGTGTGTGTGTGTTGGAAAATTTAACATTAAATAACCTATAAGTGTTGATATGCCATAAAACACAAACAACAACAAACATACAGCTGCTGTTTTGTGGAGTATTGCTTCTTATATCGGTTCAAAAAAGCACTTGACATTCTTGTGTATTTATAATGATCCTATTTACCCAACCCCTCCGCTCGGGCAGGATATGACGTAAGGTCAATTTATTAAACGAAGTTTAGCAGGTTTGAATTATGAGTTTTCCTTCTCCTAGACTAGTTGACTCACCAAGGCTGAAGAACCTAGTCTGCCCTACTATTGTGTATTTATAATGATGTATTAGTTAAGAACGGAACGTAATAACTCGACTGAAGATCGAACTCCCATACTATGATAAAATAGTTCAGTACGCGAGCCACTACGTCAGTGGAGAGCCTATTTATTATAGTGAGGATATATTTTACTCTATTTGGGGTTTATGATTTTATTGAACGCTTGACTCAACCAAATTTGAATTTTTCTCTTTGTTTATATTATCCGGACATTCCCAGGTCGAGTCATACCAAAGACTAAAAAAAAAAAAAATGGTACTTGATGCCTCCTTGCTTAACACTCAGCATTATAAGGTATGCATCAAGGGTAAAGTGGAGCAACCCAGGGAAGGAGTAGCGCCCTCCCATACACCATGGTGTAGTAGCTATCGAAAATGGAACCTTCGGGTCACCCTCGACTATGGTCGCCAACTTTACTTACTTATATTATCCAACCGAGATTCTGCAGATGTTAAAAGTTGTTTTTGAGAAGTAGCCATTTTTATAGCCATCATATCGTTCGAAACGGTTCTATTTCAAGCACTTCAGTTTTGAATTAGTGCGCAGTTTAAGTCTCAAAACAGTTCAATTTCAGGCTATTCAATTTAACATAATGACTTGGTTTAGTTCTATTTGATCCATTGACTGGATCCTATCAGGTTTTACCACTCCAGGCTAAGAGCGATGGCAATGAAGGGGTACTCTGCATTCCCCAAAGCTCCAGAATTACTTGAGCCTCACCATCAGATTGTTTAGCATCATATCTGGGACAGTCGTTGGGGGAGTCTTACCCCTCTACAGTATATTCTACAGTGTATTCTACAGTCCCGGCTGACTGGGCAAGCGTGAAAATTATTTTTAATTGATAGGAATACTTGATACCATATATAAGCATGAAAAATGTTGGTATTAGATAAGAACACATGATACATTATAAGTGAGACAAAATTTTTTGAACTAAATAAAAATATTAGTTGTTTTAATTTCTGAGATGAAGCTCGATGATTTTTATCAGTAAGGGTTTTCGGACTATTGTCTTCATCTTTGTTATTTCCAAAGTTTCGGCCGATATATCCTCCGGACTTCAGATGTTTGTTGAACTTGGGAACCTACACGGAACTTTGAACTACGTCCTTTATTGAATTCATGGGGGTCGTCTGTTCCGATTCCGTTAGCCATATATATATGGTTGGGGCTTTAGAATACACCGACTGAACCTTTGCAGTGGAGTAATAATCCACCAACGAGTGGTCTGTTTATGACACTGAACAATCAGATAGTGAGTTTCCAATGATGCTGGAGCTTTGGGGAATGCGAAGCACCCTTTCATTGCCATCACTCCCAGGTTCACTCAGACATGGAGTAGTAGCACTTGATAGGGCCCTATCCTAGGCTCAAATAGAACTAAACTCCTTATTATGCTAAACAGAATTGTTTGAATTAAAAATGTTTGACAAAATTAAATAGCTTGAAATAGAAATGTTTTTGACTATGAAACTGTGTATTTACATTTAAACTGCGTACTTATGCTAAACTGAATTGTTTGAAATGGAACTTTTTTGTATGTTAAACTGAATTGTTTGAAATGGATTTGTTCTGACATTTAACTGTGTGTAAACAAAATCCTGACTTATACTTAACTTATTTGGTTGAATTAGAACTGTTTTTCTAAACTGAATAGTTTGAAATAGAAGTGTTTTTTGACAATTAAACTGTGTACTTATGCTAAACTAAATTGTTTGACATAGAACTGCTTGGTATTAAATAACCTACAAAGGTTGAGATAGCATGTAAAAAGGTGTAATGGTTATTGTCGTAGGAAATGGACACGACGACAAGAGTTCAAATCCTGGACGAGACTGATTACATTTCACATAGCACTAATACCCTTGGGAAAGGTATGAACCCAATTATTCTCCCTCCAGCTATGGGTAAATAGTAGGACAGACTGTGTTCTTCAGTCTTGGCAACTAGACAAGGAGAAGGAAAACTCTGAATTCAAACCAGTTAAACTCCGCTTAAGAATTGACCTTGTGTCATATCTTGCCCGAGCGGAGGGGTTGGGTAAATATGGATATGACATGAAACCCAAACAACCAACCATATATATATTGTCATCCACGCACACATTGTTTCGTTGTATCACAACTGTTCAGGGTGGTTAGATACGTAGGACGCTTCGAGCTGGGATTGAAACCCACCCAACTTTACGTTAGGCCTTGTATCATACCGTTCAGCCAACAGTCGGCATACATCAGCTCAAGAATCATAAGGCATTATGTATAAAATGTGACGGCAAATTGACTAAAATCCCAAAAACGGGACTTTATTTTCGCACGTGTGAAGACGGGACAGGTTGGCACTTGATCCCTATATAATAAGTCCTCGTTCAGAGTTTTTCTCTCAGGCATATAAGACCTGGCATATTACGTGAGGGATTAATTTAGGGCCAGACCGACCGCCGCTGGCAAGGGGTTCCAAATTTCACTCTATCCACACACCCACCAGGCCGCTTTCCTTCCTTCCCCAAAACAATGGAGGATATGGGCCTATAGGTTTTAGTCGTAATAATATTATATTGTAGTAGTCGGCAACTCCGGTTTCCCGCGTGATATTTTTAAGGAATTAATAGGACAACTCTAAGCAAGATAACATAAGGTGAATAGAAGCCGAAAAGGAAGCATGAGGTAACAATTCGTAGAAGATCTGCAAAGAACAAAGTTCGACCACGTGGTAACATAAAAATACATGAATCCTTTACTGTACAAAGCGATACACTTTCACAGTGTCAAAACATATAACAATTGGACAGTCCATGAATATAAATGTCTTTTCTTGACTTTTGTTTTTCTTCAAATTGAGAGAGAGAGAGAGAGGGTGGTATATAAAGTTTGGGTATAAAGGAGAAATGGCCCCAAAGTTACTTATCTAATTTTTCGACGGGGTTGCACTGGAGAATCTTTCTTCTTTCACGGGCTAATAGACTTTAAGCTATTTTTAACACTGGCTTAAAGAACCTGGGGTCCCTCGTGTCTCAGATATTCTTTTGTCTTCAACCCGGAATACTGGCTATGGTTCGTCTGCCCGCTACGAACCCTGCCAAACAGCTAACTTTCTTACTATCTATTTCCGCTGACGGGGGGGAGCCCAACTTCCGTTTTGGGGTCCCAGCCAATCATTTGGCTTCTCTCTCCCTCCCCTTCCGGTGTCTGGCAACCTGAGGTTACTAAGTACCAACACCTGTTGATATCCCCTCTGTGACCCACATTCTCTCTTAAAGGTCACTTTTTTTACGGGTTTCCACTGTTCATTCCAACGGGAGGATAGTATTAATCTTACCTCTATCGTCTCCGCGGGATATCGCGTGACAAAAGGCAAAATGTAAAGAAACGAAAGCTATTAATAGCTTTCATTTCGTTACATTTGGCCTTTATATATAAGTATGTCATCAAGTCATTAAGATATCAGGCAAAAGAAATAAGAAATTACTTGATGTTTGACTAAAGGGGTCACTGAATTACGAGGTGATTTTCAAGCTGGTGAAGATTTCATTAATATGGACAGCTATCAATAGGCTATCGATCATATGGAAATCAGACTTGACCGATAAAATGAAACGCAGCTTCTTCCAGGCAGTGGTCATATCGATACTGCTCTATGGATGGACTACTTGGACGCTAACTAAACGGCTGGAGAAGAAGCTAGACGGCAATTACACAAGAATGCTGCGAGCAATATTGAACAAGTCCTAAGGCAACACCCCACAAGACACCAACTATACGGCCACCTGCCTCCCATCACGAAAACTATCCAAGTTAGACGAACCAGACATGCAGGACACTGCTGGAAAAGCAGGGACGAGCTCATAAGTGATTTACTCCTATGGACCCCCACATATGGCCGGGCAAAAGCAGGAAGACCGGCATGAACATACATTCAGCAGCTATGTGAGGATACGGGATGTAGCCCTGAAGACCTACCAGAGGCGATGAACGACAGGGAGAAGTGGCGAGAGAGGGTCAGGGATATCCGTACTAGTGGCACGACATGATGCTGATATATTGAAGGTAACGGAAATGTCTTTAAAGCAGTCATAAATTTTTTCTGAAGAAAAAAACTGAGCCATTTTTTTAAATGCTATATCATTTTCACATGATGTTAAGCAGTTGGTCTAAAATTCTCAGCAAGGGAATATATTGTATAGCCATTAGGATCTGAAAAACAACAATATTAAAAACAAATACAACCTCTGTCGTTTTTAGATACGAACGTGTTTATTAATTTCTGGCTTCTGTCCTTGTTGACACGAGGAGAGAGAGAGACACAATTCTTAAGGGCCTAATCTATCCATACTATGCTGAACTTCCCACGCGCGGTGCATCTTGTGATGTTTAAGATCTCAACTCGTCTCTCCCAGTTGAGACCCAACTTATCTGCTTTGATCAGATCCGAAAAACCCAGTCACGCGGTTCAACGGTCAAACGTCAAATCAACTGTCTTTTTTAAAATCTTAAAACGGTATGGTTAGTAAAATGGTAATTCCTGTGTATGGAGTGAGTGAGGGAGAGACTTGCTGTGATTGGATATGCTAATCTCGTGATGAGCCCAGAAGTCTTGGCGCAAAAATCCAAAATCCAGTCAGACAATTCCACCAAACATTCCGCGAAGCGAGGACGCTAAAAGCTATCAGAAAGACAACCATAAGATACCAGATATCTTCTTCAGCGCGCCGGTAAGTCTCTTAAACTCAGCTTTAAACACAGGGAGGACTGTATATAGTTATTAATCGTTTCACGTGTTGATTAATTGTTGTGGTACCCAACCTGCAGATTGTAATGAACTCTTCCCTCTTGCTATCAATATCGGGTGAATATTCATCTCGGGTGAAGTTCTCCCCAGCCTAGGCACCTCTGGTGGTGTAACAGTTACCAAGCTAGACTAGCAAATCTACACGAGTGAGTTCGAGTCTCATTTGGGTGCCCCATTCATTCGGCCTTGTGCCACATCGAAGCAAAGAGCTTTGTAAATTATTAAGTTCTCCCCAGCCTAAAACTTTGGCAGTCAGACTGACGTTCAACCCCTTTTTATCTATGTTGTATTATACTTTCGTTAATATACTTTGTTCCATGTAAACCTGAGTTCACGTCTTTCTTCCGGGCCCTTTACTGGCCCACAACATTAATAGATTATTAGAATTAAACGACGTATTAATTCATTTATTTGTTGCTGTTAGCCTTAGAATTAACCCTATACAAACACAATAAAATTTTCAGGACATCTCTTCCAGGCATGATGTTGTCTACACTCAATTCATTGAAACGGCCGTCCAGCCCTTATTTCTGTCTATTATGTTTATTATGATAGATGATGATTGTCATATCCTTTCTGCGCGGGCGTAAGACAGTACCATCTGACTATAAGAGATACCGAGTAGTTCAAAGTCTTACCAAACTAAGTAAAAAAATATAACTAACGAAAAACCATTACCTTAATTATATAACAAATATATATGAAATGGGTGGGGGTGTAGAATAAAACTGTTTAATCATTTAACTGTGTGAAAACAAATGACTGGTGGTTAATTAAATAGAGATACATAGCAATACTTGGTACAGTTTTACTGAGATAAAAAGAATGAGCTAAGACTCGTTTAAAAATGTTAATAATTTTTTTCTGCAAATCATATATGTCGAATATATATATTTGCCCAGTCAGCTGGGTGGGGGGCTGTAGAATACACTGACTGCACCTCTGCAGAGGGGTAAGACCCCCCTTAACGAGTGTCCTGATATGACACTAAACAATCTGATGGTGAGGTTCCAGCAATGCTGGAGCTTTGGGGAATGCAGAGTACCCCTTCATTGCCATCGCTCCCAGGTCCACTCTGGCCCGGAGTGGTAGCACCTGATAGGTCCCTATCTATGGGGTAAATAGAACTAACAGCATACTTATGCTAAGAGGAATTGAGTATACTGAATAGCTTGAAATAGAAACGTTTTTGACTATTAAACCGTACTTACACTTAAACTGCGTGCTTATGCTCAACTGAATTATTTAAAATAGAACTGTTTTTTCGACATTAAAACTGTATTTACACTTAACTGAATTATTACATATAATTGGTTGAAATGGAAATGTTTTTGACAATTAAACTGTGTACTTATGCTAAACTGAACTGTTTTCAATAGAACAGATTATTTACATAAAAATGGATTTGGCGTTAAATAACCTACAAAGGTTGATATGCCATAAACCAAGCAAACCAAATCAAACCAAACCGAATATATATGTATAAAAAGGATTTGGCATTAAGTAACCTTCAGTGGTTGATATGCTATAAAAGGAAACGAAACCAATCAAAGCAAGGTTGCAAAATCACTTGTAAGGAACGAACTCACGACAGCCTATAGACTCAAAACTCATCAGCCTTTGGTAGACACAATAGTGTTTCACCTATTCCCCCAATATTTAATTCTTTGATCACATCCAACAAATGTTGCTTTATAAAAAGTAGATTATTAATTCAATGACAAAGGCCTTTTTTTTTTTTTTTTGGATTGATCCTATTTCGTTTTCGCCTCTCTAAAGAGAAACATCGATTCTGTTGCTGCCTTTTAAGACTTGTCCTCTGGAACCAGATTTTATACAATATGATTTTATGTTGGGTTTGTTTAAATTTTCAGCACATTGTGATTTTTATACTATAAAATATCTTATTACTTAAGTGTCTGTCTAAAAAAAATATCGAAAAGGTCGCATAACGGAAACGCAGACAGTTCTAGATTTAACAAAATTTAAATGAGTAAATATGGCGGAAGGTAAGTTTCTTCAAAGTCTTCTGTTTTTTTCTTTAAGACTCATTCTCGGATATAAATGAAACTTCCATTATTTCGGCGTATATGTTTCAAAAAAAAAAAAAAAAAAAAAAAAAAGCCTTCAAATTAAAGGAAAGTTTTTTACTCGGAAAGTTTACATTCAAGCGCCAGAATTCTTTCTAAAATAAGTCGACATCTACATGGACAAAGAAACGAAAGACGAATTATAGCCGGTTGATGAAGTTATTTTAGGATATAACTAGTCCCCAAAGCTCCAGCATCACTGGAAACTCACTATCTGATTGTTCAGTGTCAGAAACAGAACACTCGTTGGAGTATTACTCCCTGCAGAGGTTCAGTCGGTGTATTCTAAAGCCCCAACCGACTGGGCAAATATATATATAATTTATATATATATATTATGGCTAACGGAATCAGAACAGACGACCCCCATGAATTCAATCAAGGACGTAGTTCAAAGTTCCGTGTAGGTTCCCAAGTTCAACAAACACCTGAAGTCCGGATGATATAACGGCCGAATCTTTGGAAATGACAAAGATGAAGGCAATAGTCCGAAAACCCCTGATGATAAAAATCAAGCTTCATCTCAGAAATTTTAAACAACTAATTTTTTTTATTTAGTTTAAAAAAATTTTCTCTGACTTATGTATCCTGTACTCTTATCTAATACCAACATTTTTCAAGCTAAAATAACTGATATGTGTATAGTGCACTTAGTCGACTGGGGCAGTAGAATAGACAGACTGTATCTCTGAAGAGATGTAACCCCCCACCTCCAAACGAATGTCCTGTACATGACGTTAAATTGTGAGGCTTCAATGCTGGGAATGCGGAGAATCCCTTCATTGCCATCGCTACCAGGTCCACTCAGGCTTGCTGTGCAAGCACCTGCTAGGGTCCTATCTGTGGTCAACTGGAATTGTTTGACATTTAAACTTTGTACTTAGTACTTAACCGTGTGTGAGCAAGTGCTTGATGTTTAATTGAATTGTTAGTTTTGTACAGCAATCCATAAAGCATTTAACAGTGAGCAAAAAAAAAAAAAAAAAAGATTAATAGTGAATGGATCTATTCGTATTTGATAGAAATAAGTGAAAGATCTTAATTGCGAAAAAAGTGAGATCGTGCTCGTTTTGTTTGGGTTTTATGGCATACCAACCTTTGTAAGGCACCTGGTGGTGTAATGGTTAGCAAGCTAGATTACCTAATCTACACGAGTGAGTTCGAGTCTCATTGGGTAGCCCCATTCATTTGGCCTTGTGCCAAATCGAAGCAAAGAGCTTTGTAAATTCCCATACCAACCTCTGTAGGTTATTTAACGCCAAATCCATTTTTATACAAATAGTTCTCTCAAACAATTCGGTTTAGCAGAAGTACGCAGTTTAAATGTGAGTACAGTTTAATCGTGAAAAACATTACAATATCAAGCTATTCAGATTAGTTAAACAGTTCTAATTCAGTTTAGTATAAGTAGTGTTTTTCTTTACACACAGTTAAATGTCAAAAAACAGTTCCATTTTTAAATAATTCAGTTAAGAATAATCAGTTTAAATGTAAGTACGGTTTAATTGTCAAAAACATTTCTATTTCAAGCTATTCAGTTTAGCATAAGTATGCCGTGAGTTCTATTTAATACATAAATAGGGCCCTATCAGGTGTTACCATGCCGGGCCAGAGTGGACCTGGGAGCGATGGCAATAAAGGGATACTCCGCTTTCCCCAAAGCTCCAGCATTACAGGAACCTCACCATCAGGTTGTTTAGTGTCATATCCAGGGCAGTCGTTGAGTGAGGTCTTGCCTCTCTGCAGAGACACAGTTGGTGAAATCTACAGCCCCAGCCGACTGGACAAGGCTCGTTTTGAAATGTGATCGACAAAATGTGCTTATTTGTCATGAAATAACCAACAACGGTTGATAATGCATTTAACCAACCAATCTGTTTTTTCATTCTCTGATATAAAGAATGCTTCAGTTTTTTGCCGTATGCAAATCCCTAGAAGACGTTTCATACTTCTGCAAATTAAAGCTTCCTCAAATATTTAAACGACTGGACTATATTTTCTATTTACCGTATTTTATCTCCCCAACAAGAATATAAAACTAAGATTGTCATCCTACACTTGAAAATAAAGTTGTGGTTTGTTTGCCCCAGCCGATACTTCAATTTTTATTTTACATAAAAATTTTATCTTAACAATATAATTTTGCTCAGTCCGCTACGGTGGTATAATACACCGACCCTATCTCTGTAGAAGGGTAAGACCCCACCACCACCAACCAGTGTCCTGGGTATGACACTAAACTGATGGTGAGGTTCCAGTAATTCTAGAGCTTTGGGAATGAAGAGCACTCCTTCATTGCCATCGCTTCCAGATCCACTCTCGCCCGGAGTGGGAGCACTTGAGAAGACTCTTATCTCTAGGAACTAAACCGTGGTTTCTTGTCTAAAATGTTTTTGCATTTAAACTGCGTATTTAAGCTCAACTGAATCGTTTAAAATAGAACTGTTTTGACATTTAAACTGCGTACTTATGCTACCCTGAATTATCTGAAATAAAACTGTTTTAACATTAACTCTGTATATTGCCTAGTCGGCTGTAGAATACACCGGCTGCTTCTCTGCAGAGGGGTAAGATGCCCGCCAATGAGTCTTGGATATGACACTAAACGATCTGATGGTGAGGCTCCAGTTATGCAGGAGCTTTGGGGAATGCGGAGTACCCCCTTAATTGCCATCGCTCCCAGATCCACTCTGGCCCGGAATGGTAGCACCCGATAGGGCCCTATCTATGGGCTAAATAGAATTAACTGCATAATTACGCTAAACTGAATTGTTTGAGTAGGAACTGTTTGACTAAACGGAATTGCTAAAAATAGAAATATTTTTTGCTATTAAACTGTACTTAGATTTAAACTGTGTCTTATGCCTAACTGAATTGTTGGAAATGGGACTTGCTAAATTGATTTTTTTTTTTAAATAAAACTATTTGCATAAAAATGGATTTGGCATTAAATATAACAAGATTTAACATGCCACAGAACACATCAATTCAAATTTGTTAAATAATTTTAAATATTCTTTTTACAGGATATCAAAACAAACCTCTCTGCAGAAAAAGCGTTAAGCGATTCCTTCAGCAACTTTTCAACTTAATCATGAACGATTCTTTACACGAGATCAAAGAAATGTTGGAGAACCTTCCACCCAACCAAATCACCAGAATCTTAACGTCAACAATATACGACCACCTGCCTCTCTCTTTGGCTCTTCGGTTCAAGAAGATCGCAATATCTCAGTATTTGTTCCACCTCTCTTCACGTCAGGAGCATCATGAGAGGTTTGACAGCTGGAATAGGGGAATTCACCCCCTTATTAATGCCTTAAAAGTCAATTGTTTCCAGATGATCTTCTATATCTCCCGAAACCTATGGGATATCAACGACTATATCAGCGGCCCTTATACACCTCTATTGTACGCAATTGAAAGCAAGGATATCAGAAATGTGAGATTAATATTACTCTTAGGGGGCGATGTAAATAAAACTTGTTTGAACGGTATCAGTCCACTGATAGCTTCGATCTTAAGCAGCAAAATATGTAGCTTCCTGCTCTCACAGAACGCTGACATTCACCATCAAGATGATGACGGCAACACAGCTCTTCACTTCGCCGCCGCAAACAGACAAATTGAGAGTGCGAAGATACTTATAAACGCCAAGGCTGACGTTCAGATCAGAAATAAAGACAGGATGACACCCTTAATGGTAGCAAGTGTTAATATTAACTATCAAACAGTCCAGGATCTTTGTGAACTTGATGAATATTCTCAAAAAGAAAAGATAGAAGCTTTGGAAATCTTGAGTGCCTGTTTGGTAGGTTGTGGGTGTCCGAATATATCGTACTGGTTTCGAGCTTTAGAAATGAGAAACCCTAGGTTTCCTAAGATTATACACTTTCCAACACAGAATATTTTAGATTTCTCCCAAGAGTTCACCACGAAAGAAGACCTCGAAAGTTTGCAAGCGGACAAGTTAAAACTTGCTTTTCAAGGGATTCTTGTAATTGATAGGATCTTAGGACGAAATAATGTCGTATATCTACGACAACTCCTGCAGACAGCCTTTATTGCAAAAGGCGAAAATATGTTGAAGGTTCAGCAGCTAATCGATTATATCCTGCAATATTGTCAGGTAACATCGGGTTATATAATTTGTTCTTGTTTGCATTACTTAAAGATTCTCTTCACCGAAATCTTCTCAAATGGCAACCCAGGAAATATCTTTGAGAACGGCACATTTGATCTTTTCAAAATCATAGCGAGGGCAACGGCAGAGATGTGGTTTTTAGTCAAAGACAAATTCTATCGAACCCCCTTTTGTGAACATATTCAATTCTCACGACTAGCAGATTACTTTCTGTTTATCGCTGCAAAAATCATGAATATGAAATTTCCCGAGGATTACAAAGGACAATTTAGCGAAGTGGTGGTGCAATTAGTTAAAGAGGATCCACGTTTCATTAACTATCAGTCTCTGCTGCATCGTGCAATTAAGTCGACCAAGACAGAAACGTGGGCCTCGGTAGAGCTTATCCGGTTGCTACTTGAATCCGGCGCCGATATCGACTCCAAGGATTACTTTCAAAGAACCCCACTGATGTATGCTATAATGTACGGATCAGATGATCGAATCCGGGAAATCTTAGAACTGTTGATGGAGTACAAATGTCATCTAGATTTTAGAGATAAAGAGGGATTATCTGCTATGGATTTACCACGTTGGGCAAGCCTGTCGATTCTTCTGAGTCCGTACAGTTTACAGTGTCTAGCAGTAAAAGTTATATTGGATAGTCAAATAGAGTATGAGCGGGCCTTGTCCGAGGAACTTAAAGGGTTCATATGTTTGCACAAGACTTGAGCTACATTTCGATCAGGATTTTATTTCGTCAGTTATACCTGAAATGCTTGTTCGATCGGATTGAATATACAAGATTTCAAAATATTTTTAAAATACTGTTCGTTTTACGCATTTTACATGCTTCATGATTAATTTTTTAAATTAAAAAAACATTTTATTTCTATAATCTCATTTTTATTAAAATTTTTATTTAATTTTTTTTTAATTGCGTGCATGTGACTTTTCTTTCTTTTTTTTTTTTTTTTTTTTTTTTATTATTATTTAAAAAAAAATGCGAATCTATATTAGGCAAATTTTATTTCTTTAACTTGAGCGGGAAGTTTCTGGGGAAAACAATTACAAAATCCTTCCGTATGAGATAGCGTAAAATATTTAGGGTGTAAATATCCCCGAATATTAAAATTACAAGAAAGATGTTAGCGTTTTCAATGTGGAGGTTTCATGGTTTAAAATCTCATTGTGTTCTAGGTTTGTCTCTCTCAAGGAAAAGATTGCGCCTTCAATATGGAAGTTGATATTGCTTAAAATATTGTGTTCTTCGGTCGTCTGCCAATGATATATCGTGAGACTGAAACTTAAAAAATTATATTTAGAACTTAGTGGTCATTAATGAGAACTTGGTCGTAAACGTTAGAAATTATCTTAGCTGATTCAATCGCGTCTTTGTAATTCTTAAACTCCGACATGACATATCCAATATTTTCAGTCCTTCAATTTTAGAGTTGTGAAATCATAGAATAAGGTTTATTTTCATATATATGTCTGTGTTTGTGTACGTACAGAGATGAATAAAATATATATATATATATATATATTGGTGTGTGTGTGTGTGTGTGTGTAACAGAAAATTGTTTAAACGAATACATAAAACACGAATCTACTTATTTGAGCATTTAATGTGGAAGGTTATACAGTTAAATATCTCGATGATATATCTTGTGTTTTAGTTTCGTTTCCCGCTGACGTGTTGTAAGAATGAAACTTTTCCGACGTGGCGGTCAGTTATAAGAACTTGGCCGTAAATATTAGAAATTATCTAAGCAGTTTCAGTTGCGTCTTTGTAATTCTTAAACTCCTGCAACATTACATATCCAATATGCATGTCGAATATGAATTTCAGTTCCTCCATTTAAAAGATTAAGTCAGGATGTGCCCCCACTAAAATAAAAATGGCCGATGAAGGCACTCTTTCATCCGATAATTTCTGAATGTGCTTACAGCCACACGTGGTGTAATGATTAACAAGCGAGACAGGCAGACTATTCGGAAAGAGATAGTCTCACAAGTTACCCTGTACTTCTGGTCATGTGATACGATTGAGCAAAATTAAACCAAGCAGGAAAGACGTAGCTAAAACTTGCTTTAATAAAACGTGAATCATTTGAGAAAAACGTACGTGAGTCATTTAATGAATAAGGGTTTATTTTTATTTTTATTTTTTTAATAGTTTGGAATCAGCTTATAGGAAAATGACTTTAATTTCGTTAACATATTTTAAGGTTATTCAAAATGACGATAAATAAAAACAGAACATCAGGGTTAGAAAGGTTTTGTTTGGTGGTGTTTCTTTGTTTAATGGCAAGTCAACCTTCATGAGTTATTAAACGCCAAAACATCTGTAATAGATAAACAGTAGGGATTCTATTTAACCCTTACCTGTCAGATTATAGTTCTTCTGTTTTTCAAGGATATTCGTCTAAAAGTGAACGTAGTAGCCCGACTGGAGTTCGAACTCGCTTTCTACGAACTCGCATTCCAGCTCATCAGCCACTCTGCGGTAGCTGCAACAGCGGTCTGGACTTATTTATTTATTTTTTTGTGGCTGATAAAAGGTTAAATTTATGTTTAAAAAAAATGTAAGACGTACGTTTAAGTAAACAAAAATCTTAAATGTTTACAAATATGGATTTTCCACTTAAAGAATGAGTTGATAATACAGTCTATGGTGTGGTAAGATACTCTCCGCCAAAAAAGATTTCTTGGCGCAGTAGTCAGCAAAGGATTTCATGCGGATAGTTTCTAAGACCTGCAAGAGCCTCTCTAGACTGATTTATTTTTAAAAAGGCGCATTTGAAAACTGAGCTTCTTAATGTCAACTCAGTAGGCAAAATTTGCCTTATTTAGAGTGGCTGTCATTCAATGATCGCGTTTACCTAATGTCTAGGCATAAAATAACCATTGACGATTTGACATGCCATTAAAATCGAACAAAGTTGACATTGAGCATACCTCCATTAACAATTCATCATACGTATAGATTTCTGAGAGGAAGTTGAATAATTTTTTTCACATGATGGACACGTGATGTACGGATATCGGCATGTGTTTACCTGACTTTAGAAGAAACACAACACAATGGGTTACAAAGCACAAGAATAAAAGATGTAAAATTGATTATAGAAAAAATCCTATACCTTCAAAAACCCGGAAACTAAATTCATAAAGATTTAAGCGGCAAGTAAAAAAAAAAAAAAGTCTACATAATTTAATGTAAAGAAGTATACATGGGATCGACACAAGCCCTCAATACCAGGATAGCACTCCACAAAAAACATTAAAATACCAGAAAATATCTGTCTAAAAATCTATAACAATATAATCACGAGTCATTTCAAACAATGGACGTTTCTCAAAACTAACGACTACACATTACTTCAAATAAAAGAAAAAAAGCATAGATAAATTCAAGCCCAAGCTGATTAAAACTTCAACGACACACGTAGAAACAAACATACGCACATATATATATATATATATATATATATATATATATATATATATATATATATATACTCACAAAATTAACATTACCCAATCGGCTGGAGGTGCAAAATACACCGACTGCATCTCTACCGAGGGGTAAGATATTCCATAACGAATGTTCTAGATATGACACTAAACAATCTGATAGTGAGGTTTCAGTAATGCTGGAGTTTTGGGGAATGCAGAGTACCCCTTCATTGCAATCGTTCCCAGGTCCACCCCAGCCTGGAGTGGTAGCATCTGATAGGATCCTATCTATGGGTCAAATAGAACTAAGCTACGTATTTCTGATTAACTGAATTGTTTGAAATTGAAGTGCTTTTGTATGTAAAACTGATTTCTATGAAATGGAACGGTTTTGAACATCGATGCTGTACGTAGGCTTAACTGACTTGTTTGAACTAGAGCTGTTTGACTTAAATGAATAGCTTGAAATAGAAATGTTTTACTGTTAAACTGTGTACGTATGCTAAATTGAAATGTTTGAAATAGAACTGTTTCTTTGTATAAAAATCGATTTGGCATTAAATAACTGACAAAGGTTGATATGCCATAAACACAAATAAAAATTAGCAACAAACTCTTTAACATAAACTACATACACTAATACGTACGGTGACCAAGAGTGAAACAGCGAAAAACTTTATAGTATTTAAATTATCAAATACTTATTAGGTAAATAAAAAATGCACCCACAAGGGAGAACAGGTGACACACTCTAAAAAATAGAGGGGGAAGAAACATTTTACCCAAACAATGAGCTCTATATAAAACGATACAAAACCTGAAAAAAAATCCGACTAACAAACCTACACGAGTCAGTTCGAGTCTCATTGGGGGCTTCATTCATTCTGCCTTGTGCCACATACAAACAAAAACCTAGGAAACTACTAAATATTTTCGGAAGAAAGCTACAAGCTAGAAACAAACACATATGTCAGAACAAAATTGATAATTCTTGAAAAATAAAAATATTTTATCGGACCTATACATTTTTGAAAATCTAGCTATCCATCCATCTATATATATATATACGCACACATATAAGAGGACTTGGCTTTAAATAACCAATAAGTGTTGACATGCGATAAAACCCAAGTAAACAAACGTGTCGGCTGCAGTTTATATATATTCAAAAATCACGTAGCTTTTTTGTGTATTTAACATTATAGTTTAGTTCGAAAAGGAACTCGCCCCGTCGGCTGGGGCTGTAGAATACCTCTGCAGAGAGTAAACCCCTTCCCCTATTGAGGTTACCTGTTGGCTGTCGGTGGTGATGTTATGAAATAGCCGAGGGATTTCGGTTCATGCCTTTGAGTTTAGTTAGGCTGAGAACCTTTCGGCTCAGCAGATGGGTTGGTTGGGTGTAAGATTGAAGCAGGTGTTAACGCGGGTGCGCGCGAGCGGATGGAGGTGTCACTCAGATGTCATAACAGTCCGAGACGATACTGGGTGACAAGGTGCGGGTGACGTCACGCACCGGAAGCACGCGGAAGTTTGTGTGAGAATTTGAAGAAAGTAAGAGTCGGATTTTAGACGCCAAACGAGAAGGATCAATTTTGGAGCTCGCAGGCGCGAGGCGAACTTGCACCCTATGGGGGGGGCGCTCGAGTTGGGGGCCAAATGAATAAGACAGCATAGAAGATTGTGTCTCTCCTCCTTACGTCGAAACCTTTAACTCAAAGTTAATAAAAAGGTTTCGTACCTGAACAAGAAGTAGTTACGTGTTTTTGAGATTCCTTTGTTCTATCGTAATGAACATTACATGTCTATTTCGCACATGGCCATATTCGTGTATATGGCTACGCAACAGTGACCCTTAATGCTTGAGGATGGGATCCTGGCGGCTGAGTAGTTTTTGATCTGGCAACAAAAGATGTCACCTGACTTGTAACATTCGTCTTTGGATATGACTGGGCTAGATAGTCTGTCGGAGAGGCCTAATCCAAATAGTCGACTGCTCATGTCAGCCCTCTTTCAGCTTTTTGCAAAAATCTGATATAGTGAGCGATGGCTGCGTGATTAGTTATGCTAAGGAAACACTTATACTCCTTCCAGTCGCAGGGTGAGTATTTATCTTTAGAATGAAAATCCATGGACAAAATGAAACTACCATCAGCATGAATATACTAAGTTGGCTTCATGTTACCAAGCGAATGGGTTTTCTAGTTACATCCCCGTCAAGCTCAGTGGGTGATGGAGAGTATTGTCGATGAAATTAATAGTCTTTCTTTATGGGTCTTGAAAATATAAACCAAGTAAAACAAAAAAATAAAAAAATAAAAAGACCCCCTACAAAATCCTCTTCGGAATGTGAAACGTAGAAAAACCAATAAGAGAAATAAAATACACAAGAAACATCTCGTTTCCTGATGCCTGAAACATAGTAGAACAAACACATGAAAAAAGCAAGCCAGATATGCATACGGAGCAAAAAAAAAAAAACAAGGAAAAAGAAGAAACAAAACAAAAACAGGAAGAACTGAACAAACTTATTTATGAAGTTAAAATTCTAATAGAAATAGTAAAAACGATTACAAAAGAGACAGTTAAGGAACACATTTCAAATCCTAGACGAACGTAAGACTCACGACCAAAATCAAAAAATCCATTAAACAAAGAAATGAAAAAAATCCAAACTAAACAAACAAAAAAAAAAAACCTCTAATAAATGAACCGATCCGATTATCCAACACAGTCAGTCCAATGAACATTGAGGACACTGAAGAAACAACCACCCACATCAAAACAGATTTTAAAACTCCAAAAGAGACTTAATAAAAAAAATAAATACCAAAGACAAACCGACAGAAAATAAAACAAATTCTACTAACAAAAAAAATAAATAAATAAAACACAAGCTATAAAATGTAGACCTTGATCAACTTGAAGTACAAAGGAAAAAGAAAAAAAGATCAAAAACAACTCCAAAACCCCCAATAGAAACTAAAACAAATGATAAAATAGAGATCAAATAGAAATTAAAACTGACTCAAAACCCAAAATCTAAAAGCCGGGGTAACTTAAACAGAAAGCATAAGTTCTGATCGGCCAGGCTGCAAGAGTACATAGGAACAAACACAAGAAAAAGAACAACCCTAGTTATCCATACGTAACAAAGAAAGGAAAAAAAGAAAAAGAAGATACAAAATTAAAACAGGAAGAACAGAAGAAACTGATTTATGAAGTAAAAAAAAACACTGTTAAATGAACCGATTTCTTTATCCAGCAGATTCGGCCCAGAGGCCATTGAAGATCTTGATGGAAGCAACCACCCACATCAGAACAGACCCCAAGAGACTCAATAAGAAAATAGATACCAAGGACAAACCAACAGAAAATTAAAAAACAAATCCTACCAAAATATAAATAAATAAAACTGAAGCTATAAAAATGGAACTTGAAAGAATAAAGAGAAAAGAAGGAAATCCAAAACCAAATTCAACCACCGCAAAATAAACTCTAAACAATGTAAAAATATTGAGTAAATGGAAATTAAAACGGACTTAACACCCAAAATCAAAAAACTGGGGTAACTTAAACTGAAAGCATAGACAGCCATTAGCCAGGCTGTAAGAGTACATAGGAACATCAAAATGAAAAGTGAAAGATAGGGAGGCACATTCAAACTACCCCCAACCAAATTCGATCCAGTCCCGTCAGCATCAAAAACAAAGTCACCTATGGTAATAAATAAACTGAGCAATGCTCAGGGATCAACAAAATCCCTACAAAAATCCTATAGTGCAGAAATCATGGATCGTAACAAAGACTGCATTGTTGCCAGCCTCGATCTGGAAGTTATTACAACTTGAAACTATTTAGCTGTGCGCAAACAGATGATCTCAGTCAATTTTATCATTGTTACTTACAAACCATCCACTTAAGAAGGGAAAATGAAACTACTGACTAACTAATCTTCTATATATCATTTATCATATTTACCCAACCCTCCGCTCGGGCAGGATATGACACAAGGTCAATTTTTAAGCGGAGTTTAACGGGTTTGAATTCAGAGTTTTCCTTCTCCTTGACTAGTCGCTTTACCAAGGCTGATGAACCTAGTTTGCCCTACTATTTACCCATAGCTGGAGGGAGATTAATTGGATTCATACCTTTCCCAAGGGTATTAGTGCTATGTGAATTTCAATCAGTCTCGTCCAGGATTTGAACTCGTGTCGCCGTGTCCATTTCCTGCGACGATAACCAAAAACAAAACGGGCGCCTCCATTCTATATATCATTTATATCTGTTTAAATCTGTGCTAAAAATCGCCGATGTTAAATTGTTACTGGTAAATAGCAGTGCTCAAGACCATTTGATTGTTGGTTGGTTTTTATGGCAATTCAACCTTTGTAGGTTATTTAACGCCAAATCCATTTTTATGTGAATAATCAGTTCTATTTCAAACAATTTAGTTTTGCATGAGTACACAGTTCAATCGTCAAAAACATTTCTATTTCAAACTATTCCTTTTATTCAAGCAGTTATATATAACAATTCAGTTTAGTGTAAGTATAGTTTCAATGTCAAAAAACAGTTCTATTTCAAACAATTCAGTTTAGCATAAGCACGCAGTTTAAATGTAAGTACAGTCTAATTATGAAAAACATTTGTTTCTAGCTATTTAGTTTAGTCAAACAATTCAGTTTAGCATGAGTATGTCGTTAGTTCTATTTAGCCCATAGATAGGGCCCTTATCAGGTGCTACCACTCCGGGCCAGAGTGGACCTGGGAGCAGTGGCAATGAAGGGGTACTCCGCTTTTCCCAAAGTTCCAGCATTACTTGAACCTCACCATCATACTGTTTAGTGTCCTATCTAGGACACTCGTTTCGTGGGGGGTCTTACCCCTCTGCAGAGAAGCAGCCGGTGTATTCTACAGCCCCAGCCTGACTGTTTGTAAACAAATGATTAAAAAAAATGAAGAGAATGATATATATTGGATGGAAATATATGAAATCATTTAGCTGTGAATAAAAACAAACTCAAGCCTGTTGAAAAATATTCTTTGTAAAATGTTTTCAAATTATATGAATACGCATTTAACTATGAGCAAACAAATTATTGATGTAGGGTTGAAGTGTTGGTGTTGTGTAGAGATACTTGGGGCCATTTTATTGTGTGCAAGCAGGTGGGCTCTGGCTCTTTTGGAATATTATCTACTGAGTATTCATTTGGAAATCATAGGTTTAATGTGTATAAACGATGTTTGGCATTGAATGGAAGGGTTGATATGCCGTAAGGCCTAACAAACCAACCAAACAAAACCAAAAAAGAGAAAATCTTGAGTCTTCTAAAAAAATCCCATTTTCACCGAAATTTGACCAAACCAAACTTTTCACCAATATATAACCATATATTATTGAATATTCTCATAAAAAGTTGTTTGCGACCATAGTCGAGGATTATCTGAAGGCTCCCTTCTCGATAGCTACTACACTGAGGTGTAGGGGAGGGCGCTACTCCTTTCCTTTCCCTGAAAAGCTCCACTTTACCTTTGATCGCGTACCTTATAATGCTGAGTGTTAAGCAAGGAGGCATCAAGTACTATTTTTTGAATTTTTGGTATGACTCGACCTGGGATTGAACCCAGGTCTATCGTGCCATTTGCGAACACTCTAACTGCTAGGCCAATGTTCGGTTATCGATTAACACTTCTCATAAAAACCCATACCCTATAACTCACAGAGAAGATAAAACCAGCCCAATCTATCTTGGCGTTAAATGACCCACGGAGTTTGGTATGCCGTTAAATAAAACTTAAACTCGAAAGGGAATGTAATAGCTCGACTGGAGTTCGAACTCACTTAATATGATGTCTCAGTCCACTACGTTAACAACTACGACACGGGTAGCTTATTTATTTGTGGGGACTTATTTTACTTCCAGGTTAAGAAGTAGTTTCACTGTATTTGTTTTTAGATTTTTATTCAACGGTTGACTCGTTACTAAATAATAAATAACAAAAACAGAAGTTGGAAATGAAATAGAAATCTTTATACCATTAACAAAGTAAAATACTTGCCAGCGTCGTGGAGAAGGTAAACAACTGCTTTATTTCGTTGTTAAAATACAACGAAGGCACAAGGCCTTGAAGTTTTGGGGGAGAGGAAGGGAGCGGTCTTGCTGTTCTATATATTCTAAGAGGACCTAGCTAGCCACATTCGCCGACCCATTCAGCAGTACAATATACAGCCATTCTTCCATCGTCATGCGCGCTGCAATCACCAAAATACCACATTTGCTCTATGAAAAAGGCCTACTTAAAACCCGAAAGTGATGGATGATTTTATTTATAACTTATGATTTATTTTCAGTGGATATGATGGGAATTGGGAGAAAAACCCCGAAATATATATAAACGAAAAACAAGGAAAAATTCCCCGTTTGGTTGCCCTCCCATCCCCACGTCTATAAAATTGGAGGCCGACTGTTTTCGTCAAGCAACCTCGAATGAGAGAGAAAAAAAAAAGAAAAGTTGAGAACAGTATTTACGCTATTAGTAACGCACCTTACCAAACAGGCGAGTATGGCACAAGGTCTTCTTAAAGGTGGGTCCGTCTCGAAAAATACCTCAGGCCCCGTCTGTTTTTTCGCTAAAATTGGCACCTCAGGCGCCAGGCGATAAACCTAGCCCCTCCAAGGAGGATTAGAGCCTGGGGGACGGCTACTTGAGGCTCGAGGAGGATCGGCTGCATGACATGAATGCTGGGCTTTTCCGGCACCCACATCAGAAAGCCTTGACCGAGTGAAACCTCCCCTGCCCAAGGCAATTGGGATATTTACAGTATTTGTCCCCTGGAAGAGTGTTAATCAAGGTAATTTTTAAAGGAGGGTTCGAGCGCAAGGCCGTTGCCCTGATGCGCCCGGGGGCCCCGTAATTTGGGATATTTACGCTCACCTCACAATCGAACACAGCGTATTTATGTAATATAATGGCCGAGGGATTTCGTTTTATGCCTTTGGGTTTAGTTAGGCTGAGAACCTTTCGGCTCAGTGCATGGGTTACTTAGGTGCAACATTAACACAGGTGTTCACGCGCGTGCGCTGGTGGAGCGGACGTGTCACTCATAAATGTCACAATAGCCCGAGATGGGAAACGGGGCTAGCAAGTGCAAATGACGTCACGCATCGGAAGCGCGCGGAGGATTTTGGGAATTTGAAGAAAGTTAGGAGAGTTGAGACTAGACACGGGACGAGAAGGGTTGACTTTCGCTTCCTCGCGGAGGCCTTCGGCAGGTGTCACACGACATGTGGGGGGGAGATGAAAAGGCCAGAATAGAAAGATTGTGCCCCTCTCTCCTTATGTCGAAAAACCTTTAAACTCAAAGGTAATAAAAAGTTTCGTACCTGAACTAAGAAGTCGTAAGTGTTTTTCGTGTTTCGAGATTCCTATGTTCTATCTATCTATATATATATATATATATACATGAACATTATATGCCCATTTCGCATATCCGAATATGGGTATGGTATATTTATGAGGAATGAGACCTACTCATCAATATTCATAGGTATGACGCATAGAAAAAAGAATGCTTGATACCATTTAACTGGGTGGACTTTTTTTTAATTAGATAAGAATAGTTGATACCATAAGTGTTTGAGAATTTTTTTATTACTTAAGAAACAAATAAATAAATGTAAACATGTGTATTATTATTACTATGTTACTTGTGTATAAAAGATGGGTATTTGATTGGGATACATGATGCCACACAAATGTGTCAACATTTTTTGTATTAGATAAGAATACTTGATACTATAAAACTGTGTGAAAAAGGATTATGATTAATACAAAGAAATAAAAACTCTTTTTAAATTCCCGGATTTGTGTCTGTGAATGTCCAATTTAGAGTTTATATCATCATCATGTCGTGACACTAGCACGGATATCCCTGGCCCTCTCTCGCCAATTCTCCCTATCATTCATCGCCTCCGGCAGGTCTTCAGGGCTACATCCCGTATCCTCACATAGCTGCTGTATGTATGTTCGAGCTGGTCGTCCTGCTTTTGCTTGACCATATGCGGGGATCCATCGGAATACGTCATTTATGAGCTCGTCCTTGCTTCTCCAGCAGTGTCCTGCGTGTCTGGTTCGCCTAGCTTCGATAGTTTTCGTGATGGGAGGCAGGTGGCCGTATTGTTGGTGCCTTGTTGAGTGTTGCCGCCAGGACTTGTTCAATATTGCTCGCAGCGTTCTTATGTAATTGCCGTCCAGCTTCTTCTCCAGCCGTTTAGTTAGCGTCCAAGTAGTGCATCCATACAGCAGTATCGATACGACCGTTGCCTGGAAGAAACTGTGTTTCATTTTATCGGTCAGGTCAGATCTCCATATGATCGATAGCCTATCGATAGCTGACCATGCCTTCGTTAGCAGCGTGTCGATGTCCTTTTCGGTTGATGAGACACTGCTTCCTGGGAAGGTGAACTTGTCTACCAGTTTCAGATAGGTTCCGTCTAGTGTGGAAATATTGCCTGTTTGATTATACCACATATAATAAGTTTTGTGTGCATTGACATGAAGGCCAACGGGGTGTCCTCAGGATGTAATGGTTAAAGCGCTAGACAGCGGAATCATAGTTAGTGAGTTCGAATACCAGTCGCGCTATTGTTATATAATTAAGGAATGATGTTTTTATATTAACCATTTTTCGTTAGTTATATTTCATCATTCAGTTTGGTAAGGCTTGGAACCACTTAGTCCAGGTGCATAGTTAGATGGTGCAGTCTTACACCCGCGCGGAAAGGATATGACAAACATCATTTGTCATAATAAACCCCCAGACAGGAAATGGGGCTGGAGTGTGGATGACGTCAGGCCCAGAAGAGATAGTCCTGAGAATTTGAGGATTTTGAAAAGATGGAGTTGGATTTTGACCATTGAAAGATGGAGTTGGGTTTTGACCATTGAAAGATGGAGTTGGATTTTGACCATTGAAAGATGGAGTTGGATTTTGACCATTGAAAGATGGAGTTGGGTTTTGACCATTGAAAGATGGAGTTGGATTTTGACCATTGAAAGATGGAGTTGGATTTTGACCATTGAAAGATGTAGTTGGGTTTTGACCATTGAAAGATGTAGTTGGATTTTGACCATTGAAAGATGGAGTTGGATTTTGACCATTGAAAGATGGAGTTGGATTTTGACCATTGAAAGATGGAGTTGGATTTTGACCATTGAAAGATGGAGTTGGATTTTGACCATTGAAAGATGGAGTTGGATTTTGACCATTGAAAGATGTAGTTGGATTTTGACCATTGAAAGATGGAGTTGGATTTTGACCATTGAAAGATGGAGTTGGATTTTGACCATTGAAAGATGTAGTTGGGTTTTGACCATTGAAAGATGTAGTTGGATTTTGACCATTGAAAGATGGAGTTGGGTTTTTCGGATCTCAACCTGCAGAGATGAATTGAGATCTTAAAAATCACAATATGAAACGACAAAGTCTACCTGTGTTTATATATGTATATATATTAACATTAATGTACGATGGGTTCTGATTGGATTTTATGTACCGAGGTGAATGTTTATTATATATCCCAAATAGTAATGGCCCTCTTAGCTCTAGCATACAAAAAAGGCTTATAAGGGCCTTTAAGTTTTTGGGATTTAAGATAGAAATCTCATCAAATATTAAAATAATCAATTTCTTGGATGTGACTTTAGATCTATCAAATAATTCTTATAAACCTTTCATAAAATCCAACCAGAACCCATCGTACATTAATGTTAATTCAAATCACCCTAAAAACATAATAAAGCAAATCCCTAAAGCAGTAAATTTAAGAATAGGTAAGCTATCTGCAAATGAAAAGATTTTCAGAGAGAGTAGTAAAAGATATATAGATGCCCTTAAAAATAGTGGTTTTAAGGAGGATTTTAGGTATTTAAAAGAAAATATAACAAATGAAATTACAAAAGAAAATAATAATTACGATCAAAAAAATAAAAATAGAAAAAGGAAAATTATATGGTTTAACCCCCCTTTTTGTAAACTAGCAAATATAGATGTAGGTAAATATTTTTTGAGACTGATAGATAAACATTTTAAACAAGATAATATATTACATAAAATAATTAATAGGAAAACCTTGAAAATAAGTTATTCTTGCACTAAAATATTTCTCAAATAATAAATAGTCATAATGAATTAATTAATAAATTTCATAACCGAGTAAATAATAATAATATTAATAGTAAAAAAATAGAATGTGATTGTAAATCTCGAAGTGATTATCCAATGAATGGTTTGTGTAATTTAGATAACGTAGTATATCAAGCTATTATTTATCCAAAAGAGGACATAAGTGATAAGAAATATTATATTGGTGTTTTACCTACTAATTTTAAAAAGAGGTATGGAAATCATAAATTTTCCTTCTCCCATGAGCATCAAAAAAATCAAACTGCTCTATCAAAACATTTTTGGGGATTAAAAAATAAAGGGTTAACCCCTGACATTCAATGGTCCATATTGAAAAGATCTAGTACCCCAAAATCTTTCGATAGTAGGTGCAATCTGTGTCTTGAAGAAAAAATCCACATTTTGCTTTTTCCTGAGCCAAAAAAATCATTAAATAAGAGAAATGAACTAATGGCTAGGTGTAGACATAGGGCCAAATTTAAACTATAAATAATTAAACAAAAAAAGTTTAAAAAAAAAAAAAGCATGGAGTTATTTTTGAGAATTAGAGTTAGTTTTGAGAATAAATAAAATAAATTGTTAGATAGAAAATTGTGAAAAAGCATATAAAACATACGTACTACGCATAAAAAGTGGAACTGATTAATGCTTTCTAAATAGTTTTGAAATTTTAAAATATATTAAGTAAATTAAATATTTGTTTTTATTTTAATATATCTATTACTGCATCTTTACGTGAGATTATTAATTAAAGTTTAAATCTAATTAAAAATATCTGTAATTTAAGTCTAAATGTAAATTTTTTTTTAAATTATTAATTTTAAAAATTTTTTAAAAAATAAATTTACTACATTGCTAACCGAAATTTAAATTTAAAACGGAAGTGGGCTTAATGAAGAGGTAACTCTTCTATCCCCTCCCACTCTTCTATCCCCCCACTCTTCTATCCCTCCCATTCTTATGTATCTATTCTAGTTTTTTTTATCAAAAAGATCTGAAGAAGTCCTGTTAATTTTTTTTCGTGTTTTTGGAAATTTCAAAAATGCGTAAGAGGATGTGTGATTGGTTTCGTTGATTTTTCTTAAAGTATATATATATATATATATATATTATTGGAATAAATGTAAATCATGTATGAGATAACCATTAGTTATACGATCTTAGTCTGATTGGAAAATCCCACCTGCTAAGAAAAAAAACCCTACAAGAGCGCAAAATTGGGAGAGATTGACCAGTAGATTAATTCCCCCCTGTTTCTTAATCGTTCTAACCCCTAACATTTTGACCCCCTCTGCCCATGCCTATGAATAAAATAATTTGTAATTTGATTTCCACTTTTAGTCTTATTTTTATGTTTATTTTTATTTATTTATTTATTTCTAATTTTTATTTATTATTTATTTGTTAAATTCTTTTATTTTATCTTCTAAATACCAACTGTAACTCCACATTTGCTACTCCGTGACAAGAGAGAAACATGTAAATAGTCATCTGACGAGACGGAGAGTATTGTAATATTCTCCGCCGAAATAAATTTATTATGACGACTTAACTGAGTTTGAGTTTCCATCGAATTTTACTATATATATATATATATATATAGTACAATTAAATGGAGACGCAAACTCGGTAAAGCCGTCATAATAAATTTAGATTAATTCCACTCCTGTTTCTTAATCGTTCTAACATATAACATGTTAACCCTATCTCCTTACGCCTACGAATGAAAGACTTTGTAACTTTGTAATTTGATTTCCACCTTAGGTTTTTTTTGCTTTTTTCTGATTTATTTATTTATTTATTTTTATTTTTTTTAATTACCTCATTTTTTCTTCTGAACACGAACTGTAACTTCACATTCGCGTCTCTGCGACAGGACAGAGCATGTAAAAGAGTCATCTGACGAGACGGAGAATATACCAACAATATTCTCCGCCGAAATAAATTTATTATGACGGCTTAACCGAGTTTGAGTCTCCATTGTCTTAATTGTACTATATACGCTCTGAATTTGAATTTTGTTATACCCCAGCGAATAAATAGGGAACTAACAATAGCCATACATTGAGCACTCTCATAGATTTATATGATTACCCTCATATATTCTATGTAAAGAATAATCCACACCTACTGTCCTTGGACACTGACTGGATAATATATATATATATATATATATATATATATATATATATATATATATATATATATATATATATATAAAGGATTTGGTATTAAATAACCTGAAATGGATGATATACTATAAAACCAAACCAAACTAATAAAATCAAAGTAAAGAGTTGGTAAGTATCGAACTCACGACAGCATGAGGACTCATTACTCATCAGCCATTGGTAAACATTTGAGTGAGTCACGCGTTACCCCGCCCCGCTTAGTTGAATTTTTGATCACGTCCAATAAATTTTGCCTTTATAAATAGTAGTTATGTACATAGAAAACAAGGGCCTTTTTTGTTTTTTAATATTATTTCGTTTTCATTCCACTATAGAGTAACGGCGGTATCGTTGCTGCCTTTAAGACATGTCTTCTGAGATCAGATTTTATACTGAACTATTTACGCATTGATTTTATTGGTGTTTACATTAAGCTTTTTACCCATTGTGATTATAATACCATAAAATATTTTTAATTACTTTATTTGTAGTCTATAAAAATATCGAAAAAGTCTCAACGGAAACGAAGATTTAAGAAAAAGTAAATATGGCTGAAGGTAAGTTTCTTTGCTGTTTGTTTTCATGTGATATATATATATATATTTTTGTGTCAACTTTTAAGACGCCTTCTCGTAATGTTATCTGTCAGTCGACACTCAAGTGGAAGACTAGCTATGGCGAATTTTTAGCAGGTTGATGTTATTTTAACATCTGAGTCATGATGCAAATGACAGAAACTTGCTCGTATCTTGATGGTGAGCCCAGTCAGATGGGGCTGTCAAATAGTATCTCTACAGAGGGAGTTAATCCCGCTTTCTCAAGGAGTGTCCTGTAAATGGCACGAAACTGATTGCGACACTCCAGGGCCTAAGTTTTAAAGAATGTTTATTTACTACATGACCCCTGATAGCTGATCCACTCGGATTGGGAGGACTTAATATAGTCCGCTCTGTTTTAAGTAAAGCTATTTGACATTTAAACGCTATGCAGAATTTGACTCGGCTAAACTGAATTGCCAGATATAGAAATTTGTCTTTTAATGTCAAATGTAATAATTAATGTTGATTAACTCTTGAAACTATCTCGCTGAAGAATTGGTTCCACATAATACTCGGAAACATTTGACTGCAATTTCAACAGTAAATGGTAGGTCTCTGATTCTAGTTAAGTTCACCTACCTCTGAAACAGTCTCAACACGCGACTAGCAAAGGTATGGACGTTAACTAAACGTATAGGGGGGGAAGTTTGACGGCAACTACACAATGCTGGGAGAAATATTTAAAAATCCTGGAGGCAATACCCAACAGAGCAACAGCTGTAAGGCCACTTACCACCCATCACGAAAACTATCCAAGTTAGACGAACCAGACATACGGAACACTTCTGGAGAAGTAAAGACGAACTCGCTCACAAGTGACATGCTCTTGTGGGCCCCTTCACATGGACGAGTAATGGCTGGACGACCCGCTAGAACCGATCTACAACTCTCTGCAGATAAAGCTTTGAAGAGCAATGGACACGGGTGGCGAGATAGGGTCAGATGCGTGCTGGCAGCGTGACATCATGAATCGTGTTCAATAGAACTAATAGTAAATAGAAGACATTTAACTGTGTAGAAAAAATCGTAACACTTGGTGTGTAAATAGATAAATTGCAACTAATTTAAAAATTACTAACAAGCTATTTACTTGCAAAGCAGGTTCAGATATCTATTTGAATGATTTCAAAAATATCATTGTTACTATTACACAACTAAACAACGGTTTAACTGTGTGCAAAATGCTTAATAGCAAAGAATAATTCGTGTTAGGTAGAAATACTGGACAATTTAATTCGGCAAATGAGCGTAAAATTGAAACTTGTCATGAGTCAAATCATTTAAAATGTCGACAAAGGATTTGGAATTTCATAACATTCAAAGCTTGCTTTGTCAAAAAACGGAACCAAATCAATAATTTGATAATCCTTTTGCCCAGTCGGCTGGGGCTGTAGAATACACCGACTGTTTCTCTGCAGAGGGGTAAGATCCCCCCCCCCCAACGAGTATCCTGGATATGATACTAAACAGTCTGATGGTGAGGTTCCAGCAATGCTGGAGCTTTGGGGAATGCGGAGTACCCCTTCATTGCTATCGCTCCCAGGTCCACTCTGGCCCGGAGTGGTAGCACCTGATAGGGCCCTATCTATGGGTTAAATAGAACTAACAGCATACTTATGCTAAAATGAATTGAGTAAGCTGAATGGCTTGAAATAGAAACGTTTTTGAAAATTAAACCGTACTTACACTTGAACTGCGTGCTTATGCTTGACTGAATTGTTTCAAATAGAACTGTTTTTCGACATTAAAACTGTATTTACACTTAACTGATTTATTACATATAACTGCTTGAATAGTTTGAAATGGAAATGTTTTTGACAATTAAACTGTGTACTTATGCTAAACTGAAGTTTTCAATAGAACAGATTATTTACATAAAAATGGATTTGGCGTTAAATAACCAACAAAGGTTGATATGCCATAAAACCAAACCATGATAATCCTCTTAAAAGATGTTTTAGCTTCGGGTAACCATTCTAAGTTAAAACTCCTAAACATACTCTGAACCCATAGTAGCTTAAATATTTATTCGTGCTTCCCACCAATCCTGACTTGACACTGGTCTTTTTTTTTTCTTTTATCATAGGGTAAATTTTGGTTTCTTTTAATTTTATTTCATTGCTAATAGTACAATGAAGGCACAAGGCCTTGGAGTTCAGGGGGAAGGGAGCGGTCTTGCTTGTCTATGTAGTCTAAGGGAACCTAGCTAGCCACATTCGCCGACCCATTCAACAGTACAATATACAATCGTTCATCTGTCGCTATGCGCGTAGCAACCACCCAAATACCAAATTTGCTCTATGAAAAAAGACCTACTTAAAACCCTAAAAGTAGTGAATGATTTTATTTATGACTTATTTACAGTGACTTTGTATGATGGGAATGGGAGAAAAACCCCGAAATATCTACAGAGCGAAAACAAAGGGAAAAAATTCAGTTTGTAATACTTGTAACTAATTCATGAGTCAAAGAAATGGTTAATATCGAATAGGATTATTATTGTTGGATATTAAAAATTGCTGCTATTAAATATGTGGAAATAATAGTAATACTAGTATTCACACAAACTAGCTTTGTCAATTAAAATGAAATTAGCAACATAATCTTCACTAAGACACATGTAAGTAAAGTTGGCGACCTGAAAGCTCCATTTTTCAATAGCTACTACACCGAGATATAGGGGAGCGTACTACTCCTTTCCTTAGATTGTTCTATTTTACCACTGATACGTACCTTTTTATTGCCGAGTGATTTTTTTAAAGTCTTTCGTTTGACGTGACCTGGGATTGAACCCAGGTCTCCCGGACCATTGGTGACCACTTTGCCAGTATATCAATTAAATTGAGTGCAAAAATGTTACTGTTATATATCGGAACATAAAACCATTTAACTTTGAAATGGTTATTTACTGTTTCTTTGTACACTTAACATTAACCATTACTTTACATTTACTTGAGCAGTTCTATTTGATCGAGTAGGACTCTCTCAGATAGTATACTTTTGTGTAAGTCGACATGGGAGTACTTGCAATGAATTAATATGGCTTTTCATCTCTTAATTGTTACTGCCTGCTACGACCCGATCAACGGGTCAAACTGAACTGTTCAGTCCTCTTAGAAAAAATAGTCAGGCTCCCTTTTCGATAGCTACAACACCGAGGTGTAGGGGAGGGCGCTACTCCTCAATTGCTCCACTTTGCCCTTGATACCTACCTTATGCTGATTGTTAAGCAATGCGGTATCAAGTGTTTGTTTTTTTGTTTTTTTTTAACTTTGGTCTTACTCTACCTGGGCTTGAAACCCGGGCCATTGACATTGGCCAAATGAGTAGTGTTGAGAGAGACTGGAGTTCACAAGTCAAGTCATATCAAAGACTCAAATGGTACTTGATACCGCTTTAATGAAGGGTAAAGTGGAGCAATCCAGGGAATATATATGGTTTGGCATGAAGTAACCCGCAAGGGTTGATATGCTTGAACATGCCACCTGTAATTTTTTAATTTTTTAAAATGGCCCAGTTAGCTGGGGCTGCGGATTACTTCGACTGTACCCCTGCAAAGGGGGGAAATTATATCAAGGGGTATCCTGGTTTTATTTACATTTAAATGGTAGGCACAAGGCCTTAAGTTTTTTGGAGAGGGGAAGGGAGCGGTCATGCTGTTCTATATGTTCTACGGGACCTAGCTAGCCACATTCGCCGACCCATTCAGCAATACAATATATAACCATTCATCCGTCGCCATATGCTCAACAATCACCAAAATACCACATGTACTCTGAGAGAAGCCTACTTAAAACCCGAAAGTGATGGACGATTTTTATTCATGATTTATATACAATGATCGTGATGGGAATGGAGAAAACCCCGAAATAAACGAAAAACAAGGAAATTCCCCGTTTGGTTGCCCTCCCATTCAACAAGTATCCTGGTATATGACATTAAACTGGTGGGGCTCCAGTAATCATTTCGCTTTGGTGAATGCACAGTACATCTTTGTCATCACTACCAGGTCCACTTGGGTCTTATGGGTAAAATAGAACTTTGATATTTAAACTGTATCTATGCAAAACTGAGTAGTTTGAAATAGAACTGTTTTTACGTTTAACAGTGTGTGGGCAAATGACTGTTATTTTTATTTTTTTAATTGTTGGTGTTAAATAGCAATACTTAATCATTTAATCTTGACGGAAAAAAAATGGGTCCTGGTTCGTCTTAAAATGTTTACTACAAAATGTTTTTAGTAATCGTGTATTTTGTTTTTGCTTTTCGTTTTATTTTTTAATTTATTTTGTATTTCTTCAGATTTGAATCTCTCTATGTCTATTCACATTTTTTTTTATTCATAACATTTTATGTGCAACAACTCTGTATATAAAACCCTCTCAGTTGAATGACAAAGCTTTTTTTCTTTTAAATGAACCTTTTTAATCACATTTTTTTCTAATTATTCATTTGGATTATCTCTAAAGCAATCACGTGACTTAGCTAGATTCAACATGCCCCCCCCGATCAAAGAACCACACGAATAGGAGTGTCTAAAATCATGTTAATTTTTTATTCCAGGAAATCTAAGCATAACGTTCACCCAGGGTTTCCGTCAGTTACTTCACAACTTCATCGTGAGCAACAATTTAGACGCGGTCCAGAAAATGATTGAAAAACTTCCGCCTGACCAATGCAGAAGACTAATGACTTCCACAATATATCACCGCCTGCCATTTACTTTGGCTCTCGAGCACAAGAAAATGGAAATAGCTTGGTATTTTTTCTGCCTCTCTTCACGTCTGAAACTTCACGTGAGGTCTGAAAGCTGGAATAACGGAATTCACCCCTTAATTTATGCCCTGAAAACCAATTGTTTCCGAATGGTCTTCCGAATCTCTCGAAACCTGAGCGATATCAACAGCTGCATTTGCGGCCCTTATACACCGATATTTCACGCAATTGACAGTGGAAATATTATATATGTGAGATTAATATTATTCCTCGGGGGTGATATTAATAAACCTCATTTGAACGGTGTCACCCCACTGATATTTTCGATCTTCAGCAGCAAAATATGCAGCTTCCTGCTCTCGCAGAACGCTAAAATTAACCATCAAGATAATGACGGCAACACTGCCCTTCACCTTGCCGCTGCAAACGATCGCATTGAATGTGCGAAGATTCTTATTGACGCAGATGTGGATGTTCGGATCAGAAATAAAGCCGGGATGATGCCTTTAATGGTAGCAAGTATTAATATAAACCACAAGACGGTTATGGACCTTTGCGAACTTAGTGAGTACTCTCAAATAGAAAAGATAGAAGCTTTAGAAGTTTTGAGTGCATGTTATATAGGTTATGGGTTTACTTATAAATCATATTGGTTTCAATCTTTACAAATGAGAGCCGACAAGTTTCCTAAGAGTACGGAGTATCCTACTCAAAAACTTCTAGATTTTTCAAAGGAGTTCCGCACGAAAAAGGAATTGGAAAGATTAAAAAAAGACCAGTTAAAACTTGCTTTTCAAGGGGTCCTAGTTATTGAAAGGATCCTCGGTCGAAACAGTTTTGTATATCTTCGACTACTTTTGCAAACAACGTTGATTGCAAAAGCCGAAAATAAATTGGAGAAGTTTCAGCAGCTAATCGATTATATCGTAGAATATTGTCAGGAAGCACCGGTTCTTATAATTAGTCATTGTTCTGAAGTCTTTTCTAAACTCTTTACCGAAATATTCTCCAACGACAATCCAGGAAATATCTTTGAGAACGGCGTATTTGCGCTTTACAAAATCATTTCACGGGCAACGAAAGAGATGTGGCTTTTTGTCAAAGATCCATTCTATCAAACACCCTTTATTGAACATGCTCAATACTCGCGACTAGCTGATACCTTTCTCTATATCACCGCAAAAATTAGGAATATGAACCTTCCCGAGGATCACGCAGGGCAATTTAGAGATGTGGTGGCACAATTGGTGAAAGAGGATATACTATTCATTCACTACCACTCTCTACTGCATCGTGCAGTTAAGTCAGCAGAGAAAGAAACTTGGCCCTCGGTAGAGCTCATTCGGTTGCTACTTGAATCCGGTGCCAATGTTAACTCCGTGGATTTCTTTAAAAAAACTCCAGTCATGTACGCTCTGATGTACGAATCGGATCATACCCGGGCAATTATAGAACTGTTTCAAGAGTACAATTGTAATCTTGATTGTAAAGATAACGAAGGATTTACTACTAGAGATTTTCCAAACTGGGCAAAGCAGTCGATTCTTCCAAGGAATTCGCGCGGGTAACAGTGTCTTGTAGTAGAAATTATATTGTATTGTAAGACCTTTGAAGCGGGGACTTTGTCCAACAGACGAAAAGTCTTCATACATTTGCAGAGGTAGACTTGTGCCACATTTTGATCGGGATTTCATTTCAACAGTTATATATCAAATGCTTGTTTGATCGGATTCAAAATCCAAGCTTATTTCAAAATATCTTGAAAATATCTATTCGTTTTATGCATTTTGCTTCTTTTGATATCTGATTTTTAAAATATTAAATTTTTAAAATTTTACTTTTTAATTTATACTTAATCATTTTTTTCGAAAAAATTATTTCCAAATTTTTTTCAAATTCGTTTGAAAATTTGGTTTATTTCATTTTTATTTTTTAATAGGAATAAATTAAAAAATACTATTCAGCCGTAATGAACATTTAGACAATTCGATTCACTCTTAATCATCTAGAAAAAATGTTGCGCGTCTAGAAAAGCTCACCCATTAAAATTCAATTTTTGGCATGAACAAAAACGTAAAATAAAAATGAAATTCTGACTCTCCGATAAGTTTGTCATTTCCCGCCCCCACTTTTTAAAAACTTATTTTGTTGCGTGTTTTTTTTTTATCGGTTAATTTCCAAGTTGAATCTACCAAGAGACAATTGAACTAAGCTTATTGAAATTCTTTTATTCAAAATCTCTAAAACGTAGTTATGGTTGACTTAGTGAAGCAAATCTAGGCTTATCTTAATACCGCTAAATTATTTTTTATTACTAGGCTCTTCTGGACACCCTCCGAAACAAATTCTTTTCAGCGCTTAGTTATAATAGGAAATGCCTGCTTTCTTTCCTTAAAAGGTTATCTAGAATAGAACAGTTACACGAATATGAAAATGATCGAATTTACCCTTTGTATTGCTGTTTTGTGTTTGCTGACGGCCAGAATTTTTTACTTAGCTCTGTTTGTCTTTAAAAAGATCATTTTCTTGTAAAGATAATGTACAATCCTTCACAACGTCTTGCAGTAGAAATTATATTGAATAGTCAGACTATGAAGCGGGGGCTTTATCCAATGGACGAAAAGTCTTCATATATTTGCACAGGTAGCCTTGTGCCACTTTTTAATCGAGATTTCAATTCGACAGTTATCAAATGCTTGTTTGATCGGATTTCTTTTTTGACATAGCTTAAGAGGGCGATGCTCAGGGCCTAATGGCACAGACAACCGGAAGTAAGCGGTTGTTAAAGTATATTTCGTCGAACACATGTTGTGTCTATATAGTGATTTGCTAAGTTCTTGTTTAGATATGGCATGAGGCCATGTGAATGGAGCACCCAAGACGGTGATGAAGAGGGTATTAGTCTGTCACACAATTTTGGGTAAAGGGTCGACCTAGTTGGATACTGAAAGCCAGAGGGTCAGTCCCTCAAAAGACACGAACAGGACAAGAATCGGTCTACGACTAGACCAAAAATATTGAGTTGAGGAAAATACGAAAACAAGGGGAGCTATGAATGGAGACCAGATATATAGAATGTTTCTTATTTTTCAGTGAAGGGAAAAACCAAACAAGAGCTTCCCTCCCCAAACATTTACCATTTTGAGTTTTTGTCTTGTTACTTAGCGGTATAGTTCCGGACATGCCTTTTTCAAATTGCAGAAAAAAGCAAGAAAACAAGGGGAGGGGACAAAATGGTATGTGACCGGAAGTCGATATATTGTCATACTGAGCATGACATAAAACTGCATCCTGAAGCTAGCTTTTTGTCTTTAAGAAATTCAACCAACCAACACCTTCGACTATCAAGATGTATACAAACAAAAAGCTTTGACCTATTTTAAAATACTAATTCTGGACTGTTTATTAACAAATATATAATCAGTTTAACACTCGGTGACCCTTGAGAGGTGAATTTACTATAAAATTCAACCAACCTAAAAATACGCGTTTACAAATCGTGTCTGTAAAAAGGGTCTGGCATTAAATAACCTATATAGGTTGATAAGCTATTAAACCAAACCAAAAAATTAAAGAATTTCCTTTGATAGATTATATACAATCCATCATAATGTTTTTTCTTGACAATGACAACCGGAAATTAGCGGTTGTCAAAATATATTTCCCCAAATAGACAGGAAGCTTCTCATTACTAGTATGAATACGGTGGGATTCGTGTGGGTCATATGAATGGGTACCCAATGAAACTTGCTCTCTCATGTAGGTTTTGTAGTCTGGCTTTCTGACCCTTGCACCATCAGAGGCATCCATATAAGGTCCAAGAATTTAGCGTGGTAATCACTGATTCAGCACTGCAATTATAAAAAGATACAGAAAAGATGGTGGGGGAACCCGAGAATGAAAAAAGGGGGCCGGTCGGCTATTAGAAGCTGTAGAAAGACACAGGGTCAACCACAAATCAGTGATAAAGAGGGTGTCAGTCGGTCACACGTATTGGGTAAGAGGACGGAGAGAAGCAAAGGATCATTTAATCAAAGGAAATACACGAACAGGACTGGGAAAAGAATCAGTTTGGTACAGAAACCCCGAGGCAGAGATGGACTGGGGAAATATAAATTCAGAAGTGATGGGAGAACAAGAGAATGGAAACCAGGTTGATTTTATTTTTCATTTAAGAAAATCTAACACTAGCATCTCTCTAAAATATTTATTTAAACTTTTTAGAAGTTTTGTCTTATTTTATTCTTTTTGGTTTCGTCCCGGACATACATTTCAAATTGCAGAGAAAATCAAACACAACGAGGGGTCAGACGACCATGGGGCTTGAAGTGAATTGCCGACTGCTATATTCCCACACTGAGGATGACGCAAAACTACATCTAATAGTGGGGGTGTCCTCGTGGTGTAATGGTTAAAGTGATCGACTGCGGAATCATAGTAAACGAGTTCGTACTCCAGTCGCGCTATTACGTTCATTTTCGGGCAAATACCTTTAGGAAAGGTATGAACCCCCTTATCCTCCCAGCTATGGGTTAAAGGAGAATAGCTTTGACATTAAATTACCTACAAAGGTTGATATGCCATTAAACAAAGAAACCAGCATACATCTAATAGTAAGGTTCCAATTCGGGAGAACTGGGATGTGTGTAATACTCTTTCATTTACATTACTCCCAGGCCAACTCTGGTCCAGATTTGTAGTGTTAAATTCGGATTTATACTATTAGGAAAATGTTGAACCATTTTATGTTTCCCACCATCAATGGTGAAAATAGTATCACTGTTGTTCTTCAAAGAGGATGGCTTTGGCTTTAATTCTCCGCAGAAACCAAGACACAAGGTTCTTAGCGTGATCGTTCAGTGAACACATGCATCACTGCAGAAGGGTAGCGCAAAAGAATGTCCTGTATATAACATTAAACAATGATGGTAAGGTTCAATCCAAGGACTCTGGGAATGTGGGGTACCCTTTCATTGCCTTGCTCCCAGGTATACCTTGACCCAGAATGACACCATTTGATAGCACCATCTCTGGGTCAAATAGAACTTTTGACACTAAAACAAATGACATAGGCTGAATCGAATTGTTAGAAACAGAACTCTTTGACAGTGTTGTTTAAATAGTTACTGTTTTATAGCAATAGTTGAAAGCATTTAACTGTGTACAAAGATATCCACGGCTCATTTAAAAATGTTATCAAGAAAATGGTTTAATTAATAATATGTTGCAACAATATTTGGCATTATAAAACCTACAATACTCAATATATAGAGAATTATAGACTGTAATGGTTTGATCAAATTAGGTAATCACTGCTGTTCTTTTACGAGGATGGCTTTGGCTTTAGTAATCAATAAAGACTTATTTGTAATTAAACACAGGAACCAAAACACAACATTGTTAATATGAACGTCCAAAAATTGCTTGTATCACGGCCGAGAGTAAGACCAAGGTGTCTCTTGGACGTGATATTAAACAATGGTGGTGATGTTCAAGCCCTGGAGTTCTGAAAATATGGAGTGCCCATTCATTGCCTTGCTCCCAGGTATACTCTGACCCAGAGTGATACCATCTAATAGCATTATCTCAGGGTCAAATAGATCTTTTCACACTAACAATTGACTTAAGCTGAATCAAATTGTTAGAAATAAAACTCTTTGACAGTGTTGTTTAAATAGTTACTGTTTTATAGCAATAGTTAAAACTATTTAACTGAGTGAAAAAAATATCTACGGCTCGTTTAAAAATGTTATCAAGAAAATGGTTTAACTAATAATATATGTCGCAACAATATTTGGCATTATATAACCTACAATGCTTGATATATACATAATTATAAACTGTAATGGTTTGATCAAAATGTTATATACTGACCTTCGACCGAGCCGTCAATCAAGAGACGCCCCTGTGTAAATAAGCGGAAGAACAGCGGAAGCAGGTGGTCGTGAGACAATAATATAACCAGGTACTATTTACCAACCCCTCCGCTCGGGCAGGATATGACACAAGGTCAAGTTTTAGGCGGAGTTTAACAGGTTTGAATTCAGAGTTTTCCTTCTCCTAGACCAGTTGCCTAACCAAGGCTGAAGAACCTAGTCTGTCCTACTATTTACCCATAGCTGGAGGGAGAATAATTGGATTCATACCTTTCCCACAGGTATTAGTGCTATGTGAAATGCAATCAGTCTCGTCCAGGATTTGAACTCGTGTCGCCGTGTTCATTTCCTACGACGATAACGACTACACCACGGGCACCTCCAAAAAATAATAATATAACCAGGTGCCCGGGGCGGTTCGAGTTAGTTGGAGACAAGATGCCAAATTGAGAGCCAGCGGCAGACAGAGGACTTTGGGCCCTTAGTGACCCACGGTTGAGCAACCCCAGCCAAGATGAGAAAGAAGCGCTGCTATGGTCGAAGAATAACTTGTGGTCAATATAGAAGTTTGTCCCTGTCTTCAGCTCATCTCTCACACACAAAAATTCCCTTTCGAGAATAAAGTGAGAGAGATTATATTTTTATAAAGAAGTGTGTTCGTTCGTTCATTGAAGTTCGTATATTACGTTTGATTATGTCTCTGCTAATATTGGTATTACGACTATACAACAAAATTAGGAAATCACTGCTGTTCTTTTATAAGGATGGCTTTCGGTTTAGTAATCAACGAAGACTTATGTGTAATTAAACACAGAAACCAAAACACAACATTGTTAATATGAACATTCAACAAACGCATGCATCACTGCCGAGAGTAAGACCAACGTGTCTCTTGGATGTGACATTAAACAATGACGGTGAGGTTCGAGCCCTAGAGCTCTGATAATATGGCGTGCCCATTCATTGCAATTGATCCCAGTTATACTCTAACCCGGTGCAGTAGCACCTGGTAGGTACAAAGTTTTATTTGACCAATAGATATTGGTCAAATAAAACTTTTGACATTAAAACTGAGTGCAAACAAAATACTTATTGTTAGAAATAGAACTCTTGAACTGCGTTATCACATGGTTTTTTTTTGTTTTGTTTTTGTTTTTTTTGTTTTTTTTTTGTTTTTTTGGGTTCTATGGTATATCAACCTTCGTAGGTTATTTAACGTCAAATCCATTTTTATACAAATAATCAGTTCTATTTCAAACAATTAAATTTAGTATAAATACAGTTTAATAGTAAAAAAAATATTTCTATTGCAAGCTATTCAGTTTAGCATAAATATGCAGTTTAGTTCTATTTAACCCATAGATAGGATCCTATCAGGTGCTACCACTCTGGGCCTGAGCGGACATGGGAGCAACGGCAATGAAGGGGTGCTCCGCATTCTCCAAAGCCCCAGCATCACTGGAACCTCACCTGTCATATCCAGGACACCCGTTGTGGGGGTGTCTTACCCCTTTGCAGAGGTGCAGTCAGTGTGTTCTACAGCCACAGACGACTGAGCAAGTTATTACATCGTAACTGTAACATAGCAATACATGAAACTATTTAACTATGTGGCAAAACATTATCCTAGGCTCATTTAAAAATGTTATCAACAAAATGTTTAAAAATATATATCTATTACATATGTAGCAATGATATTTGGCATTATATAACCTACAATAAGTAAAAGTAAAGTTGGCGACCGTAGTCGAGGGCGACCAGGAGGCTCCCTTTACAATAGCTACTACACCGAGGTGTAGGGGGAGGACGCTACTCCTTTCCCAGGATTGCTCCACTTTACTCTTGATCCATGCCTTATATTGCTGAGTGTTAAGCAAGTACCATTTTTAAAGTCTTTGGTATGACTCAACCTGGGATTGAACCCCGGTCTCCAAGTCCATTGGCGGACACTCTACCCTCTAGGCCAATGAGACGGTTAACCTATCATACTTATATATAATTAATGGTTTCTTTGTTTTAATGGTATATCAACCTTTGTAGGTTATTTAATACCAAAGCTATCCTCCTAGAAGAACAGTAGTGATGCTATTTAACCCATAGCTGGGAGGATAAGGGGTTCATACCTTTCCCAAGGGTATTTGCCCGAAAGTGAACGTAATAGCACGACTGGAGTACGAACTCACAAACTACGATTCCGCAGTCGACAGCTTTAACCATGACACCACGAGGACATCCCCTTATATATAATTAGACTGTTATGGTCTTATCTATAAGTTAAATTGCATTATTCTATCATTTACTATACTTGAAACTAATTAGGTATAAACAAATGATTAATATTAAGTAGAATAATTTGTGTTTGATTGTAATAATTTAAACCATTTACTTGCGGGTGAACCTTTGACATCTGGTTTGCTTTGAAATGGAACCGACAAACTAGTCGCTTCCAAATCACATACACACATACGTGTGTATGAACCTGGATTTGCCACTGAATACACTACGATAGTTTATATGCCACACATAAAAACAACCAAACCAATGCAAATTAAATTACTTAGAAAAATATACCCACTCTAATCCTAAGTATTTACGTAAATAAATATTATTTTAAATTAGATTGTATAACTTTGACTTAAGTTTATAAATTACATATAAAATGGTTGATATGCCATAAAATCGAGGAGGTGTCCTCATGGTGTAATGGTTAAAGCGATGGACTGCGGAATCGTAGTAAGCGAGTTCGTACTCCAGTTGTGCTATTACGTTCACTTTCAGGCAAATACCCTTGGGGTAAGGTATGAAACCCCTTATCCTTTCAGCTATGGGTTAAATAGGACCACTACTGTTTTTCTTGGAGAATATATTTGGCATTAAATAATCTACACGGGTTGACATGCCATTAAACAAAGAAATCAATCTAATCCTTTTTTCAAATTAATATTTTAATTTTCCAATGATCTAATGGGTGTCCTTGTGGTGTAATGGTTACAATGATTGACTACGAAATCGTTGTAGCGAGTTCGAACTCTAGTTGCGCTAACACGTTCACTTTCGAACAAATACCCTTGGGAAAATTCTAAACTCCCATCTATGGGTTAAATAGTACCACTACTGTTCTTCTAAAAAAAATGACTTTGGCTTGAAATAACCTATGAAGGTTGATATGCCATTAAAAGAAAGAAACCAAACCATGGTCAATGTTTTAATAACATCATATGCACTCTACGCAGTATTTAAGGTTTTGTGATTCACATAGTTTTTAAGTTATGTATGTGCGTATGCACCCTTTCACATTGTTGATCTGGCGTAGCCATTGGTCTAAATTTACAGCAATGGATGCCAACAGAACAATTTACATCGTTTTTCACACACTATATCAACTCCTTCTTAACTTTTTAAATCTTTAAAACTTTCTCAAAATTATTCTTTGCTTTTTTTTCTGCTAATAGATTTTCTCATGACAAGAATATAATTTGATAACAATATGAAAAAACATCGAGGAAATATTCGCCTTAGACTAATCGCATATATATATATATATATATATATATATATATATATATATATATATATGGTTGTTGTAGGTCCAAAGAAAGAATAAGAATATATTTTGAAATAAGGTCTACGAAGAGATTTGTATTTCTTGAATTTATAATATTTTTTCTTACATACGTGTTATATATGTGTATGTTTCCAGCTTGTTGCTTTCGTCAGAGAATATATGTGGCACAAGGCCTTGTTATTGGGGTATTTAATGAGACATGAATTCACTCTTGTTACTAGTTTGAATCATTCATTCAAATTAGGGTAACGGAGTTTTTTGTTTTACAAAGGTATGTAAATACTACTGAAACTTAAAAAACCTAATTCCAGATAGAAATAAATTGTACAATGCAACTTATTTAAAATTATGGATAAAATATGCATTCATACTTTCGTTGAAACTATTTTTTTATAAATATTAAATAATAATTCAATTCTCATATTAATTTATGAAATTCTACTTTTGATTATCAAAATTATCATATAAATTAATGCTATTTGTATTAGGAAGAAATTAACATATCGAACGTTAAGTTAAACGTAATACGCAAAGAATTAATATGCAATAACTATTTTATTAATTCAATAATTCCTAACCATATTATGAATAAATTAGATAGTTTCCTAAATTTTTGTTTACAAATAAAAAAAAAACAATGTAATAAAAACGGTGTTGTACAGAGATGGTTCCTTCTTTTTATAAGGCTATATTCATCTTATCTTTTTCTTTATTATCTTATTATAAAAACATATTTATACTTGATCCTTTAAATTTAACTGTATTTTTTATTAAAAAAACCTATTTAAAATTATTTAATGTATTTTTTAACTATGGATCAACATTTCAATATATAGAATTTAAAAATATATAAAATCACGTATATTTATTTAACAACCATTAATTAATAATATTAATATATCTAGTTAAATTATACTAGAAATTGTTTTCTGTCTACATGCAGATATTATTTCTATTCTGGTATTTAGTAAATTTCCATTCAAATATTTCAATGTACATTTTTCCCTTCAAAGCATAAAATACTCTTACCATGTAAACTGTCCGTCTTGGAGGATCTTTTGATTATTTTCAAATTTATATTAGTTGTTAGTCTTAGTGCTATTAGATCCGTGTAATACCTCAATAGGGCAATTTGATTTTTTTAATGTTGGGTTTCTAAATGATTGTTGGTGGTTGTAATATCTAAATTTCCAATTTAAACTTGTCATACCTATATAAGCTTTATCGTTAGTATCATTTTCTTTAGCTGAAATGTTAGCTTGATATATAATATTATCAAGGTTATATTTATTTCTTAGTGGGCGTTCATTTTTTATTCTACAATTAAATGAATGTTTTAAATTATCATTGTTATTCCAGTCTAGTTTATTTATCTAAATGAATAAATGTGTGGAAACATGAGTATTATTACTACATAGCTATGCTAAGTTGAACACGTATACTGCTGTTTTGTCGAGTTGTGGTGTTTGTGGCTTGAAGGTCACGGGCAAAGGGCAAGGCTGTGTTGCCGTTCGATATCTGACTCCATATTTTTGCTTATATTATACTTTACCCCTATGTTGGTTAGACTGTAATGCCTTGCACAAGAAAGTCCCAAAAGAATTATACAAAAGAAAAGACAGCAACAGACAAGAGACGAAGACGTTTCTTTGATACTTTCCTTTATTTACTGGGTTCAACAACCATTCCATGGATGAGGGAGTTTTTCCTGGATACACTGAAATATTTGAATCCCCCATTTAAGGAGTCAAAAATACGTTAATCGTTTTCATGTATGTATGTGTCCGCATTTGGTATTTCGGGCTTCCATAAGGGTTAGTTTTCTTTTGGAAGTTTGTCAAAGTCCGGTAAGGGTTAGTTTATAGTTCAGTTGTGGATCTTGTATATTTCAGTATAATACTGCCAGAGAGAGAGAGAGAGAGAGAGAGAGAGAGAGAGAGAGAGCTGCTATTGGGTGAAAGGGGCTAACCAACGCTACGTCCAAAGACGTATGCGTGGTGCCCAGAAACCAGAAAGCAACGTTGCTTTCAAAAAGCTGGTCACTGCCTAAAAGAGAAAGAATGCCTGCTCCCCTTTGTCAAGAGGAATGCCTTTTTTCTTTTACACATGCGTCACCTGCTTTTCCGGTTAGGGACCTCTGGGAGTTTTTGCAAATTAAATAGTTTTCTTTTTTTTAAAATTCAATTTTAATTTTTTTTTATTATTTATTTATTCGTTCCCTACAGAGTGTTGCTTCTTATATCTGTTCCAAAAAGCACGTATCATTCAGGAGAGAGACAATTCCTAAAAGTCCTTCGTAATCATACCATGCTAGCAACACCCCAAAACGTTCGGCTCATCTTGTGGTCCAATCTCAATTTATCAAAAACATGGTCGGTCCAAACTTCTCAACATCATGATCGGACCCATCTTCTCACACCATGGTCAGAACTCAACTTCAACTGTCTGCCATTGAGGCAGACAACCCAACTGTCATCCTACATGGCCCAAAGTCAACTACCTACTGACTCTTTTTCAAAAATTTTCAAATTCTCAAGACCACAGCTTCCGGGCGTGATAACACCCACACTCCAGCTACATTTCCTATCTGGGGTTTATTATGACAATTGTGATTATCATATCCTTTGCCCGCAAGTGTAAAACTGTACCCAATGTCTGTGCACCTGAACTAAGAGGCGAATAGTTCAAAGCACCACCAAACTGAATTATAAAATATAATTAATGAAAAATGATTAAAATAAAAAAAATCTTTCGTTATTTATATAACATATGGACGATCAAATATTGGACGACTAGCTAGAACCTATCTACAACAGCTCTGTGCTAATACAGGATGTGGCCTGGAGGACCTGCCGGGAGCAATGGACGATAGAGACAGATGGCGAGAGAGGGTCAGGGAAATCAGTGCTAGAGACTTGGTAACATAAAACTGTGTGAAAACTATTTGTATTAGCTAACAATACTTGATGCCTTAAAACTGTGTGCAAAAAATGATTATGATTGTAAAAAATAAATATAAAATATTTATAAAATATAAAATATATAAAATATAAATATATAAATATAATATATATATATATATATATATATATATATAAATATATAAAATATTTAAATATATATATATGTAAATTTATACATATATATATATATATATATATATGAAGAGTAAATAAAGGATTGTAATCCGACAATATGTAGAAAAACTGATAACAACGATCCAAGTGGAAGGAATGATTTATTAACGGGTCGACACTATAGCGTTTCGGTTCTACTGAACCATCATCAGGACCATGAGGGCTAATATTAATAATTTTGAGTTAACGATGGATGTTTAGAAATGTGAAATACAAAAACCTAGGGGAAAATATGTATAGGAAGAAAAAGTTAGCCGTTTAACTGGCAAATCAGCGTTTGATGTTTAAATTACGTCATTTGACTTATTAGGAATATTGTAGAGAATTTATGTACGGTTGTTTAACGAGAAAGATTTCGAGTCAGAAGGAAGAAAAGAAACAAAGAACAAAAGAAGAATAAAAAGCATGAAAATTATGAGATATACGGAAAATAAATAGCTACAAGATATTCCATCCTTAGTTAATATGAAACATAGTCAACACAATAATGACGAGCGAACACAGTTCTTTAGAAAAATATACCTCTCACACGTTATTCGAAATGGTTGCGAAAGGGTTATGTGTGAGAGGTAAGTTGGAGACCGAACAAACTGCAACATATTGACCCCCAGTTCCTTTGTCTTTAGCAGCACTTCTTTCTCGTTCTGCTGGGCTGCTCAATCGGGGGTCCTGAGGGCCCATAGCCCTCCGCTGAGAGCTGGTTCCCTCTACAGCATCTTATCTCAAACTTCACTGACTCCAAACTAACTGAACCTGTCTGTGGCCCCGGGTTATATAATTGTTTGATATCCACCTGCTTCTTGTGGGCGTCACATCTGCACCAAATTCAACCCGTCTACAGTCAAGGTTATACCCTGATATCTTCGACCAGATGCACCTGTTCCTTGATCGACGGCTAGGTCGAATGTCAATATGTTACAATTCAATTAAACAGTTCTATTCTAAGCAATTCAACTTGATATAAGTCATTTGTTTGAGCACAGTTTGAATGTCAAAAACATTTATTTAGTCTATAGATAGTACCCTCCGGGCCCGAGTAAGAACTGTAACAATGGCACAGAACCTGTACTCCATAGTCTTACCCACTCGGCAGAGATGCAGTCGGTATATTCCACAGCCCCGGCCGACTTGGGAAAATAAACATCGACTTTAGATAACCCATAAGGGGTCGATATGCCCTAAACATATCATCGTCGTCATCATCATCATCATCATGTCGTGCCGCCAGCAAGGATATCCCTGTCAATCTCTCGCCACTTCCCCTATCATTCATCGCCTCCGGCAGGTCTTCTGGGTTACATCCTGTGTCTTCACATAGCTGCTATATGCAAGTTCGAGCTGGTCGTCCTGCTTTTGCTTGGCCATATGTGGGGGTCCATAGGAGTACATCACTTACGAGCTCGTCCTTGCTTCTCCAGCTGTGTCTTGCGTGTCTGGTTCGTCTAACTTGTATAGTTTTCGTGATGGGAGTCAAGTGGCCGTATAGTTGGTATCTCATGGGGTGTTGTCACCAGGACTTGTTCAATATTGCTCTCAACATTCTTATGTAGTTGCCGTCTAGTTTCTTCTCCAGTCGTTTCGTAAACCAAACTAAACCTTTCGCTTCTTGATATACTGTTAAATAAATCAAACCAAATTAAACCTTACTATCCCTTTCCACCTATCCTTTCGTTTTCTCTCCTTATTTTTTTCTCTTCTCTATTCTAACCGAACAGTTACAAATGAATCAAATTTTAGTTTTAAATAACCCATGAGGTATTGTTATACCGTTTCATAAACCAATCTAAACTATATTCGTGGGACATAGCAATACTTAAATCGTTTGTGTGCAAAAAAATGAGTAATAATAAGTAGTTAGTGCGACTTGGAAACATTTAACTGTGTGCAAACAAATGATTAATATTATAAAGGATAATTAATGTTACATCAGAGTACTTGAAACCAATGGTGTGCCAATAAAGAAGCTTTAAAAACTCGTTTGAATATAAAGATTAGTTGGTTGGTTGTGTTTTATGGCATATCAACCTTTGTTGGTTATTTAACGCCAAATCCATTTTATCAAAATAGTTCTATTTCAAACAATTCAGTTTAGCATAAGTATGCAGTTTAAATGTGAAAAACATTTCTATTTCAAGCTATTCAGTTTTGTCAAGCAGATCCACAGTTATGTCAAAACAGTTCTATATTAAGCAATTCAGTTTAGTGTAAGTACTGTTTCAATGTCAAAAAACAGTTCCATTTAAAATAATTCAGTTAAGCATAAGAACGCTGTTTAAATGTAAGTACGGTTTAATTGTCAAAACATTTCTATTTCAAGCTATTCACTTTAGTCAAACAATTCAGTTTAGCATAAGTATGCCGTTAGTTCTATTTAACCCATAGATAGGACCCTTATCAGGTGCTACCATGCCAAGCCAGAGTGGACCTGGGAGCAATAGCAATGAAGGGGTGCTCCGCATTCCCTAAAGCCTCGGCATTCCTGGAACTCACTGTCAGATTGTTTAGTGTCATATCCTGATTTGGTGGGGGTCTTACCCCTCTGCAGAAGTGCAGTCAGTGTATTCTACAGCCCCAACCGACTTGCCAATTTAAAAATAAAGTCACAACACACTCTTTTAAGTGTCAAATAGAATTGTCTCAAGTAGAACTGTTTGATGGTTTATCTGAGTGTAAAAATTGACTGATGATTGATTTGTTTGTGAAATATTGCAATACTTGCAACAGTTTTATAATATGCAAAATAATGCACTTAGACCCGTTTAAAAACGTTAAAAAATGTGTATTTAAAGATATATCTAAGACATTTGGATAAAAACGATCTGACCTAAAATGTTTGATATGCCATAAAACCATAAAAAAATCAATCAAATCAAAATAGTAAGACCGCTCGTAAAGATCGAACACACGATGGCATGTGGACTCAAAATACTCATTCAACCTTAGGTATTCTCTTTATTGACTCACCTATTATATCTTTATTTTATTAGTTGATCACATCCAACAAATTTTGCCTTCATAAAATGAAGATAAAAACGTTGATAATTTACACAATGATTTTGTTTAAATTTTTAACCCATTGTAATATTTAATACCTGAAAATATTTTTATACCTTGTGTGTTTGTTTATAAAAAAAAATACTGCAACAGAAACGCGGTCAGTCGTCGATTTACGAAAAAGTAAATATGGCTGAAGGTAAGTTTCTTTGACGTTTGTTTTTTTAATTTCCTATGTACAATTTCGTGATGCTCTTTTCTTTTTAAAGGCACTTTCTTTTCTAGAAGTAATATTCTATAATATATATATATATACAGTCAAATAAGAACAAAGTGTGTTTCTTAATACGGAAGAATTACTTAATAGGGGCCAGAATCATATCTATATGAATGAAAGATTTTTAGGCGTTTGATTTCACTCGATTTCTTTCAAAAAATATATATCTATATTAAACAACCGTTTAAAATTATTTTTTTTTTAACTGAAAAGCCGCATCAAAGTGCCAGAATTATATTAGTCGACATCTTGGTGGCCGGAAATCAAAAAGACAAGAGATTTATGACGAATTATAGCGGATAGATGACGTTATTTTAGGATGTAACTTGTAATGATGCAAATGACTAAAACCTACTCATCTGGATGGAAAGCGCTGTCATCTGGAGCTGTAGAATATACCGATTGGATCTCTGCAGAAGGATAACCCCGTCTCCAAACGAGTGTCTTGTATAAGACGTTAAGCCATTTGATTGCAAGGATCCAATAATGTAGCTTTGGTCAACGTGGATTACCCCCTTCATTGCCATTCCGCCTTGGACACTCTGACTCTGCTTTGTAGTACTTGAGAGCGTCCTATCTAGGGGTCAAATAAAATCTGTTTGATATTTAAACTGTGTGCAAATAAATAAATTATGCTAAATTTGAATCGCCACATAACCAACTGTTTGATAAATTATTTTTGTAAGCAAATCGCTTATGTTTAATTTAACTGTTATTGATTTATAGTAAAAAGTAAGGTTTGCGACCGTAGTCGAGGGTGGCCAGAAGGCTCCCTTTTCAATAGCTACTACACCGAGGTGTAGGGGAGGGCGTTACTCCTTTCCCTCGATTGCTTCACTTTATGCTTGGTACGGAATTTATATTGCTGAGTGCTAAGGAGAGATCAAGTAACATTTTAAAAGTTTTTTGTATGACGCGACCTGGGATTAAAACCATGGCTCCAGGACCATTGGCGAACACTCTGGAATTATTTATATGGGTGCAAACGAACCAGTATTATAAAATAGAATTATTTGTGTTAAATTGAAATTGTTGAAACGTTTAAACTGTGTCCCTTAATTGAATTAATGGTATTATTATAGCAATATTTGGAAACGGTTGAATCTATGCTAATGAAGGTAGAGTGTTCAGTAGGTAAAGTTTTAAACAGGAAAACTTGTCACCACTTTACTGTCGGCAAATAAATGATTAATATTTAATAGAACGAGTGTTAGAAAGCTTTCAGCTCGGTAGAAACAGTAGCAACGCTTATGTACAAATAGTTTTAACTAATTTCAAAATAAAATGACATAAAATTCATTCACTTGATCCTGTGTTTATATCTATCAAAATTAGTGCAAAGAAATTATTGATGTTAATTTCTTACTGTTACGTAGCAAAACAGGAAACCTTTTAACTATGTGCAAAATTGATTAATAATAAAGAAAATTAATCGGGCAAGGTAGAAATACTTTACCATTTAAGACTGAGCAAAAAAAAAAAAAAAATGCTCCGGCTCGTTGAAAAATATCAAGAAAATAAGTTAACAAATATTTAAAATTGGCATAACATAACCCCCAAACAAACTTTGATAATCCTAAGAAAAAATGTTCAGCTTCAAATAATTATTTAAAATATAAATAATTTTTAACATACTTTGAAACCATAGTACCAGGCAGGATTTGGCATTACATTAGTTACTATAGTTGATATACCATGAAACAGTTGGCTCGGGCTGAAGAATACAGACTGCATCTTTGCAGAATAGTAAGATAGCACCCCCCCACCACAACCAGTGTCTTGAATACAACACGAAACGATCAGATGGCGAGACTCCTGTCTTGTAGCTTTGAGGAAGATAGAGTACCCTCCGATTTAGAGTGGTAGTGCCAGATAGGGTCCGATCTATGGATCAAATAGAACGGTTTAACTCTTAAACTATGTGCAAACAAATGACTGACGTATTATTAAATTGTGAGTGATCAATAATTAAAACCATTAGCAGTACTTATAACCAATACCTTCTCTACAAATAAATGATTGATATCTCAGAGAATTATTAGGTTAAATTATTGAAAGGTTAAATAGAGGGTTGGTTAGGTTTCATGGCATATTAACCTATGTAGGTTATTCAATACGATATATTGCCCAGTCAGCAGGGGCTGTAGAATACACTGACTGCACCTCTACAGAGGGGTAAGACCCCCCCTAACGAGTGTCCTGGATATGACACTGAACAATCTGATGGTGAGGTTCCAGCAGTGCTGGAGCTTTGGGGAATGCGGAGTACCCCTTTATTGCCATTGCTCCCAGGTCTACTCTTCCCGGAGTGGTAGCACCTGATAGGGCCCTATCTATGGATTAAATAGAACGAACAGCATACTTATGCTAAAATGAATTGAGTAAACTGAATAGCTTGAAATAGAAACGTTTTTGACAATTAAACCGTACTTACATTTAAACTGCGAGCTTATGCTTAACTGGATTATTTTAATTAGAACTGTTTTTCGACATTAAAATTGTATTTACACTTAACTGAATTGTTACATATAACTGCTTGAATAGTTTGAAATAGAAATGTTTTTGACAATTAAACTGTATGCTAAACTGAATTGTTTGAACTAGAACAGATTATTTACATAAAAATGGATTTGGCGTTAAATAACCTACAAAGGTTGATATGCCATAAAACCCAACAAACCAAACCATCAATACGATATAGTTTATATATATATATATATATATATATATATAATATATATATATATATATCCAGTCAGCGTCCAAATACAGCGGGTGTGGTTTATTTATGTATAGGACTGAGGAATGTCATATAAATCTATATGAGTGCTCGATGTATGGCTATGCTAACATCTTTTATTTCTTCCAGGTTTATCGAACAAAACTCACATACAGAGCATATATAGTACAATTTGCTGTTTTGTAACCTCAAGTCTAACATAAAGTCATCTGACAAGACTGAGTGTATAATATTTTTCTCCGGCTCAATAATTTATAATGATAATTTAACCAGTTTTGAGTTTCCTTCTAATTACACTAATATCATCATGTCATGCCGCTTGCACGGATATACCTGACTCTCTCTCGCCACTTCTCCCTATTGTTCATGCCTCTGACAGGTTTTCAGGGCTACATCCCGTATCCTCACATAGCTGCTGTATGTATGTTCGAGGTAGTCTTCCTGCTTTTGCTAGGCTATATGCGGGGATCCATAGGAGTACATCACTTATGAGCTCGTCTCTGCTTCTCCAGCAGTGTCCTGTATGTCTGGTTCGTCTAACTTGGATAGTTTTCGTGATGGGAGGTAGGTGGCCGTATAGTTGGTGCCTTGTGGGGTATGCCGCTAGGACTTGTTTCAATATTGCTCACAAAATTCTAGTGTAATTGCCGTCTAGCTTCTTCTCTAGCCGTTTTTGTTAGTGTCCAAGTTAGTGCATCCATACAGCAGTATCGACACAAGCGCTGCCTAGAAGAAGCTGCGTTTTATTTTATCGGTCAGGTCTGATTTCCATATGATCGATAGCTTATATATGTTAACGAATAGTTAATATTTTTGAATGAGGCAGAAATAATATTTCCTCTCTGTTATAAGCATTGTTACTCAATTATTTGTAGATAATCTTATTTTTAGAAAATGTCCTGCTAATTTGTTTACTTATATGTATTATTATTTTTACATACTTAAGCAGTTTTAAGTACTGCTAATTCTCTTCATTTCTTTTTTCTGTACACCTAAAAGTGGTTGTCAGTATTGATAAACTTCAGCGTGTTATTTGTGAACAATTACATGGTTTCAGATAGAGCTATTTAAAAACTAATATATCTATTCAACATTCATTTGCACCGAGTTAAATGGATACTCGTATTGCTATGTAAAACCAATGATTGAATTTTTGCACACAGTTAAGAGTTCAACAATTCCTCTCAAATATTATGTTCAGTAAAATGAATCACGCGTAAACTTTCACGTGTTGTACTACTGTTTATCATCGAACTCATTGTCCTCAAACTCTCAAATAAATTAAAGTATTGCAACCTAAAACCCACCGTTTTGTTTGCGCAATTTTTTTAAAGGCTTCAAACATCGTGATATAATACTAAAAATTAAATTTAACATTAATCAATTGTTTACACACCGTCAAATAGATCTACATGATCTACATAGTAATGAAAATAAGAGGGCACTTACACTTCTCAAAGGTCTAGGACTAGCGCCTCACCCTCACATTATTTAGTGTTAAATCAAGGACACTTGTTTGGTAGGGGTTTTACACCTCTGCAAAGATGTAGCTTCAGCGACAAAGGTTAAATAACGTTACTGTTCTTCTAATATATATATTAGTCATCCACAGACAGATCTGTTTCGTTTTATCAGAACTCATCAGTGTGGCTAGACATACTAGCATCTCTTTGCTGGGATCGAAACCCGATTGACTCAAACATTAATCCAAGACTCTACCTCTCAGCCACGAGGAATCAGCAGCAGCGAAGTAAATTTTAAACGGTCACTAATCACAATTACTATTGTTCACATACATCCCGCTTAACGGCTACCGAGAACACAATTCATATATGAAGAGCCTTGCAATAAACGCTAATGGCAACGCGATTACTTCATTCGCTAGAGAAATCAACCCTACAGGGGCAGGGGAGTATATATATATATATATATATATATATATATATATATATATATATATATATATATATATATATATATATATATTATAAAATTCAATCTCGTAGAAGATTTACAAGAGCTAATTATTCTAGCTAAATTTCAAATATTCTATTTTTACCATCCAGTTAATTAATCTTATCTTGGACTAATGTTTCGTTAAATTTCACAGTCACTCAATTAGTTATAGGAAAAAATGAAAATAAGTCAACTTTCTTTTTAACCGATCCTTACATTATGGCATAATTGAGGGTACCTTCCCTACCACGCATTTGTTCCGAATAGGATATGACACAATTTTTATGTAGAGAAGGCAAAAATTGACGTATATGCCGACCAAAATATTTCGTTTTATATATCTTGCCTTTGGTTTAGTAAGGCTGAGAACCTTTCGGCTCAGTGCATGGGTTAGTTAGGTGTAAACATGAGCGCAGATATTCACGCGCGCGCAGGGCAGACGTGTCATTCAGAGATGTCAATAAAATCCCAGATAGTGTGTGAACCGGGGAAGCGAGTGACGTCATGACCGGAAGCGTGGGCTGAGATTTGAGAAAGTCAGTTAGTTGAGATTGAGACCTGGGCGAGGCCATACGAATTCGTGCGCTACGGGCGCCGCGTGTTAGTGGGGTTGAGAGCTGACGATGTAAAAGCAATCAGCAAAGAAAGATTGCGCCTCTCTCTTCCTTATGTCGAAAAACCTTTTAACTCAAAGGTAATAAAGTTTCGTACCTGAACTAAGAAGTCGTAAAAGTTTTTAGGGATAACCATGTTATATATGGACATTATGAACGTTTTGCGTATCTGTATGAATATGTCTATTTCACGTATCCATGTATGGTTATGTTACAGAAGTTAAAGGTTCAATCTCGACTACAGGGGGGAAAAATAACGGAAATACTAATCTTACACATGTACCGGTTATGCTTAAGGAAATTAGAACAATCTATACTCGAGTTCAATAAAAGGTTCAGTTTGAAGTTATGAATCTCCAGAATGAGACAAGAAACACCTGAAGGCCGAAGAACCCATCGGCCGAAGTCTTTCGAATATAAAGGTATTGTTGAAAACAATTGCCAAAAACTTAAATAAT
>OY757946.1:11893878-12238878 GCA_963585895.1 Sepioteuthis lessoniana | reverse complement strand
AACAAAGAAACCAAACCAAACAGAATAATGTTAATTGAAATATATATCTTTGAAAAAAGGTGCAGATTTAGATTAGCCGACCGATCAAAGTTCGTCAAATTTTTGACAATTTAAAAGAAAATTATAAAAATGTTGTCCATATGTTTTAGATTTCTCTTTTTGCAGTGTATAAAAAATGTTATGGTTACATTCCACATTCAGATAAGTTTGTCATTTTCCTTTTTTTTAAATAGAGCAGTTGATATCCAAAATGAAGAATCCAACAAGTAACTATATTGAATATTTTTCCTTAAATCTCTAAAAGTGTAAATTATGGCTGACTTAGAGAAGAAAATCGAGAGAATTTCACCTTCGTTACCGCAAAATTATCTTTTTCTTTATCAGCGGGCTATTTTGGACAAAAATCCGAAAAAAAAATATTTTCAGCAATTTTTTGATATGAAATACTTGCTGGTCTTGAAATTAACGCAAATGTTAACTCTTCCACACCCAAAAAATTAAACTTAGTATTTCTTTCTATGTATAGAATATCCTCAGAAAATTCAGTCCTAGCTCAATATTTATTTGGACGAGCAGGTTTTTCCCCGCAAATATAAGCGACAACGAATATCTAACAAAATCTAATGGGATTGCAATTTCGTTTCTGTTCGTAAACCATCCATTTAGCCAACTGTTCGTATTTTCGCCCGTCTAAATTTCTTTTATACATTAATTCTACCATCTGACACAACTCGCTGAAAGACCAATTAAGGTGGTTTTTAAGTTCAGTGGCTGGTTTTAGAGATACTGTATCCGAGGTAGCATTTGAATTAAACACTTAGTGGTTCACGTGAATATAGTATGTTTTTAATCACATTTGTAAATAAGTACTAAAATAACTAAAATTAATCCCTTTTACCTTGCCTTTTATAATGACCAAATGAACTCCCCCACCCCGGCTGTATATCTCGGCTGTTTTTTTCTACGAGAATGACTAATTAAATAACATTAAACTGCTGTTGCTCAGTCGGCTGGGGCTGTTGAATACACCGACTGCATCTCTGCAGAGGATTAAGACTCCCCCAACGAGTGTCCTGTGGCCCAGTCGTCTGGAGCTGTAGAATATACCAACTGCATCTCTGCAGAGGGGTAAGACTCCTCCAACGAGTGTCCCGATATGACACTAAACAATTTGATGGTGAGGTATCAGTAATGCTGGAGCCTTGGGGAATGTAGAGTAGCCATTATTGCCATCGCTTCCAGTTCAACTCTAGTCTGGAGTGATTGCACCTGACAGGATTATGTATGGGTCAATTCAGTTTAGCACAAGTATGCTGTTAGTTCTATTGAACCCATAGATAGGGCCTTATCAGGTGCTACCATGCCGGGCCAGAGTAAACGTGGGAGCAATGGCAAGAAGGGGCGGTCCGTATTCCGCAAAGCCCCAGCATTACTCGGACCTCACCATCAGACTATTTAATGTCATAACCAGGACACTCACTGGGGAGGTCCTACCCTTCTGCAGAGGTGCAATCAGTGTATTCTACGGCCCCAGCCGACTGGGCAACCTCTTTTATAGAAACATTGTTCTGATTTGATATGGTCTTTTGTAAATTCCAGGATTTGAGTCTATAAATATCCCATTGGGGTTTATTGTCCAAGAAGACCTCTCGTCTCAGATGTTCTGTGAATATTTTTTTGTACACATGTAAATATGCAAGTCTATAAATGCATGTATACACAAAATAGGTCTTGTTTAATTTAAGTTTTGTGTCGGTGAATGCCATGTTGGAGGTAATTATCTCTGAAATCTCTGGTCTATAAAATATATTTTAAGTATGTGTGTATATATATATATATATATATATATATATATATATATATATATATATATATATATACTCTGCATGTGTTCGCTTTATTTCTATGTTATTACATAGAAGGCAAAAGGCCTTGAAGTTTTGGGGGAGGAGAAGGGAACGGTCATTCTATTCTATATGTTCTAAGGGGACCTAGCTAGCCACATTCGCCGACCCATTCAACAATACAATATACAGACATTCAACCATCGCCTTATGCGCAGCAATCACCAAAATACCACATTTGCTCTATGAAGGAGTCCTACTTAAAATCCCGAGATTACTGAATGATTTTATTTACAAGTATGATTTATTTACAATGAATATGATGGGGATGGGAGAAAAAACCCGAAATATATACAAAAACAAAGGAAAAATCCCCTGTTTGGTTGCCCTCCCATCCCCCCGTCTATAGAATTGGAGGCCGACTGTTTTCCGGGGCGAAAGAACCAGAAACAAGCCGGACCTGCCCTAGATGGGACAGGAATCCTAATCTATTAGGGTAAAAGATATAAAGGGTCGGGCGCGGTATGGGTCGATACAAGCAGGTAATATGATTTTTTTTACATATGAATGTTCAAGATCTTCAATAAAAGGCGGACTGGGAAGCGGGTTCAGGTACAAAAATAATGGGGATGGGGAAGATCTTGAGAATTAAGCAATGACAGGGACAATGACTCAAAACATACTGCTAACTAGGTTTCAAGAGGGAAGAAACGTCCTACTTACCAGGGGTGGGGTCCCTAAGGACCCGTACCGTAGACGCCATGAGCCGGAAGAGGAGGGAAGGATGACTCCAACGTTGCCCCCTTTCTTACGACCAGGCTCGCTGTATTCACCCACCTTTTGCTGAATGTTATGCGATCCAAGCGTTTTCTATCGCATCTGATTTTGACCCAAAGCAAATGCCTAAAGTACAAAACCAGATCACGATGAGAAAAGTTTGCATCGTCATACAATCCCTTGTTTCGCGTCGACCAGATCACGAGAAACACCACACGCTTCTCACCTTGAAACGGAGGAAGAACGTTGTCCACGACGTAACCAACGTCGAGCAGCACGAGCTGTTTGGGTTCGATGCGAGCCGTCCACTCCCCGACGTGATCCCAAAACGGGCGAACTCGCTCACAGTAGTAGAAGGCGTGCTCAGCCGTTTCTTCCAAGCCACTGGCGCAGCGAGGGCAATCAGGCATGTCTGCCAGGCCCGCTTTGTAGTTTAAGCCGAGAAGGGGTAATGCATTCCGTACAAGTCGCCAGGTGAGCGAGAACTCGGACTTGTTCAAGAAGCTCGATCCTGGCGCCCAATTCCAAAAAGAGCGGATCTCCTCCGCCGTCCAGCCTCGCCGTTCGCTAAGAGGATCAGAAGCGGAACCCACCACTAACTCCCGATATAGCTCCTTCCGAGGCCGTGAAAGGTCACTGGACCCAAGAAGGTTACGAAGGGCCTTTCGGCACTCGCGGACAAACAGTGCTTCGCCCAAAGGCCTACGTCGACTTTCAGCCTTTGAATCTGACTTGAGGCGAGGAAAAGTCCGACTCGCCTTTCGTCTCCACATTGAGTCCCCTGTCAAGGACCGGTCCAGGTATGCAAGTCTTTCAGCGAGCCAGTGGCTCTCCGGATCAGGCATACCCAGACCCCCGTTGCGCGTACGTTGGATACAGACCTGTCTGCGGACCATCGGCCTTGCACCTCCCCAGAGCAATCTGGAGAGGGATTAATTTAGGGCCAGCCGACGTGTCTCAGGCAGAGGAAGTACAGCCAATCGGTTAAGGATCAAGGGGAAGACGTACGTAGCGCACGCTTCCGCCCTGCCCTTTAAGGACAACCTCCTTGAAAGCCAGATTTCCACCTGAGCATTCACCTTAGCTTGTACTTCCGACCAATTTCTCTCCAGTTGGAGGTCGTGCCCGAACCACACCCCGAGGATGCGGATGGGTCCGTCACTCCAGCGGAAGGGCCCTGGAAGCACCGAGCCGCAGACCTTCGCTTTTGTCAAAATTGACCTTGGCCCCTGCAATCCGTTCGTACTCGACAACCGCCTCTTTCACAGCCTTTATATCCAGACGGTGGGACACAAAGACTGTGATGTCATCGGCGAACGCGGAAACCCTTGCCGTAAGAGGACCAGCAAAAGGGACACCGCGCAGGGACGGACTTGTCCCCTCATCCCAAAGCCTGCGCAGGAGGGGCTCCAACGCGAGGACATAAAGAGGAGACAGGGGGCAGCCCTGCCGGACCGAACGCTCGATTGCGATCGTCCCCGAACGCCTTCCGTTCCCCTGCACCACTGCCTGAGGGTTGTGGTACATCATGCTAATCCATCTGCGGAACTCCGGTTTGAATCCGACAGTCTCAAAAACAGTCACCAAAAACCGATGGTCAACCCTATCAAAGGCCTTGGACTGATCTAAACTGATCAGCGCGGCTTCCGTGTCGTCTTCTATACCCTCTAGGACCTCGCGAATCAAGTGCAGGTTGTCCTGGATCGATCTTCCCTTCACAGCAAAGGTCTGTTCGGGGCCGATCAGATCGCTAATGACAAGCTGTAAACGATTCGTTAAAACCCGGGCCAAAATCTTTAACTCTGTGTTAAGCAGAGTTATGGGCCTGTAATCGTCTAAACCCTCCCAGACATGCCTGCCACCTTTCTTCAGCAATATGATCACGCCCTTGGTAACGCTACCAGGGATGGCTCCCTGGGCGAACCAATGGTTGAACATATCCGTCAGAATAACCACACCCTCGCAACTAGCCGCTCCAGCCACCCCAAGGTGGGGGAAGTCGGCCAGATAGCTGCGAAACTCCCGGAGCGGGAGATCAGTGCAGCGGGCAAAGCGATCCCGAAAGTGCGCCCGGAAGGCGTCGCGTATCTCACGACTTGATCGCAACAGTCGCCCGTCCGCGGTCTTGACAAACGCGATGTACCGATCGGGAAAGTCTATCATCTATAGATTTCGCTTCCTTGGTCCTATCTAAGTTGAGCTGTCGACCGTACTTGGTAGCGAAATCTCTAATCCTATGTTTAAGAGATCCCCACCACTTATTCCCGGTAACCGCCCGCACTAACGCCCGCTTAATTAGGGATTCTAGCCGATCCCGGAAGTCCCGTATCTCCAGTAAGGAGGTATTGAACTTCCAGTAGCCGGCTAGACTAGGCCTATTTGCTAACCGTAGACTGACTCTAACAAGTTTATGGTCAGTCCACGCTATCAAGTGGTACGTGGGACAACTAACAAAGTCAATGTCATCTCGTCTCACTAACACTCTGTCCAAGTAGGAACCTACTTTGGCAGAGGGCGAACTATCTAGCCACGTCCACATCTCCCGCCCTGGGTGATCCAGACGAAACCTGTCGACGAGGTCATGACGAGTCATGAGGCCGGCAAGGCTGCTTTCACACCTTCCCGCACGCCTAGCTCCCCGCCCGACCTTATCTATCTTGGGATCAAGGATCGCATTCCAATCCCCCATTAAGACTAGCCGCTTCGTCACGTCCAGGAACGGCGCCAACCGACGAAAAAGGGAAACCCTCTCCGCAGCGATATTGGACGCATAAACCGCAACCAGACGGAACTTGAAACTTTTCACGGCAACATCGGCCACAACCAGTCGGCCCCAGTCAGCTGCAAAAACAACGTCAACATCAGCATCAAGGCTGCGTCCAACTAGCAAATAAACCCCAACGCTGGTACGGCTGCCATATGCTGAGAAAACGTTAAAATCGCTTTCCAGCACACGACAGTCGGCACCGCAAGTGAAGTGGGTTTCCTGCACCGCAGCAACATCTACACCGAGGGTTTTCAGTTCACCAAGCAATCGCCTACACTTGCTCGGATCCCTCAATCTCCTCACATTCAAAGTAGCAAGGTTTAGAGTCATCAATCCCACTTACCTTACTCACTGGCGACTATGGGCCGGAAATCCTTCGGGGTGAGGATGCCGACGGCCTGACGCAGGGAACCGGTGCCGAGCTCAGTACTTATCGGTCGTCCCTGCTAATTCCTCCGACATCCATGGGGCACCTCAGTTTTAGGGACCTATAAAAGGACGGGTGAACTAAAATCGGGACCCTGCCCGAACAAAAGGGAAGCATTTTTTAAGCATGGTATTTTTAACATCGGTCAGCATTACGTCCGTTCGGCTGGCCTCGTCAATGAAGTGCCACAGTTCTTTAGTCCGGTTGCCAGCCGAACGGACGAATGTGGTCAACATTGGTGCGTCCTTAAACAGATACGGGTTAGTTATGTCTTTTTCATCTATCTTTTTAAGTGAACGTAATGGTTTCAATGTTTGTTTTAGTAGATGATCAAGGTGTGGATTTTCCAATGTGTCCTCACAAAAGTAAAATGCATTTATGACACGCCGGGTTTCCGTAGAAGCCGAGCGTGCTCTTGCTTTATGTATTGTTGATGACGCTGTTGACGGTGTTTGTGGAGAGGGTGAAAATCTGGTTGCCGAATGTGACCTTGTAAATATTTTTGGAGTTGTAATTGGTGAAAGAGAGGGGGTAGTGGTATTTTAGTTGGGGTGACTGGGGTAGTTTTTGGTTTTTGTGGGGGAGGAATCAATTGGCTGGTCGTTGATTTGGGACTGGTGTTTTTTCTATTGTTTTGTCCCCCTTAGATATGGGGGCTGTTTTTTGTACTGTTTTTTTTTTTTTTGGTGTGTTTTTCTCCCCCTCTTTGGTTGGTGAATCTTCACTATCCCTTCTTCTTTTGAGATTTATTGACATGTCCATTGGTTCTATTGTTGTCAATGATTGTTCTGTTGCAGTTGTTGATGCTGATGATGATTGTTTCGTACTAATGGTCGATCTAGAAGTAGGAGCAGTCAAGATATTAGTAACGGCTGCTGGATCAGTTGATGAATTTACTTTGTTTTCCATTGTTGATGGCTTTTTCATGGGAGTTTTTTTTTTCTTTTTTTTTTTTGGTTACCTGAGTCCCTCCTTCGTCGTCTTTTTTTTATTGAGGTTGTCTTTGTGGTTTTCGCTTGTTTCAATTGGTGCTGTTATTGTAATGACAGGTGAAGGAGTAGTAACATTAGTGGTAGTAGTCATTGTTGTTGTGGTGGTCATTTTCTGAGGGCAGTTTTTGGAGAAGTGGCCAATCTTATTGCACTACCAACATAGTGGTTTTCTGCCCTCGACTATCACCGTCATCGTTTGGTCTCTGTATTTAATTTTATGGGGAATGTTATTGAACCCTCCCCTATCGAGGCACATGACGAAGACGTAGTCACCGTAGGCGGTTCCTCGGGTTGATGTCACCTGTGTGACTTGTTCCACGCCGCCATATATACTTAGATAGGCGGCGAGGACGTCACCACTTAGTTGCATTGATACATTGCATACGGTGACCCGTATTCGTCTCTTGCCTCGATATTTTGGTTGTAGCCGAAAGAAGCGTGTTGTAATACTACCACCGGCCAGTTTTTTCGCTGCTTCCTCTGAGGGAAGCAGAACATCCCAGGTAGCAAAGCTTCGACGGCAAAAGTACTTCCCTGGGATGTTTGCCGTTTTTAACAGGTCCTCAAAGGTCTCCTTTTTTATTCCTGCTAGTCTCTTGGTCTTTATGTCTGTAACTACGAAGGACAGGGTCTTAGGCTCGACCGCCTCCACGAGTTCTGGTATTGGGAGAATTTCTCCATCTTTGAAATATTGTTCATATTTTTCGACCCTGTCACTTGCGTAGTCACAAGGAGATTTTTTATTCACACAATGTGAAGACCAAGAGACTGCTGTTTCCTTTGGTTTTTGGGCCGGTGGTATCGTGCTTGCAGAAGACAAGTCAAAAGCTTCTTCCGGCATTGGGGAGGGTCGTGTTTCGAATATGTCCAGCTGTGAATGAATATTGTCCAGCGGAGAATGGATATTGTTTGGCTCCCCCATAGTCGTGAAACGCGAATGATATATAAAAATTCAAGTGAGACGATAAAATTAAAACAGAGACCGATGAATGATTTGATAAAAAATGGCGGTCGTTTTTCTTTTTAAAAATAAAACAATAAAGCGAGTCGCGGTTTGACCCACCTCACAAACAAACAACAATAGTTTGAGGGGGGTTACAAAGCTGTAACAATAATAACAATGCTATAACAATCAAATTTTAACAATAATAAATTACTTTTAAGACAGAAATCCAAAACGAGAGACTGTCGAGTGTTCGCACGCGTAAGATTAACGAGTGTCCTGATATGACACTAAACCATCTGATTGTGAGGCTTCAGTTATGCTGGAGTTTTGGGGAATGTGGAGTATCCCTTCACTGCCATTTCTCCCAGGTCCAATTAAATCCGGAGAGGTAGTACCTTATAGGGTACTATCTATAGGTCAAATGGAACTATTGAACGTTTAAACTGAGTACAAACGAATAACTTATGCTAAATTGAATCATTTAAAATAAAACTGATTTTTTTTTCTGTGTTTAAAGAATTGACTGGGGTGTAATTGAATTGATATACATAGCAATACTTGCAACACTATTACCATGTGCAAAAGAATGAGCTTAGACTCGTTCAAAAACGTTAAAAGAATGTGTTTAAAAATCATATATCTAAGTCTATAAAAAGGATATGGCATTAAATAACCTAAAATGGTTGATCCTATTTACTCAACCCCTCATTAGTTTGAAGGCATTAACGGTGTGGAAACAGTAGTATTGTAATTTACTCAGCTTTTTGCCTAGACATGGCTGTAGGCCATTGGATTGGGGCACCCAATGAGACTCGAACTCACTCGTGCAGGCTTGCTAGTCTAGTTTGCTAACCATTACACTACCCGAGCCGCCCTAGCAACATTAGTGTAAAAACAGATGACGTCTACATTAAAAATGAAATTACTTCCAAACTATTCACTTGCAAGTCATGCATGTGTATATATTCAAATGTGTGCGAACAAATAACATATGTTCAGTTGTTACTGTGCCAAAAAAAAGGCCCCGGCTCATAGAAAAAGGTCATCAAAAATGCGTTTACAAATCATATATTTGAAATGTCTACAGAACTAGGCATTATATAACCTACAAGGGTTGATATGCCATAAAACCCAACCAAACCCCAGAAAAGAATTTTAGCGTCGAGTAACCATTCTCAATACGAAGAATTTTAGAAAATACTTTGCACCGACAGTACCCTAGATCTTTATCATATTTACCCGACCCGTCCGCTCGGGCAGGATATGACACAAGGTCAATTTTTTAAGCAGAGTTTAACAGGTTTTAATTCAGTTTTCCTTCTCCTAGACTAGTTGCCTCTCCAAGGCTGAAGAACCAAGTCTCTCCTACTATTTACCCATAGCTGGAGGGAGAATAATTGGATTCATACCTTTTTCAAGGGTATTAGTGCTATGTGTAATGCAATCAGTCTCGTCCAGAATTTGAACTCGTGTCACCGTGTCCATTCCCTACGACGATAACCATTACACCACGGACACCTCCTTTTTCCCAACCCCTCCACTCGGGCAGGATATGACACAAGGTCAATTTTTTAAGCGGAGTTTAACAGGTTTGAATTCAGTTTTCCTTCTCCTAGAATAGTTGCCTCACCAAGGCTGAAGAACTTAGTCTGTCCTACTATTTACCCATAGCTGGAGGGAAAATAATTGCATTCATACCTTTCCCAAGTGTATTAGTGCTATGTGAAATGCAATCAGGATTTGAACTCGTGTCACTGTGTCCAATTCCTGCGACGATAACCATTACACCACGGGCACCTGCACAACCTAAAATGGTTGATATGCCATTAACCAAACCAATAAAATAGTAAAACCGCTAGTAAGGATCGAACTCATTACAGCACGCAGACTCTTTACTTATCAGCCTTAGAGAGACATTATTACGAGTCACCTGCTACCCCTTTATATGATTCTTTGATCACATCTGACAAATTTGGTCGTCATAAAAAAGTAGATAAAATACTGCATTGATTATAGTGGATTTTTTTTTCTTTCAATCTCATTTCGTTTTCACCTCTTGAAAGGGAAATATCGGTATCGTGGCTGTTTTTTTTTTTTTTTTTTTAACATATCTTCAATGATCAGATTTTCTTTCGTACGATTTACGCAATGTCGGTTTAGTTTAAATTTTCAACCCATTTTGATTTTAATTCCATCAAATATTTATTTTATATTTCGTGAGTGACTGTTTTTAAAATATCTAAAAGGTCTCATAACGGACAACAGAAACTTGTAATTTTGCTAAAGTAAATATGGCTGAAGGTAAGTTTCTTTTTACGTTTGTTTTCGTATGAGTTTTTTGTTCTTTAATAATTGAATTAGATATATCTTTTGCGTTTTAAATTTCTATGACACCTTCTCGTCTAGAAATAATTTAGCGACCGTAGGTGTAGATGAAGAGCTACTCTCTTTCCTCGATGGTTTCAATTTACCCTTATTACTTAACATATTTCATTCATTTGCACAAAGATGAATGGTTTCAAGTATTGCTATGTATCACTAACAATTCAGTTAAACTCAGAGTCAAATGGTCAAAGTTCTATATCTAGCTTGCCCAGTCAGCTGGGGCTGTAGACTACACTGACTGCTTCTCTGTAGAGGGGTAATACCCGACCCCAACAAGTGTCCTAGATATAACACTAAACAGTCCGATAGCGAGGTTCCAGCAGTGATAGTGCTTTGGGGAATGCGGAGTACCCCTTTATTGCCATCGCTCCCATGTCCACTCTGGCCCGGAGTGGTAGCACCTGATAGGGCCCTATCTATGGGTTAAATAGAACTAACAGCATACTTATGCTAAAACTGAATTGTTTGAATAAACTGAATAGCTTGAAATAGAAATGTTTTTGGCCATTTAAACTGTGTACTTATGTTAAACTGAATTGTTTTAGAAAGAACAGATTATTTACATAAAAATGGATTTGGCGTTAAATAACCTACAAATGTTGATATGCTATAAAACCCAAGAAACCAACCAACCAATTTATATCTAGCAATTTAATTTTTCGCAAGCTTTTTTTTTTTTTTTTTTTTTTTTTTTTGAACAGTTCCAGGCTACACATCAATTGTGCTATCATGCTGAATCTTTAGCAAGGAAGTTCCAAGTGCCATTATTGGATTCTTTAGTATGTCTCTACCAGGGATTGAACCTCAGACTTCCGGGCCATTGGCGAACACTCTACCCAATAGCGCAAACGGCTGTATAAAGAAAGTTCTGATTTTGCGTTAATGTTTTAAAAATATATATACACACACACACACACCCCATGTCAGAATCTAAGTGGCCAAAGAACAGTTATGGTGAATTATAGCACGTTTATGATGTTATTTTAGGATACAACTATTCACAATGCAAATGACTGAAACCTAGTCGTATCTGCATGGTGAACCCAGTCAGCTGGGGCTGCAGAATATACCGACTACATCTCTGCAGAAGACTAAGCCCCCTCCCACCGAGTGTCCTGTATAAGATTAAACCATGTGATGGCTAGGCACAAGGGTTAGAATTTCTGAGAATGTGGATTACCCCTTTCTGGCCATTTATGCCTAGTCTACGATGACACGGATGGATAGCACGGGATAGTCCTACCTACATGCCGACTGGAACTGTTTGATATTAAACAGTGAGCAAAAATGTCTTGAGATAAAAATTCCTATACATAGAACTGTTCTGACCATTTTTAACTCTGTAAATAAATGACGGGGGTTTAACTGAATTGTTTGTGATACATAGCAATACTTGAAACTATTTATCTGTGTGCAAATGAATGAAATATGTTGAATAGAAGGATTAGTGTTAAATAGCAATACTTGAAACTATTTATCTGTGTGCAAATGAATGAAATATGTTGAATAGAAGGATTAGTGTTAAATAGCAATACTTGAAACTATTTAGATATGCGCCAAAACTGAATTATTGGTATTACGTAGTAATATTTGGAAACATTTAAATAAATGGTGTTCAACAGAATTAGTGTTGAATAGCAATGCTTGTAAACACTTCTGTCTGCAAAGAAATCGTTAACATTGAAGAGAATTAATTAGATGAAAAGCATTTAACTGCGTATAAATGAATCTAGTGTTAAATAGTATAGTCTTGAATAGCAATAATTGTAATCCGCTTCTGTCTGCAAAGAAATCGTTTATATTTTATAGAATTAATATAAGACTGAAGGCATTGACTGTGTGGAAACAGTATCTTAATTTACTAAGCTTTTTGCCTAGACATGGCAGTAGGCCATAGGAATGGGGCACCCAATGAGACTCGAACTCACTCGTGCAGGCTTGCTAGTCTAGTTTGCTAACCATTACACTACCCGAGCCGCTCTAGCAACATTAGGGTAACAACAGATGACGTCTACATTAGAAATGAAATTACTTCCAAACTATTCACTTGCAAGTCATGCATGTGTATATATTTAAATGTGTGCGAACAAAAAAACATATGTTCAGTTGTTACTGTGCAAAAAAGAGCTCAAGGTCATCAAAAATGCGTTTACAAATCATATATTTGAAATGTCTACAGAGAACTTGGCATTACATAACCTACAAGGGTTGATATGCCATAAAACCCAACCAATCCCCAGAAAATAATTTTAGCATCGGGTAACCATTCTAAATACGAAGAATTTTTGAAAATACTTTGCACCCACAGTACCCTAGATCTTTATCATATTTACCCGACCCGTCCGCTTGGGCAGGATATGACACAAGGTCAATTTTTAAGCGGAGTTTAACAGGTTTGAATTCAGTTTTCCTTCTCCTAGACTAGTTGCTCCACCAAGTCTGAAGAACCTAGTCTGCCCTACTATTTACCCATAGCTGGAGGGAGAATAATTAGATTCATACCTTTTCCAAGGGTATTAGTGTTATGTGAAATGCAATCAGTCTCGTCCAGGATTTGAACTCATGTCGCCGTGTCCATTCCCTACGACGATAACCATTACACCACGGGCACCTCCTAGATCTTTATACGTGCCTTCCACTAATCGGGATTTGACACTAGTGGAAATAGACGGGAGTGGTCAGTAACGCACGAGCGGATACTTATACACTGCTAGTCATAGGATCGGGAGATGCAATGTGAACTATTCTAGCCTTTGCTAAGTCTCCAGGCACTTCTACCCGGCCAGCTTGCTGGTCCTTTATTCGCTAGACCCGAATGTCTAGTGCAATGTGAATCGATGCTTCTCATCCTTTGGTCTCCAGGCATGCATTCCAGGTGGTCTGATGCCTGACCGTTCAGAAAATTAAGACTCTTAACCTTAGCTACATAACCCAGAGTAAAATTACAAATACCCCCAGAATCTGAGTCGACCTGCGTAATTGGCAATGAAGGCTTGCTCTACCTATATATATATATATATATATATATATATATATATATATATATATATATATATATCCTTAACTTTAGATGTAGCTACATATAATATTCATTAGAACCTCACTTTTTATTTCCAAATATTACTTACCCAGTCAGCTAGGTCTGTAGAATACACCGACTGCATCTCTGCAAAGAGATAAGACTCTTGGATATGACAGTAAACAATCTGTTGATGAAGGTCCAGTAATGCTGGAGCTTTGGGGATTGCAGAGCACTCTTTCATTGCAATCGCTCCGAAGTCCACTCTGCACCGGAGTGGTAATACCCGAAAGGGTCTTGTCTGTGGGAACTAAACTGCGTATTTATGTTAAACTGAATTACTTGAAATAGAACAGTTTGACATTTAACTGTGTGGACAAAAACTCTACTTGTACTAAACTGAATTGTTTGAATTAGAACTGTTTGGTCAAGTATTGTTGTATAACAGTAACAATTTATCACCAGTAACATTTTTGCACACATTTCAATAGATATACAGATGTGTCTTAGATAAAGTCTGTATGTAATTTCATTTTTAAATGACTTATAATAGTGTGCAAACAAACTAGCTCTTACTATTGTTTCTACACAGTCAAATAGCTGCAATTTTCTCAATCAGATTAATGTCATATCTAGAATGCTTGTTAAGGGGGAATTAACTCGGGTCGAAATATTGTGAATATAACAAAGATGAAAGCAATAATTGAACACGGTAAACGATAACAATAAAAACTGCTATAGAAATTTATAGCCTGTTGTGTTGATAGAGATTATGACCAGCATTTTCCTCAAATTTATTATCCTTTCTAAAACGATAACCTAACACAATATTTTTGTAAGGAAAAGAAAAGGTCCATTTAGACTATAACGAAAAGCTTATATATCGAGAGAAAGAGTACACATGAATACAAAATATGGCAAATTGTCCCAAACTGTAAAAAAAGTACAAAAGCTTTTCCACGGAACAAGGAGTGCTGATAGCAGCAGTTAAAAAATTACATTTTTTTTTTCTTGTGTAGGGAAATATCTCATAGAATAATTTCACGCACGTGCTGCTCGAAAGAAATGGAGACGAAAGAGGTGTCCTCTTCGACGGATGTTGCTACCAAAAAGAGATTGAACTCGCTTCTTGAAATATCATGACAAACCGTCACCTAATTTTTGGAAGCTCCGTCCATAACTTCCACAAAACGGAGGCCACTATGTTTAGTTTCCACCCTCACAACACTGGTAAAATTAACAAGAAATATGTACAATACCTTTTAACTTTTACTGTTATGGTTAACGGGATTATATTTATCTATTCTAGTCAAGTAAATAAAAGAATTTGGTTCGGAGTTCATTGTAAGCTCTCGAGGTAGACAAACACCAGAAGAAGGCCCATGGAATCATTGGCTTAAATGTGAATACAGCCAAGATGAAAACAATAGTCTGAATACTCTATATTAGTGGTTTTCAAAGTGGGTGGTACCCCCTGGGGGGCGATATGAACTTTTAGAGGGGCGCTGGCGAGTAAACAGTCGGATGGGGGCGTTGAAATTGTGAAGGGGGCGTTGGAGCAATTACAGTAAAATGTGGTGTTGGTAGAAAGGCCTGAAAAACGGGGGCGGTTTAATTAAGCTTCCCCCAGTTGCTGCATTCTCCCATCCCCAACATATACTTTCACTGTAAAATCATATTGTAAATAAAATCATACACTGCACTCGGGATTTTAAGTAGGCCGCTTTCATACAGAAATTGTGGTATTTTGGTGATTGCTGCGCACATGGTGACGAATGAATGATTATATACTGTACTGCTGAATGGGTCGACGAATGTGGCTAGCTAGGTTCCCATAGATAACATAGTTAATGAAAGACCGCTCCCTTCCCCCTCCCCCCAAAACTCAAGGCCTTGTGCCTTCATTGTAATTTTACAATGAAATAAATTCCCCCAGTTGCTGCAACTAGACGTACGTGTCACGTCTGTATGTAGAACTCTCTCCGTAAGGGACAATTTACCCCTGGTCACCGCTTTCACCTTTGTTTACTCGTTCAGTTGGACAATTTATTTTATGTTCAGTTCAAGGTGTTTGTGAATGAAAAAAAAATGTTAACCATTTTTGTTTGTTAAAATTGTTTTTTTAATCTCTTCAAACTGTTTTTGATTGAGGAATCAATCAATTCTTATGACATTTATCATTACCGTCGTTCTGGCGTTCGTTAGAAGAGGGGGGCGCTGGCATTTTTGTCCGGCGGTGAAGTGGGGTGTAAAAAAGTTTGAAAACCACTGCTTTAAATGAATGCAATATAAACTGGTTTTAAACAAGGCAACCAGTTTTGGTTAAGTTTGGCTTTATTTTATGGCATATCAACCTTCGTTGGTTATTTAATGCCAAAGCTATTCTCCTAGAAGAACAGTAGTGTTACTATTTAACCCATAGCTGGGAGGATAAGGGGGTGCATACCTTTCCCAAGGGTATTTGCCCGAAAGTGAACGTAATAGTGCGACTGGAATACGAACTCGCTTACTACGATTCCGCAGTCTATTTGTAATATAATGGTCGAGAGATTTCGTTTTATATATCTTGCCTTTGGGTTTAGTTAGGCTGAGAACCTTTCGGCTCAGCACATGGGTTAGTTAAGTGCAAACTTGAGCACAGGTGTTAATGCGCGCGCGGGGAGCATGTGTCGTTTACAGATGTCAAAATTAAAATCCCAGATAGAAAATTGTGACTTGGGGATTTGAATGACGTCATGCACCGAAAGCGCGCGTGGACCATTTTGAAAAACGTCAGTTGGGTTTCTGGCTCGGAGGAAGAAGGTTGACTTTCGCTCGCCGAAGCCCGGCCAGTAGCCTTGTGGCGGGTGCCACTCATGTTTGGGTTCCAGATGGAAAAGCCAGCATAGAAAGAATGTGCTTCTCTCCTTATGTCGAAGGTTTTAACTCAAAGGTAATAAAGTTTCGTATCTGAACTAAGAAGTCGTGTTTTTCTTGTTTCGGGATTCCTATGTTCTATGTATATATGTCATGAACATTCTATGTACGTTTCACATATGCGTATCATGGGTATGGTACACATCGCTTTAACCATTACACCACGAGGACACCCCCCCCTGTAACCAGTTTTAAAATTTAGTCTTTTTTCTTGTTCTATTCGGGTGAACTTCTTGCAATTTTTCTTTTTTTTAATTTTTTTAACTGTAATAAATTGACAACGAAAATATTTAAATCTTGCAACATTTTTAAAAAGATTAGACAATTTGTGTTCGTGTCTACTTCCGGTTATTTTTTTTTTTTCTTTACAGAGAAGCAAATGTCACCGATCGATATCATTAGATAACTATTAATTCACATAACTTTTATCTCTATTAATTGGTAGTGCCAGTTTCGACCTTATCTATGGGTCAAATAGAAATGTTCAGTCCTTTTTACAAGGAATATAAGATAAAACAATTAGTATTAGCAATACTTGAAACCATTTAACAGAAGGCAACCAAATAAGTACTGGCTCGTTTAAAATTTTACCGATAACTCTGTTCATGTCGTGCCGCTAGCACGGATATCCATGACCCTCTCTCGCCACTTTTCCATATCGTTCATGGCCTCTGGCATGTCTTTAGGTCTACATCCCGTATCCTCACATGGCTGCTGTATATATGTTCTACTTGGTCGCCCTGCTTTTGCTCCGCCAAATGTGGGGATCCATAGGAGTACATGTACGTATTGTTATATACAGAGAAACCAGATATTGTTTAAAGTTCGCCAATGGCCCGGAATACCTGTGTTCAATCCCTAGCCAAGTCATACCAAAGACTAAAATAATTGTACTTGATGCCTCCTTGCTTAACTCTCAGCATTATAAAGTATGGATAAAGGGTAAAGTAGAGCAATCAAGGGAAAGGAGTAGCGTCCTCTCCTACACCTTGGTGTAGTAGCTATCGAAAAGGGAGCCTTCGGGTCACTCTCGACTATGGTCACCAACTATATTCAGAGTGTGTTGTTGTTTGTTTGTTTGCTTTTGTTTTGACAGTCGGGTGGGTCTGCAGAGGGGTTAGCCCCTCCCCACCAATGAATGTCCTGATATAACATTAAACTATATGATAGTGATGCTCCATTGATGCTGGTGCTATGGGGATTGCGGAGTACCCTTTTATTGCCATCACTACCAGATCCTCTCTAAGCCGGAGTGGTAGCACCTGCTAGGATTCTACCTAAAGGCCAAATGCAAGTGTTTGATGATCAAACTAAAGTGAATTCTTTGAAATGGTTTTACCTTGTGTTAAAGCAAATAACTAATATTTACTTGAATTGTTAAATAGCGATATTTAAAAGCGCTTAACGGTACGCAAAAATTAAGTGAATCGAAGTTTTCGTATTATATAGAAATAAGAGAAATGAATGTAATCTATATTGTGTGTATGTATGAATTGGCGTTAAATAACCTTCTATGGTTGATATGCCATAAAACCAAAACAATCTTATAGCCAATTCTCTTTTTCTCACTTTTTTTGTTTTTTTTTTCGTTTGTGTTTTTTCTTTGTTACATTTTTTTTCGTTTGTTTTTTTTTCTTTTCGTTTATTTTCTTTTTCTTTTCGGTTGTTTTTTTTCTTTTCGTTTGTTTTTGTGTTTTTTCTTTTCGTTTGTTTTTGTGTTTTTTCTTTTCGTTTGTTTTTGTGTTTTTTCTTTTCGTTTGTTTTTGTGTTTTTTCTTTTCGTTTGTTTTTGTGTTTTTTCTTTTCGTTTGTTTGTGTTTTTTCTTTTCGTTTGTTTGTGTTTTTTCTTTTCGTTTGTTTTTGTTTTTTCTTTTCGTTTGTTTTTGTGTTTTTCTTTTCGTTTGTTTTTGTGTTTTTCTTTTCGTTTGTTTTTGTGTTTTTCTTTTCGTTTGTTTTTGTGTTTTTCTTTTCGTTTGTTTTTGTGTTTTTCTTTTCGTTTGTTTTTGTGTTTTTCTTTTCGTTTGTTTTTGTGTTTTTCTTTTCGTTTGTTTTTGTGTTTTTCTTTTCGTTTGTTTTTGTGTTTTTCTTTTCGTTTGTTTTTGTGTGTTTCTTTTCGTTTGTTTTTGTGTGTTTCTTTTCGTTTGTTTTTGTGTGTTTCTTTTCGTTTGTTTTTGTGTTTCTTTTCGTTTGTTTTTGTGTTTCTTTTCGTTTGTTTTTGTGTTTCTTTTCGTTTGTTTTTGTGTTTCTTTTCGTTTGTTTTTGTGTTTCTTTTCGTTTGTTTTTGTGTTTCTTTTCGTTTGTTTTTGTGTTTCTTTTCGTTTGTTTTTGTGTTTCTTTTCGTTTGTTTTTGTGTTTCTTTTCGTTTGTTTTTGTGTTTCTTTTCGTTTGTTTTTGTGTTTCTTTTCGTTTGTTTTTGTGTTTCTTTTCGTTTGTTTTTGTGTTTCTTTTCGTTTGTTTTTGTGTTTCTTTTCGTTTGTTTTTGTGTTTCTTTTCGTTTGTTTTTGTGTTTTTCGTTTTTCTTTTTCTTTCGTTTTTTCTTCGTTTTTTTTTTTTTTCGTTTATACGTGTTTTTTTCCGTTTTTTTTTTGTCTTTTTAAAATTAGAAAGCTTCTATTCATTGCCGTATGCAACTCCCTAACAGTTTCATGTTTTTGCAGATTTGAACTTCATTTGAATGATTTTATATTTTCTTTTAACCGGGTTTTATCTGTCCCACCCCAAATAGAAATACCTTCTCCTGCTGAGAGACGAAAATTGCCTTCTCTCCGCTTTAAAATGAACCTTGTTTCACACCTTGTCCGTGCTATTATATAAATCTTCTTTATTCTATTTTTATATAATTGCATAAGAAATGATCCAGTTTTGGCATTTAAAAAAATGGTTCAACATGCTTGAACCAACAAACCACACAAACAAAAATTTCTAAAATCATTTTAAATATACTTTTTGCAGGAAATCGAAGCACAACTCTCAACAAAAAAAACATTAGGAGTATTCTTCAGCGATTATCCAGCTTAATTGAGGACGATTCATTGGACGAGATCAAGGAAATGTTGGAAACCCTACCCCCTGACCAATGCACCCGAATTTTGTCTACAACCATATCAGACCGTCTGCTTCTCTCTTTTGCACTTGAATATAATATGATCGAAATATCTCATTATTTGTATCAACTGTCATTATCTCAGAAGCGTAATGAGAGATCTGACAGTTGGAATAAGGGCGTTCACCCGCTAATTAATGCCCTGAGTACCGATTGTTTCAGGATAATCTTCCAAATCTCTCGAAACTTGAGGGATATCAATGACTACATCAGCGCTTCTTATACACCACTTTTGTACGCTGTTGAAAGTTCAGAGGTCAGTTATGTGAGATTGATATTACTTCTAGGGGGTGATATAAATAAACCCGGTTTGAATGGTATCAGCCCACTGATAGCTTCGATCTCTAACAGCAAAATGTGCAGCTTCCTCCTCTCACAGAACGCGAACGGTAACCATCAAGATGATGAAGGCAACACAGCCCTTCATCAAGCTGCTGCTAGGATGCAAAGTGAGAGTGCGCAGATCCTTATAAAAGCAGAGGTTGATGTTCGGATCAGAAATAAAGACGGAATGACACCCTTAATGTCAGCAAGTGTTAATATTAACCATCAAACAGTCCTGGACCTTTGTGAACTTAGCGAATACTCTCAAATAGAAAAGATAGAAGCTTTGGAAGTCTTGGGTGCATGTTCTGTAGGGTATCAGTGTCCTAAAATATCGTACTGGTTTCAAGCTTTGGAAATGAGGAGGAATACCAGGTTCCATAAGATTTTGGACGTTCCCGCCCAGAAGGTGTTAGACTTTTCGCGAGAGTTCACCAGGAAAAAGGAATTGAAAAGTTTACAAGCAGACCAGTTAAAACTTGCTTTTCAAGGGATCTTAGTTATTGAAAGGATCTTCGGTCGAAATAACTCAATATATCTACGGCAACTTTTGCAAACAACATTGATTGCTAATGACGAAAATAAATTGGAGAAATTTCAGCAGCTAATCGATTATATCGTGGAATATTGTCAGGAAACTCCGGCGAATATAGTTGTTGATTGTTCGCATTTCTTTTATGATCTCTTCACCGAAATATTCTCAGACGACAATCCAGGAAATATCTTTGAAAACAGCACATTTGATCTTTTCAAAATCCTTGCACGGGCAACGGTAGAGACTTGGCATTCAGTTAAAGACAAATTCTATGGTACCCCGTATAATGAACATATTCAATACTCTGTACTAGCAGATACCCTTCTGTATATCACCGAAATAATCACGAGTATGAACCTTCCCGAATCTCACAAAGGGCAATTGAAAGAAGTCGTGGTACAATTGGTAAAAGATGATCCGCGCTTTATTCACCTTCACTCTCTGCTGCATCGTGCAGCTGGGTCGACTGAGACCGAACCCTGGGGCTCGGTAGAACTTATCCGCTTGCTACTTGAATCTGGTGCTGATATTAACTCCAAGGACTACTTTCGAAGGACCCCACTTATGTATGCTCTAATGTATATACCTGATGATCGTATCGAGGAAATTCTAGAAGTTTTTCTCGAGTACAACTGTCATTTTGATTGTAGAGATTACGAGGGATTTTCTGCTATGGATTTTACACGCTGGGCAAGCCTGTCGTTTGCTTCAAGAAGTCCTCGCTGCTTACAATGTCTTGCAGTAGAAGCTATTTTGGATAATGAAATAGAGTATAAGGACTTCTTGTCCGAGGGACTTGAAGTTTTCGTAGATTTGCACAGGTAGAATTGAGTTGCATTTCGATCGGGATTTTTTTTACCTCTTTAAAATATTTAAAAATATTAATTCCTGAAATTCTTCCAAATCCTTCACGTCGGTGCTTCTTTTCAACATATAAAGAGACCTGAAAGGGACATAATGATGCAGACTACCGGAAAGATGCGATTGTTAATTTATATTTCATCTAACACATCACTAGGTGTATATGTGTATCCTGGTGGATACGTTTGTGTGTTCGTGGATTGTGTGTGTGTGTGTGTGTGTGTGTGTGTGTGTCCATATAGGGACCGAGACATATCTGTGTGGTAATAACTGACTCGGGCCAACTCTTATTAAACACAGATACAGAAATGATGGTAGGTACAAGAGAATGAAGAACGGGACCAGTCGTTTACTAGAAGGGGTAAGGGAGACACAGTTCAACCAGAAGACAGTGAAGAGAGGGTACCAGTTGTTCTCAGGAATTGGGTCAGAGACTGAAGCAGGAGGACACAAAGGGTCAGTCGTCAGAAGATACACAAGTTGTATTTTTCGTTTTTTTTTTTTTAAGTTAAGGAATTTCGTGGAAAAAAGTCGGACGTTCTTATCCTCTTAAAAAACTTATTTAGCTACTTCTTCTTTTGATTTAATTCTTTCTTTGCGGTAACATCCCGGACATGCATTTCAAATTGCAGAGAAAGGAAAAATAATGAAAGGGTCAGACAATCAAACAGAAGTGGCTGACCGGTCGTTATATTATTCCTTCACTGAGTATGGCACCAAACGTAATCTAATAGTAAGGTAACATTTCGGTAGATCTGGGAAGTGAGTAGTGCTATTTAATTGTCATTACTCCCAGGTCCACTCTGACCTAGATATGTAGTAACTGTTTTATACCACTGGGAAAGTATCGGAACATTTATGCTTCTCGTCAGCTATGGTTTGAATATAGTATCACCGCTGTTCTACAAGGATGGCTTTGACTTTAATAATCCACGAAGTCTGATGCCATTAAACAAAAAAAATACAAAATGGTTTGTATGCACTTCCAATAAACGCACTTAACCCCTAAGAGTTTGACGGGCAGTTAAAATGAAGTTGCTATGTAAATTTTCTGGACATAATCCCCATTTTCACACAACTCACGGAAAAACCAATTTTAGTGAGATATTTTAGTATTAACTTTTGGCCCAATGTGTTGTGTTCGCCAATGGTCATGGAGACTGGGGTTCAATCCCAACTCAAAAAATGGTACTTGATGTCGGCTTGTATGATAAGGTAAGGATCAAGGTTTTTTTTTTGGTTTTTTTTTTTTTATTTGGAAAAAGATTAATTTTTTTTTTTCCATAAATATAAACTCTAAATTGTTTGGAATATGAAAAATTATTTTGATTTCGTAAAAATAAATTTACAGCCCTTCAAATGACGCTAAACAAAAACAGTGCTTCAGTTTTAAACAGGTTTGGTTTTGTGTTCATCTGGGTAACCCGACACCTCATCCTAGTTCGAGGCCCCTGGCTTTGAAAAGTGTGCCGTTTATTTCCTAAATTTGGAGAAAAAAAACATACAAATTTAGGGGAGCATGAAGCCCCCGAATGTATTGTTGGAGAAAGGAAGGAGAGCTGTCATACTTCACTGTATCATCTAAGGGGCCCTTAGCCAGATTCGACCCGGGCACACAATAACCGACACGCGGACAACATTCACCAAAATACCAAATTCGCTTCATGAGAACCTACTTAAAATCCAGGAGAAATGAATGATTTTTTTTAACAAATGAGAGCATATATAATGACAATGATGAGGGGACAAAAAAAACCCACAAAGATAAACTGGTAAAACAAAGATAAAAACCCCGTTTGGTTACTCTCCCGTCCCCCGTCTATTTTGTGGAGAGCCAACTGTTTTCCGGTTTCGCGAGGACAGAAAACAAGCCGGACTATCGCTATGTTGGCAGATGGTCTAAACTAATGGGATAAAAGAAACGTGGGGAAGGGCGTGGTGAGGAATGGATTACAGTAATGGGAGTTCAAGATCCTCAAACATGGGACTGGAATAAGGGTAAGGTAAACCAATGCATTTCTTATGCAAACATCCAGCCAGGGAAAGGCATAAAAACGTGAGGCGACGACTGCTGGCAGCGAGATTTTAGCTGTTAACGAAATCGCGTGCGAAGATCATCTTTTCGTATTGTCTTGCCTGTTGACTCTGACGAGCACTTTATTTTGTTTTAATGGCGAGTCAAACTTCATGTGTTATTTAAAGCCAAGACTTCTATTAGAGATAAAGCGGTAGTTCTATATAATCTATAGCGGGGTAATAAGACAATTCTTAGGTTTCTGCATGATTTATATATATATATATATATATATATATATATATATATATATATATATATATACACACACACACTAATGTAATATCTACCAGCATTCACGGTACCAGAAAAAAAAAACGCTAGGAACAAGAGATAAGAGTATCTCGAATCACCGCCCGGGGGAAAAAGAAAAAATATTATAGGTCAGAAAGAAAGGACCAACCTCGTCAGACCCCTTGAAAAACATCAAGGGATGTGCAGTCAGTTGGTCAAAAGAAAACTAAAACCTTCCGCGAATTCTGCAATGCTACAATTACAAAAGTGCTCAACACGAGTGGAGCCAATTATAAAATTAACTTAAATCGCGAGTTTCACCTTATCAGATCATCAGGAAGTCTATCGCCGACTAATGCTAAAGGAGAAAGCGTCGTCTTATATTTACCAAAAACCCACCTAGCTTAGAATTTACATAACAAAAATAAAATTATATATATATATATATATATATATATATATATATATATATATATATATATATATACTTTTGTTCCATGGAGAAATTTCAAGATGAGTTTGGTATGTGCAGGTTGTGTTGGCAATAAAACCCCAGCAACTAACCTCGATAGAAAATATATTTGTTATCCGGTAATGTATCACACATCGTTTTCGCAAATCTTAATATTTCTTGGGGTATCGAGTTGATATTTTCATAAAGAGGAACCGTTAATTTTACAGAAAACATTCCTTAGATTAAGCAAACAATTGACTCTATCTGAACAGTAGGCAGATGTTATTTCATTTGGAAAAGGAAACTGATGTTCCAAATCAGTTACAACGTCTCAGTCAATGCAACATTCAAACAAAAATTACGAGGTGCATTACGATAAGTTTCCAGACTTTATTTGTATGGGTACTTTTATTGATAGTACACATATGAAACTCTACTCCCCTTCGAAGCAATCTCCTCCGGTTACAATGCACTTGTTGTACACTTCCAACAATTTCTGGAAGACCCCATTGAAGTCCTCGTGTGAACGTCACAGCCTCTTTCATCTCCTCAATTGTCTCATAACGACAGCCTCTGAGTTTAGGGAGTAAGCAAAAATCACAGGGAGCAAGGTCTGGACTACAGGGAGGCTGAGGAACTGTCTTGATGTCCATCTTAGTCAAATAGTCTGTGACAAGGATGGAGTTGTGGACTGGTGCATTGTCCTGGTGGAAATGTCACTGACCCGATTTGAAGAGTGCTGGCCTCTTCCCTAGGAATCTCTTCCTGAACTCCCTTAAAACCTCAACACCGTAACCCAAACCCTTTGGCCAATCAACTCTGGTCTATTGACTTCCTTACTCCTCCCACACCTCTCATCATCCCTCACAGACTCTCTGCCTACCTTGAATCTCTTATGCCACTCAAAAACTGATGCTCGATTTATGAAAGATGCCCAAAAAGCTGTCTGAAACATTCCATACGTTTCTGTGGCATTTTTTCCAAGTTTAAAACAGAATTTTATTGCATATTGTTCTTCGAAAGTGTCAGATTGGATTTTTGAAAATCACCAGCTGTGACAATCAGGTTTTAGTAGGTTGTATTCCAATTGTTGCTGCAGCTGTTCCTTTGAAGCTGAAATAATAAAAATTGGTCAGTCATCTCAGAAGATGTATAGCAATAACATAGTGAATTTTCAAGAGTCTATGAGTATTTTAAATACCTAGACGAAAAAAAGTCAGGAAACTTATCGTATCCACCTCGTATCTTTGCTTATTCGTTCTGTTTTTTTATTGGCTGTTCATATTTTCTTTTCCTCTTCATTTTCAGTTTCAAAACAGATTGCCATATTAGCCGGGACGGTAAAATAAATCGATGGCAACTCTGCAGAGGTGGGTAAGACCCCACCCCCCCAAAAAAACGAGTGTCCAGAATATGACATTAAACAATCTGATGGTGAGACTCCAATAATGCTGCAGCTTTGGAGAGTTTGGAGTCCTCTTCATCGCCATCGCTCTCTAGTCCACTTTAGCCTAGAGAGTAAGTACCTGACAGTGTCCTATCTATTGGTCAAATAGAACTGTTTGACTTTTAAAACTGGGTACAAACAAATTACAAGCTAAACTGAATTGTCAGAAATAGAACTATTTGATTATTCAACAGGGTGTAAACAAATGAGTGATATTGAATTGTTAGTGACATACTAATACTTGGACGTATTTAACTTAGTTGCTCAACTGAATAGTTAGAAACAGAACTGTTAGATCATTTATATCTGTGTATTTAAAAATGTTTACAAATAATATATAATTATATATGTAAAAAAGGAGTTTCGCATTAAATAACCAACATTTACTCGAAACAATCTTTTGGAGAGATTTCAGAAATGCTGAAGCTTTGTGCGATACGGAGTATCCCTTAACTGTCATCGGCTCTAGGTCTACTCTGGCCTGGAGTGGTAGCACCTGATAGGGTCAGATTTATAAGTCAAAAAGAACTAAATTGTGGGCTTATGCTAAACTGAATTGCTTGAAATAGAACTGTTTTGAACAATTAAACTGCCTACTTATGGTAAACTGGACTGTTTTAAAATAGAACTAAACAGTACTTATACTAGACTGAATTGTTTGAAATAGAACGGTTTTGACATTTAACTAAACCGTTTTGATATTTAACAATGGAGTAAGACTCCCTCGACTAGTGTCCTGGATATAACACGAAAGAATCTGATGGTGAAACTCCAATAATGCGGAAGTTTTGGACAGTACGGAGCACCCCTTTATTACCATCGGCTCCACGTCTACTCTAGCCTAGAGTTGTAGCACCTGACAGGGTCCTATTTATGGATCAAAAAGGACTAATTTGTGTGCTTATACTAAACTGAATAGTTTGAAATGAACTGTTTTTGAGATTTAAACAGCCTACTTATGCTATTCTGAATGGTTAGAAAGAACTATTTTTTATATTTAAACTGCATACTTATCCTCAACCTAATTGTTTGAAATTGAACAGTTTTTATGCATATAGATTTAGCACTAAATAACAAACAATAGTTGATATGCTATAAAAACAAACCAAACCAATCAAAATTTTGGATCCTGTTGAATATAAAATTGGACAACAAAAAACTTTGAAATTTTCTTGTAGAATTTAGAATTGAAAAATTATTAAAGGCTAACGTTTTCCATCATTCATAGATTTCAATTGAAGAATTTTATATAAGTATTTGCCGGTATTTTTACAACAATAAAAAATAAATCCTTTCAACATCAAATTGTTACTGAAAAATTGAAATAGAACTATTTTTGACATTTAAACTTTATACTTATGCTCAACGGAATTGTTTGAAATTGAACTTATATATATATATATATATATATATATAACATTAAATTACCTACAATGGCTGATATGCCATAAAACGCAACCAAACCAAATCATATATTAATACATACGTATAGAGAGCATTTGGCATTAAATAACCTACAATGGTTGATATGCCATAAAAACAAACTGAAACAAATCAGTCACTATTTTGGGTCCTCCTAGTTTAATTTAAAATTGGAAAACTTCAAATTTTGAATCGTCCTTGTAAAATTTAGAATGGAAAATTTTTATTAGAAAAACGTTTTCGATCAGTCGGAGATTTCAACTCAAGAATGTTAAACAATAATTTGCCTTTGTTGTTTTCACAAAAATAAAACTTTCATCGAAGAATTAAAAAAAAAAAAAAATGGAAAACTTGGAAACCACAACAATGAAAGACATTAATATAGCCCAATTAGAGGTTCATCTTGCGTGACGTCTTGGAGGGAATAATATCGAAGAATATGGTGAGATTGCTTTATTCGAATTTCTTTGAACTGGTCAAGGGCATTATAAGAGATTTTCATTATTAACAATTTGAACGAGTGGACTTCCACAACAAAACGGATCCAGGTTTTGTGAAGAAATGAATGATATTAAGCAACCACTGGGCCTACAAGGAATGGAGATAAAAAAAAATATATTAAGGCCCTATAAAAATAAATAAATAAATAATTGGTGAAAAAGAACGTTTGGCTTCGCAGTTTGATGGGATATCAACTTTCTTGGGTTATTTAATGGCAAAGGTATCCTTGTATGAGAGAGTACAGTCTATGAGTCAAATAGAACTAAATTGTGTACTTATGCTAAACTAAATGGCTTGAAATAGAACGGTTTTTGACATTTAAACTGCGTACTTTTGATATATTGAACTGTTGGAAATAGACCTGTTTTTAAATAGAATAAAAGTGTGTACTTATACTAAACTCTTAACATTTATCTGAACAATTTTGATATTTAACTGTTTGTAAGCAAACAAAAAGCTTATATTAAACTGAGTTTTTTAAAATTTGATTCGGAGTTAAATGACCCGAATATGTTCATACGCCGTAAAACAAAACAACCAACCAAAACAAATCATATATATGTGTGTGTGTGTGTGTGTGTGTGGACGATTTGGCATTAAATAACCTACAATGTTTGATACACCATAAAACCCAACTAAACCAAGTCATACATATTTAATATATACGTGGTGCATTCAATAGGTTTCCAGATTTCTTTTTGTACAGGCATTTAAAATTGTTGTGGACTCTTGAAAATTCAGTATACTATTCCTATACATCTGGAGATGTCCATTTTTCATGATTTCAGGTGTAAATGAACAGCTAAACAGGAACTGGAATACACCCTACTAAAACCTGATTGTCACAGCTGGTGAATTTCAAAAATGCAATCTTGACGTAAGGACAATTTAGAAGAACGATATGCAATAAAATTCTGTTTTAAACTTGGAAAAAATGCTACAGAAATGTAGGGAATTCTTCAGACTGCTTTTTGACCATCTTGCATGAATCGAGCGTCAGTTTTTGAGTGGTATAAGAGATGCAAGGAAGGCAGGAAGTCTGTGAGGGATGATGGGAGGAGTAAGGAAGTCAATACACCAGAGTTGATTGGCCAAAGGGTGAGGTTTACGGTTACTATGTTGAGGTTGTAAGGAAGAGATTCATTGGGAAGAGGCCAGCACTCTTCAAATCGGGTCAGTGGCATTTCCACCAGGACAATGCACCAGTCCATATCTCCATCATTGTCACAGACCATTTAACCAAGATGAGCGTCAAGACAGTTCATCACTCTCCCTATAGCCGAGACCTTGCTCCCTGTGACTTTTGGTTATCCCCTAAGCTCAGAGGCTGTCGTTTTGAGACAATTGAGGAGATGAAAGAGGCTGTGACGAAGGTCACTGACACGGTCACACAAGAGGACTTTCATGGGGCCTTTCAGAAGTTGTTGGAACGTTGCAACAGGTGCATTGCTGCCGGAGGAGATTACTTCGAAGGAACTAGCGTTTCATATGTGTACAATCAAAAAACGTGCCCATACGAAAAAAGTCAGGAAACTTATTTAATGATCCTTGTATGTATATAAAGGATTTGTCTTTAAATAGCCTACAATTTTTGATATACTATAAAACCCAATCCAACTAAATCATATATAAATAGGATTTGGCATTAAATAACCAACGGTGGTTGATGTGCCATAAAACCCCAACCAACAAAATCATGTATATTCAATATATATGTATAAAGAGGATTCGGCATTAAATAACAGACAAATGTGATATGCCATAAAACCAAACCAAACCAAACCAAACCAAACCAAATCTTATCTATTGAATATATGTTTATAAAGAGTATCTGGTTTTAAATAACCCACTATGGTTGATATGCCATAAAACCCAAGAAAACCAAATACTACATATGTAATATATACGTATAAAGAGGATTTGGCATTAAATAACCTACAATGGTTGATATGCCATAAATGCAAACCAGACCAAACCAAATAGTAGTGCTATTTAATTCATTGTTGGGTTATAAATTCCCCAATTCCGAAAGTGAAGTTTGAACTCGTTCACTACGATGCGGTAATCCTGCCTATTAGCCATTTTGTTTCAGAGATTCCTCACACACACTTACGATGAGGCAGATGAGACAAGAGAGAGACTAAAAATTATCGATATTACCTTTTATTTTTCCTATTTATACGATATAGTAATTTACAAAGCTCTTTGCTTCGATGCGGCACAAGGCCGAATGAATGGGGCACCCAATGAGAATCGAACTCACTCGTGTAGGTTTGCTAGTCAAGCTTGCTAACTGTTACACAGCCAAAGGTGCCCCCTGTTTATACGATATTGCCGACTTAAGCTTTAGTGACTTTCTCAATTCTCGTACAAAATAATTTAATTACTTATAAAATAATTAATAAAAATATTCGTATAAAATCCGCTCATGATTCTTACGAATAAAAATCAGAGAGTAAATTCAAGATCTTTCCAAATCCTGTATTTTAAAAAAAATAGTTTTAAAAAAACACTCTGTTGAAGGTCTTTTACATTTGTTAGGGTTGCACGCATTTGTTATTTAGGAAGGCCTAGCCCTGCCTCTGTTTACATCCTAAACAACCATATTAAGTTTTCTCAGGCCATTTCTCTTCAAGTAAAACTGTAAAATGAGGCATATTCCGTAAAATATGTCTGAATCGTTCAGGAATAATTACATCTTGTAAATAGAATGCCCTTCTCATTCGCCCCACGTAAACCCAATAAAGCAATTGGGGTATGATGTAGAAATTCCTATTGTAAAATGGACTGGAATATTTGAAACATTTAATCATGAAAAAAATTATCAATAATAACCGTTTAATGATGCAAACACATTATGCAAGTAAGGGATATTGTGCTTCGATAACCCAGTCAGTTGGGGCTGAAGATTACACCGACGGCATTTCTGCAGAGGGATAAGACTCCCCCAATGAGTGTCCTAGATATAACATTAAACAATTTGATGATGAGGATCCAGTAATGCTGGAGCTTTGGGCAATGCAGAGTAACTTTTCACTGCAATTGCTTCTAGCTCCGTCAGACTCTAAGTGGTAGGAGCCTGATAGGGTCCTACTGTAATATAATGACCGAAGGATTTCTTTTTATATATCTTGCCTTTGGGTTTAGTTAGGCTGAGAACCTTTCGGCTCAGCACATGGGTTAGGTGCAAACTCGAGCGCAGGTGCTAACGCGCGTACGGGGAGGATGTGTCATTCACAGATGTCAAAATAAAAATCCCAGATAGAAAATTGTGACTTGGGGATGTGAATGACGTCATGCACCGGAAGTCCGCGCGGAGGATTTGGGGGATTTTGAAGAAACTTAGAGTTGAGTTCTGCCTCGGGAGAAGACGGTTTGCTTTCGTTTGCTCGCCGAAGCCAGGCCAGTGGCCTTGTGGCGGGTGCCACACGTGTTGAGGGAGGGGTAGATGGAAAAGCCAGGATAGAAATAATGTGTATCTCTCTCCTTATGTCCAAGAACCTTTAAACCCAAAGGTAATAAAATGTTTCGTACCTGAACTAAGAAGTCGTAAGTGTTTTTCGTGTTCCGGGATTCCTATGTTCTATGTATATATGTTTCGAACATTCTATATACGTTTCACATAGCCGGATATCTGGTTATATTACACTATCTATCGGTCAAATAGAATTAAACTGTGAACTTATGTTAAACTGAATTGTTTGAAATAGAACTGTTTATGAGTATAAAAATGGATTTGGTATTAAAATTGCTACAATGGTTGATATGCCATTTAACTAAACCAAACCAAACTATTTTTCTTTGAAAGAGTGAATTACACAAGTAAATATCGTCACTATTGCTTGGCTTCTTGAATGAACATCAAATTGTTGGCTGGTCCACGCCAACTGCAAATAAGTTCGTGGCTGATAAATCTTTTGTAGGAGGGGCATGGTTGTAGCAGCCGGAACTACAAGTCCGAGCTAAGTTTGATGGTATAGAGTTGAAGTTCATCCTCCTGAGCCTTTTCCTTTCAGAATGACCGTGTGGGGTTTTTTTTTCCAAGTGAGACATGTTTAGTGGTTAGATGCCAGTGGGCATGTCTTCAGTTAGGATGTACCATCGACGATGGTCGATGTGAAAAGCACCAAAGAATATTTTCAAACCATTCTTTAGAGCTCGTATGTCGCAATGACCAGTGAGAGTTGTTGTGTAGTGTAACCTTGGGCAAGCAGTCGTTTGTTTTGTTTGGTTTCTTTGTTTAATGGCATATCAACCTTTTTCGGCTATTTAATGCTAAAGCCACTCTCCTAGAAGAGCAGTAGGGGTACTATTTAACCCATAACTGGGAGAATAAGGGGGTTCATTCCTTTACCAAGGGTATTTGCCCGAAAATGAACGTAATAGCACAACTGGAGAACGAACTCGCGTACTAAGATTCCGTAGTCCATCACTTTAACCATTACATCACGATGACACCCCCCGCAAGCAGTGGGTTGTCATTCTAAAAGCATATCCCATTAAGAGTAGCTGGAACCCAAGTTGCCTCATTTACTTCTCTAAAAAGGTACTCCGCATTGCCCAAAGCTCCAGCATTACTGGATCCTCAACATCAGATTGTTTAGTGTCATATCCAGGACACTCGTTTGGGAAGTCTTATCCCTCTACTGATATACAGTCAGCCATAACCGACTGGGTCTTCGAAGCACAATATCTCTTCCTTGCTTATTGCCCAGTCAACTGGGGCTGTAGACTACACTGACTTTGATTTGTAATGAATCTGAGAGTATGATAGAAATATGTGATAAGTTGGAGGAATCAAACACTTTACTCAGATTTCGATGTATGAAATGTCGTTCAAGACTCATGGAGAAGTTCGTGAAGATGAAAAAAAGCCCGAACGTCCATGTGAGGGTGTCCATAGGACTACGTCACTTATGAGTTCATCTTAACTTCTCCAGCAGTGTCCCACACGTCTGGTTCTTCTAACTTGGATAGTTTTCGTGATGGATGGTAAGTGGCCGTACAGCTGCTGCTTTGTGGGGTACTGCCTCCAGGATTAGTTCAATATTGTTCGCAGAATTATTGTGTAGTTATCAATCTTTTTCTCCATGCGCTTAGTTAGCATCCATATAGTGCATCCAAATAAGGACTATCGACACGACCGCAGCTTGAAAAAAACTGCGTTTCATTTTATCAATCAGGTCTGACTTCCATATGACCGATCGCCTATCGTTAGCTGCCCATGCCTTTGCTAGTTGCGTGTTGATGTCAGTCTCGGTTGATGGGACACTGCTTCCCAGGTTGGTGAAATTGGAGTAATGATAATATGGGTTAAATAGTTCTACTACGTTTTTCTACGAGGATGACTTTAACATTAAATAACCTTCGAACAAATGAATCAGATGTTGGCATTAAATGACTGTGATATTATAGTATCATATTTTCGGATGGTTTGTTTATCAATCCTGTCTGTGCCCACGCTGCGTTTGAAAGATCCACAGACAAGGAATGACACAATCCATCAGAACATTTTTCTGGCGGTCGGGGTGATCCGTAGGAACAAAATTGCCTAGGTGTTGGCAACTCAAAAACAGGAACTCTTCGTTAACAATTGACAATCACTTATTGTTCTATGTTCAGACTGCATACAGTAGCACGGGAGAGAATCAGTAAGGGTCTATGAACAGATACAATGAGACACGCACCACTACCCCACTCCAAGCCCGACAGAATTTTCTGAATGCAAACTTCTGACTGTTACATAGCCAGATATGAATACGTGAAATAGACATATTCATACCGGTACGCAAAACATTCATAATGTCTATAACGCACATAAATATAACATAGAAATCCCGAAACACGAAAAACACTTACGACTTCTTAGTTCAGGTACGAAACTTTTTATTACCTATGAGTTAAAAGGTTTTTCGGCATAAGGAGAGAGATACGCAATCTTTCTATGCTAGCTTTTCCATCTGCCCACCAACACGCGAGTCACCCCGTCGAAAAACTACTCGCCTGATCTCGGCGAGCCCCGAAAGTCAACCGTCTTCTTCGGACGCTAAAACTCAACTCACTGACTTTTCTCAAATCCCCCAAATCCTCCGCGCACGCTTCCGGCACATGACGTCATTCACATCCCCCGATCATATTTTCTATCTGGGATTTTTATTTTGACATCTTTGAATGACACATCCTCCCTGCGCGCGCGTGAACACCTGCGCTCATGTTGCATCTAACTAACCCATGCGCTAAGCGAAAGGTTCTCAGCCTAACTAAACTGAAAGGCAAGATATATAAAACGAAATCCCTCAGCCATTATATTACACTGACAACTGACCAACTGGCTAAGTGACTACTTTTTCAAAATTTGCTAATTTTTATAAATTTAAATTCAAGATATTGGTGGGGATGATATCTTTTGGCATCTCTAACGTGTCTAAAATTCACTGTTTTCATTTCCCCAATCAAACCTGTCACAAAAAAGATATGAATCAATTTTGTTTACATTTTGGCCTTCCAGTATTCAACGTTATATACCCGCTTAATCTGACTTACATTTCCGCTCAAAGATTTTATCTAACTTAACAGGTAACTGAAAAGCTCGTGGCCTAACCAAACCAGGTAATAAAATAGTTAACCATCACGGCAACTGTGCCACAGTCTCATAGGCAGTTGATATGCTATTAATGAAATAAAATAAACAAATGGATTAAATTTTGGCATTAAATAACCCATGAGAAATTGTTATGCCATTAATCAAATAAACTAAATACATGAATCAAGAGTTGGCATTAAATAAACCATAAGGAGTTGATATGCATTAATCAAATACACTAAACAAATTATTCAAATTTTAGCATTAAATAACCCATAAGGAGTTGATATGCCACTAATTAAATACACGAAACAAAGAAATAAAATTTTAGCATTAAGTTATACTTGATGACTTGATATGCCATTACTCAAATAACCTAGATAAATGAATCAAATTTTGACATTAAATAACCCATAAGGTGTTGATATGGCATTAATCAAATAAACTAAATAAATGAATTCGATCTTGGCTTTAAATAACCCATAAGGTGTTGATATGCCATTAATCAAATTAATTAAACGAATAAATCAAATATTAGCATTAAATAACCCATAAGGCGTTGATATGCCTTTGATCAAATTAAAAAAAAACGAATGAGTCAATTGTTGGCATTAAATAACCCATAAGGCGTTGATATGCCATTAATCAAATTAAATTAACGAATGAATCTAATGTTGACTTTAAATAGTCCATAAGGTGTTGATATGTCATTAATTAAATCAACTAAACGATTGAACCAAATCTTGGCATTAAATAAACCATAAGGTGTTGATATGCTATTAATCAAATTGAATAAGCGAATGAATCAAATGTTGGCTTTAAATAACCCATAAGGCGTTGATATGCCATTAATCAAATTAAACAAAATAATGAATCAAATGTTGGCAATAAATAACCCAGGAGGTGTTGATATGCCATTAATCCAATTGAATAAACGAATGAATCAAATGTTGGCATTAGATAATCCATAATGACACGGGGCTCATGTATGGTTTTGTTTCTTCTTTGTTTAACGACATTTCAACCTTCGTGGGTTATTTAATATCAAAACCATCCTATCCGAAGAATAGTAATAGTACAATTTAACCCATAGCAAGGATCATAAGCGAGAGCTATACCGTTCCCAAGGAAATTAGTCCTAAAGTGAACGCCAACAGTGTGACTGGAGATCGAACTCACTTAAAACAATGTCGTATTCCAGCATCTTAGTCACTACGCCTCGGGGACAACACCGTCAAGGTTTTCGTGTTAATTCATCATTACCACTAATCTAGAAAACGCTAGCAGTACCTCACGATATCTTCAGATTTTGTTGATTTGGTTAGGTTTGGTTTGGTTTCATTTCAAACAATTGAGTTTAGCGTAACTACACAATTTAAATGTCAAAAACAGTTCTATTTCAAACAGTTCAGTTTAGCATAGATACACAGTTTAAATGTCAAAAACAGTTCAATTTCAAACAATTTAGTTTCGTCAACAAAGTTATTTTTTTCAGGAACTGAATTGTTTGATATAGAACTGTTTCTGCATTTACCTGTGTATAAAGCAAGCTGTACTTTTGCTAAACTGCATTGTTTGAAGCAGAACTGTTTTGGGCCTAGTACGATGTGACTGCATAATACACCGACTGCATTTCTGCTGATGGGTAAGGCTCCCCAACGAGTGTCCCGGATATGACACTAGACAATCTGATGTTGAAGTTCCAGTAATGCTGGAGCTTTAGGGAATTCGGCGTACCCCTTTTATTGCCATATCTTCCAGTTCCACCCTGGCTCGTTGTGGGAGCAGCTATCTATGGGTTAAATAGAAGTAAACAGTGTACTTATGATAAAGTGATTTGTTTGAAATAAAACAGTTTTTAACATTTAAACTGTGGACTTATGTTAGATTGAATTGTGAGAAATAGAACTGATTTGACATTTGAAGTTCGTGCTAAATTAAATAGTTAGGAATAGAACTGAATTTACATTTAACTGTGTAAACAAAAAACTGTACTTATGCAAAATTGAATTGTGAGAAATAGAACTGTTTTTGGCCCAGTCGGCTGGAGCTGTAGAATACTGGCTGAATCTCTGCAGAGAGAAAAGACTCCCCCAACGAGTATCCTAGATATGATAAAACAATCTGATGGTGAGGCTCCTGTAATGCTGGAGCTTTTCGGAATGCGGAGTATTCCTTCATTGCCATCACTCCCAGGTCCACTCTGGCCTGGAGTTGTAGCACCTGATAGGGTTCTATCTATGGGTTAAATAGAACTAAACAGTGTACTTATGCTAAACTGAAATGTTTGAAATAGAACTGTTCTTGGCAATGAAACTCTATACTAAGCTAAACTGAATTGTTTGAAATAGAACTGTTTTTGACATTGAAACTGTGTATTATGCTAACCTGAATTCTTTGAAATAGAACTGTTTTGACATTGAAGCTGTGTACTATGCTAACCTGAATTGTTTGAATCAGAACTGTTTTGACATTGAAACTGTGTACTATGCTAACATGAATTATTTGAAATAGAACTGTTTTTGACATTGAAACTGTGTACTATGAGAAAGTGAATTATTTGAAATAGAACTGTTTTTGACATTGAAACTGTGTAGTATGCTAAACTGAATTGTTTGAAATAGAACGGTTTATATCTATAAAAATAGATTTGGTATTAAATAACATGCATTTGTTGATATGCCATAGAACCAAACCAAAACCGATCATCATTTTACGGGGGTGGGTTCGACTCTTCTTCAGGGTGGAGAGTAAACATATTCTAATCCTTATTGAATGGGTGTAAATAAAAATACGTTCAGCCGATTGCCGAAAGAGAAAAAGATATATTATGTTATTCGTTGTATGAATAGCGTTGCCATCAGTAAGGATCGAACTCAATTATTATTGATATCTGCTATTCTGTCATTGCACGGCAGACATCCAGGGACTCACCTGCACTCACTTTTTTATATTCTTTTAGCTTGTTCCAAATTTACTGGGTTTTTTTAATTTGACGATTTATCTGATTAAGGGATATATAAATTTTAAAATTACTTTGAAGCGGTAGTGTTACTGGCTATTATTTCAAATGCTTACTGTGGTATTTTTAGGTTCCGAATCAATCATTTAAACAACAGAAATTTTAACTACTCGTGTTTTTTTAATTTTAATCAAATAAGTTTCGATTTTACGTTTTAAAACTTTGATAGCTTTAATGTTCAACAGGACATTCTACTGGAAACGAAAAGCGTTGTAAATTTAAAAAAAAAAAAAAAAAAAAAAAATGGCTGACGGTAAGTTTCTTTAGACTTTTCTTATCTTTTTTTTTTTTTAAACGAGTTTCTTTCGCTTTATAACGTTTAGTTTTTCGTCAACTATTTCTGAAAGCGTCTTCAAATAAGATTTCTGACATTCTTTATGGTAAATGAACAAATCTTTAAGATATTTTCCTAAATCTAAAACCGTATTCAAATACAGGCCAAAAGTCTGGCAAATCCTCAAATGAATTGTTACATCCTCATTTCAACTATCGATCAAAGTTTCGTAATATTATCTGAAGAATTCTCTCCGAACATTTGAAAATAAGTATATTTTCCTAAAATACCCTCTTATTTTTAATCAAAATAACATACGCAATGTTTTAGTGGGGGGGGGTGCTCAATGTACTGTCACGATTTCTGGCTTGAATTTTTATTTATTATTGATGAATATGACTGTGGGGAAAACGCTGGTCTGCACTAATCTTAACATTAGTTAAACGAGTTCCAATTAATGACATCCCCCCCCCGCCCACTAAAATAATACTGAACTTCTTTTCTTCTCACATAACAAATTTATTCTATAAACCTTTCAAACTACACTCGCCAAAACACACCAGTCGCTTTGCTTTTAACCTAATTTCATGTTAAACTCTCCGACCTGAATGGTAGGACTAACAAGTTCTCTCGATCTGAATCAAATTGAACTGTTTGACTATAAACAAACAAATGACTGAATGGTTTGTCTTCCTTAGCAGTGCTTGAGCCCCCATTTAACAGTGTTCAAACCAGTGAGCAATTACTTGCTTTTTAAGTATTACCAAAATATTATAAATTTACAGATGTTAAAAGGGGGAGTACGTTCGTGGTGTAAAAGGGAAAACGATGGACAGCAGAATCACAATAAGCGAGCTCGAACTCCAGTCAGGCTGCACCTCTGCATAGGGGTAAGACCCCACCACTAATTAGACCAAAAATAATTAAACAAATGTAAATATAAACGTACAATAGTGACTTGAGAATTGGCTGAATCAGAACCGCTTGACGAAACTGAATTGTTTGAAATAGAACTGGTGTATTTGTATAAAAATGAATTTGGCATTGAATAATCTATAACGGTCGATATGCCAGAAAACCCAACTAACCAATCAGAACAAGTTATTTGAAACCATATTGCAGAACAGGCAATTATTTTTTTGAATAGAAATAATTACTTCAAACTGTACTTATTGGTGTTAGATAAAACTTTTGCTATGTATGCAAAAAAATAATCAAACCACAAAAATGCAAATAAAAGCGTACAATAGTGACTTGAGAAACGTCTCTGGTTGCACAGCAGAGACCTTCGTTTATATGCTTTTCAATATATTTACTCAAATTATTGTTTTTCTAATGACAACAATTCCAGAATTGTAGCCTCATCATTAGATTCAGTTTAGTTTATAACTTGCGCAGCCAATGTTTGGTAGGGTCTCCTATCACTTTGCTAGGGATACAGATGGTAAATTTCAAGTAATCGCTGAACGTAAGCAAAAATTATTTTCCCCATTTACAAGACTAGAAAAATGAGTTTCAGTGTATATATATATAATATATATTATATTACTATATTATATTATATAAGTTGGCGACCAGAAGGCTCCCTTTTCAATAGCTACTACACCGAGGTTTACGGGAGAGCGCTGCTCCTTTCTCTGGATTGCTCCACTTTGCCCTTAATACGTACCCATATTTACCAACCCCTCCGCTCGGTCAGGATATAACACAAGGTCGATTTTTAGGCGGGGTTTAACAGGTTTGAATTCAGAGTTTTCCTTCTCCTAGACTAGTTGCCTCACCAAGGCTGAAGAACCTAGTCTGTCCTACTATTTATCCATAGCTGAAGGGAGAATTATTGGATTCATACCTTTCCCAAGGGTATTAGTGTTATGTGAAATGCAATCAGTCTCGTGCTGGATTTGAACTCGTGTCACCATGTCCAGGTTCTTCAGCCTTGGTGAGGCAACTAGTTTAGGAGAAGGAAAACTCTGAATTGAAACCTGTTAAACTCCACTTAAAAATTGACCTTGTGTCATATCCTGCCCGAGCGGAGGGGTTGGTAAATAGGATTTTGTCGGGTGAGTCACAGTCATTATATTCTCATTTCTGCCGTCAGGTTGTACAAGAGATCTTTAATTTATTAAGTACACATAACAATTTTTTGATATTGCTCGCTTGAAGGACATAGATCATGTAATCGAAACAGTTCAAGCCGTGTGAACTACCCACTGAGTTTGGTAGTTAGTGCGCTGACACGTTGTGCATTGCTTATCTAAATGTGTGGTTTGAAAGCCGCTCAGATGAACATAATATAGTTTAATTCGCTAATTTATGCTTTGGGATTTTGTATTGGACCCTTACGTCACCGAAGCCACAAAAACACTTGTACAAAAGATGAAGGCAACGTTGATAACTATACAATAACCAGATGACTGCAGGAATTAAGCAGGGGTTGCAAAGACCTCGACAATCAGACAATGACATAGACCTAAATCGTGGATTCCGAGGCTGTGCTCAAAGCCACAGAGGCAAATCTGGTGATTAACAATCAGAATATCAGGCGAGCATTGCATCTCGGTCAAGTGTAGTTAACAATACGGCCTCTGCAAAATCCTTTCAGAGCCATCGAAAAGTTGTAATCAACCTCCATTATCTGTCAAATAATTGAAAATTTACCTGGATATAAGATAGTAGGTATGTGTTTCATCTAGAACAACCAAATCTTTTAACAACCTTCCACTGCCATATACTTCTAAAATGGTTTATTTTTCTTGCAGCCCCGCAAGGGAAAATAACTCTGAACCGAAGTACCACCAGACTCTTTCTCAAACAAATTTTACTGCTAATCGACAGTGATAATCTGACTGGTATCAAACAAATCCTTCAAAACCTTCAGCCTGATCACTGTACCAAAATCTTGAATGCCACAGTTCAGGGATGTACGCCGATATTCGTTGCCGTGAAGTATAACAATCTAAAAATTGTATCTTATCTTGTGAATCTTGCTCTCCATCAGGGACGCCGTGTGATGAGTGATGTTTGGAAAAAGAGTCGTCATCCTCTGCTTGCTGCATTCGATGTCTGTAATGGAAAACTGATTGAAATGATATCGTCAGTTGTTTACGATATTAATGATTACGTTCATGGTTTTTTAACCCCCCTGCATCTCGCAATTAAAACGGGTAATACAGAATACATCAGGATTATGATCTTCCTGGGAGCGGATATCAACCTCCCTATGCCTCGTTTTAGCTTAAGACCGCTGTTATTTTCGGTTTTCGACAGTAAGATTTGCCACTTTCTTGTGACTATGGGTGCTGACATTGAGCAACAATCTGATAGTTACAGAGCCGTTCAAGCAGCTGCAGCAGAAACTGATGTTAAAAGTCTAATAGTTTTAGTAAATGCTGGCGCTAATGTTCAAATTCGAAATAAATATGGACTGACACCGTTATTGATAGCGGCTCTCTATAGAAATATACCAGCGATCAAGTTTCTCTTAGAATACAGGAATTATTCTGATCTGGACGTCATAGAAGCTTTGGAACTTATGAATTCCATGTATGTTTGCGCGGGGCATTTAAAAATAGGGCATTGGATCGAAGCTCTTCAAATGAGAGGCGATAGATTTCCTAAGTATAAGCGTTTTCCTATTCATACGAGTTTAAATTTCTCCAAGGAATTTACTAGCGAAGCTGAAATACAAAGTCTTCGAAACGATTCTTTGTGTCTTGCTTTTCAGGGAATTTTGGTGATTGAACGAATTCTTGGACGAAAAAACAGCATATACCTCAACTCTCTTCTGCAAACTGCAATTATTGCCCACAAAAGAAACGCCAAGTCTGAACTTTGGCAACTCGTCGATTATTTTCAAAAACTTTGTCAGGAAACAACGGTCACCATAGTAATCCATTGTTCATTTATGATAAATTTTCTATTTGATGAAATCTCTGTAAAGAACCCTTTAGAGAACTTTGAAAACATATTTGCTCTTTTCAAAACGATTTCAGAGATAACTGTAAAGATGTGGTTTGTTGTCCAAGACAACTACTTGGAAGGTCCTTATTATAAACATGACAAGTACACTAAATCATTTGATTTATTATTATACATGTTGATCAGGATAAAAAATATGAATCTCCCAGAGCCTCACAGTGATAAATTTTACCGTGTTGTTTTAAAACTGGTAAAAGACGACCCACGTACTGTAAACCAACAATCTCTCTTGCAACGTGCAATTAAATTGACTAAGAAACAGCCCTGGGCCTCTGTGAAGCTCGTTGATTTTCTACTTGAATTTGGGGCCGATGTTGACTCTAGGGATTACTTCCGACGAACCCCGCTTATGTATGCAATTAAACACGCTCCGGAACGACATTGCCGGGAAATTGTCACGCTTCTCTTAAAATACGAATGCCACTTAGATTATAGAAATAGGGATGGAATTATGGCTACGGATTTTTGGCAGTGGCACAAGGAGCCAATTTTCTCCGTTAGTCCGCAGAAGTTACAGTGCCTTGCGGCAGAAGTGATTTTGGAACATAAAATACCGTTCGAGGGTGTCGTGTCTAAGATACTTGTTGACTTCTTAAATTTCCATAAGTGGAATTGAGTGCCGGTTCTGGTGAGAGTGGCTGTTAGACAGTTATATTTTGAATCATGTTTGGAGAGGACCTTTTTACTCTTCATAGCTCAGGGTGAGACAAAAATACTTCCCACGTTTTTGAAGTCATTGTATGGGTGATAATGGTAGCTTCATTTAAGGAATGTTTTTGTTTGTTTTTTGTTTATTCCCAGGTGAAATCAAAGACGACCACTGTGTGCCGGCACACGGAGAAAACCACGCATTTGCTATTGAATTTTTTTTTTTTTTTTTTTTTTTTTTTTTTTACTTATCATCCTCATTTGATTTTTAGTTAGAATAATGCTGTTCCGGGTAGAAATTTTAAGCCCTAGCAGAATTGATTTTTGTTCTATCCGGAACGGCATAATTCCGATGTAACTATACAGATAAACCGATCATAAAACATATCCATAGCGCAAACACAGTGTGGACCGTTCCTTACGATGATCGTAACTTACTGCATCTAAAGAGGAATAAGATATTAGCAAGATCGAGCTACCCTTACCACTTGCCTTATTTCATTTGCACAACACGAGTAACAATTGTGGAATATATTTCTGTCACAGCGATTTTTAAACCCCTTATGCTACTTACTTTTTATTCAGCTTGATATCTATTTTAAAAGCAAAATTTATTTCTAGATATTACTCTAAATTCTTACATGGATGGTGTCGCCACTGAGTTGATGAATTGAAGTACCTATTTAATTATTGATAATCTACCTACGTAATTGTGTCAAGAACTGGCCAAGAACCTTCAGGAAAATAAAATAACCTTATAATTGTAAATTATTAGTATATATTGACTCGTGTGTGTGTGTGTGAAAATTTGAAGAAAAATTATCAACATACATATGAAAAACTTATAAGTTCCCTGACAAAGAAATTAACTTAACAATTTTCGATTCTCGTTATTACGGCACCGACGTCTATCTGTGCCATTTAAAAGTTGTTGCTATGACGTACTTTTTTTTTTTCTTTGTCACTTGGATAAAAGTCAATCTAGTATAATGAAAGATACTTCCTTTCTTAGTTGTAATATTTATTATTCAAACCTCATTCCTTAACAGTTCGAAGTTGGATTTTTGCCATGTTATAAAACCAGTAAAATCCAATCTCTGTACCGAAACAAAGTAATCTCTGTTGCATCTTGTCATTAAATTTAGTAGCATATAAACGTACTACTATCAAGCAATAGCTAGAGGGAAACGATGGATTCTTCCTTTTTCAAAAAACTTTGACACAAAGTGAAATCAAACAACTTCGGATCTGAGTTTATTACAAGTAAGAGAAACAGACTTTTTAATAGCTTAAATTAAGATTACATGTGAGAGGATTGTTACATGTGGAGAACTACCATATTAAACAATCTTTGTAATAGTCAATTGTGGAGTCGAGTTTAACAAAGAATGCTAGTGGCTTTGAAATCCTTTCTCTAAAATATCTGTAGTAACAGAGTTGCGGACTTTCGATTATTTTTTTTTTATTTTTACACACTAACAAGCTTATTGTAAAAAAAAAAAAAAAAAAAAAAAAATTCAAATTCGTCGTGATATATGCACAAATTGTTAATAGGGTACTACTTCCCAAAAATACTTCAATATACGAGGTGCATATGATAAGTTTCCAGACATTTTTTCGTATGGGCACTTTTATTGAAACTCTAGTCCCTTCGAAGTCATCTCCTCCGATGCACTTGTTGTACCGTTCCAACACCTTCTGGAAGTCCTCTTGTGTGATCGTGTCAGTGACCTTCGTCACAGCCTCTTTCATCTCCGCAATTGTCTCATAACGAAAGCCTCTGAGCTTAGGGAATAACCAAAAATCACAGGGAGCAAGGTCTGGACGATATGGAGGCTGAGGAACTGTCTTGATGCCCATCTTGGTCAAATAGTCTGTGACAAGGATGGAGTTGTAAACTGGTGTATTGTTCTAGTGAAAATGCTACTGACCCGATTTGAAGAGTGCTGGCCTTTTCCAACCGAATCTCTTCCTGAACTCCCAAAAAACCTCAACATAGTAACCCTAACACTTTGGCCTATCAACTCTGGTGTTCTGACTTCCTTACTCCTCCCACACCTCTCATCATCCCTCACAGACTCATGTATTCCTTGAATCTCTTTTGCCACTCAAAAACCGATGGTCGAAAAGCAATCTGAAGCATTCCATACGTTTCTGTGGCATTTTTTCCAAGTTTAAAACAGAATTTTATAGCATATTTGAAATTAACCAGCTGTGACAATCAGGTTTTAGTATGGTGTATTCCAATTGCTGCTGTAGCTGTTCATTTGAACGAGAAATCATAAAAATTGGTCAGTCATCTCATAGGATGTATAGCAATAACCTACTGAATTTTCAAGTGTCTTCGACAATTTTATATGGCTGTACGAAAAAAAAGTCTGCAAACTTATCGTATGCACCTCGTATTTTGAGGCAAATCTTTCGCATTTTTTTACTCCGTACGACAATCCATAAACCACCATCGCTTTTTCTCGACCCACTTGCCAAGTCAGTTTTTCTACTTAAATTCTTAATTTAGTGAGTATTGAACTTAATAAGCAAACCTCACTTTGTGACCTTTTTGTATTCATCCTCCCCCGCTCCTTTCTTAGAGTGGGTTTTAGAATGCTTTCTATTCCTTGAGGGGGCTTTGAACCCTAAAAAAATAGTTTACCGTCTTACAAAGGTCCGTATCTGGCAAGTGGAGTAACTCGGGGTGTTAGAGCCTATCAACATCCCGTACGCCAAATAGAAATCTAAAACTACATAAAGGTAAATATGAACGATTTTTTTTCTAAACTCTAAGTGTACCATAGGACCAACGTTTCGAAGGTAAGGGAAGAAAATATAGTTGTCGTTTTTATTTAGCTATGATCACTGCAACTCGAAAAGTTCATTTTTGTTGCATCCTTCTTCTCCCTTCCTCTCGGTGGTGACGGGGTGTGAGTGAGATCTGGCTGTTTGACATACGCCTGTCAGAGCAGATAGGTCGTAGCAGACTGGGGTAGGACGGGTCGGGGCCTCCGGAACCTTAAGACACCCGTTTTGACAACTGGTTTCAACTCTGCCAAAATCTCATTACTTTTTTTCTTATATAGAGATTTTGGGGAACAAATCGAAGATCCTCGAATGTTCGATGTCACTAGTGAAACACGTGATAATGCATCTGTGATTATTTTAAAATCATGTCTCGCATTGCAGGTCATTCAGCCCGCACGCGATAGTCTCGTGACACCTTCACTGATTGACGTCAGCGCCCGTCCGTAATCTTACAATTTTTATTAGTGGATTTGTGATGAACTTTCAATTATTATTTGGGTTGTCCTCGTAGTGCAATAGTTAAAGCGATGGATTGCGGAATCTTAGTAAGCGAGTTCGAACTCCAGTCGAGCTATTACGTTCACTTTCGGACAAATACCCTTGGAAGATATGAACCCCCTTATCCTTCCAGCTATGGGTTAAATAGTACCACTGCTGTTCTTCTAGAAGGATGGTTTTGGCAGTAAATAACCCAAGAAGGTTGATATGCCATCAAACAAAGAAACCAATCATTTGTTTACACACTGTTAAATGATCAAAGTTATATTTTAAACAATTCAGTTTAGCATGTCAATAAAGGTAAATTGTTCCAAGTATTGCTAACAATTCAATTAAACATCAGTCATTTGATTACACATGGTTAAGTGATCAAACAGTTCTATTTCTAACAAGTCAGTTTATTACATAAGCATGAAATAACCCAAAACTGTTTTACATATCATTAAAGTCTATTAGTCTTGGAGATAAACGTAAATTCGAAAAAATTAAGATCATTTTTAAGCCTCAGTTTGTTTGTTTTTTTTTTTTCATTTATACGCAATTCATAGTAACGTAGGGCTTTAGGTTTGAATTACCCATGAGGATGTAAGTAAGCTGAGTTAAAACTCTGAAATCTTCGATGAAAATTCCTCCACTATGACTAATCAGCTTCGAACTTTTTCTTTTTACAGCACCTGAAACCAACATAAGACTCAATAAAAGGACTATTATGACCTTATTCGATCAAATATTCCGTTTAATCGAGAAAAACTCCTTGGACGAAATCAAGCAAACCGTCGATGGCCTTCATCCTGAACAATGCGTCAGAGTTCTCAATGCTTCAACTGACTTCTTCACGCTTCTCTTTTCGGCCATCTTGCGCGACAAAGTTGAGATCTCCCGTTATCTGCTCGAAATCTCTCTTCGCCAGGGACGTGACGAAATGTGCGAGAACTGGAAAAAGACTTTTCATCCTTTAAATGCCGCCTTAGAAGTAGGGAATATAGAGTTGATTGAATTGATTTCACGAAATCTGTGTGACATCAACGATTACGTTCATTGCCCATTTACGCCCCTAATTCTAGCTATTTTTACATGCAAGATTGAATACGTACGCTTGATGCTTCATTTAGGGGCAGATATCAACGCAACTTCGTTTAATGGTGTCAGCCCTTTGATGGCTTCCATATATAGCAGTGATATTTGCCAGTTTCTGATCGGTGAAAAAGCGAACCTTGACCACCAAGATGAAGAAGGCTCCACTGCTCTTCACGGGGCAGTAATCGGGACATCTTTGCAGAGTTTAAAGATTTTAGTCGACGCCGGCGCTGATGTTAAGATTCGGAATAAACAGGGATTTACACCGTTAATGTTGGCCGCTGCCAAAACGAACACAGAATTACTCGTGTATCTAATCAAACATTCAGATTATTCTGAACTCGATAGAATTGAAGCTTTAGAAATAATGAATGCTTGTTTTGTGTGTGAGGAACACCCTATTATATCTGGTTGGATTCAAGCCTTGGAAATGAGAGGAAACAAATATATTAAAAGTTGTACCTTCCCTGCCGAAGAACATCTAGATTTTTCACAAGAGTTCACCACGGGTGCTGAACTGGAAAAACTTCAGTGCAACACTCTAAGTCTTTCCTTCCAGGCCGTATTGGTCATTGAAAGAACTCTTGGACGAAATAATTGTATGTACATAAAGCTTCTTCTAAAATCAGCATTGATAGCCAAACATGAAAACAATATGGACAAATTTCGCCAGCTAATTGATTATTGCTGCGATACTTGCCAGACAAAACCAGCCGCTGTTATTGCCGCCTACTCTCCCTTATTTAAGTCTCTGTTCACACAAATCGCCGAAAACGGTGATCATGAGATTTTCTTGGGAAACGGAATTTTTGCCCTCTTTAAAATGATAGCGCTGAAAACTGAAGAAATGTGGTTGTTTATAAAAGAAGATTTGCCCAACAGTCCACATTACGAACACCGTGACTACTCAGAGCTTGTAGACACGTTCCTATACATGACGTACATGATCAAGAAAAGCAATCTTCCACAGCAGTACGAAAATGAATTTTACCAAGTTATAAAACACTTAGTAAAATCCGATCCTCGTACCGTAAACAAGCAGTCTCTCTTGCATCGTGTCATTAAATTGAGTGACAAAGAAACTTGGTGCTCTCTTGAACTTATTCGGGTGCTAGTTGAATCTGGAGCTGATATTAACTCTAAGGACTATTTCCGAAGAACCCCAGTTATGTATAATCTTGAATATACTCCAGATGCTGCTGTTGATGAGATTCTCGAATATCTTAAGGAACATGGGGCTCATGTAGACTGTAGAAATAGTGAGGGATACTCTGCTCTAGATGTTACACCTTGGGTAAATCGGGTGATTATTCCGAAAAATACTCGGAGTTTGGTGTGCCTCGCGACAGAAGTGATTTTGGATAATCAAATACCGTATGAGGAAGACTTGTCTAATGTACATAAAGCAATCATTAATTTACATAAGTAAACATGTGTAATGGATAGATTTATTGATTGCTGGATGGCTGGATAGATTTATTGATAGATGGCTGGATAGATTTATTGATAGATGGCTGGACAGATTTATTGATAGATGGCTGGACAGATTTATTGATAGATGGCTGGACAGATTTATTGATAGATGGCTGGATAGATTTATTGATGGATGGCTGGACAGATTTATTGATGGATAGCTGGATAGATTTATTGATAGATGGCTGGATAGATTTATTGATGGATGGCTGGACAGATTTATTGATAGATGGCTGGATAGATTTATTGATAGATGGATGGATGACTGGATAAATTTATTGATAGATGGATGGACTTAAGAGACTCTACAGATATTGACTCGCAGATGGATATATTTATATATAGATGTAATTCGGAGATTACTAAGTGAATTTTTAAAAATATCCTAATGTCTTTATTTTTAAAAATTCTTAAACCATGTTGCTAATTGGTAAGTCAAAGTATGGAATCATCCGTTCACCATAGACTTTAAGACAACCCCAACTGCTGAGATTTTTACCTTCTATGCCATCTTAGTAATTAATAGAACCCTAGGATAAAATAATTATACGTTCACCTTTATTTCTTATCCCCCCCACACACACTTGGCTGTGGTATCAGTCGAATATGTTCCCCATCCTTCCACTCATGTTTGCATCATTTACTGGCAATAGCAAATATGTCACTTTGACGGATTTAAAATTTCCTCAATTTCCGTTTATGACTGACGTGCCAGTTCCAGGGCAGATTTTTTTCTACGCATATATTATGCATATTCTTTTAATCTAGAGATTAGATTTATAATTAATCCAGTTGTTTGAACGTTTTAAGTATATTTATCTCTCCTGAGACTCGGAATACCTTAACGGAAAATGTTGCCTAGTCAGCTGGGACTGTAGAATACACCGACTGTTTCTCTGTAAAGGGGTAAGACCCCTAAAAAAAGAGGGTCCTGTTTTGACACTAAATCATCTGAAGGTGAGGTTCCAGTAATGCTGGAGTTTTGGGGAATCCAGATTCTCTTCATTGCCATCGCACAGGTTCACTTCGGCCCGGAGTGGTACCATCTGAGAGGGTCCTATCTATGGGTCAAATAGGACTTAACTGTGTATTTATGCTAAACTGAACAGTTTAAAATAGAACTGTTTTGACATAAACTATTTGTAAACAAAATCTATACTTACACTAAACTGAATTGTTTGAAATTTGATTCGGCGTTAAATGACCCGAAAAGGGTTGATACGCGGTAAAATAAAACCAACCAACAAACCTTAACCAACAGGTAGTTGATTCTTGTGTTGCTGTTCCCAAGGGTCTTTTCCTTTGACCAAGACTACTTATATAATTCGGGTGGTGCGGGAGCAAAGGTCAACGGTTAGCCAAAGATATGGCGATTTATGGTGACACAAATTTGTCAAAATTATTTGGGTGTGGGCATTTTCAAATACATTTTTTTTTTAAATTATAGCCTGCCGACGTTAGGTATGACAATAAGACATCCTCTACGGAAGGGGTTGTGGGGGAACCAAAAGGTGTCCGTGGGTATGCCACTAAACTGCATCTGGTGGTGAGATTCAAGTTCTTTCTAGGGTTAATTATCCCTTTCTAGCCATAACTCCTGAGTTCACTCGGATGTGGGTCGATTATAACTGTTTGAAAATAATTGGTATTCGACAGAAATGCTTTAAATCGTACGAGTATCTAAACTACATTTAAGTTTCTTGGACTTGCTGTTTAATAGTGATTATTAGTTACCTGAAACCGTATAATTTCTTAAGATATGCTAATCGTATCTCCCCTCAAGAAAAGAACCCACTAAAAACTGTCGTTTGTACGATTCAAACAAACCCCTGGTGACAAAACGCCCTTCCTCGCCAAACACGGGGGTGATTCGTAGAGCTTTTTGTAGTTCGAATATATCCCGATGATGCGATCGATTCGTTGTCTGCCCACGTTGTGCTTTGTCGATCCAGACAACAAATCACCGGCTTATCGGAGTCACCATTTGGCTTGTAAGCGAATGAGACCACACAATTAAGTAAAATGTCGACCCCAAAAATGAGGAAACGACTTTTAACAATACAAATATTTAGGAAAAAGGATTTTAACGATACTACATTCATCCTTCAGAGGTATGGGGACTAAGTCAAAGGCCGGTTTACAACGTATGTCAGTCGATTTGTTGTGTAAATTTAGGCTTTCCTATATTCCCCGTCTTCAGCCTTGCGTAAAGCAATCTCAATGGTGGTTATATTTGATTTCTCTCAAACCTTGAGGTTATTCTGCAACGCTGATAATCTTTCTTCACTGTCTAAAACCAGGGTAGTCTGGTAGAAGGCGTAGATGTGGAATCTAGTGGTTGCCATTCTTTCTTTTCTTTTTACTGACGCGTTAACTCTTTTTCTTTCTTTCTCCTCGGATCCTTTCATCATGATTTCCTAATTCACTACGTGTTTTCTATACCCAGGCAGTCTGGTAAAAATCCATCGCTAGGGATCATATCATCTAGATTCTATTCACTTTATCTACACGAGTCTGGCACAAGAGCATCTCTCTTCCTCCACGCTGGTCTCTAAAGTAACATATGTTTCTAACCCCTTTTTTTATATTCACGAGTCTGGTATAAAGATAATCTCTAGACATTGCATTATGCCAGTTTTTTTAGGGTTGCATTCTGGTAAGTCTGGATCACAGCCAAACAGTACGTAATGTTACTTCTCCAGCTGAGCAGTCTGGCACAAGTCTTGAGCCTGGATCGACTCGAATCTTGTTACTTCTTGCTCTCGCTACCGAACTCTCCGAACTGGAAAAAACCTCGTATTTTAAGCATATTTAATCGGAGGGGTGGATAGGATAGCAAAATTGAAAAATGTCAGACTTCTGATTTGGTTTCTAACATCGCTTCATTTTAGTTTTACTTTTACCTGTGCCAATAACCACCGACCGACCCCATCATCTCGGCTTTCTTAAACTACTCATGGCCAGCGATTCATCTTCTGGTTTTCTCATCTGTTTCACATTCCTTTATAGATACGCACAGCACAACCAAGAGTGTGGAAGAAAAGAACAAACATGGACTTGGGTCAGCTCCAAGCGCAAGAGGGGGAAGTCCGTGACACTTTTTGTGCATTCTGTGAGCTAACGCGAGTGTGTACTCGGGCAAAAACTCTCACAAAGCCAATAGTCATGCAGACATCTTCTCGCATTGGTTAACCTGGCCTCTGTAGGTCAACAGGTCTTAGCAGTCATCTTTCTGACTTCTCTTCTCTTTTCTCCGCCCTTCTTTCAGCTTCCAAATGCCGACTGGTCTCTGCTGCTGACAGTCCTTCTCTAGACTGCTCTCCCATGCCGACTGATCTCTGGGACCTTCCTTTCCTCCTCCTTCAAGACTCGTAAGAGATCTCGCGCACAAGCCCTTTGTGTGGGTTTTGCGCCAAAGCAGACAAAGGGATCGTCTGAGTGGCACCCACACAAACAGAAATGAATGCTCCCCGTCGTGTCACATGCCGAAAAGGAGTGGTTCTTAAATTTTAATTTATTACAATCCTATAATTGCTTCATCTTTCTTACACATTGAAAGAAAATGCTAGCTAACATTAAACAGTATCAATCAACCACCTGCTGGAGGAAGACGATATAGACCCGTTGGAAGCGCTTGTGGTGAAATATTCATCATCGTAGGTAATGGACACAACGACTCGGGTTCAATATACATTCATCCCTATATATATATATATATATATATATATATATATATATATATATATATATATATATATATATATATAAACACCTATGCCATGATATAACTGTACTTACATGTGATAGATGAATTATCGACTTTTTTAATTTCGTGCCTACTTTGTTTTAGGTTTGCGCTTTTGTTTAAGAAACAGTTTACTCCTCCAAAAATCTGAAAACTGGATGCTGCACCTCTTGACATTCACACCGGAAGTTTTAATATGAAGATTTAATGTTTGTGTGAGGACAAATTACAATTCACATTGATGAAAAGTAAACCCCCAGGGCGAGGTAGTGCTGACCTGGATGGAGAGGGTGGCTACTGGAAGACCTGATGTACAGCAACCATACTCTGTGCCATGTTATAGAAGCGAAAGAACTCTGTCATTGTTGTGAGCATATTTCTGTGACCATATCGAACGTAAAAATCTGGCCGCATTACTCCCTAGATTTGAATTCCCTTAATTATAATGTTTACGGCTCAGCTGAGCGAGAGACCAACAAATTTTCGTGGAGCACCAAAGTTGAAATGAAGGTAAAGATAACTGTAGCCCTTATCACTCTAAACAAGAAAGCTGAAGAAAGGCTCGGAAGTCCTATGGAGGCTGCACGTGGTTGAAGCTAACGTCAATTTCTTTTGAAATAGAATTTAATCTAAAGTATTTCAAGCTATTTTTTTAAATTTTGGTAAATAGATAAAATAAAGTGAGATATTAGTGTTATTTTTGCATAATTTAGATGATATTTCACCCATTCAACTGCCAGTAAAGGAGAACTCCTCATTCCCCAAACTCGAAGACTGGCTACTCATCAGCAGATGGGATTAGTTTAACGTCCTAATTGGGACACTAAATGGTTTCAAGTATTGTAATCCAATTCTTATAATCCTCTTAATCATTAAGGGTTTTAGGATTAGTGTCTACATCTTTATTATTATTTCCACAACATTTCGGCAGATATGTTCTCCAGCCTTCTTTATGTGTTTGTCGAACTCGGGAACCTACACGGAACTTCGAACTACGTCCTTTATTGAATCCACGGGGGTCACATCGTCTGATTCCGTTAGACAAAACCGGGCACAAGTGTTAATTATTCCTGTATTTTTGCCAGGCTGTAGATACGTCTGTAATATTTAAACAAATGCCAAAAATGATGAGAATGGATTGCTGTTATCGTCATGTGACTGTCCGTAAGCCATGTGTTTTCTCCTTTTAATACAAACCTGTGTAAGTGAGCTGTGAAAAATTCAAATTTCATTTTTTAATTGAATATATAAAAAAACAAAACAAAGGGGGCAGTGTTTTATTCGGAGATAGCAATATTTTTTTGTGGTATCGTGGTAAGGAAAGGATACACAGTGAAATAGAGTTAACTATTTATTAACTGAAGTGGTTAAGTCCGACAAGTATTATAAGTCTCGCGCTGTTGGTGTTACGTCCGAAGTTGGTCAACTACTGATCGAGATCTTTCAGAACTGTGTGTCTGTGCTTTAGAGACGCGGCGTCTTTTATACTTCCGCGATACGAGCCACTATTCAACTTTCTAAAACAATTATCCAATGGTTGAATATAAACCATCGTATCATATTAAAAATGGCTAATCATAGCCATATATATATATATATATATATATATATATATATATATATATATATATATATATATATAACACTTATGCCATGATATAACTGTACTTACATGTGATAGATGAATTATCGACTTTTTTAATTTCGTGCCTACTTTGTTTTAGGTTTGCGCTTTTGTTTAAGAAAAAGTTTACTCCTCTGAAAATCTGAACTCGGGAACCTACACGGAACTTCGAACTACGTCCTTTATTGAATCCACGGGGGTCACCTGGTCTGATTCCGTTAGACAAAACCGGGCACAAGTGTTAATTATTCCTGTATTTTTACTTGTCTGCAGTCAGGATTGAACCGGCAACCACCAGATGATTGTCTCAGAGAACCAACACCTATGACCGTTACGCTTTGTGTCGTGCTGGACAGTTTAGAATGAATTTTTGGGACTTATAAACTTAATGTTCTTACTCGACTAGGATTGCTACAATTATGTATGATTTTTTTACCTGTGCTCCTATTCAGATTTTTTTCCAATAAAGAACGCAGTTCCGTGTAGGTTTCCCCGAGCTCGACAAACACCTGAAGACGGAGGATATATCGGCCGAAACGTTGTGGAAATAACAAAGATGAAGATAATAGTCCGAAAACCCTTAATGATAAAAATCATCAAGCTTCGTTTCAGAAATTTAGACAATTCTTATCATCCTATCCTACATTATTCATTTATTTGCGAACTTAAATGCTTTCAAGGATTGCCACATGATATTAATTCAATTTAACAATGAATCGTTTACGCACAGTTTAATGGTTTAAAATATGGCTAACACTGTGTTGTAACCGAAAAAGAGGTTACTGAATGAGAAATTACCAAAACGGAGGTTTGCAATGAAATGGAACTCTTTATAACATTAACAAAATGTAATACACGCCAGCGGCGTGAAGAAGGTACCCAGTGGTAGTGGTGACTGCTAAGGTAGCATATTAATGAGGAATGGAACATAACCCATTAATGTTCATCGGTAGGGTATATAACATACTAATAAGTCTATTAACATCTGTCACTTGTTTGCACACAGTCAAATGGCTTCCAATAGAGTAAATGGTTAAACAGTTCTATTTGACCCATAGATAGGACTCTATCAGGTGCCTTCACTCCGGGTAAAAGTAAATCTGGAAGTAATGGCAATAAAGGTGAATGACACATTACCCAAAGATAAAGACTGAAGACTTACCATCTTATAGTTTTGTATCATATCCAGGACACTAGTCGAGACATGTCTTACCCAACGCAGAGATCCAGTTGGTGTATTTTACAGCCTCAGTTGACTGGGCGCGAAAACGACAGGAGAATCAAACCGTTCATCGCTAATATCCAAAGACCTGAGTATCCAACCTAATCTCAGAGCAATGTCATTAAAAATATTAACCAAATAAAATAAGGCTATGATTAGCCATTTTTAATATGATACGATGGTTTATATTCAACCATTGGATAATTGTTTTAGAAAGTTGAATAGTGGCTCGTATCGCGGAAGTATAAAAGACGCCGCGTCTCTAAAGCACAGACACACAGTTCTGAAAGATCTCGATCAGTAGTTGACCAACTTCGGACGTAACACCAACAGCGCGAGACTTATAATACTTGTCGGACTTAACCACTTCAGTTAATAAATAGTTAACTCTATTTCACTGTGTATCCTTTCCTTACCACGATACCACAAAAAAATATTGCTATCTCCGAATAAAACACTGCCCCCTTTGTTTTTTTTTTTTTTTATATATTCAATTAAAAAATGAAATTTGAATTTTTCACTGCTCACTTACACAGGTTTGTATTAAAAGGAGAAAACACATGGCTTACGGACAGTCACATGACGATAACAGCAATCCATTCTCATCATTTTTGGCATTTGTTTAAATATTACAGACGTATCTACAGCCTGGCAATTAATCCCTAAAACCGTCGTGGTTATGACTATTTTCATATTATCAACCCCTCCGCTCGGGCAGGATGTGACACAAGGTCAATCTTTTAAGCAGAGTTTAACAGGTTTGAATTCAGTTTTCCTTCTTCCAGAGTAGTTGCCTCACCAAGGCTGAAGAACCTAGTCTGCCCTACTATTTACCCATAGCTGGAGGGAGAATAATCGGATTCATACCTTTCCCAAGGGTATTAGTGCTATGTGAAATGCAATCAGTCTCGTCCAAGATTTGAACTCGTGTCGCTTTGTCCAATTTCTGCGACAATAACCATTACACCACGGGCACCTGGTAATGACTATTTTAGTGTTTCCCAATCTAAAGTGAGTCTTTGGCCATTTTTTTTTTTTTTTTTTCACTTTTACAGACTGCTTGTTTTTCGAAGAATATGGGCATATTTTATCAGAAAGGAATCTTTTGTGTATTTGAATGCAAATATTAGTACATAATGAGTGGGAAGTCGAGTAAACATCTTCTTTGTCTCCTAGCAACCAAAAAGTATTTCTACGCAAAAGAATGATATAATAGCTGAACGTGACTTTCAATCACGATTTTCCCTATAAAATAAAAGTTCATCACATTAAATGTTGCTAAATTGCAGTCTACTACATACAACCCAACTCCCATCAATGATTCATATAGGAAAATTCAATCGTTTCATATACTCGAAACCATTTAAGTATGAGCAAACTGCTGCTTAATATTAAATATAATTATCTGTTTTATATAGCGATACTTGAAACCATTTAACTGTGTGCTAGCGAATGAATAATGTTGAATAGAATTAATAGTGTTTGACAACAATACTTGAAACCACTGAACTGTGTCCAAAGGGATGAATAATATTGAATGGTATTTATAATGTTAGACTGCAATACTTGAAACCATTTAATTGTGTCCAAAAGAATAAATAATATTAGAGTTAATAGTGTTTGACAACAATACTTGAAACCATTTAACTGCGTCCAAAGGAATGAATAAAGTTGAATAGAATTAATAGTGTTAGACGGCAGTGCTTGAAACTATTTAACTGTGTCCAAAGGAAAGAATACTATTGAATGATATTAATAGTGTTTGACAGCAATACTTGAAACCATTTAACTGTGTCCAAAAGAATGAATAATATAAAATAAAATTAATAGTGTTAGATAGCATTGCTTGAAACGCTTTAGCGTCCTTGATTTGATGTTAAACTGCATCTGATGGTAAGACATCATTACAAGAGTTAGTGGTATATGAAGTACCCGTCATTAATAATATTCTCAGGTTCACTTGTATCAAAAGGGATTGTTCCTGTTCGGATCCTACATATAGACCAAGTGTTCAATCGTTTACAATCGATTATCGTTAATATTAAATAGAATTATCAGTGTTAAATAGTAATAATTTAAATCATTTAACTGTGCTGAAACAATAAATTAAGTAAAAAGAAAATTGGCCACCTTAGTGAAGGGTGACCCTTTTCAATAGTTACTACACGAAGGTGTAGCGGAGGGTGCTTTTTCTTCCCCTGAAAGTTGGCGACCTTAGTCGAAGGTGACCCGAAGGCTTCCTTTTCAATAGTTACTATACCAAGTTGTAACGGAGGGCGCTACTTCTTCCCCTGAAAATTGGAGACCCTAGTCCAGGGTGAACCAAAGGCTCCCTTTTCAATAGCTACTACACGAAGGTATGGTGGAGGGCGCTACTGCTTCCCCTGAAAGTTGTTGAATTAGTCGAGGGTGACCCGAAGGTGTAGCTGAGGGTGCTACTTCTTCCCCTGAAAGTTTGTGTTCGTTAGGAATTCTTGATACCATGTAAGTAAAGTTGGTGACCGTAGTCGAGGGTTACCCGAAGGCACCATTTTCAATAGCTACTACATCGAGATGTAAGGGAGGGTGCTACTTCATTCCTAGGAATGCTCCACTTTACCCTTGATCCTTACCTTATAATGCTGAGTGTTAAGCTAGGCGGCATCAAGTACCATTTTTTTGAGTTGTCGGTATGACCTGACCTGGGATTGAAACCTCTTAGAATATAACCTAAATAAACATTATTCATTTACAGAAATCAATATCATAATTTTTTCTAGATTGACCTTGTGTCATATCCTGCCCGAGCGGAGGGGTTGGGTAAATAGGATCATAATTGTTTCTCCGTCTTTCGGGAGAAATTATGATATCCAATGCTGAAGAAATAATTACAGAATGATCTTGTGTTATGCATTCCTAAAACAAATATCATCAAAAGCCGTATTAATCCGAGCCTGCCACCCGGCAGGATTTTACACAGGGTCTTTTTTAATAGTGGGAGTTTAGGAGAAGGGGAGGTCGAAAATGATCTGAGATTAGTGCGCTGCTAGTCATAGGATCATTAGGTGCAATGGGAACTATGCTATTTTTTGCCATTAGCCCAGTCGGCTGGGGTTGTAGAATACACCGACTGGATCTCTGCAGATGTGTAAGACTCCTTCAACAAGTATCCTGTGGTCCAGCCGGCTGGGGCTGTAGAATACACCGACTGCATCTCTGCAGAAGGGTAAGACTCCCTCAACGAGTATCCTATGGTCCAGTCAAATGGGCCTGTAGAATACACTGAAGCAATCTCTACAGAGAGGTAAGACTCCCTCCTACGAGTGTCCTGATTATATGACACTAAATCTCATCGCGACGGTTCAGTAATGCTGGAGCTTTGGGGAATGAGGAGTACTCCCTTATTGACATCACCCCCGATCCACTTTGGCCCGAAGTGGTAGCACCTGATAGGGTCCTATCTATTGGTCAAATAAAACTAAACCGTGTTCTTATGTTAAACTGAATTGCTTGAAATTGGACTGTTTTGACTTTTAAACTGCGTACTTATGTTTAACTGAATTATTTTAAATAGAACTGCTTTTTGACATTGAAAGTGTGTACTAATGCTAAACGGAACTGTTTGAAATAGAACTGTTTTGACATTTAACTGCGTGTAAACAAAAAAAAAAATATACATCTACGAAAGTGAATTCTTCGAAATGGAACTTTTTATACGTATAAAAATGGATTAGCCATAAATAGCCTAGTACCACCAGAAGCATAGATACGCTTATCAGTCTCCGGTTAAAAGACATTTATGCACTTCCAGTTGTTTCGGGAGACAGTTTACAGAGAGCACGTCATATTGGCTTCATCTTAGAGGTTAACGTTCACATCTTTACTGACCAGAAAGCGACAAATTTCGATACGTGAAGTTGAAGCTACCAGATGACTTCTCTGAAAGCACAATTAAGTTATACCGACTCCCAGTCTGTCAATCAATTTGTCAGATTAAAACCTAGCTACAAATACCAATAATTTAGGCGATGTCCTCGTGGTGTAATGGTTAAAGCGATGAACTGCGGAATCGTAGTACGCGAGTTCGTACTCCAGTCGCGCTATTACGTTCACTTTCGGGCAAATACCCTTGGGAAAGGTATGAACCCCCTTATTCTCCCTCCAGCTATGGGTAAATAGTAGGACGGACTAGGTTCTTCAGCCTTGGTGAGGCAACTAGTCTAGGAGAAGGAAAACTCTGAATTCAAACCTGTTAAACTCCGCTTAAAAATCGACCTTGTGTCATATCCTGCCCGAGCGGAGGGGTTGGTAAATAGTACCAATAATTTAGGCGTGAGAGGAATTTTCGAATAGGCCGACTACATCCCAGCAGAGTGGTATGACCCACCCCACCAAAGAGCGTCATGGGGGTGTCCTCGTGGCGTAATAGTTAAAGCGATGGACTGCGGAATCGTAGTAAGCGAGTTCGTACTCCAGTCGCGCTATTACGTTCACTTTCGGGCAAATACCCGTGGGAAAGGTATGAACCCCCTTTATCCTTCCAGATATGGGTTAAATAGTACCACTACTGTTCTTCTAGAATGGCTTTGGCATTAAATAACCTAAAAAAGTTGATATGCCATTAAACAAAGAAATCAAACCAAACCAAACCAAAGAGCGTCATATGATTGTAAGGCTAGCGTCCTGAGGCTTTGGGGAACTTGTCCTGATCCTAAGTGCCATTACTCTCAGGTCAACTTTGACCCTGATTAGTAGTACCTTTTAGGATCTCATCTATGAGTAAAATAAAGATATCTAATACTTTATGAAATAGAATTATTTGTGTTAGACTGGAATACTTGAAACCATTTAAGTATGTAGAAACAAATGATTAATATTAAACAGAATTATTAGATTGCTGCACTATTTTTCCTAAGATAGCAATACTTCAAAACATTTAATTGTATGCAAACAAATCACTAATATTAAATAGAATTATAAGTGTTTGGTAGGAATACCTGCAACTATTTAATTGTGTGCAAACAAATATTAATATTGATGAGAATTATTCGTGTTAGATAGGAATACTTGAAACTATTTATCTGAGTGCAAAAAATGATTAATATTAAAAGGAGTTATTAGAATTTGATAGCAATACTTGACACCATTTCATGAATGCAAACTAATTTCTTTTAGGCTTATTTTAAAATGTTACCTGCTTACTATTCCTTTGCAAATCATATGTATTTAATATATATATATATATATATATATATATATATATATATATATATAATTTTGCCTAAAATAAACTACAAGAATTGATATGCTGCAGAACATCACCCAGTATTCATCTATGTTGAGTGCTTTTACAATCACAAGGTTTTGACTGTTGTTCTCTTTGGAATGAATGCACAGTTGGTTGGTTGGGTTTTATGGCATATCAACCTTTATAGGTTATTTAACCCCAAATCCATTTTTATTCAAATAGTTCTATTTCAAACAATTCAGGTTAGCATGAGGAGACAGTTTAATTGTCAAAAGCATTTCTATTTCAACCTATTCAGTTTAGTGAACACCTGCGTTAATGTTGCACCTAAGTAACCCATGCACTGAACCGAAAGGTTCTCAGCTTAACTAAAATCAAAGGCATAAAACAAAATCCCTCGGCCATTATATTTCATCTACATGTCTGCCTATCTCTGTTCCTTTCTTTTCTGGGTTCATTACCTAAATCTTTTCCGACCCTCAATTTTTCTCAGCACATCTTTATCGGTGTATTTTACGTACCAGATACTGCGGCAATATACAAACAAACGTCCGGGCCATACATTTGATATCGTACCATTGTCTGACCCCTTTTGTTATATTGGTGTTATATAACATATGACATTGATTTTCAGTTCGTTCCTAGTGACCCCGTGTGCTTTGACAAGCTGTCACGTTGTGATTAGTAAACAGGAGGATGGCAGTGCTTTGGGGCAGGTCGGTCGAGCTGATTTGTAACCGGAAGGGGACCACGTGATATGAGAACCACAGAGTCCAGAGAATCGAGAGTCGAGCCAGGGATAGACAGCCGATCAGAGGCGTCTTAGAAGTCTCTGACGATACGGCTCTCGGAAGAAGATATGGGACAAGAAGAAGTCTCCTCTCTGAGTATATGTCTCCCCATCTACCTCACAAACTAACCACAAACTGTGTGCCCCTTTTGAGAATGAAATGAGAGATATACTTTTATATATATGTGTTCGTCGTTGTTCATAAAGACACAGTTGATTATTTAACATTGGCTTTCTCGGCAAGTTGGGTTGAAATACATGCCCGAGGCTATTCAACAAAGAAAGAAACAAGGCGAAAACGCAAAAGGGATGAATGAATATTTTTGAAGCGGAGAAGTAATGTTATATATTGACCCTCGACCGAGCAGTCAATCAATAGATGCACCTGTGTAAATAAGCGGAAGAACAGCGGAAGCAGGTGTACGATAGACAATAATATAACCAGGTGCCCAGACGGTTCAAGTTAGTTGGAGACAGGATGCCGAAGTGGGAACCAGCTCCAGACAGAGGGCTTTGGGCTCTTAGTGATTTCCGGTTGAGCTACCCAAGCCAAGATGCGAAAGAAGTGCTCCTATGGGCGAGAAAGAACTTTGGTCAATATAGCAGCCCGTTCTTGTCTCCACTCATTTCTCACACACAACAAGCATCACCCTTTTGAAAAAAAAGTGTGAGAGATTTATATTTATATAAAGAAGTGTATTCGTTCGTTATTGAAGTCGTTCATTACCGGTTGATTTTTTCCGCATTTATTTATATATGTATACGGGCAATTGTATGTGGCTATATACCAGTGAGACCCTTCGCTTATTTACGTGTCTATCTATCTTTCATCTCTGGTTCCATTACCCTAATCTTTTCTGTCCCTCTATTTTTCTTCGCCCATCTCTATCTCTGTATTTGACGTGCCCAATATTGTAGCAATATATAAATGTCCGGGGCATGTATTCCATGCTGCATTGTTGTCTGACCTCTTTTCTTTATGTTGCCTTTCTCAGCAAGTTGGGCTGAAATGTATGTCCAGGTCTATCCACAATGAAAGAAACAAGGCGAAAACACAAACGGTTTGAATATATGACCTTACGCAACGAAATCCCTTGTTTAGAAAAATGAACTACTCAGCCTATGTATGTGTCTGTCCATCTCTGGTTCCACCACCCACCAACTTTTCTGTTTCTGTATTCTTATCAATATAAGCTCACCTGAAGTTCTGATCAATGAAACTCAGAGTCGTGGGGTTTTGAAACATCGAGATAGAAGTGTGTTTACGATCAGCCATACACTTCCGGTGGCATGATCACCTGATACTATTTACCAACCCCTCCGCTCGGGCAGGATATGACACAAGGTCAATTTTTTTAAGCGGAGTTTAACAGGTTTGAATTCAGAGTTTTCCTTCTCCTAGACTAGTAGCCTAACCAAGGCTGAAGAACCTAGTCTGTCCTACTAATTACCCATAGCTGGAGGGAGAATAATTGGATTCATACCTTTCTCAAGGGTATTAGTGCTATGTGAAAATGCAATCAGTATCGTCCAGGATTTGAACTCGTGTCGCCGTGTTCATTTCCTACGGCGATAACGACTACACCACGGGCACCTCCGCATGATCACCTGATCCCTTTTTAAGTTTCCATTCTCTGATTTTTGAAATTCATGTCCGGGACGACACCATAAAGAAAGAAATAAGAGAAAAACACAAAAAGGCCGAATACATTTTTTTTACAGAGAAGTTGTGGGACTTTTCGCAACGTATTCCCTTAAATAGTCCACCACTATTTTTACTGATTCTGTATTTTTCTCAGCACATCTTTCTCTGTCTCGTTGCCGACTAAGTTCTTGAAACTTTTCACTGGTGGTAACTTTCCAACTGCTGCTCTGTCGAGTCTTTTCTCTGATTGGCTGACTGGTTGTTCAACGTTTCTTCTCCTGCGGCGTCTCCTTCTCTTTTTCTCTGTCCTTTGGTTGGAATTTACAGACAGTAAGTTGTCTAAATTTCTGAGACGAAGCTTTTTGATTTTTACTATTAAGGGTTTTCGGACTGTTGTCTTCATCTTTATTGTTATTCCACAAATAAAAATTTAAAAAATCTGAATATGAGCACAGGTAAAAAATCATACATAATAGTAGTAATTCTAGTCAAGTAAGAACATTAAGTTTATAAGTCACAAAAATTAACTCTGAATTGTCCTGCAGGACACATAGCGTAACGGTTATAGGCTAAGGAGACAATCATCTGGAAGTTGAAGGTTCAATCCTGACTACAGGCGAGTAAAAATACAGGAATACTTAACCCTTGTTATGTACCCGGTTATGGCTAACGGAATCAGATTCAATAAAGTACGTAGTTCGAAGTTCTGTGAAGGTTCCCGAGTTTATTCCCGGAGGACATATCGACCGAAACGTTGTGGAAATAACAATAAAGATGATAGAAACTTACAGGCTGTATCTGAGCACGGGCTTTAGATTTTCACTGGGCTGACCTTCCGTATATATGGAGAGGCAAACATCTTATGGCCAATCCACACACACACAAGATCTCATACCCACCCATATAGGGCGAAGTCTGCATACCACCAGTAATAGTGTCACAATGTGACAATGGAGGGAAAAAATTAACCGTGAACGACTGATTGATGAAAAATATCTTCTGAGTATGAAGAACAGCATAAAAACTTGTAACACCAACAGATTAAATAATTGGGGTAAGAGAATAGAAATATACTGACTAGACCCCCAACCGCGGGTTTTCGAACCCCCTTTCATGGTATTCGGTGTAAGACATTCTACGTATTCGAGTGGTTTGACTGCAGCATTCTATTATCTGTGTTCATAAAAATCTCATTTTGTTATAAAACGAATGCCATGGATTTTTGGTTCCTTCCTAGTGATTTTGAATTTAACCGTGTGTAAACAAAAAAAAAAAAAAAAAAAAAAACAACCTATGTAGCTACACTATACTGAATTGTTTGAAATAGAACCGTTTGTTCATCATATTTACCCAACCCCTCCGCTCGGGCAGGATATGACACTAGGTCAATTTTTAAGTGGAGTTTAACGGGTTTGAATTCAGAGTTTTCCTTCTCCTAGACTAGTTGCCTAACCAAGGCTGAAGAACCCATTCTGCCCTACTATTTATCCATAGCTGGAGGGAGAATAATTGGATTCATACCTTTCCCAAGGGTATTAGTGCTATGTGAAATGCAATCAGTATCGTCCAAGATTTGAACTCGTGTCGCCGTGTCCATTTTCTACGACGATAACTACTACACCACGGGCACCTCCAAACACCACAGGAACCTCCAACTGTTTGTTCATTTAACTGTGTATAAACAAATGACTGATGTTTAATTGAATTGTGATTCATCCCAATACTTGGAGCTAATCAACTTTATTGACATGCTAAGCTGAATTCTTTGAAATAGGACAGTGTGATCAAGTGTAAATAAATGAATATAAAAAAACTGTACTCATGCTAAACTGAAGTATTTGAAAAAGAAGTGTTTGCTCATTTAACGATGTATAAACTGATGTATAAACTGTGTATAGACTGATGTTTAATTGAATTGTGAGTGCTAAACAGTAATACTTTAAAACATTAAACTGTGTGCAAAGAAATGATTAACAGTAAATAGAGTTTTTCGTATTAGATAGAAATATGTTAAACCATTTAACTGAAGGCGAAAAAGCGCCAGGCTTGTTTAAAAATGTTATAAGCAAAATATGTTTAGAAATCATATATTTCATATATATGTATAAAAAGGATTTGGCATTAAATAACCTGCAATGGTTGATATGCCACCAAACCAAACCAAATTCTATATATTCAATATATATGTAAAAAGAGGATTTGGCATTGAATATTCTTCAGGGTTTGATATGCCATAAAAGCCAACCAAACCAAATCTTTTAATTTAAAATATATGTATAAAGAGAATTTGTCATTAAATAACCTACAATGGTTGATATGCCATAAAACCCAACCAAACCAAATCATATATATTTAAGATATATGTATAAAGAGGATTTGGAATTGAATAACCTACAATGGTTGATATGCCATAAAACCCAACTAAACCAAATCCTATATATTTAATATATATGTATAAAGAGGATTTGGAATTGAATAACCTACAATGGTTGATATGCCATAAAACCCAAACAAACCAAATCATATATATATATTATATACGTATAAAGAGGATTTGGAATTAAATAACCAACAATGGTTGATGTACCATAAAACCAAATCAAATCAAACTAAACCAAACCAAATCATTTACATTCAATATATATTTATGAAGAGGATTTGGCATTAAATAACCAACAACAGTTGATATGCCACAAAACCAAACCAAACTAAATAATATATATATATATATATATATGTTATATTTTGACCTTTTGACCCGGCCAAAAATGCCATTCCAAGGTGATGCACCGGAAGGAGGTGACACATTCCAATGGCAGTTATGAGAGGAAATCGTGTGGGCGGAAATTGGCTGAGGAAATGGGACAAGCTAAAAAATTTCCATGGTACACTCATAGACTGATGCACCGGAAGAGAGTGACCTGTGAACTGTATGACAGCTATTTCCGCTAGATGACGATTAAACATTCGATTTCAAAGATCGAGTGGGCGATCGTGTAGGCGTTGAACTATTATATAGCTCAGTCAAGACGGAAGTTGAGTTGAGTTCGAGTTCCAGTGGAGTTGAGTAGTGGTAGAGAAAGCAACACCAGGCAGAAGGGGCTTGGGGCACTGATGAATTGGGGTCCAGAGAAGATGCTGATAAGATGCAATAAAGAAAGCCATCATCCAGCAGAGTGGGTCCAGGGCCTCCGGTTGAGCAGCCCTGGAGAACGAGAAAGACACAACGCTGACGGCCATAAGTTTGGCGGTCAAAATATTGCAGTTATGTTCGATCTCCAGCTCCCTCTCACACGCAAACCTTGAATAACCCTTTTGCACCCTTACAAATAAAGTGAGAGGTAAATATTTGTATAAAGAAGTCCTTCCTGCGTCTTTATCATTGCGTCGGTATGTATCCAGTATATATATGTATCCTGCATGAATCGATGTATGTGTATATAACACCTGCAAGGGTTGTTATACAACCAAACCAAACTCTATATATTTAATATACATGTATAAAGAGAATTTGTCATTGAATAACCTACAATGGCTGATATGCCATAAAACCCAAGTAAACCAAATCCTATATATTTAAAATATATGTATAAAGAGAATTTGTCATTAAATAACCTACAATGGATGATATGCCCTAAAAGCCAACTAAACCAAATCCTATATATTTAATATATACGTATAAAGAGGATTTGGAATTAAATAACAAACAATGGCTGATGTACCATAAAACCAAATCAAATCAAACCAAACCAAATCATTTATGTTCAATATATATTTATGAAGAGGATTTGGCATTAAATAACCAACAACAGTTGATATGCCACAAAACCAAACCAAACCAAATTATATATATTTAATATATACATAAAAAGAGGATATAGCGTGAAATAAGCTACAATAGTTGATATTCTATGAAATATTTCAAAGCAAATCATATATATCTACTATATATGTATAAAAAGGATTTGGCATTAAATATTTTGCAATGTTTGATATGCCACAAAAATAAACCAAACCATGTATATTTAATATATATGCATAAAAAAATTTGACATGAAATAACTTAAACTGATTAATATGCCATAAACCAAATCATATATATTTAATATATATGTATAAAGAGGATTTGGCATTAAATAACCTACAATGGTTGATTTGCCTTAAAAACAAATCAAACCAAATCATATATATTTAATATATATGTATAAAGAGGATTTGGCATTAAATAACCTACAATGGTTGATTTGCCTTAAAAACAAATCAAACCAAATCATATATATTTAATATATATGTATAAAGAGGATTTGGCATTAAATAACCTACAATGGTTGATATGCCTTAAAAACAAATCAAACCAAATCATATATATTTAATATATATGTATAAAGAGGATTTGGCATTAAATAACCTACAATGGTTGATATGCCTTAAAAACAAATCAAACCAAATCATATATATTTAATATATATGTATAAAGAGGATTTGGCATTAAATAACCTACAATGGTTGATATGCCTTAAAAACAAATCAAACCAAATCATATATATTTAATATATATGTATAAAGAGGATTTGGCATTAAATAACCTACAATGGTTGATATGCCTTAAAAACAAATCAAACCAAATCATATATATTTAATATATATGTATAAAGAGGATTTGGCATTAAATAACCTACAATGGTTGATATGCCTTAAAAACAAATCAAACCAAATCATATATATTTAATATATATGTATATTGATAATTTGATATTAAATAACCTACAATGGTTGATATGCCATAAAACCAAATCATATATATTTGATATATATGTATAAACAGAATTTAGCATTGAGTATTCTTCAAGGGTTAATATACCATAAAACCAAATCAAACAAAATCATATATATTTGATATATATGTATGAAGAGGATTTGGCATTAAATAACCTACAATTGTTGATATGCCTTAAAACCAAATCCAAAAAATTCGTATATACTTGATATGTATGTATAAAGATATGAACTGATTAACCCAGAAATAATAATTAGAATTCTTTGGAGCTCAGAAAATTACTGATTCAGGGACATTAATTCCAGGTCAACCCTGTTCACGAGAGGAAGTTACACTTAGGATCCAGTATATGTGAGAAATATATCCAAAAGCAAATTATTTTTTATTTGACAGCTATACTTGATATCCTATACCTGTTTGAAAAAAATACACAAACCAACCAAAAACTCTTGAACATCAGATGAAAAATAGAAATACACGCGATTCCCAAACCTCTAGATATAAAATAATCCTTGACAAGCTGACATGCCGTTAAAAGCAATGTCACTATCTATCAAATGATCCCCTACAAAAACACACTTTGATTTTCTACTTGGAGAGAGTGGTACCCTCAATTTAGGGTTTGCTATGAAAAAAATGATAGCTGATCTAAAATAAATCAAATAAATTATTTATCATATGTCTAATTAAATTGACCTGAGTTTACGAATTCTTAGTAAGACGAAATAAAATAACCGAAATGATATGCGTAGAAAAAATATCATTGTGACTGAACAGTCGCTTGTAAGGATCGAACTTGCGAAAGTATGCAATAGTAATTATCAAAGTATCACTTGTAAGCAAGAATCCGGATAACGAACGTATTGTTCCCTTACTTGATGTTGGTCAAGTCATGTCTGGTGGGAGACTGCGACAAATAACCCTTATTTGATGTTGGTCACACCCAATGCGTTCATTTTAACTTAAATAATTAAAGTCTATTAAATAACACCGTAGAGATTTTTAGCCTTTACTAATTTTAATACGCTTATCCTTTGCCAATAGAAACGAAAATATAAAATCTTGACAACAGTTTGTTTTTCGTAAGGGTTGTTGTTGTATTAACAATTTTTAAACTGAATGTTTTCTGCTAGTGTTAATTTAAGCAATTGCTGTCTTAATATTTTAATCATCTTGACTTCCAAAAACATCCATAAGTCTTTTAGTTTAAGCAGTTGTTTTAAATCCTTTCGGGTCAATTGAGAATTAAGAAATAAGAGCAAATCCAGCTAAATTAAATACAAGGTGAGACAGCTGAATAAGAAAGGTTACAGAGTACTTCCACCCAAAATTGACAGTGTGATTAACTAAAGATTTCTAATTCTACCAATGTCTTTTAGTTTTTAATTGTTTTTATTGTACAAGACAGAATTCTATATTTAAAAAAAAAACATTAAATGGCGGAAGGTAAGTTATTTTCGATTTATTTTTCCTTCTTTCAGCTAAGACTTAGATTTTAAAAAATGTATACATCTTCACGCGATCATTTGATATCTATAAATATTAACTCTAGTCTCTAATAGATCATCTTTATTTAATACGAAATATTAATTATAGAAAAATAACTTGAACCAAATCATGACAAACAATTTATTAAAGAAAATGCTAATTTTTTTTTTCCGCACCAGATAGATTTCAGAATTTCTAGTATAATATTATGCAATCCAAATTAATATTTATACTCAAAGTTGATAGTATATATAGTATGCAATCCAAATTAATATATATACTCAATTTTATGCCATCCAAATTAATATATCTACTCAAAGTTCATAGTATATAAACTCTCCAACTCAAAATCTAATCATGAATCAGTACAAATTACTGAAATTTGTAATATATGTTTTGGTTTGGTTTTATCGCATATCAACCAGTGTAGGTTATTTAAAGCAATATTTATTTTATATATATATATATATATATATATATATATATATATATATATTAGATATATGATTTCAAAACAATTTTTTGGTATAACATATTTAACAGATGATTTCTAATTATATCTGTCTTTTAGTTCTTAATTGTTTCTATTGTATAAGACAATTGTTTATTAAACAAACAAAAAACGATATAAAATGGCGGAATGTAAATTATTTTCGATTTATTTTCCTTCTTTCAACTTGAGGCCTTTTTTCTTCTTCTTTAAAAGATATCTTCTGCTATCTTTAAATGTTTCCTTAGTCTCTTATATATTATCTAATATAAAATATTTATTTTGATATTTAAAAAATACTAGCCTATCCTTCATGAACAAAAACAAACAGTTTATCAAAAATTATAATTATTTTTTTTTTTTTTTTTTTGTCTGAGCTAGACGTTTCGTATTACTAATAAAATATTATACCATCAAAGTAAGTAAAGTTAGTGACCATAGTCGAGGGTGACCCGAAGGCCCCCTTTTCGATAGCTACTACACCAAGGTGTAGGGGAGGGCGCTACTCCATTCCCAGGATTGCTCCACTTTACCCTTGAACCGTACCTTATAATGCTGAGTGTTAAGCAAGGTGGTATTAAGTTCCATTTTTAAAGTCTTTGGTATGACTCTCCCGGGCCATTGGCGAACACCCTAACCGCTGGGCCAATGTCCCGGTTAATCAAACTGAATGCTTATTATCAAACTTTACTTCATTGAAAGTCTCTACCTCAAAATGTCAATATAAATCACTTTAAAAACCTAAAATTGAAGCTACAATGTCGTAGGATAAGACTATAGATACAAGACTGGCCACCCTTAACACGTGACCATCAAATGATAATGCAAAATCCAAGAACCTATCTAGCAACATGGACTGATTATTTCAATATGTCCATTACTTAGAGATTTATATCTGCACTCCTATTATAGCTTTGATGGTTCTTGTTATGCAAATATATTATTTTATTTCGTTGTTAAGATACAACGGAGGCACAAGGCCTCAAGGTTTTTGGGGGAGGGAAAGGGAGCGGTCTTGCTTTAACTAAGGATTCTAAGGGGAACCTATCTAGCCACATTTGCCGACCCATTCAACAGTACAATATATAACCATTCATCCTTCATCGTGCACGCTTCAGTTACCAAAATACCACATTTGCTCAATGAAGAAGACCTACTTAAAACCCGAAAGTGGTATATGCTTTTTATTTACAAAATATGGTTTATGTACAATGATATGATGGTAATGGGAGAAAAAAAACCGAAAAAAATATATATACAAGAAAAACAAGGAAAAATTCCCCGTTTGGTTTCCCTCCCATCTATAAAATTGGAGGCCGACTGTTTTCCGGGTCGAAAGAAACCGGAAACAAGCCGGACCTACCCTAGGTGGGGCGGGAATCCTAATCTACAGAGATAAAAGAAATAAAGGGTCGGGCGCGGTATGGGTCGATAGAAGTATGTAATATGATTTTTTACACATGAATGTTCAAGATCTTCAATAAAAGCGGGCTGGGATTCGGGTTGAGGTACAAAAATAATAGGGAGGGGGAAGATCTTGAGAAACTAACGACTAGGTGACGGGGACAATGACTCACAGCATACTGCTAACTAGGTTTCAAGGGGGAAAAAAGCAATTCTATTTACCAGGGATGGGGTCCCTAAAGACCCGTATCGTAGACGCCATGGGCCGGCAGAGGAGGGAAGGATGACTCCAACATTGCCCCCTATCGTACGACCAAGATCGCTGCAGTCACCCACCTTTTGCTGAATGTTATGCGATCCAAGCGTTTGCTATCGCATCTGATTTTGACCCTCAGCTGATGCCGAAAATACAAAACCAGATCACGATGAGAAAAGTTTGCATCGTCATACTATCCCTTGTTTCGCGTCGTCCAAATCACCATTCGGGCTACAGCTAGGATCGCGAGAAACACCACACGCTTCTCACCATGAAACTGAGGAAGAACGTTGTCTACGACGTAACCAACGTCGAGCAGCACAAGCTTTTTGGGTTCGATGCGAGCCGTCCACTACCCGACGTGATCCCAAAACGGGCGGACTCGCTCGCAGTAGTAGAAGGCGTGCTCAGCCGTTTCTTCCAGGCCACTTATGCAAATATATCATCTACCAATAACAAAACTGCATCTTTGCAGGTAAGTACCCTCCCCCAAAGATGCCCTGAGTATGAAGCTAAAATACATCAGATCGTAAGCCTCTAGTCATCAATACCCCAACTGCCTCTCAGCAGAAGGGTAATATTCCCCATCCAACGAGTGCCCTGGATATTACACTAATCAATCTGATGGTGAGGATCTAGTAATACTGGAGCTTTGGAGAATGCAGAGTACTTCATGGCCATCGAACCCAGGTCCACTCTGGCCTGGAGTGGATGTACCTAAGAGGGTCCTATCAATGGGTAAAATAGAACTGTTTGATCGTTTTTAATGCGTAAAAAAACGATGGACGCGTAATTGAATAGTTTGTGATCCATAGCAATACTTAGAACTATTTAACTGTATTCAAACGAATGATTAATATTAAATAAAATTATTAGCGTTAGACAGCAATAATTGAAATCATTTCACTTTTAAGAAGCAATACCAATATCGTTCTTCTAAAGTGTCCTCACGTCCATATTGCATTTTTTAAATTCACCAGCTGTGACAATCAGGTTTTTGTAGGGTGTATTCCAATTGCTGTTGTGACTGTTCATTTGAACCTGAAATCATAAAAATTGGTCAGTCATCTTACGAGATGTATAGCAATAATATAGTGAATTTTCAAGAGTCTACGAAAATTTTAAATGTCTGTACAAATAACGTCTGGAAACCTATTGATGGCACCACTTTTTTATTGCCATTGTTTCCTTCCCACTCTGACACAGTGTGGTAGCACCCGAGAGGGGATAATGTGCAAGCAAATGAGTTACGTTAAATTGAATTGTTAGAAATAAAATTCTTTGGCCGTTTGTTTGCGTGTAATCAAATGACTGATGTATAATTTTATTGTTAATGATACATAGTGGTACTTGGAATTACTTAACTGTATTCAAACAAAGGCTTAATATTGAATAAACTTATTAATGTTACATAGCAATAATTGAAATCATTTCACTTTTAAGAAGCAATAGCAATACCAGAGAGAGTACAAATCCAAGTTTTACTCGTTCAAAAATGAAATTATCACCAAACTATTCCCTTAGAAATCATATAGGTACGATGGGCATACGATAAGTTTCCAGACTTTTTTCGTATGGGTACTTTTATTGATAGTACACACATGAAACTCTAGTCCCCTTCGAAGGAATCTCCTCCGGCTACAATGCACTTGTACTGTTCCAACAACTTCTGAAAGGCCCCATGTAAGTCCTCTTGTGTGAGCGTGTCTATGACCTTCGTCACAGCCTCTTTCATCTCCTCAATTGTCTCATAACGACAGCCTCTAAGTTTTTAGTTGAGCTTAGGAAATAACCAAAAGTCACAGGGAGCAAGGTCTGGACTACAATGAGGGTGACGAACTGCCTTGATGCCCATCTTGGTCAAATAGTCTGTGACAAGGATGGAGTTGTGGACTCGTGTATTGTCCTGCTGGAAATGCCACTGACCCGATTTGAAGACTACTGGCCACTTCTGACCGAATCTCTTCCTGAACTCCCTTAAAACCTCAACAGAGTAACCCTAACTCTAAACTTTTAGCCAATCAACTCTGGTGTTTCGACTTCCTTACTCCTCCCACACCTCTTATCATCCCTCACAGACTCCCTGCCTTCCTTGAATCTCTTATGCCACTCAAAAACTTATACTCGATTCATGCAAGATGGTCCAGAAGCAGAGTGAAGCATTCCATACGTTTCTGTTGCATTTTTCCAAGTTTATAACAGAATTTTATTGCATATCGTTCTTCGAAAGACTCAGATTGCATTTTTGAAATTCACCACCTGTGACAAACAGGCTCTAGTAGGGTGTATTGCAAATCCTGCTGTAGCTGTTCATTTGAACCTAAAATCATAAATTAGTCAGTCATCTCATAAGATGTGTAGCAATAATATAGTGAATTTTTAAGAGTCTACGACAATTTTAAATGCCCAAACGAAAAAAGTCTGGAAACTTATCGAATGCACCTCGTATATCCCTTTAATGCATGCAAAAAATAACGGTTTTGCTGTTAAATAGAAATACTTGAAACCATTTAACGGTTTACACAGAAATGATAAATTGACAATAGTAATATTCGAAGCCACTTAATTATGAACAAAAGAATAATCTCAGGCTTGTTAAAAATGTATCAACAAAATAAGTTATACTCGTAAATATTCAAGATATATGTAAAAACAAGATTTGGCATTAAATATCCAACGATGGTTGATATGCCCATAAAACCCAACCTACCCGTCCTGTAGCTTTGGAGAAGGTAAACATCCTTCATTGAATTACGTCCAGATCATGTAGGTTACTTAATACCAAATCTTTATATATATATATATATATATATATACGAGGTGCATACGATAAGTTTCCAGACTTTTTTCGTATGGGCACTTTTATTGAGAGCACACATGAAACTCTCATCCCCTTTGAAGTAATCTCCACCGGCTGCAATGCACTTATTGTATCATTCCAACAACGTCTGGAAGGTCCCATGGAAGTCCTCTTGTGTGAGCGTGACAATGACCTTCGTCACATCCTCTTTCATCTCCCCAGTTGTCTCATAACGAAAGCCTCTGAGCTTTGGGAATAACCAAAAATCACAGGGAGCAAGGTCTGGACTACAGGGAGGGTGTCGAACTGCCTTGATGCCCATCTTGGTCAAATAGTCAGTGACAAAGATGGAGTTGTCGACTTGTGTATTGTCCTGCTGGAAATGCCACTGACCCGATTTGAAGAATGTTGGCCTCTTCCCAAGGAATCTCTTCCTGAACTCCCTTAAAACCTCAACATAGTAACCGTAACCCTTTGGCCAATCAACTCTTGTGTATTGACTTTCTTTCTCCTACCACACCTCTCATCATCCTTCACAGACTCCCTGTCTTCCTTGAATCTCTTATGCCACTCAAAAACTGATGCTCGATTCATGCAAGATGCTCCAAAAGCAGTCTGATGCATTCCATACGTTTCTGAAGCATTTTTTCCAAGTTTTAAACAGAATTTTACTGCATATCGTTCTTTTAAAGTGTCAGATTGCATTTTTGAAATTCACCAGCTGTGACAATCAGGCTTTAGTAGGGTGTTTTCCAATTGCTGCTGTAGCTGTTCATTTAAACTGAAATCCTAAAAATTTGTCAGTCATCTCATAAGATGCATAGCAATAACATACTGAATTATCAAGAGTCTACGGCAATTTTAAATGCTCATTCAAAATAAGTCTGGAAACTTATCGTATGTATCTTATATATATATATATATATATATATATATATATATATATATATATATATATATATATATATATAATTTTGAAACACATTTATTTGATAACATTTTTAAACGAGTCTTAGCTCATTTATTTAGACACAGTAAAATTGTTTCACTAATTCCTATCTAACACGAATAATTCCATTTCCAAATAATAATTTGTTTGCACATGGTTAAATATTTTCAAGTATTGTTATTTAGCACTTAAAATACAATTGAATATCAGTCAGTCATTCAGTTAAACACAGTTAAATGATTGAAAACTTATATTTCAAACAATTCAATTCAGCGTAAGTCATTTGTTAGCGCACGGATTGAATTTGAAACTACAGTTTAAATGATAAACAGTTTTATTTACTCCGGAGAGAGAACCCTATCAACTTTAATCCCTCAGGTCCAAAGTGGACTTGGGAGTGATACAAAGAAAGGGTACCCCACACTCTCCAATACTCCAGCATTATTGGAGTCATACCATCAGATAGTTTAATGTCATATACAGGATGCTTATTGTGGGAGTCTTACCCTTCCACAGAGATGCTATCTGCTTATTCGGCAGCCCCAGCTGACAGAGCTATATATATATATATATATATATATATATATATCATACAAAATCTCTTATCCAGTTTCCACGTTTTTGAAAAAGCTTTAGACAGTCTTGTGATGAAAGTGTAGCGACGTTAGACTGGCCACCTTTGCCACGTGACCATCTGAAGATGCTGCAAAAAGGTTGTCAATATTTCTTTTATATATACATCTTACCAGGCGATTGGCCTAATGAGTAAAGTGTTTGCCAATGGTCTGGGAGACCGGGGTTCAATCCCACGTCGAGTCATACCAAAGACTAAAAAGATGGTACTTGAAGCCTCCTTGCTTAACACTCAGCATTATAAGGTGGGAATCAAGGGTAAAGTGGAGCAATCCAGGGAAAGGAGTAGCGTCCTCCCTTACACCTTGTGTGGTGGCTATGGAAGAGGAAGCCTTCGGGTCAACTTCGTCTCAGTTCTCCAACTTTACTTCTATAGATCTTTGCTATTCGAGGATTGAGGACTCTTTTTATGAAAATATTTGATTTACTAAGAGGCTAATAGTACCACTGCAAGGAGATAACCTCCTTACACAAAACAGGTGTTGTGTGTATGATACTAAACTGCATCGAATAATGAGACCCCTGTCTTTATAGAATATGGAATACGTCTTTATTGCTATTACTCCCTGGACAACTGTGCAGTTGCCATGAGTTATTCGAATACAACTGTTAAATCATTTAGGACACACACACACACACACACACACTGTATATATATATATATATATATATTATATATATATATATATATTATGTTGGAAATATTCCATGGCATAGTGTTTCACATGCTGGACTGTGGCATCGTAGTAAATGAATTCAGACTAAATTAAATAACCCACGAAGGTTGATATTCCTCTAAACAAGGAAACAAAACCAAACTAAATAAAACCAGACTCTTTCACATATTTTCTGTCTCTCTCTCTCTCTCTCTCTCTCTCTCTCTGTCTCTCTCTCTCTCTCTCTCTCTGTATATATAAATATATATTCGGGAGAATTCTAGAAGCGAAGCGGCTGAAGTGCTGGACTGCGACATCTGAGTGAACGAATTCAAACACCAGTTGCGCTTTTACGTTGACTTTGGATTAATACCCGAGGGAAAAAGTATGAACCACCTGATTTCAACCCCATCCCGCTCAAGCTATATATTTAATATTACAACTTTTCTTCTACCATGATGACCTCTGCTTTAAAAATCTACAGAAGTTAATATGTTATTCAAAAAAGAAATAAAGCTGTGTGTGTGCGCGTAGATGTTCGTGAAATAATTTAGAAATAATTGATGAACATGAAAGTGATTAACTGTGTGCAAATAAATAAATGGTCGATAATCTTATTAGTGCATGGAATAATTCAAATTATTTAATTTTATGTAAACAAGTGACCCCAAACAATTCGTTTTATAATAAAGGTACCAACCAAGAATTCCAGTATAAGTAAAGTTGGCGGCCTTAGTCGAAGGTGACCCAAAGGCTGCCTTTTCAATAAATACCACACCGAGTTGTCGGGGTGAGGTCTACTCCATTGCCTTGATTGCTCCACTTTACCCTTGACCCTTATATTATAATACTGAGTATTAAGCAAGGTGGCATCAAGTACCCTTTTTTTTTTTAAGTCTTTGGTATGACTCAACCTGGGATTGAACCCAGATCTTGCAACCATTGGAGAACACTCTACTCATTAGGCCAATGGCCCGGTTATATTATCATATTTACCAACCCCTACGCTCGGGCAGGATATGACACAAGGTCAATTTTGTAAGCGAAGTTTAATAGGTTTAATTCAGTTTTCCTTCTCCTAGACTAGTTGCCTCACCAGTGCTAAATAACCTAGTCTGCCCTACTATTTACCCATAGCTGGAGGGAGAATAATTGGATTCATACTTTTCTCAAGGGTATTAGTGCTATGTGAAATGCAACCGGTCTCATCCCGGATTTGAACTTGTGTAGCCGTTTCCATTTCCTGCGACGATAACCATTACACCACGGGCATAATATATAATATAAGTTGAAAGAGAGATTTATTAAACAGCAAAGTTTAGAATATAGCGTTTTGATTTTAATGAACCATCATCAGGACTGCGAATGACGATATTAGTGATGTTGAATCAACGATGAATGTTTAAAAGTACAAAATACAAATGCTTAGTTAATTTTTTTTTTTTATAAAAAGATAGTTGGCCTTTCAATTAGTGATTGTGCGTTTGTTTATTTTTTAAATTACGTCACTTGACTTATGAGTAATATTGTATAGAATTTATATTCTATTTGTTTATCGAGAAAGATTTCGAATCAATAGGAGAAAGAAAAAGAAATCACAAAATTAAGATATATGTTGAATATATTAACAAAAGATGGAATATATAGTGTAGCTATTTAAAATGGATTTGCTCACGTAAGGAAAAACATAAAGACCCGGATATGTATTTACGGAATTTTATAGTGAAATAGCATCGGCCTCGAGAATTTGTTTTAGACTTTTATTATGAATGTAAATGAACATCTTTACAGAATTGAAATGGAAGTTATGATTAGTTTGTAAAATGTATCGAAGAAATGCATTGTTTAAGTTACTAATTCTAATGTCTCTTTTGTGTTCTTTCACGCGAACTTGAAGGTTCCGAGATGTTTTACCAATATATTTTAATTTACAATTCTTATAAGAGATACAATAAACACCGGCGTCTGAAAATATGTTGCTTTGAGGGCTAGAGTGTACTAATTCGCGGTTCGTGTTAGAGGGTAAAGAGATAGTTTTAATATCGAGTTTATTTAAGTTGTCTATTATGCTGTTGTAAAAAGAATTGTTTGGCAAAGTTATGAATCTATGGGGGAACTAATTTTCAAAGATTCTGTGTAGGCATTAGTTCGAGGTTAATTCTTACTGTGAATTTTGAGGACTTTAGATTTAGCAAAGGGTATAAAAGATTTGATCTTTGGTTTCTTTGTTTAATGGCATATCAACTCTTTTTAGGTTATTTAATGCCAAAGCCATTCTCCTAGAAGAGCAGTACTATTTCACCCATAGCTGGGAGAATAAGGGGGTTCATACCTTTCCCAAGGGTATTTACCCGAAAGTGAACGTAATGGCGCGACTGGAGTACGAACTCGCGTACTACGGTTCCGCAGTCCATCGCTTTAACCATTACACCACGAGGACCCACCTCTATAAAAGATTTGGGGTATAGAAGGTTAAAAAAGGGGTTTTCTATGTTGTTGAATTCATCATTTGAATATTTAGAGAAACAAATGAGATTAAAACCTATGATGTTACCTCTTTTGGTGTCGTTGTCATGTGAATATAAAATATATGTGGTCGTTTTTACAGATAGGTTTACGGTACACCTTGAATTCTAGTTTGTTAATAATCCTTATAAGCAAGATGTCCAGAAAAGGTTGTGTTGTTGGATTCCAGTTCATATGTGGACTTTATGGAAGGTTCTACATTGTTCATTTTGTGAGGGATGCTATGTAAATCAAGATGTTGTGGATAGCTATGTAGAATGTCGTCAATGTATCTGAAATAACGAGCAGTATTGGGGATAATATATTTGAAGGGGCCAAATTTTAGGAATTCAACATAAATGCATACAAGAATTCCGGTAAGTGGAGATCCCATAGGTACTATTTACCGACCCCTCCGCTCGGGCAGGATATGACACAAAGTCAGTTTTTAAGCGGAGTTTAACAGGTTTGAATTCAGAGTTTTCCTTCTCCTAGTTGCCTAACCAAGGCTGAAGAACCTAGTCTGGAGGGAGAATAATTGGATTCATACCTTTCCCAATGGTATTAGTGCTATGTGAAATGCAATTAGTCTCGTCCAGGATTTGAACTCGTGTCACCGTGTCCATTTCCTACGACGATAACGACTACACCACGGGCACCTCCCATAGGTAAACCAAAGTTTTGTTCATAAAATATGTTGTTGTATTGAAAGTAACAGTGTTAAGAGCATAAGTTACACATTTTTATCAGTTTAGAGATTGCTAGAGGTAATGAGGAATTAGATTTTCGAAGGTGATTATGTTGACGTTCAATGCATCGATCAACAGGCATGTTATAAAAGGATTTGATATTGTGGGGGTTGTATGTAATTTGGTTATTTCAGTAGATGTGCGTCCGTACTTTATGGGCATTGCTCTCTGAATTATTCCCACCACAAATACAACACAAAACCTCACAATCGCGTGAAAGAAATGGAATAGAACACAACGAACATTAAACAACAAACAATTTAACATGCATATAACAGAATATGAAAACAAATAAAATACATGATTTGGAAAATAAAGTTGGGCAAGAAGAAAATAAATTTGTGTAAAGATGTGTGTATGTTAACGGAGTCCGTAAATAAGTCGTTCTTACTTACATTAAGTTCATAGCGGGTTTTATGATTGTGGCGACGGCGTGTCGCGTTGATGAAAGAAGTTTGTCGGGTTTTCTTATGAATGTGTTTCGCGGCCATCTGAAGCTAGGTCATGGACTTTAGTTGAGGAAGGAAAGGAATTTGTCGGACACAGTATCGGCTACTGCATTACTGGCTTAGTGGCTTGTGGTGTTGTCTTAGTCTTCGTGTAAGTCTGTGTCTATGGCTTCCTAACTCTGTGTTATTTATATCCTACAGGTGGATCAAAGAATCGTCCTAAAGTTTTGGCGCGTAGACATTTATTGACCAATCAGATTTGTATTTTACTATTTTATTTTCGAGCCTAAATATTTTCTGTTAGTTCGCTTCCGATCCTATTTTTCTAGAATGTTCTATTCTATGTTTTTAGCTGATTGGTTGAAAAATGTAAAAATGTAACTTAAATGTTAATACTGTTTTGATCCTAAATTTCTAGAATGTTCTTAAGTATGTTTTTATTGCTTATTTTTAGACTAGAAAAAATGTGTATCCTATAATATCTAAATTAAATATTTGATTTTCATATCAGAAACTGCATTCTACATAGCACTAATACCTCTTGGGGAGGTAAACATGCCACTATTCACCATGTACCTACGAGTAAATAGTATGGCAAACTGGGTCATTTATGTTTGAGAGACCGATTTAGGAGAATGAAAAGTCTTTATTCAAAGTTTAAACCCAGCTTAATACATTGACCTTTACGGAGGTGTTCCTAAACCAACACATGCGTATGGATATATATATATATATAAAAAAGGAAACTGAAAGAAAAATTCATATCAGTTGATGAGAAAATTTATTGGATATTAGTTAGGGTCCACCAAAGTGTTTCGACAAATATGAATAAAATTATTTAAGAAAAATAAAAGAAATTTCAGGGAGAAGGTATTTTACGATATCTTCAGGGTGGGAATTATGAATTCAGTATAATGGTTTAAACGTACAGAAAAATATTCGAAAAAGATTACGCCCTGAAACGTAATTTCTTTTTCTTTTTTTTTTAATTTTAAGTTCAGGAGAAACACAGCGCCTATAAAAAGTCGGTTTGGAGGTGCACGTGGTGTAAGGGTTATCGTCGTAGGACATGGACAGGGCGACACGAGTTCAAATCCTGGACGAGACTGATTGCATTTCACATAGCACTAATATCCTTGGGAAAGGTATGAATCCAATTATTCTCCCTCCAGCTATGGGTAAATAGTAGGACAGACTAGGTTCTTTAGCCTTGGTGAGGCAACTAGTCTAGGAGAAGAAAAAACTCTGAATTGAAACCTGCTAAACTCCGCTTAAAAATTGACCTTGTGTCATATCCTACCCGAGCGGAGGGGTTGGGTAAATATGAACATTCAGATAAAGAGTAAAATGGAGCAATCGAGGGAAAGGAGAAGTGACAATCCTCTACACCTACGTGTAGTAGCCAATGAAAAAGTAGTTTTCGAGGTACCCTCGACGATGGTTTCGAACTTTTATATAAATAGGCTCTTTAGCCTAGTTGGTAGAGTGTTCGCCAAAAACCTGGGAGACGGAAGTTCAGTCTCAGGTCGTATTATACCAGTCTCAAAAATTTGTACTTGATCCGTGTTTGCTAAACACTCAGCATTACAGAGTCCGCATTAAACGTAAAGTGGATCAAAGAAAGAGTGCAGCGCCCTCGCCTACTGTTGTAGGAATTGAAAGGAGAGGATTCAGGTCGCCCCCGACTACAGGTGCCAATTTGACACTTATGTTTTTTATTATGTATGCATTCATATATAATAGTCGCTCAAAGCGTTCTAAGCCATACCAAGAATGAGAAAAGTGGAATATTTTTTTTGGCTACACATTCTTATCAAACAAATGAAATTTAGATATTTTTTTCTTGTTTCATAAAAAGTTGTATGTTGCTTCAACAAAAATGTTCAGCTTTGTTGTTTTTTTTTCTTATTGAGGCTTAGAACTTTTTGTACGACACTCGAAACAATGCGCAAACAAATTATCATTAAATTGAAATGACTACTTGAAACAGAAAAAATGTTTACATTATTAATATTAGTTAGGAATACTTGAAACCATATAACTGTGCAAATTATTTGTGTTTGATAGTAATACTTGATACCATATAAGAAAAGTTGCCAACCGTAGTCGAGGGTCATCCAAAGGCTCTCTTTTCGATGGCTACTACACCAAGGTGTAGGGGAGGGAGCTACTCTTTTCCCTGGATTGCTCACTTAACCTTTGATCCACACCTTATAATGCTGAGTGTTAAGCAAGGAGGCATCAAGTGCCATTTTTTTGAGTCTTTCATATGACTCGACCTGGGAATGAACCCTGGTCTCCCGGATCATTGACGAACACTCTAACCATCATGCCAAAAATAATCTTTCTATTCGATAGGATTACTTGATACGGTGTATTCACGTAAAAATTATTTGTATTAGACAAGAATACTTGAAACTCTATAACTGTGTGCTGAATACCCTACAAAACGGCCACTTTACGGACTGCTAGTTACTCTCCGTAAAATCATCCAAATAAGATGAACAAGATTTGTGAGACATTACTCGAGAAATAATGACGAACTCTTTAGTGAAGTTCTCCTGAGAACAACATTTATACAAATGTGCAAGTGTTGGCCAACCAAAAAGAACTTCTCTACGACAGGTCTGTGCGGACATAAGATGGAGTCTCTATGTTCTGGTAGAAGGACGGCATTTTGTGTGTGTGTATATATATATATATATATGTATATATAAATTTGAAACGGTATAGCTGTGTGCAAATTATTTGTTTAAGATAGGTATACTTGAAACCATATAACCATGTACAAATTATTTGCATTAGATGGAGATACTTGAAACTATATATAAATATGTGCAATCTAAATGTTTACAGACAAAAAGTACAGAGAAGACGAAAAAATACAATTGCAATCAAGCATTTTTCAAACACAGCAAATTTCGATCCCAGAAAATCCGTGAGGAATTTACGCAGTTGGCTGTGACTGAAGAATTCTCCAGCTGCATCCCTCAGCAGGGACCACCTTGTGGCAATCAGTCTCGCGCCGTTTGGCCAACTGATGCGGACTTGGTGGCTAAAGGGACAATAACCACTGCTATATTCTCATATGCAGATTCACATCCACATACATGCACATATATATGTAGAATAATTCACAACGACACAATGATAAAGCCAGACGCAGGAAGACTTCTTTAACAAAATATTTACCTCTCACTTTATTGCAAGGGTTCGAACAGTTTATTCAAGGTTTGCGTGTGAGAGGGAATTGGAGACCGAACAGAACTGCAATATTTTGACCCCCACTCTTATGGCCGTCAACGTTGTGTCTTTCTCGTTCTCCAGATGCTCAACCAGAGGCCCACCCTGCTGGGTGATGGCTTTCTTTACTGCATCTTATCAGCAACTTCCCTGGACCCCAACTCATCAGAGCCCCAAGGCCCCTTCGGCCTGATGTGGCTTTCCTTACCACATCTCATCTATAACTCCGTCCGATCTCTAACTGTAACTGTCTTGAATTCTGTCTTGACTGAGTTATATAATAGTTCAACGCCCACTCAGTCGCTAACCCGATCTTTGAAATCGCATGTTTGATCGTCATCAAGCGGAAATAACTGTCATGCAGTTCACGGGTCACTCTCTTCCGGTGCATCAGTCTATGAGTGTACCATGGGAATTTTTTTTACCTCGTTCCATTTCGTCAGCCAATTTCCACCCACGCGATTTCCTCTCATAACTGCCATTAGAATGTGTCACTTCCTTCCGGTGCATCACCTTGGAATGGCATTTTTGGCCGGGTCGAAGGTCAAAATAGAACACCACGAACATTCAAATTCGACAAACATCAATAATTACGACATATAATTTGATCCCTTACTGTTGTATAGCCATGACCAACTATGCAAACACATATGCATGTAGAAACATAACGACGACACAATAAAGACGAGCGACACAGTTCTTTAGAAAAATACACCTCTCACTTTATTTGAAAGGGTTCGAAAGGGTTACTAGAAGTTTTATTGTGATAGGGAGTTGGAGACCGAACAGAACTGCAACATATTGACCCCCACTCTTATGGCCATAACAGCGTTTCTTTCCCGTTCTTCTGGGTTGCTCAACCGGGGGCTCAGCCTCTCTGGGACATGGTCCTCATTCCAGCATCTTCTTTCCAACTGGTCTGATCTCCAACTGCTCAATCAGAGCCTGAGGGTGCTGGTTTTCTCTACCGCATCTTATCTTCAACTGATTGAACTTCCTGTGCACCGAGTTATATAATAGTTCAACGTCCACCTTCTTGTGGGCGTCACAAATCGCACTCATTCAACCCATCCACGGTCATGGTTATTTCCTGATATTCCTCCACCGGATGCACCTGTTTGTTACACATTTGCATTTCCTATTTTGACAGCTTGGCCGGGGTCTATATGTTACATTATTGTTTCGAGTATCTCTAATACAAATAATTTGAACACATCTACATGATTTCATGTATTTCTGCCGAACACAAATAATTCGTATTTGATTAATAGAAAGAAATTCTAATGAAAATGATTTTTACACGGATATATTAGTTCAAGTGTGTGTGTGCGTATATATATATATATATATATATATATATATATATATATGTATGTGTGTGAGTATAAATAAGGTAAGTCGTATACCTTTAAAAACCCTGAAACCAAATTCAAAATAAATAAAAACTTAAACTGCAATTCAAAAAACGTAGTATACATTATTGAATGTAATGAATGCAAAGAAATATACAGAGGGTCAAGACAGGCACTCAACACAAGTACATCACTATACAAGAGTAATATCAAAATAGAAGAAAACAGAAAATTAAATGTTTCGAAACACCTATACCACTGTACGAGGTGAATACGATAAGTTTCCAGACTTTTTTTGTACAGGCATTTAAAATTGGCATAGACTCTTGAAAATTCAGTATGTTATTACTATACATATTATGAGATGACTGACCAATTTTTAGGATTTCAGGTTCAAATGAATTGCTACATCAGGAATTGGAATACACCCTACTAAAGCCTGATTGTCAGAGCTGGTGAATTTCAAAAATCCAATCTGACACTTTAGAGGAATGATATGCAATAAAATTGTGATTTAAACTTGGAAAAAATGCCACAGAAATGTATGGAAGGCTTCTGGCAGCTTTTCGACCATCTTGCATGAATCGAGCATTAGTTTTTGAGTGGCATAGGAGATTCAAGTAAGGTAGGGATGGTGAAAGGTGCGGGAGGAGTAAGGAAGTCAATACACCAGAGTTGATCGGCCAAAGGGTTAGGGTTAGTGTTACTATTTTGAGGTTTTAAGGGAGTTCAGGCAGAGATTCCTTGGGAAGAGGCCAGAACTGTTCAAATCAGCTCAGTGGCATTTCCAGCAGAACAATACACCAGTCCACAACTCAATCCTTGTCACTGACTATTTGACCAAGATGGGCATCAAGACAATTCCTCACCCTCCCTATCGTCCAGACCTTGCTCTCTGTGACTTTTGGTTATTCCCTAAGCTCAGAGGCTGTCGTTATGAGACAATTGAGAATATGAAATAGGCGGTGACGAAGGTCATTGTCACGCTCACACAAGAGTACTTCCAAAGGTAGTTGGAACGGTATAACAAGTGCATTGCAGCAAGAGGAGATTGCTTCGAAGGGGACAAGAGTCTCCTGTGTGTACTATTAATAAAATGACCCATACGAAAAAAGTCTGGAAACTTATCGTATGCCCCTCGTAACAGAGGAAAATTTAACATTATGCCAATTTACAAAAATAACGACTACACGCGTCTTCAGATAAAAGAAAGAAATTTTATAAATTCAAAACTATGTGATATAAAAGATGACCCCCCCACACACACATAAGCGGAAATAAACATATATATATATACACACAAAAACTTAAGTAATTAAAAACCATTCAAACTGCAAACACTAGTAAATCAGAATCTCATTTAATACCCATTAACTGAACCTTATGCCAAACATGTTCTCAGACGAAAGAAAAAAGGCTGAAAACACAAACACACACAAACAAAGATATATAAATATATAAAGAGGACAAAGAAATATCAGTGAATTTAAAACCAAAAAACTCCCCAGATACACACTCACAATTATAAACATATCACATATCAATGACAGGTAAAGCAGACCAAACTAAACTCACTCTAGGAAAGAGGAACAACGACCCCTATATAAACCAGCTTGGCCAAACAAAGGTCATTTATACTGGAAACAAGAGTGAGTTCAAGTCTTATTGAGTACCCCATTAAAAAGGCCTTGTGCCACATATGTTCTCTGGCGAAAGCAACAAGCTGGAAACATACATATATAACACTCATGTAAGAACAAAATAAATGAATTTAAAAAATACAAATTTCTTTGTGGACTTTCTTATTTTAAAATATATTATTTTTTCTTTGGACCTACAACAACCATCTTATATATATATATATATATATATATATATATATATATATATATATATATATAGTCATCCACAGACAGACTGTTTCGTTCTATCAGAACTCTTCAGTGTGGCTAGACACGCAGGACGCTCGTAGCCGGGATCGAAACCCGTCCAAATTTACGTTAGACTAAGTTTCAGACTATAGATATATATATATATATAAATTTTCACACAGTAATATGGTTTCAAGTATTTTCGTCTCATACAAATAATTTGTACTCAGTGTAATTGTTTCAAGTATTCTTATCTAATATTAATAATTCGTAATTATAATTTCTTCTATCAAAGACTTAAAGAAGTATCTCTTTTTTTTTTTTTTTTTTGTAGCATCTCAAAACAACATGACTCTCGACAGAAGAACGCGAATAAAACTCCTCACACAATTACAGCAATTAATCGTGACTAATTGCTTGAAAAGCATTAAGAATGTCTTCAAAAGTCTTCAGCCCGAACAACGTATCCAACTTTTAAATTCTACATTTCACGGTTGTGTACCTCTCTATGTAGCAATCTCCCACAAAAGAGTCGGAATCTCCCGTTATCTTATCGATCTTGCTCTCACTCAAGGTCGATGCAAAATGATCGATATCTGGAAGAAAAGTTGGCATCCACTTATCGCAGCTATACACATCGGTAATCAAAATCTGATTGCACAGATCGTGCTATATCTTAACGATATTAACGACAATATCAACGGCCTCTTCACTCCGCTAATGATTGGAACATTCCTTGGGAGTCTAATATCCGTGAAACTGATCGTAACTCTGGGAGCTGATATAAACAGACTGGGCTTTCATAGACGGAGCCCACTGATGGAGTCTACTTTCGACAGCGAAATCTGCAGATTTTTGATAAGCCAGGGTGCGAACGTAAACCACCAAGATGAAGAGGGCTGTACGGCCCTCCACATAGCCGTTACTGGAAGACGGATAGAAAGCGTAATCCATCTAATCAAAGCTGGTACTGATGTTAAGTTAAAAAATTTCGAAGGAATGAACTCTTTGATTTGGGCTACTATAAATGTAAACATCCCGGCGATTTATCGTTTAATCAACCAACCAGCCTACACCAATTTAGATAGGATAGAGGCTTTCGAAATCTTAAATGCATGTATTGTATGCACTCAGGAAAGATTTGTGATGTTCTGGACACAAGCTTTGGTAATGAGGAATGTACAAGGTTTTCCTAAAAACTGTCAGATTCCTGCTCAGGAGATTCTCGATTTGTCCCAAGAATTCACAACGGAAAGAGAATTGGAAGACTTAATTCACAGTCCTTTACATCTTGCATTTCAGGGTATTCTTGTCATTGAAAGGATCTTAGGAAAAAATAACAGAGTATACCTCCAGGTTCTTCTTCAAACAGCGCTTATTGCCTACCAACAAAATCACTTTCTTAAGCTAAAGGAATTGATTAATTATATCCATAAATATTGTCAAGAAACATCTTTTGTGGCCCCCAATTTGAGCTACTTTAAATCACTTTTTGAAGAAATTTCTAAACAAAGCAATTCGGGGTTCTTTGAATATGGAGGGTTTGCTCTTTTCAAATTGATCGCAAAGTCAACAGTGGAAATGTGGGCAACTTACAAAGATCATATAAACAGTTTTCCATTTCTTCATGATAATCATCATTACGAATTTGTCGACACCTTTTTATACATGACATCAACTATCATAGATATGAATATATCCCACCTGTACATCTGGCAATTTAGGAAAGAGGTCGAAAAGGTGGTCAGAAAGGATGTAAAAGTGCTTGTCCATCAGTCGATTCTGCACCGAGCAATTAAACTGACCAAATTAACACCGTGGAGTACGGTTGAGCTCCTTCGGGTCCTCCTTGAAAGCGGTGCCCAAATTAACTCTAAGGATTACATCCGACGGACCCCAGTCATGTATGCACTTAAGCATGTTCCTGATGATATTCTCATCGATGTTTTAGCGCTTTTTAGTGAGTACGAATTCCATCCAGATTGTAGAAACAACGAAGATTTTACTGCTATGGACAGTAAATATTGGGGGCGTTCTTGGATTAATCGGAATACACCACTGAGCTTAAAGTGCCTCGCCACGGGTGTCATTTTGGACAAAGGGATCAATTATGAGCGATATTTGCCAAAGATATTGAAAGACTTTGTTAATTTGCATAAGTAGTTTTTGAATACTTTTTTTCTCGAATCTCTTAAAATAGTTGTTACAAGTTCAAACATACTTAATGGTATTGTGATATAGTTTTTATTGAAGTCACTATATCTGTTTTTCAGACATTATGCAATTTTTTAAAAACGAAGATTCTTAAATGCCTTTATTCCAAGCGGGAAAAAGCCAAATCTTACAAAGTATACGTAAATTTTATATATTAGCTGCAGAGAATCATATTGTTTGTTCTGAATGAAAGAGAAATATTATTTAAGATTTGGTTTGGTGTTAAGGCAGATCAATCATTGTAGGTTTTTAAATGCCAATTCTATTTTTATACATATAAACATTTCAATTTCAAACAATTCACTTTAGCATACGTCCGCTGTTTAAAGGTAAAAAACAGTTCAATTTCAACCAATTTAATTTAGTTAACACAGTTAATAAATTCCAAAGTATTGCTTTATATCACTAACAATTCCATTAAACATCAGTTTTTTCACACACAGTTAAATGAAAAATAGTTCTGTTTAAAACAATTCAGTTTTGCATAAGCTTATAGTTTAGTTCTATTTGGCCCATAGATAGGACCCTATAAGGGGCTACCACTCCAGGCCAGAGTGGACCTGGCAGCAATGGTATCGATGGGATGTACTACATTCTCCAAATCCCCAATATTATTGGAGCCTCACCATCAGGTTCTTTACTGTCATATCCAGGAAACCTTGAGGGAGTAATCCTCTCTGCAAGGCTGCAGTCGGTGAATTCTACAGCCCCAGTACACTGGGTCACGTGAAGTTTGGAAATTTAAATATATATTTATACATTGCCGACGAGACTATATATTTTTCGAAATATACATTATTAAATGCCTTTCTTCTAAGCTACAAAAAAGTCACATCTTACAAAGTATACGTAATTTTTTAAATATGTTAGCTACATATTTCTATTTCAAACAATTCAGTTTAGCATAAGTACACAGTTTAAATGTCAGAAATGTTCTATTTCAAGCTATTCAATTTAGTCAACAAAATTAAGTCGTTCCACGTATAGCAATGTATCACTAACAATTCAATTAAACATCAGTCGTTTGTTTACGCACAGTTAAATAACAAGCAGTTCTATTTCTAACAATTCAATTTAGAGTAAGTCAACAAAGTAAAATGGTTCTTAAGTATTGCTATGTATCACTAACAATTAAATTAAACATCAGTCTCTATTTTTTTTTTACACACAGTTAAATGTATTTACTTGTTTTTTAATGAAAGAAATATTTTACTTATTTGAATTTAGAAATTTAAATATTACACTAGTAAATCATGATGATACAATATCGACATTAAATGTTAAACTTCTGGAATTAGTCGGGCAGTTAATGTACTTCGGTAGCAATATCTCATCTAATTAAAGTGATGTCAACATAGACATAATTAATGCATGGACTGCTTTTTATAAATTATTGACCAGATGGAAATGTTTTCTCTGATAATAAAAAAAAAATTCTTACAAGGTGTGTCTATTTTTGTTTGTTTGTTGATGGCATGCCAACATTTGTAGGTTATGGAAAATCCATTTTTATTCATATAAACAGTTCTATTTTAAACAATTCAGTTTACTATGAGTACACAATTTAAAAAAAAATGTTCTATTACAAGCTATCAATTGAGTCAGTTTTAATTCAAACTATTTTGTTTAGTAGAAGTACTGTTTATGTTTACACAGTTAAATGTCAAAACAGTTTTATTTCAAATCGTTTAGCATACAAAACAGTACTATTTCAAACAGTCTTTTTTAGGATAAAGTATACAGTTTAGTTCTCTTTGACCCACAGATAGGATCCATTCAGGTGCTATAGCACCGGGCCCGAGTGGACCTGGGAGCGATTGCAATGAAGGCATATTCCGCATTTCTGGAACCTCTCCATCAGATTGTTTATTGTCATGAGCAGGACACTTATTGTGGGGTCTTACCCCTCTGCAGTGCTGCAGTCGTACTCTGCAGCTCCTGCCAATTGAGCAATTCAAGAGGTATCCTTGTCATCATCATATCGTGCTGGCAGCACGGATATCCCTGACCCTCTCTCGCCACTCCTCCCTATCGTTCATCGCCCTAGGTCGGTCTTCAGGACAACAACCTGTATCCTCACATAGCTGCTGAATGTACGTTCGTGCTGGTCGTCCTGCTTTTGCGCGGCCGTGTGTGGGGATCCATAAGAGTACATCTCTTATGAGTTCATCTCTGCTTCTCCAGCAATGTCTGGTTCGCCTAACTTGAATAGTTTTCGTGATAGGGGGCAGGTGGCCGTACAGTTGGTGTCTTGTGGGGTGTTGCTGCCAGGACTTGTTCAGGATTGCACGCAGCATTCTTGTGTAATTGCCATCTAGTTTCTTCTCGAGCCGTTTTGTTAGCGTCCATGTAGTGCATCCATATAGCAGTATCGATGTGACCGCTGCCTGGAAGAAACTGCGTTTCATTTTATCGGTTAGGTCTGATTTCCATATAGTCGATAGCCTATTGATAGCTGTCCATGCTTTCGTTAACCTCGTTTCGATGTCCTTTTCGGTTGATTCGACGCTGCTTCCTAGGTACGTGAATTTGTCTACTAGTTTAAGAGGGGTTCCTTCTAGAGTGTAGATGTCCCCCGTTTGGTTATAGCACATATATTCCGTTTTGTGTGCATTAACATGGAGGCCTATGCTTGCTGCTGCTCGTTCCAAACTATGCAGAAGTGTTTCGGCTTGGTCAGGTGTATTTGCCAGTATCGCTATGTCATCGGCGTAGTCGGCGTCGGTAATTGTTGTTGCGGGGTATCTTCTGCTTCTTTTCTTCGTCAGTTCGAAGCCATTCTCTTTGATTTTGTCAATCGATGTTCTAAGTACATAGTCTAGACAAATGATAAAGAGATACGGAGCCAGCGTGTCCCCTTGTAGTACTCCTGCTACAATGTCGAAGTATTCTGTCTCTCCATCTGGTGATCGTACTTTTACTTTAGTGTTTCTATAGAGAATCGTTATTGCCGCTACGGTTTCTTTAGTTATGCCGTACGCTAGTAGGATTTGTTCCATCTTTCCTCTGTGAATGGAGTCGAAAGCCTTGGTAAAGTCGACAAATATTAATGTCGCTTGTAGGTTCTTTGCCCGTACACCTTCAAGGATTCTGCGGATGGTTAATATTTGTGAGGTCGTAGATCTATTTCTTCGGAAGCCATTTTGGTTTTTTCTAAGTATGTTGTCGATTTTGGGTTCTATTCGGCTTCGTAGTAGGGCATTGTAGATTTTGGCAGCTATGGATGTAAGTGTTATGCCTCGGTAGTTTTTGGCTAATCCGAGGTCCCCCTTTTTAGGGAAGGGGAGTATACATCCCTTCGTCCATCTATCTATCGGATTTTGATTGTATACTGCGTTGCAGTGTCGGAGCAGTATGTCGTCGAATTGTCTGGTCTTCCATACTTCCGGGGGAATTTCGTCCAGTCCTGCAGCTTTCCTATTTTTAATTTTTCTGAGAACCGAGTCGAGTTCTTCTTGTGTGAACGGTCCAAGTTTAATGTCTAATTGTTTGCTAATTATTCTGGTGATTGGTTCATGCGTTATTTTTGGTGGGTTTCCAAGTAAGTTTTCGAAGTGCTGTTTCCACAGTTTTATTCTTTCTTGTTGGTTTGCTGCTTTAAGTTTTGCTTTGGCTGTGTTCTTTCTTCTGCTCACTTCGTTTATTGCTTGCCAGGCAATTCTAGATTGTCTATCTTCCACCGAGTCTCTAATCTTATCTATCTGATTTTGAATGTATTCTGTCTGTTCCTTTATATATATGCCTACTAATTGATATTGTGCCGTTTTTAGTTTTAAGGCATTTGTGTTTGTTGGGTTTTTTCGATAGTTTTTGGAGGCTGTTTTCACTAGTGCACGTTTTTCTCTCACCGCTAAAGTTTCCCATGGGACTCTATATTTAGTTTTAATTTTTGTTAGAATGTATTTTGCTGCTGCCTCCAGGTGTGCATTGACGAAATTTTCGTATTCGTCGTTTGGTGTACTTTTTTCCGTCTTTTCTTGTAGTGTTTCGAATCTGTTTCTTAATTCTAATACGTATTTATCTCTTACATCTTTGTTGTTTAAAAGGGCCCAGTTATAGTGTTTGGTGGTCGCTGTTCGTTTGTCGTTTTTTCGTAGGCTTAACCGTATTTTCGCTGTGACTATTCGGTGATCGGTGGACACACCCTCAAAAGAGGAGTATGCCTCGCAATTCAATGCACTATTCTTCCATTTCTTGTTTATAAGGACGTAGTCTATCTGAGCTTTAGTATTGTTTGCGTACGTGTATGTCCATAGTTTGCCCTCTCTTTTTTGGTAGTTTGTATTGAGGCATGCTAATCTATTTTCTATCATGAAATCTGTTAGATGTTGCCCATTTCTATTTGACGTGTTGTGGAGGCTGTATTTGTTGTTTCCGTTTTTCCCGATTTGTGCATTCATGTCTCCGCCAATGACTAACATGTTGTGTTTCGGGATGCTACGCACTAATGAGGATAACTCATCGTAGAAGGTGACTATTTCAGTTTCTTCACTAACATTGGTGGGGCTGTAGCATGAGACGATTGTTGCTCTGGGGTTTCCGTTAAATGTAGCTACCATCATTCTAGGTTGTATTTTCTCTATGCTATTAAGCGTTTTTAGTGCTCTAGGTCCTATAAGCAATCCTACCCCTCCTACTGCGGCGTTGACAGAGTTTTTCCATGCGGATACAGTGGCGAGCGACCATCCATTGCCAGTTTCGTGATATTTGATATCTTCTGTGTGCGTGTATCTGTGTTCTTGTATGCATATTATGTCTATTTTATGTTCTTCGGCCGATGCGATTAGCTCTGGGAGTTGTCCTATTCTATTTAAGGTTCTTACGTTAAATGTGGCTATTTGTAGTGTTTGCTTGCATTTTAGTAGTTTTGATTGTTTGAGCTCTGTAGCTGATTTTTCGAACACCGAGGCCAGGGCTCCAACCTCAGCAGGACGCGCCCCTTTTTTACCCGCGCGAAGAGCGATGCGGTTTGTGTAAGTGGTTTGAGTGTGGGTCATGGTTATCTTTCGATGGCTGTTTTATTCTCTTCTATAGAAGCCACTCCTATAGAGGAGCAGCAGTAGTTCCCCGATCGAACTGGTGATCCTGAGCGAAAAGTCGTCAAACTCACGTCCAGGACCCATTTGGGTATTGAGTTTGGTCGTCCATTGGTTTATTCAAATACCTTTACGTACATCATGCTGCTTCCCATGTGTACATAAAAAAAAAAGGGGGGGGTTGTTTTAAGTTTTAACTTAGTTAAAGTCCAACATTAAGGTACTTATGACTTTCACTAGTACTGACTTATACTTTTTTGCTGTATTGGGACTTTTCCTGGGTTTTTCATTTTTTTTTTTCCTACAGTTGGGGACCTAGCAGGCTTCAGGAATTATAGAGCTTTTTTTTTTTTTTTTTTTTTCCTTGTAGTAACTACTATATAGAAGCACTTGTATATTAACAAAATGCTTAGAGGAAACGCGAGATAGGAAATACACAAGGATGCCTCGTATTGTTTTCAAAAAATTCCTGGAAACAACACCTTAAAGTAGTCACTGTACGGCCACTCACCTCCGATAATAAAAGTAAAAGATATCCTGTATACCACTGAAGGAGAGCAAACTCATAATCTTTATCGTCTTCTCCGTGAACCTAGCAGTGTTGATCAACAAGCTAAAATTTATATTAATGAAGTTTGGGTGGAAACCGGGTGAGAAGTAATGCAGAAGTCATCGACAAACAAATATTTATCAATGCCAGGATTGAGACAATTTGTGGTGCTATAAATTTTTATGTTAAAACGTGTTACCGACAGAATGCTACCCTGTGGAACACCCTCTTCTTGATTTTGAAAATCTGATAATGTTGTACCAAGTCGGACTCGGAATTATCTGTCTGAAAGAAAGGATTTTATAAAGTCTGCAGTTCAATCCCATGTTAAGCAGGTCAATTGTGATACCATATCACCAAGTGGTCTCATATGTCTTCTCTAGGTCGAAGAATATATCTAAAATGTGTTGCTTTTGTGTAACTGCTTCTCTTATGGAGGTTTCTAAACTGACCACATGATCCATTGTTGATTTTCGGCTTCTGAAACCACATTGGAAGTTGGTAAAAAGATTATTGGATTCTATGAACCAAACGATCCTCCTGTTGACCATGTGTTCCATCGTTTTGCACAGGCAGCTTGTTAAGTCTATTGATCGATAGTTTGATGCGTGGAGATTATTTTTTCCATGTATAGGTATTGGGATGATGTCATTTTCCATAATTCTGGGAATTTGCCATGTCGGGAGATTTCATTGAAGGCACTTAGTAGATTATTTAAGAATTTGGAAGGTAAATGTTTGAGAAATTCGTAAGGGACATCATCTGGGCCGACTGTAGTGTTCAAAGATTTTTGGATGGCTTCCTGTAGTTCTGACAATGTAAATGATTTGTTATAATTTTCAGTGTTATCTGATTGAAATTTGAGGTTCCCGTGGTGTAATGGTTATCGTTGTAGGAAATGGACACGGCGACACGAGTTCAAATCCTGGATGAGGCTGATTGCATTTCACATAGCACTAATACCCTTGGGAAAGGTATGAATCCAATTATTGGTGAGGCAACTAGTGTAGGAGAAGGAAAACTCTGAATTCAAACCTGCTAAACTCCGCTTAAAAATTGACCTTGTGTCATATCCTGCCCGAGCGGAGAGGTTGGATGAATAGGATCTGATTGAAATTTGAGCTTTTGTTTTTCTTTTGTAGGTTTGTATTTATGGAATTCTCTTTTGGATTTTTAGACGGGAAATTTGCTGAGAAGGTCTCGGCCAGTGTATCAGCAATATCCTTTATATTAATGATTTGAATGTTTTTAATGAGATGCTTGAGGTTGATTTTTGCCAGCAATTTTTCCTACCATTTTCCAGACTGTGTTCATTTTGGTGGAGGAATTTAGTTGGTTTACAACTAGTTCTTTTAGCTTGTTTGATTGTTTTTCTTGCCTTAGCTTTGAGCTGCTTCAATGAGTTGAGGTTACAAGTGAGGGGTTCTTTTTGAAATTTGCGGAGAGCCACATTTCGTTCACCGATTTCTATTTTATAGTCATTAATAGTAAAATAGTAATAATAATTCGTTAACTAATAAGGGGAAAAAAGGAGAGAATTTTTTCGAAATGTGTAATTTTTTTCATTGCCATTACTACCAGGTCCACTCTAAGCCGGGGTAATCGTACCTGTTTGGTTCCAATCTATGGGTCTAATCGAATGTGACACTATGAGTTGGATATATGCACCTATATGTATACACACGTGTGTGTGTGTGTGTGTGTGTGTGCACCCATACATGTGTGCGTGTGTGTGTGTGTGTGTATATATATATATATATATACGCCCACTCACATGTGTGTGTTCGCGCGCGCGCGCACACACACACACACACACACACCTACATACACACATATACACACATATATATGTGGCAAGATGAGTCAGATTCGGTCTGGGTATCAAATTTCAAATGTTAGGAAAATCCATTAACTAGATTAAGGAAATCTAGATAAGAAAATGTTTATACATATGGCCACGGACGTGGGTAAGTGTTAAGTACTTGTCGGGTACTGGTCAAAAACTTAAAAGGGTCTGAATTTAATGTCCCTGTATCGGAGACGGCCAGTCTAGGAAATATTTTTATGTCCAGTTTTTTTAAGAGAGAAATGGCTCCCAAAAATGTTATGGGTTTATTCGTGGGTGTCCCATTTGCCGGAAATAATAATGAAACATTCAGTATATATACAGGTGCATTTTGGGTTCAAGCAGTCAGACTTAGTTTGGGTTCGAGAAAGTTGATTAGGCCGGAATAAAGAAACAACGAACAGCGACATTACCAACCGGTTAAGATAATATTTTCCCAGCCGAAACTCAACTTAGAACTAATTATCCACAAAGTGTTACACGTTCGCCATCCTCCCTTGACGATTTAACCACAAAGTTGTTGGGGTTTTGTTCTTTTCCCTGTGAACCGGCTTCTCGCTTGATCCGGCCACACATAAGTTCTCGACGTGGACTTAGTCACTTATGCAACGAGTTGCAGAAGCGGGTATTATCACACGAATTTTTTAATCATTTACAATATATGGAACCAGTTTTCGATGTGCAAACAAATGAATGGTATTCAGTAGGATTATTAATGATGGATAGCAATACTTAAAACCATTTAACTGTGTGCAAATAGGACTACTATTGTTTGCAATATGTGAAATAATTTAACTCTGCGCAAACAATAAACAGAAATACTTCAAACTATTTAACAGTATGCAAACAAATTAGCTCTGGGAGACTTTAAAATGTTATTTTATAGACGGGGTGATGGGAGGGCAACCAAGCGGGGAATTTTTTCCATGTTTTCGTTATTGTATGTTTCGGGGTTTTTCTCCCATTACCATCATATATTGTAAATAAAATCATCCGTTACTTTCGGGTTTTAAGTAGGCTTTTTTTCATTGAGCAAATGTGGTATTTTGGTGGTTACTGCGCGCATGGTGATGGATGAATGGTTATATATTGTTCTGTTGAAGGGGTCGGCAAATGTGGCTAGCTAGGTCCCTTTAGTATATATAGACAAAGCAAGACCGCTCCCTTCCCATCCCCCCCAAACTTCAACGCCCTGTGCCTACCATTTTATATTAAAATGGAAATAAAGGCAGACTTAAAAATGTTAAACCAGGGAGTGTTGTGCTTGTTTGATGGAGAGTTTTTCGGTATAGTTTCGTTTGCTATTTCAATTAAGTTTTCTATGAAGTATTTTATTAGGAATGTATAGCTTGAGTCTTCGACTAGTTTTGTATTGCATAAGTTTTTAAACTTTTGCTAATCAGCTTTGTTTGTTTTCCAGCAGGGAGGTCTTTTATTTTCATTAATTGGTTGTGTGATCTCCACAATTATGGGAAAGTGGTCACTGCTACAAGGATTGTTATGGACTTTCCAAATATAATCCACGTAGCTTGATTGATCAGAGCGAGTGATGTACATTGTCGAGTGGAGACCGGTAGATGGGTTGAGATAAGTTGGAGTTTTGTTATTCAATATGCAGAGGTTATTGTCATTGATAAAATTTTCCAAATCTGTGCCCTTTTCGTTTTTTTTTTTTTGCACCCTCATATAGTATTGTGACGGTTAAAGTCACCTAATAAGATGTGGGGTTTAGGGATATGTTCTATTATCGAGTTTTTGGTTATGTATTGGATCATGTGGAGGAAGATATATGTAACAGATGTTTATAGGTTTGTGTAGTGTAGCTTTGACAGCAAGTTCACTGTTGATGTTTATTTGGTGTTGGGGAATGTCTTTCCTTACGAGGATAGACACCTCCGGAAGCTCTTTGTATATTTTTGTGTATGTAATGATATGACTAAAAAAAGTTTATTTGTAAATGGTTAATGTCTTTGACGAATGTTTCTTGAAAACATACTATTTTTGGGTTATATTTTTAAGAGTAATAGTAATTCTTTATGATTGGCTTAGATACCTCTGCAGTTTCACTCTATTATTGTGTTGGTCATTTTTTAAAATTTTATTTAATCAGGGCAATTCGACAGAAATATTTTGTTGTCCATTTATAATCATTTGCTCAGAACTCTTTATTCGTTTATACTTTTTGGATTTAGTTTTTAATTTCTTGGGGGCTGGTTTCTATATCCATTTTTTCTAGTTGTCTAGATTTGTTGAACGTTTCAATATATTCGGTTTCTTGCAACTTTAGCCGAGATTTTTTTTTGTCTTTGAGGGTTTTTTTGTTTGGAGAAGAGTGAGTAGAAGTGGGAGGTTTTATTGGGGATCTTTGGTTTTTTAATCTAGTATTTCGGGCGATTTCGTAGTTTGATTTTTTTTTAATTGATCGTGAGGTTGATGGTATTGTTGTTTTTTTGTTTTTTTTCATCATTATCGGCTTTTTTCGAGAGAGTCTCTGTTTGAGCCGCAGGCTCCTTATTTTCTGCTAACCCCCCTGATGTATTTGGGGTTTCTGGAGCTCTGATGTTGTTAAGTGTCGATTTGATTTTATTGATATAGCCTTCCCATTCACCCTGATCCTATTTGGATTAAGGTTTTAATCCTTGACTCATAATTTTGAGATTTGTTATGTTGGACTGCTTGAGCATATGTAGTGGCCTTAGAGTCTATTACTATGAAAAGGAATATTGTTTCGGCGTTTGACTTTAAATATTTCTTTTTCTAGTCTCCAACTCTCACAAGTTCTTCAATAGACAGGATCGTCTCCACCACAATTGGCACGTTTATTCGGGAAATCACAATCATTAATATAATCAGGATTTTGTTGACCATATTTTCCGTACACTTCCTTTTCTCTACAGTTATCCTCATGATGTCCATACCTTTTGACATTTATAACATCTTAGGGTTTCAGAATAAATACTTCCACCCTCTCCATTGTATGGCCAACTTTAATTTTTTCAGGTATGGTAGGTTGATTGAATGTCATTGCATATGTGTTTGTCTCATTTAAAATTTACCCTACTCCTCCGCTTGGGCAGGATATGACACAAGGTCAATTTTTAGGCGGAGTTTAACAGGTTTGAATTAAGAGTTTTCCTTCTCCTAGACTAGTTGCCTCATCAAGGTGGAAGAACCTAATCTGTCCTACTATTTACCCATAGCTGGAGGGAGAATAATTTGGATTCACACCTTTCCCAAGGGTATTAGTGCTATGTGAAATGCAATCAGCCTCGTTCAGGATTTGAACTCGTATCGTTGTGTCCATTTCCTACGACGATAACCACTACACCACGGGCATGTGTTTGTCTCTATTATTTTCCCTGTTTTTTTAAATTATTCTTTTGCCGTCCGTTACACCTTGATACTTTAGTTCTGATTTTATTTCTTGAAGGGAACACATTGAAAGTTCTTAACTCCTCACAATTCCTTTACTCTCGTTGAGGGTAGGTTTTTATAGCTGTGTTGCGGAATCTTGTCATTTTAAGAAGCAATTCTGCATGCTTTTTTTTCTTCGCTACCTCAACTAGGAAAGTTTGATTTTTCGTTTTTTTTTTTCACATAATTGAAGTTAATTTGCTGGAAATAACTTTTTCGATTATAAATATTTGTTATATTGTCATCTGCTGATTCATGCAGAAATATACATATATATACTGGATACATACCGACGCAATAATTACAGACGAGTGAAGACTTCTTTATAAAAATATGTACCTCTCACTTTATTGTAAGAGTTCGAAAAGGGTTACTCCATGTTTGTGCGTGAGAGGGAGTTTGAGACCGAACAGAAACTGCAATATTTTGATCCCCACTTTTATGGCCGTCAACGTTGTGTCTTTCTCGTTCTCCAGGACTTCTCAACCGGACGCCCAGAGGCCCACTCTGCTGGATGATGGCTTTCTTTACTGCATCTTATGAGCATCTTCTCTGGACACCAATTCAATCGGGGGGCCCGAGGCCCTTCAGCCTTGTGAGGGTTTCCTTACCACATATCGTCTATAACTCCGTCCGATCTCTAACTGCAACTCATCAGGGACCCTTCGGCCTGATGTGGCTTTACCTACCACATCTCGTCTATCTCCGCCTCTAACTCTAACTGCAACTAACTTGACTTCTGTCTTGATTTGATTTCGGTGAAAATTGCCTGAGTAAACTAGACATACTGGCCAGCGGCTGGATTCTACGTCAGACAACTGCTGGTATGGCATGAAACACCAGTGAATAAGATATATAGCTTTGCAATCTATAGCTAGAACCTATATACAACAGCTCTGTGCCGATATAGGATGTAGCCTTGAATACCTACTGGAAACGATGAACGATAGAGAAGGTTGGCGGGAGATCGTCAGGGAGATCTGCGCTGGTGGCACGACATGATGATGAGGATGATATAAATTACAGTTGGATGCAAAGTTATATGATAGTTCAACGCCCACTCAGTCAGCTACTCGATCTTTGAAATCGCATGTTTGATCGTCATCAAGCGGAAATAACTGTCATGCAGTTCACAGGTCACTCTCTTCCGGTGCATCAGTCTATGAGTGTACCATGGGAATTTTTTTACCTCGTCCCATTTCATCAGGCAATTTCTGCCCACGCGATTTCCTCTCATAACTGCCATTAGAATGTGTCACTTCCTTCCGGTGCATCACCTTGGAATGGCATTTTTGGCCGGGTCGAAGGCCAAAATACATGTTGACAGTGGTTTAATGGGAGTTTCCGTAAATTCAATTAGAGTGGATCTAGGGAAAAGCACCTCAATATCATTATCTGAATTGTCAGTCTCCATAAATGAACGTTTAAATGTTTTATTTGAAAAATCCAGAGTGGTAATGGCATGTTTGCTCGGGCCGAAGGTCAAAATACAACACTAATGCTTAGACTTTTCTTTCTTGTGATGTAAATATCGTAAAATATTTAAGCTCCAACTCGTGTTATCTTTTCTTAAAAGAAGAGACTTTATAACTGTTTTTAAATCAGACTTTTCACTCAATTTAAAGAAATAAAATGAATTTAATTTGTAAATCAGTGTCTAATTCAATCATTTACACACTTACTCGCCACAGAGACATTCCTAAACAAGATCCCGCCTATATGAAGACAAAAAATGTATTAAAATCTTTCCCTTAGACATCCAATGGCAGGGACTAGTTTTCGCTAACTTAGACGCTTCAGCTGCTCTTATAATACACTAACTGCATTTCCTCGAGGCAGAATCTCTTTCTTTCTCTTTCTCATTACTCCCAGCCTGACTCTATTCCAGATTGATAGTGCCTCTTATATATGATTTTGTTTGGTTAAGTTTTATGGCATATCAGACATTGTAGGTTATTTAATGCCAAATCCTCATCATAAATCTTATAATACACTAACTGCATTTCCTCCAGGCAGAAAAACACTCCTCTCTCTCTCTCTCTCACACACACACACACAAAAGGGTGTCCTGCGATGACAAAGCTGATCCCTAGGTCAATCCTTTTGGAACCCTAGGGTAATCTGAGTTAAGGTTACATTGCTATTACTCCCAGCCTGACACTATTCCAGATTGATAGTGCCTCTTATATATGATTTTGTTTGGTTAAGTTTTATGGCATATCAGACATTGTAGGTTATTTAATGCTAAATCCTTTTCATAAATATATATTTCAAAATTAATTTGTAAACATATAATTGATGATTAAAGATTTTTAAACGAGCCTGAGCTCATTTTTGTACACTGTTAAATGGTTTCAAATATTTCTATATCATACGAATCATGCTATTCACTCTTATTTATTTATTAGCACACAGTTAATTTTTTTTTAATTGTTGATATCTTACATTAATGCTCTTGTGGGATGTCCTCGTGGTGAAATGGTTACAGCGATGGACTCCGGAATTGTAGTAGGTTAGTTCGAACTCCAGTTGAGCTATTACGTTTACTTTCTGACAAATATCCTGGGGAAATGCATGAACCCCTTATTCTCCCAGCTATGGGTTAAATAGTACCACAACTGTTCTTCTAGGCGGATCTATTTGGCATTAAATTACCATCAAAAGCGGATATGCCATTAAACAAAGAAACCAAACCAAACCAAACTAATTTTCTTCTACATCTTTCCTTTACACACAGTCTGAATTTATCCCAAAATGATGGGACGGTTTTTGGCCCCATCTATAGGTAGAGTGTTCGTCAATGGTCCGGGAGACCTGGGTTCAATCCCAGGTCCCCTCATACTAAAGACTTTAAAAATGATACTTGATGCCTCCTTGCTTAACACTCAGCAATATAAGTATCAAGGGTAAAGTGGAGCAATCTAAGGAAATGAGTAACGGCCTCCCCTACACCTCGGTGTTGTAGCTATTGCAAAGGGAGCCTTCTGGTCGCCCTCGACTACGGTCACCAACTTTATTTAATTTTTTTTCATTGGTAACATAAATTTTAAAGTAGCCAGAGCACAAATGTTCGCACATAATTAAATTAATAAAAATCATAGATATATATATATAGTTTATTCGTCAATGGTCAGGTGGGGAGTTCAATTCCAGGTCGCGTCATACCGAAGATTTTAAAAGTAGTACTTGATAACTCCTTGCTAAAACTCAGCAATATAAGGTACGTGTCGATGGTAAAGTGGAGCAATCCTGCGAAAGGAGTAACGCCCTTCCCTATAACTCGGGGTAGTAGCTATTTAAAAGGGAGCCTTACTTTACATCTGCAAGAAAATTATATGTGTTTGGTCAGTTGCCTAATGCAAGATATATATATATATATATATGATTTGTAAACAGACAACTGATGTGGTTTTTAAGTGAGCCTGGCCCCTTATTTTGCCCCTTATTTTACTCACTGTTAAATGGTTTCATGTATTTCTAGACAATTGTTTGCACACAGTTAAAGGTTATCAATACAGGGTGGAACGATAACATTGTAGTCTCAAAGAAAACAACACTACAGCCTTATTTTAAAACTTTTATTGAAAAAATCAATTCAGGTAACTTGATTATGTGGTAGAGCTGACATCTATTCAATGTAGCCGCCGTCACCCTCAATCTTCTATATGGATCCGGAACAGGGAGCATGCCTTTTCCACAAGCGCCGGACGGAGCTCGGCAAATACTCGGCGGATGGGGGGGATCAGGCTGGCTTTGGTGTTGTGGGAGGTCTTGTTGGTGATGTTCTCGATGTATGACCAAAGGAAGTAGTTCAGCGAGTTCAGGTCGGGGAGGAGGGGCCAGTGAGAGAAGGGTACAAAGTCATAGCACTCTTTCTGAAGACAAGCCTGGGTCTTTTTGGACTTGTGAGCCGGCGCGGAGTTCAGCTGCCACACCCAGGGTCTGCCACCGGATACCTGATTGCACCAGGGGATCACCATGCTCTTCAGCACATCCAGGTACACTTTGGTGTTGACTTTCAAGCCGACTTCGAAGATGTGAGGTGGCATGATGTGGCCCTCACTTGAAACCACACCAAAGACCCTAACCGTTGCTGGAAACTTTGTTTTCATCACCCTGGGCACGTCCCTGCTATTCGTGGCAATCCAAATTTGCATTTTGAGGGTGCTGGCAATGGTCCTGTTGTCATAACTTGGATCGGTAGAGGACATGAGTTGTACAGCGGCACATCTCCGATCTCACTCGTTGAACATTGTGTCACTTTCAGACATGATAGAAGGCTCTTGGGATTTATACACAACTGGCCAACTAGTAGATGGTCTGCAACAAAAAAAAAAAAAAAAAAAAGAAAAAAGAAAAGAAAACCGGTTTTCAATAAACGGAAATGGAATCATGTCGTCTTTTCTAGAGCGACAATTTTATCGTTCTACCCTGTATTTGCTTTCTAACATTAATTCTAGTCTACAGATTTTCATTTGCACTCAGTCAAATGGTTACAAATGTTGCTATGTTATACCAATAAATCAATTTAGCACAAATTTGAAGAGTTTCAGCTATTGCTATTAAGAACCAATAAGTTTATTCAACATTACTCATATATTTACAGGGGTTGTTCTCGTAGTGTAATGGATAAAGCGATGGACTGTGGAATCGTAGTACGCGAGTTCGTACTCCAGTCGCGCTGTTACGTTCACTTTCGGGCAAATAACCTTGGGAAAGGTATGAACCCCCTTATCCTCCCACCTATGTGTTAAATAGCACCACTACTGTTTTTCGAGAACAATGGCTTTGGCATTAAATAAGCTACAAAGGTTGATATGCAATTAAATAAAGAAACCAATCAGACTAATTTATTTACAGATTAAATGTTTAAAGAGTTCTTTTTTTAACAATTTGTGTCCTGGATATGACACTAAACAATCTGATGGTGAGGTTCCAGCAGTGCTGGAGCTTTGGGGAATGCAGAGTACCCCTTTATTGCCATTGCTCCCAGATCCACTCTGGCCCGCAGTGGTAGTACCTGATAGGGCTATATCTATGGGCTAAATAGAACTAACAGCTAAACTGAATTGTTTGAATAAACTGAATAGCTTGAAAAAGAAAGGTTTTTGACAATTAAACCGTACTTACATTTAAACTGCGTACTCATGCTAAACTGAATTATTTGAAATAGAACTGTTTTTCGACATTAAAACTGTATTTACACTCAACTGAATTGTTACATATAACTGCTTGAATAGTTTTAAATTGAAATGTTTTTGACTATTAAACTGCGTACTTATGCTAAACTGAATTGTTTTAAAAAGAACTGATTATTTATGTAAAAATGGATTTGGCGTTAAATAACCTATAAAGGTTGATTTGCCATAAAACCCAATAAACCAACCAACCATTCTAACAATTATAATTATCATAACTCATTGGTTGACTTGCAGTTTAAATCTCAAAGAGTTCTATTTCACCCTCAGATCGGACCCTAACAGGTACCAACACTACTTGCCTTGTCGGCTAGGGCTGTAGAATACACCGACTGCCCCTCTGCAGAAGGATAAGACCCCTCCCCAGCGAGTGTCCTCGATATGATACTAAACAATCTGATGGAGAGGTTACAGTGTTACTGGAGCTTTGGGGAATGCAGAGCACCCATTCATTGCCATTGCTTCCAGGTCCACTCTGGCGTGGGATGGTAGTACCTGATAGGGCCCTATGCAAGGGTTAAATAGAACTAACTGCATACTTAAGCTAAACTGCATTGCTTGAATTAGAACTGTTTGACTATATTGAATAGCTTCAAATAGAAATAGTTTTGACAATTAAACTGTACTTTCATTTAAACTGCGTGCTTATGCTAAACTGAATTATTTTAAATATAACTGTTTCTGACATTGAAACTGTACTTACACTAAATTGAATTGTTTAATATTAAACTGTTTTGACATTTAACTGTGTGTAAAGAAAATCTGTACTTATACTAAACTGAATTAGCTGATTTAAAACTGTCTGACTAAACTGAATAGCTTGAAATAGAAATGTTTTTGACGATTAAACTGCGTACTCATGTTAAACTCAATTGTTTGAAATGGAATTGACTATTTGTATAGAAATTGATTTGGCGTTAAATAACCAACAGAGATTGATATGCCATAAAATCCAACCAACCAAACAACCAATTATTATTACACTAGGACACATAGCGTAATGTTTAGAGGCGTTGGTTGCCTAAGCTTCTAAGGAGACAATCATGTGGAGTTGGCAGGTTCGATCCTGACTTCTGGCGAGTAACAATACAGGAATACTTAACATTTGTACCCGACTATGGCTTACGGAATCAGAACAGGCGACCCCCGTGGATTCAATAAATGACGTAGTTCGAAATTCCGTGAAGGTTCCCGAGTATTGACAAACACCTGAAGAAGGCCGGAGGACATATCGGCCGAAACGTTGTGGAAATAACAATAAAGATGAAGATAATAGTCAGGAAACCCTTGATGATAAAAATCATCAAGCTTCGTCTCAGAAATTCAGAGAACAGAGATTACAACTGAGTGCCCCCCAGAAAAAAAATAAGCCTTATATAAATAACACTTTTTTCCCATTGTATACATACATATCTCCTTTAAATCCAACCTGGAGCCACTCTCAGAATAATGGTTATCATTGTAATGTTAAGAGTGCTAAACCTGGTGTGATTTCGGGTTTTTTTTTTTTTATTTTGCATGACAGCCCGCTTCACCAAGGTTAAAGTACTCAGTCTGTCCTAGTATTTACCAGTAACTGGAAATCAACAAAAAGATCCATGCCTCCTTCTTAGCTATTAACGTCAAGTGAAACGCAAACGGCCTCGTCGGTAATTTAAACTCGGCCAATTGTCTAATGGGTAGAGTGTTCACCAATAGCCCGAGTGACCGTGGTTCAATCCCAGTTTAAGTCATATTAAAGACTCGAAAAATGGAACTTGATGCTTCCTTGCTTAATACTCAGCATTATAAGGTACAGATCAAGAGTAAAGTAGAGCAATCCAGGAAAAAGAGTAATGCTCTCCCTTACACCTTGGTGTCGTAGCTATTGAAAAAGGAGCCTTCTCGTCGCCCTCGACTGCAGTCACCATCTTTACTGTTAATTTACTTATATAATGCACGACTCGCTTAGATGAGATTTTTTTAGAGTAACGCAGTTAAGTCTCTCTATTGGTCGGAAAATATTTTTATGCCTCTGAATTTTTTTTCTCCTGTATTGATCCTATGAGTAAGCGCACGAAGCCAGTATAATTTCAGTTCATCTTTGTCGCTTAATAACTTGATACTTTAGAGAACAACGTGAACCAGCAAACAGACCCAATGACACTTTCAGTCTTGACCTTTTATCAGGCTTGTGAAGATAAAGAATATAGAGACAGTCTAAAATAATACAAGTGAGACAGAGAAAGTCTAAGATAATACGCTATTTTGGAAGAGATTCAGAACAGCGAACATGATACGATACTCGAAATTACCCTTTATCTTACTATAATAGAACGAGGATAAACTGATAGCTAAAAACTGAGGAAGGCGAACATAACTGCTACCTCAGCAAGAGGATAGAAGCAAGAAGAGAAAAGATTTCATCTTGAACAATAATTGAAGAGACCTTCTGCCTGACTCTTTTATTTCCTGTAGAGATTTTACAGGTAGGCACAAGGCCTTGAGTTTTGGGGGGAAGGGGAAGGGTGTGGTCTTGCATTATCTATGTTTTTACTAAGGAAACCTAGCTAGCCACATTCGCCGACCCATTCAACAATACAATATATAGTCATTCATCCGTCGCCTTGCGCGTTGCTACCACCAAAATACCACATTTGCTCTATGGAGAAAGCCCTACTTAAAACCCCGGAAGTGATGCATGATTTTATTTACAAATTGTGATTTTTTACAAATGAATTCATATGATGGGGATGGGAGAAAAACCCCGAAATATATACAAAAACAAAGAAACAAGGAAAAATCCCCCGTTTGGTTGCCCTCCCATCCCCCCGTCTATAAAATTGGAGGCCGACTGTTTTCCGGGGCGAAAGAACCGGAAACAAGTCGGACCTGCCCTAGGTGGGACTGGGATCCTAATCTATGGGGGAAAAAAAAAAGAGAAAGTACAGGGTCGGGCACGGTGTGGGTCGATACAAGACGGTAATATGATTTTTATACATATGAATGTTCAAGATCTTCAGTAAAAGGCGGACTGGGATACGGGTTGAGGTCAAAAAATAATGGGGATGGGGAAGATCTTGGATACTAATGACTAGATGACGGGGACAATGACTGACAACATACTGCTAACTAGGTTACAAGGGGAAAACTTTGCCTACTTACCGGGGGTGGGGTCCCGAAGGACCCGTACCGTAGACGCCATGAGCGGGCAGAGGAGGGAAGGATGACTCCAACGTTGCCCCCTTTCGTACGACCAGGCTCGCTGCATTCACCCACCTTCTGTTGAATGTTATGCGATCCAAGCATTTTCTATCGCATCTGATTTTGACCCTCAGCTGATGCCGAAAATACAAAACCAGATCGCGATGAGAAAAGTTTGCATCGTCATACAATCCCTTCTTTCGCGTGATCCAAATCACCATTCGAGCTACAGCCAGGATCGCGAGAAACACCACACGCTTCTCACCCTGAAACGGAGGAAGAACGTTGTCCACGACGTAACCAACGTCGAGCAGCACGAGCTGCTTGGGTTCGATGCGAGCCGTCCACTCCCCGACGTGATCCCAAAACGGGCGAACTCGCTCGCAGTAGTAGAAGGCGTGCTCAGCCGTTTCTTCCAATCCACTGCCGCAGCGAGGACAATCAGGCATGTCTGCTAGGCCCGCTTTGTAGTTCAAGCCGAGAAGGGGTAACGCATTCCGTACAAGTCGCCAGGTGAGCGAGAACTCGGAGTTGTTCAAGAAGCTCGATCCTGGCGCCCAATTCCAGTGAGAGCGGATCTCCTCCGCCGTCCAGCCTCGCCGCTCGCTAAGAGGATCAGAAGCGGAACCCACCACTAATTCCCGATATAGCTCTTTCCGAGGCCGTGAAAGGTCACTGGACCCAAGAAGGTTACGAAGGGCCTTTCGGCACTCGCTAAAAAACAGTGCTTCGCCCATAGGCCTACGTCGACATTCAGCCTTTGGGTCTGACTTGAGGCGAGGAAAAGTCCGACTCGCCTTTCGTCTCCACACTGAGTCCCCTGTCAAGGACCGGCCGAGGTATGCAAGTCTTTCAGCAAGCCAGTGGCTCTCAAGATCAGGCATACCCAGACCCCCGTTGCGTGTACGTTGGATACAGACCTGCCTACGGACCATCGGCCTTGCACCTCCCCAGAGTAATCTGGAGAGGGATTGTTGCAGTGCCAACCGACGTGCCTTAGGCAGAGGAAGTACAGCCAATCGGTAAAGGATCAGAGGGAAGACGTACGTGGCGCACGCCTCCGCCCTGCCCTTTAAGGACAACCTCCTTGAAAGCCAGATTCCCACCTGAGCATTCACCTTGGTTTGTACTTCCGACCAATTTCGCTCCAGTTGGAGGTCGGGCCCGAACCACACCCCGAGGATGCGGATGGGTCCGTCACTCCAGCGGAAGGGCCCTGGAAGAGTATTGCTACCCCTCCAAGCACCAAGCCGCAAACTTTGGCTTTTGTCAAAATTGACCTTGGCTCCTGCGATCCGCTCGTACTCGAAAACCCCCTCTTTCACAGCCTTTATATCCAGACGGCGGGATACAAAGACTGTGATGTCATCAGCGAACGCGGAAACCCTTGCCGCAAGGCTGCTAACAAAAGGTATACCGCGCAGGGACGGACTTGTCCCCTCATCCCTAAGCCTGCGCAGGAGGGGCTCCAACGCGAGGACATAGAGAAGAGGAGACAAAGGGCAGCCCTGCCGCACCGAACGCTCGATCGCAAATACCCTCGAACGCCTTCCGTTCACCTGCACCACTGCCTGAGGGTTGTGGTACATCATGCTAATCCATCTGCGGAACTCCGGTTTGAATCCGGTAGTCTCCAAAACAGACGCCAAGAACCCGTGGTCAACCCTATCGAAGGCCTTGGACTGATCTAAACTGATCAGCGCGGCTTCTGTGTCGTCTTCTATCCCCTCTAGGCCCTCGCGAATTAAGTGCAGATTGTCCTGGATCGATCTTCCCTTCACAGCAAAGGTCTGTTCAGGGCCGATCAGATCACTGATGACACGCTGTAAACGATTCGCCAAGACCCGGGCCAAAATCTTTAACTCTGTGTTAAGCAGAGTTATGGGCCTGTAGTCATCTAAACCCTCCCAAACATGCCTGCCACCTTTCTTCAGCAATGTGATCACGCCCTTGGTAACGCTACCAGGGATGGCTTCCTGGGCGAACCAATGGTTGAATATATCCGTCAGAATAGGCACAAACATGTGCGACATCCTCAAGTACACTTCGTAGGGCAAACCATCTAGTCCCGGCGACTTGTTCATGCCGACCTGCTTCAACGCATCACGGACTTCTTATTCAGTAACCACACCCTCGCAGCTAGCTGCTTCAGCCACCCGGAGGCGGGGGAAGTCGGCAAGATAGCTACGAAACTCCCGGATCGGGAGATCAGGGCAGCGGGCAAAGCGATCCCGAAAGTGCGCCCGAAAGGCATCACGTATCTCACGACTCGAATGCAGCAGTCGCCCGTCCGCGGTCTTGACAGACGCGACGTACCGATCGGGGAACCTTCGCACTTCTTCACGCGCAGTCGCGTTCGATTTCACAGCTTCGTAGCGAACTCTATTTACCCTATATCTAACTACGTATCCCTTGTAGCGCTCGCTATTCTCACGCTCAAGGTCCCTCCTAGCTAGTTCTACACCTAGGGAGTCCCCCCCAGCCACCGCCCGGGAAAGTCTATCTTCTATAGATTTCGCTTCCTTGGCCCTATCTAAATTGAGCTGTTGACCGTACTTGGTAGCGAAATCTCTAATCCTATGCTTAAGAGATCCCCACCACCTATTCCCGGTAACCGCCCCCACTAACGCCCGCTGAATTAGGGATTCCAGCCGGTCCCGGAAGTCCCGTATCTCCAGTAAGGAGGTATTGAACTTCCAGTAGCCGGCCAGACTAGGCCTATCAGCTAACCGTAGACTGACTCTAACAAGTTTATGGTCAGTCCACGCTATCAAGTGGAACGTGGGACAACTAACAAAGTCAATGTCAGCTCGTCTCACTAACACTCTGTCCAAGTAGGAGCCTACTTTGGCAGAGGGCGAACTATCTAGCCACGTCCACATCTCCCGCCCTGGGTGATCGAGACGAAACCTGTCGACGAGACCGTGACGAGTCACGAAGCCGACAAGGCTGCTCTCACACCTTCCCGCACTACTAGCTCCCCGACCGACCTTATCTATCTTGGGATCAAGGATCGCATTCTAATCACCCATTAAGACTAGCCGCTTCGTATCGTCCAGGAACGGCGCCAACCGACGAAAAAAGGAAACCCTCTCCGCAGCGATATTGGGCGCATAAACCGCAACCAGACGAAACTTGAAACTTTTCACGGCAACATCGGCCACAACCAGCCGGCCCCCGTCACCTGCAAAAACAACGTCAACATCAGCATCAAGGCTGCGTCCAACTAGCAAGGAGACCCCAGCGCTGAAGTTGCTGCCGTATGCTGAGAAAACGTTAAAGTCGTTTTCCAGCACCCGACAGTCAGCGTCGCAAGTGAAGTGTGTCTCCTGCACTGCAGCAACATCTACTCCGAGGTTCTTGAGTTCACCAAGCAAGCGCGCACACTTGCTTGAATCCCTCAGTCCCCTCACATTCAAACTGGCAATGTTTAAAGCCATCAATCCGACTTACCTTACTCATCGTCGACTACGGGCCGGAAATCCTTGGGCGTGAGGATGCCGACAGGCTGACGCAGGGAACCGGTACCGAGTTCAGTCGTCACTCGGTTGTCCCTGGTGATTCCGCCGACATCTATCGGGAACTTCAGCTTTAGGGCCCTGTAAAGAGACGGGTGAACCAAAATCGGGACCCTCCCTGAGCAGTAAGTTATACATTTTTTGAGGGAGGAGTGCTCCAACTCCGCCAGCTTTATGCCCGTATCAGTTTGACAGACCGTACTCAAGAACTGGTACGGTCGCCAGCTGACCGGACAAAAGTGGTCACCATGGCTGCACTCCTGAAATTTGCGGGATTTGAAACTTTTAACTCGTTAATTTTTTCCAGTCTGGCCAACGGCTTTTGTGCCTTCCGGAGCTGGAAGTCCCCAACTGCCTCCAGCTCCGCAGAGCACAAAGCCGCTGCCCGCTGCATTTGTCCAATTGTCAGTTCTTGTTTCTTTTTGTCAGGCGGTTTTCTCTTTGGGGAGATCATGGCTGGGAATAATTCCTGGGAGGAAAAGTCAGTAGGGCTAAGTGAGGGAAGGGATGGGGTTCGGGCTAGGCCCGAGGGTTGTGCCCTTTCGGCAGACTGAGATCTGGGGAGGGGGATTTTGTAGGGGCGGTAATGTTTTTTCAGAAAAAGTTCTTGTTAAGGTGAAAGGGGGGCCATTTGTTGGGGAGGAGATGGCAATGTGATCTTTGGGGGTGGAAATGTTGGTGAGGGTAATGGAGGTAGTGGTGAAGGTACTGGTGGTGATGGTTGATAGGAGGGGCCTGCCTCAGGAGGAGTTTTTCCTGGGCATAGTTTCTTGGCTGCCCCCTCCCCACTGTCCCTTCTCCTCTTCAGGTTTGTGGACGTCTCCATTTCCTCGTGTGTTTCTGTTGTTTTTTTTTTCTTTTTCGGTGATGGAGCTGTTGGTTTCTTGGGGGTTGCTGATTTTCTTGGGTTTTTTTTCTCTGCTGCTGTCGGTTGTTCTGTTGTTGTTGTGGCTGCTGTTTCTGTTGTTGTTGTTACTGTTGCGTCTGCTGGTGTTTTTGTTGTTGTTGTTGCTGCTGCAACTGCTGCTGCCGCTATCGGTGGTTCTGCTGCTGCTACTGCTGCTGCTGCTTGGGCCCTGGTTTGCTTTTGAGGAGGGGATGTATTTGGGCTTTTTTCTCCCCCTTGTTTAGGGGATCCCCTCCTCTTCTTGGTCACTTCAGTCCAGCCCTCCTGGTTGTTTTGGGGCTGGACCTGACCCGGGCCCTTGGCCTCCGCTTCTTTGGTGATGGTGGAGGCCGCCGCGTCTTTTGTTGTTGTTGTTGTTGTTGTTGACGTCGACGCCTTTTCCTTATTTTCAGGTCGCTGGGGGCAAAACTTTGCGATGTGTCCAATCTGCTTGCACCCCCAGCACCTGGGGCGTCTTCCCTCCACCATCACCATCATCTGCCGATCCCCGCTGATCAGCGTTTCAGGGATGGCTTTGAAGCCATCCCTGGTCAGGCACAGCCGGAAGGCATAATCCCCGTAGGCTGTCCCGGCCGGGGATCTGAGGAGGTTGAATTCCTCGACGTGTCCGTAGGCGCTTAGGTACGCCGCGAGGACCTCCCCAGTGATAATGGCCGGGACATTACACACCGTGACGCGGAGCCTACGGGTGCCTTTGTACTCCGGCTGCAGCCTGAAGTTCTTGGTAATGACATCCGATTCAGCCACCTTGGCTGCCTGCTTTTCCGTAGGAAGGAGGACATCCCATGTCGCAAAACTTTTTCGGCAAAAGTATTGGCATGGGATGCCTGCCTTCCTTATCAGGTCCTCAAAGACCTCCTTTGTGAGCCCCACCAGTCTTTTGGTCTTCAGGTCGGAAACGACCAGAGAGAGGACTCTTGGGGCGATCTTGTCTGCTATCTCCGGGATGGGCAGTATTTCATTCCCTTTGAAATATTTTGCAAATCTGCCCACCCGGTCTGCCTCGTCTTCTGCCTGACTCTGAATACCAAGAAATTGACTGACTCTTAATTAGTTAATTAGGTCTCTGTCAGTCACTGCCAACTTCTGGGAAGGGTGTCTCAGGTAGTGTAATGATCAGCAAGCAAGACTAGCAAACCTTCACGTGTGAGATCGAATTTCATTGAGTGCCTCATTTATATGACATTGTGCCACATCTAAGCAAAAAGGCTTACTAAATTATTTCTGGGACGGGTGAATATATGTACCATTTTAAAAACACGTTTTTAAGCTAAAGTTTATAATCTTTGCTGAAGTCGGGTTCTATGCTTTGTTTGTTGGCGTTCGACTTTTTTTTTTTTTACTTTATTAATTGTGTGGTCTCATCAGTTTACTCATCGACTGGTGACTTCGACTAGAGATTAATCTGCTTCCCGGATCAAAACCACAACGTGGGCAGATAAGCAGATCGATCCTGCCATCCGATGACATAACCAGTCAAACAGATTGAACAGTGGATCGAAAGCTGAATCATCCCAGTGTTTTTGGAAGAGAAGCTAGAATTACAAACCTTCACAAGTGAGTTCGAGTCTCATAGGGTACCTCATTCAGACAGCCTTGAGCCATATCTAAACAAAAAGCTTAGCAAAGTACAAGAAAAATTCATATCATTCCAGATAAAATAAGCCTTGGTATAGGAAATGAGATAAACTAGAAAAACAGAAACATATTGGGGCGAAAAAGACACTTCTGGGGTGAACGGCTGCCAGTAAGGATCGAACTTGCGATTGTATGTAATAGTAGTTTTTAAACTAAGACTTCTAGGAAAGAATCTGGATAACAAACCTATTGTTCCCGAACTTGATGTTGGTCTCATCCAATGCTTTCATTTTTATTTAAAGTTATTAAAATCTATAAAATACCAGCGTACAGATTTTTTGCATAAACTTTTTAAAAATACTTACACTTCACCAACGGAACCGTAAATCTAAGATGTTAACAGCAGTTTGTTTTTGCGAACGGGTTGTTGCTGTATAATCAATTTTTAAACTGAATATTTTCGGCTTCAGTTAATTTAAGCAGTTGCTGTTTTAAAATTTTACTCCTTTTGACTTCCAAAACCATTTTATTAGTTTTTCGTTCAAGCAGTTGTTATTTTAACTGATTTCTAACTCTTCCACTGTCTTTTAGTTTTTAATTGTTTTTATTATATAAAACGGAATTTTATATTTAGAAAAAAAAATTAAATGGCGGAAGGTAAGTTATTTTCGATTTATTTTCCTTCTTTCAGCTGAGACTTAAAGGTTTTTTTAAATATCTTCACCCGTTCATTTGATATCTATCAATATTAACTTAGTCTCTTATAGATCATCTATATTTAATACGAAATATTTTTTTTGATATATAAGAAAAATAACTTATCCTTCATGAACGAAATCATGACAAAGAATATATTAAAGAAAATGCTTTTTTTTTTTTTTTTTTTTTTTTTTGCTGCACCAAAGACAGATTTTAAAATTGCATGTATAATATTATACAATCCAAATGGATATTTATACTCAAAGTTAATAGCATCGAAACTCTCACTCAAAATCTTATGAATCAGTACAAATTACTGAAATTTGTAATATACGAGGCTCATTAAATAAGTTTCTTGACTTTCTTCGTGTGGGCACATTTATTGATAGTACACGCATAAAACTCTGGTACCCTTCGAAGTAATCTCCTCCAGCTGCATTGCACTTGTTGGAACGGTACAACAACTTCTGGAAGTTCTCTTGTGTGAGCGTGTCAATGACCTTCGTCACAGCCTCTTTCATCTACTCAATTGTCTCATAACGACAGCCTCTAAGCTTAGGGAATAATCGAGAGTCACATGGAGCAAAGTCTGGACTATAGGGACGGTGAGGAACTGTCTTGATGCCCATTTTGGTCAAAAAGTCTGTGGACTGGTGCATTGACCTCGTGGAAATGCCACCGACCCGATTTGAAGAGTGCTGGTCTCTTCCCAATGAATCTCTTCCTGAACACCCTTAAAACCTCAACATAGTAACCCTAACCCTTTGGCCAATCAACTCTGGTGTATTGACTTCCTTACTCCCCCCACACCTCTCATCATCCCTCACAGGCTCCCTGCCTTCCTTAAATCTCCTATGCCACTCAAAAACTCATGCTGGATTCATGCAAGAGGGTCGAAAAGTAGTCTGAAGCATTCCATACGTTTCTGTGGCCTTTTGTTCAAGTTTAAAACAGAAATTTATTGCATATCGTTTTTCTAAAGTGTCAGATTGCATTCTTGAAATTCACCAGCTGTGACAATCAGGCTTTAGTAGGGTGTATTCCAATTGCTGCTGTAGCTGTTCATTTGAACCTGAAATAATAAAAATTGGTCAGTCATCTCATAAGATGTATAGAATAACATACTTAATTTTCAAGAGTCTACAACAATTTTAAATTCCTGTACAAAAGTGGGGAAACTTATTGAAGGCACCACGTACATATGTTTGGTTCGGTTTTATAGCATATCAACCATTTTTTCAAAGCGAAATTCATTTTATACGTATATATTAAATATGATTTCAAAACAGTTTTTCGATAACATATTTCAACGAGCCAGTGCTCATTTTTTCTTTTTCTCTCTTTTTTTTTTTTTTTTTTTTTTTTTTTCAGTTAAATTGTTTTACTTATTTCAATCTAATATTAACGATTCCATTAACTAATAATCATTTGTTTGCACTCAATTAAATGATTTCAAATATTGCTATTTAGCACTCCCAATTCAATTAAACATCGGTAATTTGTTTATAAAGTTAAATGATGCAACAGTTCTATTTCAAACAGTTCAGTTTAGCATTAGTCATCAGTTTGCACTCTGTTTAAATGTTAAACAGTTTTATTTGACCATAGTATTAGCACCTGATAGTACCCTATAAGATGATACTACTTAGTTAGAATGGACCAGGGAGAAATTGCAATGAAGGGGTACTCAACCCCCCCCAAAAAAAAAACTATAGCATTACAGGAGCCTTTTTATCAGATTGTTTAGTGTCCTATCAAGAAATCACACTGGAGGAGTCTTTGCCTTTTTGCATAGAGGTAGTTAGCGTAGTTAGCAGCTTCAGTCGACTGGGCTTATATATATATGTCATCCACAGACAGATCTGTTTCGTTCTATCAGAACTCATCAGTGTGGCCAGACTGGCTAGATTCCCGAAGCTGGGATCGAAACCTGGTTGACTCAAACGCTAATCCAAGATTCAGCCACGAGGAAGCCAGTGCCAACGAAGTAAATTTAAACGGTTATGAATTGTTATTGTATACATATATCCGCTTAACGGCTATATATATATATATATATATATATATATATATATATATATATATACCGACATTAGGAAAAAGTTACCTATAAATTTCAAACCACATACACACACAAAAAATCCTAAGACACGCACAACGACCAAAAACATATCAAGAGGGGTAATCCAGACTAAGGTAAAATAAACCCATAACCAAGTGAAAATCATTCAAACAGCAAACACGAGTAAGTTCAAGTCTCATTGAGTGCCCTATTAACAAGGTTTTGTGCCAAATATTTTCTCTGAAGAAAGTAACAAGCAGGAAACATGCATGTATGTAAGAACAAAATAAATTTAAAAAATACAAATCTCTTCGTGGACCACCTATTTGAAAATATTCTTATTCTCTCTTTGGACCTACAACAATATACACTTAAGCATACACATATATATATATATATATATATATATTGTGAGATTTGAAAAACATAGTTGAAAGTATAACGTAGTCTAATTCGGGATCTTATCCGGACTCCCACCCCCCGGAAGCAACCAAAGCAGAATATATATTTGATCACATTACTGTAACTAGATGGGTCAAGAAATTCTGCTCGGGTTGCCAGTTTCTCGGCGATCAGCCAGGCCTAAAGCTGTTGAATTCGAAGCAATGCACAAAGGCATTGTGACGTACCCGGCGAGCACCACTAAGAGAGTATCAGGCGAGCTTGATATCTTACAGCCCAATGAGATTCTTCACTTTCTTAAACTCGACAAAAGTATCAGTACCTGATGACTATTCACGTTTGGCAAATATAGCAGTTCTTTGACGGAACCAAGTTCCTGGTTTCAAGTATTTTTATCAAATACTAATTTGTACACAGTGATATTGTTTCAAGTATTGATATTTAGTGATAATGTGAATAATAATAAAAGTTTTTTTTTCACTGCAATTGCCTAATAACAATACAACAAATCCTGTATAATGACCTATTTATTTTCCGTTAAAGGCATAGTTTTATGAGAAATTCTAATATCCGAATATCATTCCCTCTAAGAATCCCCGTGGTGTAATGGTTAAAGCGCTGAACTGCAGAATCGTAGTACGCGAGTTCGAACTAGTCAAACTGATACGCTCACTCTCAGCCAAGTACCCTTGGGAAATGCATGAACCTGCCTTATACTCCTATCTACGGGTCAAATAGTACCACTAATATCCTTCTGAAAGGATGGATTTGGTATTAAAATAACCCAAGAAGGTTGATATGCCATTGAAATAACAAATAAGCAAAATCTAAGAGTCTCAGCACCTTCGTCACCTTCTCGGATTTTCAAACGGTAAACGGAAACTTTTTAAAGTTTAATTGCATTTTAAAAAAAAAGAAATCACCTGATAAAATGAGTAAACGCACTTTAAGTTGACATAACCAGGTGATTTCTCATAATTCAGCAATAAGACATAGTTGCAATAACTTATTCATCCACAGACTCTCGTTGTATCACAACTCTTCAATGTGGCTAAACAGGTAAGACGCTTGAAGCTGGGATCGAAACCCACCCAAAGACGCTTGAAGCTGGGATCGAAACCCACCCAATTTTACGTTAGACTTTGTATCATACTGCTCAGCGAACCACGTCAGCTCGGGAATTATAAGGCATTATGTAGCAGATTTCGTTTGTTTACATTTTTTGATCTTGGCCATGCAGGAATTATTTTCATAATATTAGCTCTATCTCATTGAAAACTTTACTTTTTAGCTCGGGTAATTCAGTCGGCGTTGTCTTTTGATTAGATATACAAGCAGATTGATTATTTTCAAGTGGCACGTGTTTTTCGTTTTTACCTTTTATCCCCCCAGATATCAGAATGTAGATTTGCAAATTGTAGAATCTGAGTTTTTTCACACCAACAGAACTGTTTAAAATTTACGTCGCAGCTAATATCTCCTCGTGGTTGAATGGTTAGAAGTTTGTGTTGACGTTTGAGTCAACCGGGTTTCGATCCCAGCTACGGGAAGATACTGTCTAGCCACACTGATGAGTTCTGATAGAACGAAAGAGATCTGTCTGTGGATGACTAATATATATATGATCTCATCAGGAACGATATGATTGCATTTGTACTCGCACAGTTATGTGAAAATAAAAGGGCAGATTGGGGTATTTTGGCACGATGGAGAAACTGAATTCTAATCAGATACAAGACTGTTGAAATAGTGACCGTGTGTCACATACGGGGTGGGCTAAATATGCATAACACACTTATACATATATAAGCGTAAAGTTTAAAAGGAAATCTTAGGGTTTGGGAAGACATTATAGAAAGTCTAATAAAATACATCGCTACAAAAATAGCGTCGAGAGAAATTAATTATCTTTCTATGGCGTAGCAAGTGCACCTAATTTTCCCTTTTGTCAAGCTAATTAACTTTCCTTTCAACATTTTTCTCTTATCTCCTCTTCTCTCGCTCTCTCCGCCCCATATATATATATATATATATATATATATGATAAAATGATCTTTGACCCACCCTAATATAGGATTTCATGTATTCTCATCTAATGAAAATGATTTGGTTACATATATTGTTTCACTTATTGCGTGTGATCGAAAAAAATGTTGCAAACAGTAATATGGTTTCAAGTATTCCATTCGAATACTACTAATTCTGACATATCATTATTTCTATCACAGACTTAATGAATTATCTCTTTTTTTTTCTTGTAGCATCTCAAGGCAATGTGACTCTTGACAGAAGAACACGGATACACATACTCCAACTATTAGAGCGGTTAATCTCAACTAATTCCATGAAAAGCATTAAGAAAGTCTTCGAAAGTCTTCAGCCCGAACAACGCATCCAGATTTTAAATTCTACACTTCACGGTTGTTTACCTCTCTATGTAGCTGTGTCCCACAAAAGAGTCGGAATCTCCCGTTATCTTATCAAACTTTCTCTCGCTCAAGGTCGACGTCAAATGTCTGAGGTCTGGAAGAAATGTTGGCATCCGCTTATCGCTGCTATCATCGTTGGTAATCGAAATCTGATTGCACTAATCCTAAAAAATCTACACGATATTAACGACTATATCAACGGTCTCTTCACGCCAGTAATGGTTGGTACACTCCTTGGGAGTCTAAAATCCGTGAAACTGGCCGTAGCTCTGGGAGCCAACACCAACAGATCGAGTTTTCATAGACGGAGCCCTCTAATGGAGTCTACTTTCAACCACGAAATCTGCAGTTTTTTATTAAGTCAATGTGCCAACGTAAATCACCAAGATGAAGAAGGATGTACGGCTCTCCACGTAGCCGTTACTGGAAAACTGATAGAAAGCGTACACTATCTAACCAATGCTGGAACTGATGTTAGGTTAAAAAACCACGAAGGCATGAACCCTTTGTTTTGGGCTACTATCAATGTAAACATTCCGGCGATTTATCATCTAATCAATCTACCAGCCTACTCCAATTTAGAAAGGATAGAGGCTTTCGAAATCTTAAATGCCTGTCTTATATGTGCTCAGAAAAGATTTTTACTGTGCTGGACAGAAGCATTGATATTTAGGAAGACACATGGTTTACCTAAAATCTGTCAGATTCCTGCTCAAGAGATTCTGGATTTTTCCTTAGAATTTACAACGGACACAGAATTGGGAAAAATAATCGACAAACCTTTACATCTTGCATTTCAGGGTATTCTGGTCGTTGAAAGGATCTTGGGTAGAAATAACAGACTCTACCTCCAGGTTCTTCTGCAAACAGCGCTGATTGCCAAACAAGGAAACAATTTAAATAAGCTTAAGCAGTTAATTAATTATATCCATGAATATTGTCAGGAAACATCTTTTGTGGCCCCCAATTTGCTCTATTTTAAAACTGTTTTTGAAGAAATTGCCAAAGAAAGCGATTCGGAGTTCTTCTTTGAATATGGGGGGTTTACTCTTTTCAAATTGATCGCACAGGCAACAGTAAAGATGTGGAAAGTTGTCAAAGACCTTATATACAGGCACCAGTTTCTTGTGGAGAACAATCACAACGCACTTGTCGACAATTTCTTGTACATGATGTCTACCATCGTGAATATGAATTTATACCAGCAGTACTCCGGCCAATTTAGGGAAGTGGTAAAAAGTCTGGTCAAAGAGGATGTAAAAGTGACTTTACATCAGTCTATTCTGCACCGAGCAATTAAACTGACCAAATTAACACAGTGGAGCACGGTTGAGCTCCTTCGGGTCCTCCTTGAAAGCGGTGCCCGAATCAACTCGAAGGATTACACCCGACGGACCCCAGTAATGTATGCACTTAAACATGTTCCAGATAATATTCTCATCGATGTTTTAGCGCTTTTTAGTGAGTACGGATTCCACCCAGATTGTAGAAACAACGAAGGTTTTACTGCTATGGACGATATATATTGGGGGCGTTCTGGGATTAATACGCCACTGAGCTTAGAGTGTCTCGCTACGGGAGTCCTTTTGGACAAAGGGATCAAGTATGAGGGACGTTTGTTTCGGGTATTGGAAGATTTTGTTAATTTCCACAAGTAGTTTTACGTGTACCTACTGCTTTCAATGTTTTTTTTTTTTCTCGGATCCCCTAAAATAGTTGATACAGGTTCAAGCATACTTAATGGTATTGTGATATAGTTTTTATCGAAATTTCTATCTCTATTTTTCAGACATAATGTTTTTTTGTTTTTTTTTTAATGTATATTGTTCAGAATATAAATTATTTAGAGCCTTTTATTCCCAGCAAAAACCAAACAAATCTTACAAAGTATACGTAATTTTTTATTTCTGAGCTACATAGAATTATTTTTTTTTTTTTCATTTCTTTATTTTTATTTATTTATTTTTTTTTTTTTCTTACAAATATTTTATTTATTGGAAGGTTTGAAATTCGAATATTATACAAGAAAACCATATTAAATGATAATCTTCAAAAATTAGTAGGGGAGTTAATATACCATGGCAGCAACATCTCATCTAAGGAAAGTTATGACGAAATATGCCTAATTATGGCATGGACTGCTTTTAATAAATTATCGACCAGCTGTAAATATTTTCTGAAAAAAAGGAATTCTGACAAGTGGCGTCCTTGAAGTAACTACAACTATATAGCAGCACTTGTCTAGTAATGAAATGCTTAGAGGAAATGCGAGAGAGGAAATACGCAAGGATGCCACGTACTGTTTTCATCAAATTCTGGAAACAACACCTTAAAAATAGCCACTGTACGGCCACTTACCTCCCATCATATAAGAACAAAATATCCTGTACATCACTGGAGAAAAGCAAACATAATCTTAATCGTCCTCAGTAATCCTCCCCGTGAACCCACCAGTGCTAGTCAACAAGCTAAAATATATATTTATGAAGTTTGGGTGTACACCGGGCGTCGTCTAGATAACTAATCAAGAGCGATTGATTATAGTAACAAATGATTGCAGAGAAGCAATCCGTGCTGTTAGCATGCCTTGATGGTGGTGAGTTATCTTGAAGCAACTTGGCTTCCTGCTAATTACTGTGGGAGACGATAGAAAATCAACTGGTTTTCATACAAAGAAAGTGTTAGTTTTCAGCAAAAATTTCGATTGAGAAGTTCTGATAATTGTAGATGAATTTTGCATGTATTGACCAAATAGCGTTTACGTGCTCGTAATCTCCTCCGGTTGCAATGCACTTGTACCGTTCCAACAACTTCTTGAAGGCCCTATGGAAGCCCTATTGTGTGAGCATTTCAATGAACTTCGTCACAGCACATTCCATCTCCTCAATTGTCTCATAACGACAGCCTCTAAGTTTTTCCTTGAGATTAGGGAATAACCAAAAGTCTCAGGGAGCAAGGTCTGGACTACAGGGAGGCTGAGGAACTGTATTGATGCCCATCTTGGTCAAATAGTCTATGACAAGGATGGAGTTGTGGACTGGTGCATTGTCCTGGTAGAAATGCCACTGACCCGATTTGAAGAATGCTGGCCTCTTTCGACGGAATCTCTTGCTGAACTCCCTTAAAACCTTAACATTGATATATTCGTACTGATAATCTTTGCCTGTGGATGAAATATTCTTATTGCATACGCTTATATTGTATATTATTTTCTCTCTCACTTTGTAACTTACTCGCACAAAGATCTTTTTACACATCCAAAATATAGTAATTTACAAATGTTATATTTTGACCTTCGACCCAGCCCCAAAATGCTATTCCAAGGTGATACACCGGAAGGAAGTGACACATTCCAATGGCCAGTAATCGAAAAAGATCACATGGGCGGATTAAGGCTTATGATATGGGACAAGGTGAAGGTCCGATTGTGCCACTACAGTGATGCACCGGAAGAGAGTAACCTCTGAACTGCATTACAGTTATTTCCGCTTGATGACGATTAAACATTCGATTTCAAAGATCCAGGGGGCGATCGTGTCGGTGTTGAATAATTATATAATTGAGTTGAGTTGGGTGCCAAAGCAGTTGCCAGCAGACTTCCAGACAGTAAGAGACGAGATGTGGTAAGGAAAGCCACACCCGACCGAGGGGTCCCTCGGAAACCCCCGATGGAGTGGACCCCAACATCAGGAGAACAAGAAAGACTCAACGTGACGGTCATAACAGTGGGGTCAAAGTATGAAGTTTATGTTCGGTCTCCAGCACCCTCTCACATGCAAACCTTGAACAACCCTTTCGAAGCCTTGCAATAAAGAGAGAGGAAAAATATAATTGTAAAGAAGTCTTCTTGCGTCTTCCTTCCTGCATCTTTATCATGCGTCGTTTATTCATGCGTCTGTCTTTATTATAGTGTCGTTATGATACGGCAAATGAGTATATAACACAAAGCTCTTTGCTTCGATGTGGCACAAGGCCGAATGAATGAGGCGCCCAATGAGACTCGAACTCACTCGTGTACGTTTGCTGGTCTAGCTTGCTAACCGTTACACCACCAGAAGTGGTAATTTACTAAGCTTTTTGCTTAGATATAGCACAAGGCCGTATGAATGGGGCACCCAATGGGAATCGAACTCGCTCGTGCAGGTTTGCTAGTCTACCTTGCTAACCATTACACCACCCGAGGTACCCACCAACACAATCTAGTAGTAATTTACAAAGCTCTTTGCTTCGATGTGGCACAAGGCCGAATGAATGGGGCGCCCAATGAGACTCGAACTCACTCGTGTACGTTTGCTACGATGTGGCACAAGGCCGAATGAATGGGGCGCCCAATGAGAATCGAACTCACTCGTGTAGGTTTGCTAGTCTAGCTTGCTAACCGTTACACCACCAGAGGTGCCCTTACGCATCCAAAATATATCAACAAGAGTTATCCAACATGAACTACTAAATCTAATACTTAGACTTTTCTTTCTTTTGATGTAAATATTGTAAAATATTTAAGCTCCACCACGTGTTCTCTTTCCTTAAAAGAGACTTTATAACATTTTTTTAATCAAATTTTCTTCTCAATTTAAAGAAATAAAATGAATTCAATCTATAAATCAGTGTTTAATTCAATCATTTACACACTTACTCGCCACAGAGACATTCCTAAACAAGATCCCGCCTATATGAAGACAAAAAATGTATTAAAATCTTTCCCTTAGACATCCAATGGCAGGGACTAGTTTTCGCTAACTTAGACGCTTCAGCTGCTCTTATAATACACTAACTGCATTTCCTCGAGGCAGAATCTCTTTCTTTCTTTCTTTCTTCTGATCCCTAGGTCAATCCTTTTGGAACCTTAGGGTAATCTGAGTTAAGCTTACATTGCTATTACTCTCAGCCTGACACTATTCCAGATTGATAGTGCCTCTTATATATGATTTTGTTTGGTTAAGTTTCATGGCATATCAGACATTGTAGGTTATTTAATGCCAAATCCTCATCATAAATCTTATACACTAACAGCATTTCCTCCGGGCAGAAAAACACTCCTCACAAATACAAAAAGGGTGTCCTGCAATGACAAAGCTGCTCCCTTGATCAACCCTTTCAGAACCCTAAAGAAAGCCTTCATTGCTATTACTCCTCTTTTGACTCAATCCAAGCGTGATATTACCTAGTCGGCTGGGGCTGTAGAATACACCTCTACAGAGGGGTAAGAACCCCTCCCCCAATGAGTGTCCTGGATATTACACTAAACGAGCTGATGGTGAGGTTCCAGTAATGCTAGAGCGTTTGGGGAATGCGGAGTACCCCTTCATTGCCATCGCTCCAAGGTCCACTCTGGCCCAGCGTGGTAGCACCTGATAGGGCCCTATCTAAGGCTTAAATAGAACTAAGGGCATACTAAACTGAATTTTTTGATTAAACTGTATAGCTTGAAATAGAAATATTTTTTGACAATTAAACCGTACTTACATTAAAACTGCGAACTTATGCTAAACTGAATTATTTGAAATAGAGATGTTTTTGACATTGAAACTCTATTTATACCAAACTGAATTGTTAAACATAGTTAAATGTCAAGACAGTTCTATCTAAACAAAATCTGTATTTATACTAAATTGAATTATCTAAAGTAGAACTGCTTGACTAAACTGAATAGTTAGAAATAGAAATGTTTTGGACAATTAAACTGTACTTAGATTTAAACTACGTGCTTATGCAAAACTGAATTGTTTAAAATTGAACTGTTTTTGACATTGAAACTGTACTTACACTAAACTGAATTGTTATATATAACTTTTTGAATAGATTGAAATAGAAATGTTTTTTGACAATTAAACTGTCCTCATGCTAAACTGAATTGTTTTAAATAGAACTGATTATTTAAATAAAAATGGATTTGGCGTCAAATAACCTACAAAGGTTGATATGTCACAAAACCTAACGAACCCACCAAGCATGATAACACATATTTTTTTTTTTTTTTTTTTTGTCCCATGTATGAGTCAAATGCATCGGCTAGAAAAATATACTCATTGGCTTCGTTTCGTTTTATGGCCTATCAACAAAGCTGATTCCTTGGTAAATCTCTTCGGAACCTTGGGGTAGTCTGGGTTATTCTTTCATATTACTCCAAGGTTAACTCTATCTAAGCGTGATAGTACCTTTTTGGTCCCATGTATGAGCCAAATACATCTGCTAGAAAATTATACACATGGGCCAAAAAACGAAACGAAGCCAGTCAACCATTGTCGGTTATTTAATGCAAAATACATACATTTTGATTTCTTTTGTTTGATGGCATATCAACCTTTGTAGGTTATTTGATGCTAAAGACATTTTCTTAGAATAACAGTTGAGGTACTATTTACCCCATAGCTACGAGGATTTTGGGGGGTTCATGCCTTTCCGAAAGTGAATGTAATAGCGCGACCGGAGTACGAACTCGCCTACTACGATTCTGCAGTCCAGCACTTTAACCATATATATATATATATATATATATATATATATATATATATATATATATATATATATATATATATATATATATATATATATATATATATATATATATAAAAAAACACATGATTCATGTTGACATTGTTTTTAGAGAAGACTGAGCTCATATCTTGCCGTCTGTTGAATGGTTTCAAGTATTTTATCAAACAGGAATAATTTTATTTGCTATTAATTAATTGTTTGCACAGAGCTAAATGGTTTCAATTGTTATAATGAAACACTAAGTCTAGTAAAAAAAAAAGTTCATTTTGACACTTCCAAATGGTTACAAATATTGTTATGATACCAATAATTCAATTTAGTCACATAGTTAAAGAGTTTCAAGTATTCTTATTTATCACTAATAATTCTATTCTATAAAAATTCATTCGTGTTCACTAAGTTAAATGGTTCATGTATAGCTATTTATTTACACAGTTTAAATGTTCAAAATAATGAGATAGTGTATAAAAAAAGTTACCTCCTAAACTATTCACTTAAAATACTTTGTTTGCAGGATTTGGAATTAAATAAGCCACAATATCCCGTAGAACACAACTAACTAGTAATGGGTTTATTTAAACCATACTTTGGAGATATAATAGAAAATATGATTATTTATTTATTTGTTTGCTTGTTGCTTTTTTTTTTTTTTTTTTTTTTTTTTTTTTTCAATTATCCATTTTGTTCATTGTTTGGGAGGCCTCCGGGTTCCTGAAGACATTTGGCAGCCTCTGGATGGTAGGATTTTTCTCCACCGCCGGAAACTAGTTCTACAACTCATCCAGTCTTTACTTCTTTTCATTGTCTTTGACGCTACCCCACTAGCAATACAAGTTGGCCTTTGTTACTCCCTCTGGCTTTAGCAAAATTCATTGTTCGTATAAACTGGAATACATTATTCTACTTTAAAAGATCTGATTGAATTTATTGAACAGGATTTGATTTCTTCGTTTAATGGCATCCCATCAACATTCAAGGTTATAGAAATAGATTAAAATTACTGACTGCTAAAAATGCATCCTTAATGAATCATAGTTGTACTCACTCTGACACTTTGAATTCAATCTTTGCCCATTCGGCTGGGACTGAAGAATCCACCGACTGCTTCTCTACAGGGGAGTAAGACCCCTCCCAACGAGTGTCCTGAATATGACAATAAACAATCCGATGGTAAGGTTCCAGGAATGCAGAATACGACTTCATTACTATCGCACGGAGATCTACTCTGGCCCTGGAATGGTAGCACCTGATTGAGTCCTATCAATAGGTCAAATAGAACTGAAAGGTGTACTTATGCTAAACTGTAGACGTTTATATATATATATATATATATATATATATAAAGAATGGAATTAGCATAACCAAACTGAATTGCTCGAAATAGAATTGTTTTGCCATTTAAACTGAGTACTTATACTAAACTGAATTATTTGAAATAGAACTGCTTTGGCATTTAACTCTTTGTAAACAAAAACTATACTTATACTAAACTGAATTGTTTCAAATTTGATTCGGCGTTAAATAACCCGAAAAGGTTTGATACGCTGCAAAATAAAAGAACAAACCTAAATTCAATCTGGAGTCGCTCTCAGCCTAATCGTTATCCTTGGATTATTAAACATGGTAAAGTTGGTGGGAATACATATTTTCTACAAGACAAGACGCCTAAAACAAGCGTTATTTCAGTGGTCCACAGGTGACGAAGAGGAATCGACGGCAGATTTCACCGTGATGTCAATGACTATAAAATTGACGAGCAAGTGGGCCGGGTGCAGTTATTGGTTGTAAACATAATTTCGAAATAACCATTTTTTAAAGTTCAAGTGTGGAAAGTTATTAACCGTTACTTTCTGAGGGTTACTGACGTCATCAGAAGAGAAAACCTCCCCCCTTTTTCGGGTGGAGATAGGAGGAAAGCAAGGACTCAAAGTAGAAGGAACAGAATTAATTATCATAACCCATGTAGGAAGAAGGAGCAGCCCTTTGGGTGACAGTATGCGGGAATCGAATATTGAAAACAAAGCAAGTAGACGAGGGCAGAATTAATTATTGAAATCCAAATAAGGAGAAAATTGATATTATCAGTAGCTTCGCCAATTATCACCCCTCGGAAATACTTATAACACGATACTTAGGGTGACTGGAGGAAGGCAGTTAGTAGACTTCATGTTGTTCAGTATTATAGACTTGCGCTAGACTGCTCAAATTGGAGAGATCGAGAAAAACCTGAGGTATTAATATAATACTTCGAGAAGGCTTTGCACTAGAGTACCTTTGGTAGAGAGAGTGAGAAGAAACTGGAGTTATCATGATAATTTGAGAAACCCTTATACCAGACTCGTGAAATAAAAAAAAGCGACGAGAAACTTAAATAATGCGATGCTTTGAGATATCCTTGTACCAGACTCACGTAGGTTAAGAAGCGAAGAAAAATCGCGATAATATACTTCAGAGACCAGTGTGAACGCGCTTACAGACTCCATGATACTCTGAGAAAATGACTAACTCTGTATTTGTAAATTAGGACTCCGTTTCTCTCTAGCAACCCCAGGGAAGAGTGAGTGTATGTGCCATTATTAAAAACGCTTTTAAAAATGTTCTTATTGGTACAAAGCCGTGTTCTCTTTTTTTTTTATTGGTGTTTGAATTTTTTTTTTTTTTTTTTCCTAATTTGTGGTCTCATCCGCCCACTATTGACTCCGATTAGCGACTTATCTGCTCTCTGGATCAAAAACTCAACGTGGGTAACTAAGTGAATCACTAGTGCCACCCAATGACATAAGCAGCCAAGCCGAACGATCAGCGTATTGAAAGCAGAATCACCCCAGTGTTTGGAGAAGGCGGGTATACTGCCACATGGTCAAATAAACCTTTATATATATATATATATATATATATATATATATATAAAGCACGAGTTTCTCAAATGAGATTTTCTAAGAGTGTCCCATTGATACGTTTCTCTATAGGTTGGAAAAGATTTCTATGCCTTAGTATTTTTCTCATGTATTAATCCTGTATGTAGGTGCATAAAACCACTTAAATTTCAGTTCATCTTTGTGGCTTGAGCCGTTGCTGCTGAGATGAGTTCAAGAATATGTTTCATATCAGAGTTGCAGTTGAAGCAAGGGAGATTAACATGTGAGGTGAGGCTGTTGGCAGTTTCTAGTGCGAACCACCACAAATAGTTGAGCAGTTTGCTGGACATGTTCTTTCTCAGCGATAATGCTCTTTTCTGTTTGCTGGGTCAAATCAGCTTTCTTCGTATAATTCATGAGTGGCTCAGATTAGTGTTGTTTTATATCCTGACCATAGCAGAGGCGTTGTGTAAGTCAATATTTTAGATTTAAGCTAGCAGAGGTCATCCATAATTTGGGCTCACATAATTTTGCATATATATATATATGTGTGTCTGTGTGTGTGCCTGGTAGCCGATTGAGTATAAAACTGTAAAACAAACGAACGCTACTGCTGCTACTGCTGCTGTTGTTTTATAAATACCTTAAAAATTTCCCTTAGCCAACGTGGTACTCTTGTTGGCCGATCGGTCTGAGACTTAGTCTAACGTAAAGTTGCATGGGTTTTGATCCCGGCTTCGAGCGTCCGACGTGACTAGCCCCACTGAAAAGTTCTGATAGAACAAAACAGTCTGTCTGTGGATGACAATATATATATATATATATATATGTGTGTGTGTGTGTGTGTGTGTGTGTGTCTGCGTGTGTTTGTGTGTGTAAAGTTGGCGGCTTGGCCGAGGGTGACTGGAAGGTTCCCTTTTCAATAGCTACTACACTAAGGTGTAGGGGAGGGCGCTACTCCTTTCCCTGGATTGCTCCACTTTACTCTCGATACGTACCTTATATTGCTGAGTGTTAAGCAAGGAGGTATCAAGAACCATTTTAAAGGTCTTTGGTATGACACGACCTGGGATTGAACTCATGTCTACCGGACCTTTTGCGAACACTCTACCCACCAGGCAAATTAGCCGGTATATATACTATGACAAAATTATCAAGGAGGTTCACTCTACTCGTTTCAGAATCTAGCTCCATAAGTTAACATTTAAAAAAAGACATAATTGTCTTAATGCAACGTATAGAAATATCTTACGTAATAATACAAAAAACTCCATACAGAAATACGGTAAAGAAATGAAAATCATAGAAGCCTTATAAATAAAATCTAGACAATCTATTATGAACAGAATTAACTTCAAGATTATTGATAATATTCTAAAACGTTTAAAATAGAACTAATTATATTACAAAAAGATAGAATAAATTTATTTCCACTTCACGTAATAAAAATATTTAAAAATAAACTGCCACTACCTCTTAGCATCACCTTGGTGATACAAACAAACTTCACTTTAGTAATAAAAATACAAATGAAATAATTTAGTTTTCATACTGAACAAGTTTAATTTAAAAATAGCATATATATTACCTTGGTAATGGTTCTGACGAGAACCGAAAGTACTCGTTAATACACAAATAGCTTTTGGGGGAAACCATTAACAAAATTCAAGATTGTAACACCAAAGAAATAAAACAAAGATTCATGAAAGAAAAAAGAAAAATTTTATTTGCTTTTATTTGGGCAAGCCTGTTTATATATATATATATATATGTATATATATAGTACAATTTAATGGAGACTCAAACTCGGTTAAGTCGTCATAATAAATTTATTTCGGCGGGGAATATTATTGCTATACTCTCCGTCGTCAGATGACTATTTACATGCTTCTCTCTCGTCGTAGAGTAGCAAATGTGGAGTTACAGTTTGTATTCAGAAGATAAAATAAAGGAATTAAAAGATAAAAATAAAAATAAAAAATAAACAATAAACAATGAAAAAATAAAAATAAATATAGGTATAAGGTGGAAATCAAATCACAAATTATTTCATTCATCGGCGTGAGCAGAGGGGGTTAACATGTTATATGTTAGAATGATTAAGAAACTGGAGTGCAATTAATCTACTGGTCAGTCCCTTCTAATTTTGCATTCTTGTAGTAGTTCCTTCTACTTGGCAGGTGTGATTTTCTAAACAGACTAAGATCGTTAAAATAATTGCCATCTCATACATGATTTACATGTATTCCTAATATTTCTGTTAATTAACTCAGGTATTGCCATCCTAGATATTCCTCTAGTTTCAATTAGGACCGAGATAGTTAAACCAGATAAGGTGAAGGCATTTTATATAGTCGTCAAGTGTTTTCTAATTTACCCTAAAAATGTTCAAGGGGAATTAACCACTCTAGAATCAGAGGCCCTAATTTTTGGATTAATATTCTACGTTCATCTGGCCCTTATCTATCTTTATCTTTCCTTGTCTTGGTGATATCTGTTATTGGGCTGATCTCTTTTAGTTTCTAATACGTCTTTATCGTTGGCCTTACGATTATTTAGGGACTGGTGTTCCCGCGGTTCTCAATCAGGATAATTTAAATTTTCCTCTATGTCTACACTTAAAGACGGGCTCATTTCTCTCGTTCAACAATAGTTTTCTATTTTTGAAATTAATAGTGTTAATTTTTTCCTCTAAGCATAAGTTACAACTACCGTTGAAGCTATTCGCGGTAGATGAGTGCCTGGTTAATTTCCAATTAATTTGTGAAGATAGCCCCTGATCCTTAAGGCCCCCAAATATTCTGATAGAGCAGTCTGGTATCTAAATTTTGGGTTGGAAAATGAATGTTTGTGGTTGTATGACCTTTGTTTCCAATTTTCCGCGGAGATTCCTATATACATTCTTTCCTCTTCCCTTTGCTGTTCCATAGGAGAAATGCATGCCGGGTATACATTTCTCGATATTTAAGAACATAGAAGGTTATCAAAGACCATTGGTTTCATGCCGTCTGTACACGTGCATGAATCATGATATGCATACTCACTAACCATCACATCTACAACCACACCAACCATACGCAAATACAATCCACACACACACACACACACACACACACACATATATATATATATATATATATGTAGAAAAACTGATAACAACGATCCAAGTGGAAGGAATGATTTATTAACAGGTCAACACTATAGCGTTTCGGTTCTACTGAACCATCATCAGGACCATGAGGGGTGATATTAATAATTTTAAGTTAACGATGGATGATTAGAAATGTGAAATACAAAATCCTACGGGAAAATATGTATAGTAAGAAAAAGTTAGCCGTTTAACTGGCAAATCAGCGTTTAATGTTTAAATGACGTCATTTGACTTATTAGGAATATTGTTGAGAATTATGTACGTTGTTTAACGAGAAAGATTACGAGACAGAAGGAAGAAAAGAAAGAAAGAAAGAAAGAAAGAAAGAAGAAAAAGAAGAATCGAAAGCATGGAAATTATGAGATATACGGAAAATATGACTAAGGATGGAATATATTGTAGCTGTTTAAAATGTGTTTGCTTAAGTAAGGAGAAATATTATAAAAGCCAGGACGAGTATTTAGGGAACTGAGGAATGAGATAGCTGCGGCTTCGAAAATTCGTCTAAGATTTTTATTATGGATGTAAGAAAGCATCTTAGCAGAGTTGAAGTCAATGTTATGATTATGTTGAGAAGTGTGTAGGAGTAATGCGTTGTTTGAGTTGCCAATTCTTATGTCTCTTTTGTGCTCTTTCAAACGGATATGAAGGTTTGGGGATGTTTCACCGATGTATTCTAGTTTACAATCCTTACAAGGGATGCAATAAACACCGGCGTCAGAAAATATGTTACGTTGAGGGCTGGAGTGTACTAATTCGCGGATTGTTTTAGAAGGTAGAGAAGTAGTTTTTATATATATATGTAATTCTAACGTAAATTTAAAAAAAAAACAATACTCAATCAAGCACATTTTGATAGAATGCACAAAACTCAACCACGTTAGGAAAAAGTTTTATTAGGCAAACAGCATGAAGGAACTATTTTTAAAAAATTGCTCTCAAAAACATAATCAACTTCTTAAAAACAATTGGCCTCCTATTAAAGATATAGACTATGTTACCAACACCATCGACCATCAAGTTTATACAAACAAAAAACTTTGATATTTATATATACACACACATATATCAGATTTTGACACTCAATGACCCTTAAGAGATCAATTTGCCATAAATCCCAACCATCACCAACCTAACAATTTGCATTTACAAATCATATATATAATATATGTGTAAAAAGGCTCAGGAATTAAATAACATATAGAGGTTGATATGCCATTAAATCCAACCAACTAACCTAATGTAAAAATTCATTTAACTTAATCGTTTCGATTTTTTAAAATTATTCCTAACCTTTCTTTTTCTCCCTGATTATTGCCGTGTAAAGAAGGCATGAAACCAATGGTCTCAGATAAGCAACTGTGATATTAAATACATATAAAAACTAATATGTATTTATATATTTTTATTATATAATAGATCTATCACAGATACTGGACACTCTCCACATTATACCGCATTTGGTCAACCACTAACCCATCAAGTGCAATAGTGACAACCATAGACTTTAGAAATATATATATATATATATATATATATATAAAATCGCGAGTCGGGACTATCCTACTACAGTTTCGCCTAAACCGGCTCCTCAGGGTATCTAGTACCGACTCTGTGCTAGATACCCTGAGGAGCCGGTTTAGGCAAAACTGTTGTAGGATAGTCCTGACTCACGATTTAATTTCTGTAATTAGCTCTACTTTTGTATTGAGCACTATTTGTAATCGTAGTATTTCAAACAAAAGCAATTCAGTATAGCATAAATACGCAGTTTAAATGAGGTACACAGTTTAAATGTCAAAACAGTCCTATTTCAAGAAATTAAGTTTAGCATAAGTGCACAGTTTAGTTCTGCTTGACCCATACATACGAAACTATCAGGTACTACCACCACTGGCCAGAGTGGACCTCGTAGTGGTTGCAATAAAGAGGTACTCTGCGTTCCCCAAAGCTCCAGCATTACTGAAACCTCGCCATTAGATTGTTTAGCATCACATCTGGGACATTCGTTAGAGCTGTCGGCAAAAAAGCAATCGGTGCATTCTACAGCCCCAGCCGACTAGGCCACAGGACACAATTTAATTGGTAGAGTCTTACCCCTCCGCAGAAAAGCAGTCGGTGTATTCTACAGCCCAAGCCGACAGGGTAATTATTTGCTATTGTCAGCATAATTAAGTGCCAATAAACGATAATTATAAAATAGAAATGCATGTTGAATAGATATGATGATGAATCAATAAATTTATCAGATAGGAATAATCGATACGATGTAAGAGTAAGAGTGTTCACCAATGGTCCGGGAGACGGAAGTTCAATCCCAGGTCGAGTCATACCAAAGGCTAAAAATGGTACTTGATATCTCCGCATTATCATATTTACCAACCCCTCCGCTCGGGCAGGATATGATACAAGGTCAATTTTTAAGCGGAGTTTAACAGGTTTTGAATTCAGAGTTTTCCTTCTCCTAGACTAGTTGCCTCACCAAGGCTGAAGAACATAGTCTACCCTACTATTTACCCATAGCTGGAGGGAGAATTGTTGGATTCATACCTTTCCCAAGGGTATTAGTGCTATGTGAAATGCAATCAGTCTGGTCCAGGTTTGAACTCGTGTCGCCGTGTCCAATATCTCTGCATTATAAGGTAAGAATCAAGGATAAAATGGAGAAATCCAGGGAAAGGCATTGCACCCTCTCCTACACCTCGGTGTAGTAGCTATTGAAAATGGAGTTTTCGGGTCACCCTTGACCATAGTCACCAACTTTAATTTTTATCCATATTAAGAATAGTTACTTGAAGCTTTAATTGTTTAAAAAAGGATAACAGTTAGTTGTGTAAAACCCAAGAATTGTACGTATGGTCTAATGAGAGGAGTGTTCGCCAATAGTCCGGGAGACAGTGTTTCAATCCATAAGACTCAAAAAATGATATTTGATGCTGCCTTTCTTAACACTCAGCATTATAGAATAAGGGTCAAGGGTAAAGTGGAGCAATTCAGGGAATGAAGTAGCTCCCTTCCTTATACCTCGGTGAAGTAGCTATTGAAAAGGGAGCCTTCGGGTCATCCACGACTAAACTGTGCTTATATAATTGTTTTGGAAGGCTTGAAATCATAATATTGTGCGCACATTATTTATGTTAGGGATACTTAATATAATATATCTAAGTACAATGAATATATTCCTCTAACCTCACGGCATTAAATAAACTTAGACGGGTTGATGTGCCGTTAAAATCAATTACCAAATTGTCATTTTTTACTTGTGACCTTTTTAGTTTATATACTTTGAAAATATAGATTTATTGATTTCAGACCTGACCGATAAAATGAAACGCTGTTTTTTCCATGCAGGGGTCGTGTCGATACTGCTGTATGGATGCACCACTTAGACGCTAATAAAACGGCTAGAGAAGAAGCTAGACGGCAATTATACAAGAATGTCGCGAGCAATATTGAATAAGTCCTAGCGGCAACACCCAACAAGGCACCAACTATACGACCACCTGCCTCCCATCACGAAAACTATCCAAGTTAGACGAACCAGACACGCAGGACACTGCTGGAGAAGCAGAGACGAGCTCATAAGTGATATACTCCTATGGACTCCCACATATGGAAGAGCAAAAGCAGGACGACCAGCTAGAACATACATACAGCAGCTCTGTGAGGATTCGGGATGTAACCCAGAAGACCTGCCAGAGGCGATGAACGATAGGGAAAAGTGGCGAGAGAGGGTCAGGGATATCTATGCTAGAGGCACGACATGATGATGATGATTTGTTTTGGCCCAATCAGAATTCCTCTGGCGAAGAACAATAAAAGCATCATATACGAGGTGCATGCGATAAGTTTCCAGCCTTTTTTTTTTTGTACAGGCATTTAAAATTGTTGTAGACTCTTTAAAATTCACTGTTATTGCTATACATAATAATCGGGATTATTATCTTTTTTTTTTTGTTTGTGAATAGGGGTATAAAGTAAAAATTAAAGACTGACTGAATAGTTTTCAGCGGGGGATTAATTCATGTTAGTTTAGAAGTATTACTATAGGTCAGATTTGGCGGGAGATTCATGTAAGTCTAGTGAAGTGTAAATCATGGACACGGACGAGTATTAAAATAACATCTTACCTCGGTACCGATTCCGGAAGTAGCCGGGCAAAACCGGATGAGGTAAAGATGGTATTATATAGCAGAGGAGTGTGGAATGCCCTGTTTTTATTGGCTGTTTACTAAAAGTCCGGCTTTTCATTTATTTTTTCTTTGCTTTGGTAGAGGCACGTCGCGATCACGGAGGCGGCTTGGCTCTTTCAGAGTCATGCCGGGCTTACAGTCGGAGCTGATATGATGCAGAAATAACCCGAAATCGGCAATGAAGACAGCGCATCACTGAAGACCTCCCTGATGCATCTAAGATGTATGATTGAAATACATCTTATGATATGACTGATTATTTTTTTATGATTTCAGGTTCAAATGAACAGCTACAGCAGCAATTGGAATACACCCTACTAAAACCTGATTGTCACAGCTGGTGAATATCAAAAATGCAATCTGGACGTAAGAGCACTTTAGAAAAACGATATGCAATAAAATTCTGTTTTAAACTTGGAAACGTATGGAATGCTTCAGACTGCTTTTGGAGCATCTTGCATAAATCGAGCATCAGTTTTTGAGTGGCATAAGAGATTCCGGGAAGGCAGGGAGTCTGTGAGGGATGATGAGACGTGTGGGAGGAGTAAGGAAGTCAATACTCCAGAGTCGATTGGCCAAAGGGTTAGGGTAAGGGTTACTATGTTGAGGTTTTAAGTTCAGGAAGAGATTCCGTCGGAAGAGGTCAGCACTCATCAAATCGAGTCGGTGGAATTTCCACCAGTACAATACACCAGTCAGCAACTCCATCCTTGTCACAGACTATTTGACCAAGATGGGCATCAAGACAGTTCCTCACACTCCCTATAGTCCAAACCTTGCTCCCTGTGACTTTTGGTCATTCCCTAAGCTCAGAGGCGGTCGTTAAGAGACAATTGAGTCGATGCAAGTGGCTGTGACGAAGGTCATTGAAATGCTCACATAAGAGGACTTCCATGGGGCCTTGCCGAAGTTGATGGAACGGTAGAACAAGTGCATTGCAGCCGGAGAAGATTACTTCGAAGGGAACTAGAGTTTCATGTGTGTACTCTCAATAAAAGTACGAAAAAAGTCTGGAAACTTATCGTATGCACCTCGTATATTTGGCATTAAGTAACACATAAGTAATTGACATGCCGTTAAACAAATTAATCAAATCAAATCATTTACTCTCTCTCTCTCTCTCTCGCTCGCTCACATGCATACATGCACAGACCTTTTCTTTCTCTCACTTTCTCTTTAAATAATTACGCGTTCACAAACGAATAAAATTCTATTTGAAAATTTTTCGTATAAGATAGGAATTCGTTGGATAATATATCTGTGTATATTTTTTTTATTTGAAAGAAATACTTGAAAGCATAAAACTACATTCAAATTATGTGTATTTGATAGGAACACTTGATACCATATAATTCTGCGCAAAAACTCTTAATAAAAAATACACGGACAATCTAATTGTAGAATATCCTTATTTCCTTAACACTTAGGCATGAAATAGCTCTTGACAAGTTAGTATGCCCTTGAAATGAATCAATCACCCACTAACTTTCATCTTTAGAGCGATATACTTGCATTTTATAAATGGCTAATCAAAAAAGCTTTAATAAAATTTAGCTTCTTTGTTTAATAGACCGGCTCATTGGCCTAGCGGGTAGAGTGTTCGCCAACGGTCCAGGAGACCTGGGTTCAATCCCATGTCGCGTCATACCAAAGACTTTTAAAATTGTACTTGATAGCTCCTTGCTTAACACTCAGCAATATAAGGTACTATCAAGGGTAACGTGGAGCAATCCAGGGAAGGAGTAGTGCCCTCCCCTACGCCTTCTTGTTGTAGTTATTGAAAAGGAGCCTTCTGGTCGCCCTCGACTACGGTTGCTAACTTTACTTTTACTCTTTGTTAAATGGCATACCAACGTTCCTGTCTCATTTAAAGCCTACGTCATCCCCCTTGGTGGAAAGTAATAGTAATATTAATTCCGTAGACTGAGAGATACTGAGGTTCATATCTTTCCCAATTATAATACTTGGCTTGTTGGTTTTTATGGCATATCAACCACTATCGGTTATTTAATGGCAAATTCTTTATATATATATATATATATATATATATATATATATATATATATATATATATCTTAAATATATATGATTTCATTTGGTTAGGTTTTATGGCATACCAACCATTGTTTCTAATTTATTGCCAAATCCTCTTTATACATATATATTAAATATATATAATTTGGTCAGGTTGGGTTTTATAGCATATCAACCATTCTTGGTTATTTAATACCAAATCCTCTTTATACATATATATTAAATATATATGTTTTGGTTTTGTTGGGTTTTATGGCATATCAACCATTGTAGGTTAGTTAATGCCAAATCCTCTTTATAGATATATATTAAATATATATTATTTGGTTGGGTTGTGTTTTATCAATTTAATATCAAATCGTTTTTATGTATATATATTTTAAATATATGTATATATATATATATATTAAATTTATATATATATATATATATATATATATATATATATATATTTCAAATACGTCTACATTAGACTTTTTTTTTTCTTTTGCAATATCTTCACACGTCTTTGGATCACAAGCAAGGCTACCCTCACTACTTCATATAAATCACTTAACATCGCTTTAAGGTTCATTTTCGCTCGGATTGGTTCCATTGTTTAATGGCATATCAACCTTTGTAGGTTATTTAATGCCAAAGTTATTCTCCGAGAAGAACAGTAGTGGTACTATGTAACCCAGAGCTGGGAGGATGAGGTGGTTCATACCCAAGGGTATTTGCCCGAAAGTAAACCTAATAGCGCAACTGGAGTACGAACTCACTTACTGCAATTCCGCAGTCCATCGCTTTTACCATTACACCACGAGGACACCCCGTTTTCGATCGGAGTGGTAGTGCCTAATGAGATCCTGTCTAACAGTACTGTTTAATATTTAAACTGTGTGCAAACAAATGACTTTAGCTAAATTGAATATTTTGAAACAGAATAGTCTAATTATTTAACTATGTAAACAAATGCTTGTAAAATTGAATTCCCAGTGAAAAATAATACTTGAAAATATTTAAAAATAGTATTATTAAATATATATGATTTGTAAATACATTTTCTTGACATTTTTAAATGAGCCTGAGCTCATTTTTTGTGGAGCACAAAGTTAAATGGTTTCAAGTATTGCTATATAAAAATCATAATTTAACATCAGTCATTTCTTAGCTGACAGAATTTGTAGGTAATTTTATTTTTAAATTAATTAGAAATAATATTTTTGCACATAGTTTCAATACAATTAAATGGTTTCAATTATTGCTATTTAATACTAATAATTCTCTTCGATATTAATCATTTGCTTGCACTCAGTGAAGTTGATATAAGTACTGTTTTTTTAATACCAATTATTGTATTGAATACTATTTATTCATTTGCACACATTCAAATGATTCCTAGAACTGATATCTAAGATTAATAAGTCCGTTTATGCTCATAGTTTAAGAATTTCAGTGATTACTATTTCATACTAATAATTCTACACCAACGCAAAGTACAAAATTAAAGAATTTTACTGAGTACTATTTAATACTAGGGGGATGTCCTCGTGGTGTAATGGTTAAAGCGATTGACTGCGGAATCGTAGTAAGCGAGTTCGTACTCCAATCGTGCTATTACGTTCACTTTGGGACAAATACCCTTAGGAAAGGTATGAACCCCTCATCCTCCCAGCTATGGGTTAAATAGTACCACTACTGTTCATCGAGGGGAATGGCTTTGGTATTAAATAACCTACAAAGGTTGATATGCCATTTAACAAAGAAACCAAACTATTTAATACATATAATTCTATTCAACTTTACTCATTCGTTTGCACATCGGTAATAGATAAAAAGTATTCAGTGTCCAGCAGGACACATAGCGTAACGGTTATAGGCGTTGGTTCCCTAAGCTTCTAAGATGACAATCATCTGGAGGTTGCAGTTTCAATGCTGACAGCAGGGAGTAACAATACAGGAATTATTAACACTTGTATCCGGTTATGGCTAACGGAATAAAAACTGGTGACCCTCGTGGATTCAATAAAGGACGTTGTTCGAAGTTCCATGTAGGTTCCCGAGTTCGACAAACACCTGTAGAAGGACAAGGGCATATCGTGCGAATCGTTGTGGAAATAAAGATGAAGACAATAGTCCGAAAACCCTTAATGATAAAAATTATTCCTTTGTATCTAAAAGTTCAATTAAACATCAGTCATTCGTTCACGCACAGTTAAATGATCAAGTGGAGGTGCCCGTGGTGTAATTGTTATCGTCGTAGGATATGAACACGGCGACACTAGTTCAAATCCTGGACGAGACTGATTGCATTTCACATAGCACTAATACCCTTGGGAAAGGTATGAATCCAATTATTCTCCCTCCAGCTATGGTTAAATAGTAGGACAGACTAGGTTCTTCAGCCTTGGTTAGGCAACTAGTCTAGGAGAAGGAAAACTCTGAATTAAAACCTGTTAAACTCCGCTTAAAAATTGACCTTGTATCATATCCTGCCCGAGCGGAGGGGTTGGTAAATAGGTTAAATGACAAACTGTTCTATTTGTAAAATTTCAATACGGCATCAACATTACTCAATCGTTTGCTCACAGTTAAGTGATACAGATCAATACTTGTTTGAAATAGAACTGTTTGATTATTTATGTGTAAACAAATAACTGATTGGTTTTTCATACCAACCACTGAGGGTTATTCAATGACAAATCTGTATTTATTAACAGTTCTGTTTCAAACAAATCCGTTTAGCTAAGTACAGTTTTTTTCTTTACTCACAATTATATGGAAGAACAGTTCTAATTTTTCAATCAATTCAATTTAACATTAGTACAGTTCCGTTCTATTTGATCCATACGTTGGAACCTATCAGGTGCAACCACTCCAGGCTAGAGTAGACCTGGGAGTAATGCCAATAAAGGGGTACTCCGCATTCCTCAAAGCTCCAGCATTATTGTAACTTCACCATCAGATTGTTTAGTGTCATATCCAGGACATTCGTTGGGAGAGTCTAACACTTCTGCAGATATGTAGTAGGTGTATTCTGCAGCCCCAACCGACTGGAGCATGTTTAATTGAATTTTTATTCAAGTAAACATCAGATATTTTTACAGAGTTAAATGACCGAACTGTTCTATTTCAAACAATTCAATTTACCATCACTCATTTGCTTGCGTTCATTCTAAATGTCAAAAAGCTGTATTTGAGCCATAGATTGGACCTCATCAGATGATACCACTCATATTGAGGGTGGACCTAGAAGCGATAACAATGGAGGGGTACTCTGCATTACCGTAAGCTCCAGCATTACAGAAGCCTCACTTCAGATTGTTTAGTGTCCTATCTTGGACACTCTTTGGGGGAATCTTATCCCTCTACAAAGACACATGCAATGTATTTTATAGACTCATCTGACTGGGCAGCCAGTAATATTAGTCTGAAAATGGACATACTACCGATACTGAAGTTCGAACTCATTTACAATAATGTGGCAGTCCAGGACGTTAGCAACTACACTACTGAGACACATTCGGGTTTAATTAATAAATTTGGGAAAATGATTTCTCATCTCAAATTATTCAATTAGATTATAGATTTTAATTTTTATATAATAAAATTCTTCTTAGGATTCCTCATGTGGTAAGCAAGCTAAACGAGCAAAACTTCATGCCAGTTATTGAGTCTCACTAGGCACCTCATTCATTAAACTTTGAGCCACATCTTAGCAAAAAGCCTAGTAAATTACAACTAAAATTAATCTTATCCCAGATCAAATTCTCCCGAGATTATGATGACATCTAAATAAGATGAAGTTTAAAAATCGAAACAGATTAGAAGAAAAAATAACCGTCAGGGGTAAACAGCCACCAGTGAGAATCGAACTTGCGGTAGCATGTTTAATTTTTTTCAAACTATGACATGCAAGTGGGCATCTGGACAAAGAACCTCTTGTTCCCTTCCTCAATTTTGGTCACATCTAATGCTTTTATTCCGCCCCCCAAAGTAATTAAGTCTATAAAAATACCACGTATATATTTTAGCATGTCAATTTAAGTTCTTCGTATATTAACTAGTAATTTCGGATACTATTTCAAAGTCTTTTTTTTTTTTTCTTGCGGTTCTCTTCTATAAGACAGAATTTTATACAGAACAAACGGAACAATATAACATGGCTGAATGTAAGTTACTTTGTGACTATTTTTCAAATACGTCTACATTAAACTTTTTTTTTCTTTTGAAATATCTTTACACTACTTTTGATCGCAAGAAGGGCTACCCTCACAACTTCATTATATATATATATATATATATATATAATAGTTGACTTGTTGGTTTTTATAGCATATCAACCACTATAGGCCATCTAATGGCAAATCCTCTTTATACATACCTTGAATATATGATTTCATTTGGTTGGGTTTTATGACATATCAACCATTGTTTCTTATTTATTGCCAAATCCTTATATATATATATATAAGTCTTGTAATTGCAGGATTCGCGGAAGGTTTTAGTTTTTCTTTTGACCAACTGACTGCGCTTTAACCACTACACCACGAGGAAACCCCCGTTTTCGTTCTGAGTGGTAGTACCTAATGAGGTCCTGTCTAACAGTACTGTTTAATATTTAAACTTTGCAAACAAATGACTTTAGCTAAATTGAATATTGTGAAATAGAATACTATAATTATTTAACTGTAACAAATGCTTGTAAAATTGAGTTTCTAGTGAAAAATACTTGAAACCATTTAACAATATGCAAAAAGAAGTATACGTGTTTAAACCATTTAACTGTCAACAGAAAAGAGCTCAGGCTCATTTAAAAATGAGTAATTTTTAATATATATGCAAAAAGCATTTATTGTCCTGTTTAGGGGTAAGCCCCCTCCCCTAATGAGTGTCCTGATTAGTATACTAAACCATCTTATGGTGGGGTTCCAGGATGGCAGGGGCTTTGGGAATACTGAGCACCCCTTCATTGCCATTGCTCTCAGGTCTACTCTGGCCCGGCGTGGTAGCATCTGATTGGGCCCAATCTATGGGTTAAATAGACCTAACGGTATACTTATGCTAAACTGAACTGTTTGACTAAACTGACTAGCTTGAAATAGAAATGTTTGACAATTAAACCGTACTTATATTTAAACTGTGTGCTTATGCTAAACTGAATTATTTGAAAGAACTCTTGACATTTAACTGTGTAATCAAATGTACTCGTACTAAACGGGATTGTTTTTAAATAGAACTGTTTACAAAAAAAGTTTTGATTTTATTTCTTTAAAAAATGAATACTTTTTAAAAAGTGGGCACAATGCCTGAAATGTTTTTGGGGGGAAAGGAAGAGAAGTGTTATTCAATGTTTTTTCTAGGGAGCCCTAGCTAGTTCCAATCATCTCCATTCGCTCTTGACAAATCCCTTCTTTCGTCGCCAAATGCACAAACAGCCACCATAATACCGGATGATATATATCTATCACACACACTTGAAAAAACAGCATGATAGGATTGGAGAAAAAAGCCCCAAGAGAACAAAAAATAAACCCCGTTTTGTTTTCCTCCCATCCCCCCTCTATGATGTGGAGAGCCGACTGTTTTCCGGTCTCAAAGATAGACCGAAAAACAAGCCGGGCTGTCCCAATGGGGGAGGGGGCCTATCCTTATCGAAATTTTAAAAAAAATGAAGGGAGCGGCCAGGAAATAGGACAATATGGATTACAGTAATGTGTGTTCAAGATCCTCAAAAGACTGGCTGGCAATTGATTAGGGAGGAAAAAGAGCAGGGTATGGGGAGGATCTTGTGAGTCTAACAGCTAACTGAAAGGTAAGATGATACCACTCGCACAAGTAACTAGGGGTTTAGGAAGACTAGAAAAAACGCAAGATTTGGTGTTAAATAACCTACGAAGGTCGATATGCCATAAAACCCAAATAAAGTATTTCGCAAAAGATAACCGATGATTGCTTTATGACGTATCAATCTGAAAGACAAACGCAACCTAATCAGAAATATTTGAAATAATTCATTTGCCTTAAAAAGAATACTTGATATAACTGTACAAAAAGCTATTAACAAATATATAAAAATTTAAAAGTACAATGACTGCAATTCTCTTACATCTAGGCGTACAATTACCCCGGACGGGTTACTGTGAGGTTAAACTTAAAGGTACTTCAGCACAACATTAATTTAGTTTGCCAATGGCCCGGGAGACTGAGTTACAATCCCGGGTCGAATAATACCAGCATTAGGTTCGGATCAAGAACAACTAGAGTAATGCAGGTAAGAGTAAGAACCTCCCCTATACTTCGGTTTAGAAGCTATAGAAAAGAACTTTCAGGTCACCTTCGAATACAGCCAGATAAAAACTGTCCTATCGTTTTAAGCTTTAAAATGTCGTTCGTCACCTCCCTGCGATAGAATGCTAAGCTGCCAATTTGTGATTCACGCTAACAATCTTCGACACGTCATAACAGTAATTTACGAAACTCTTTGCTTCGATGTGGCACAAGGCTGATTGAATGGAGCAGCCAATGAGACTCGAACTCGCAGGTTTGCTAGTCAATCTTGCTAGCCATTACACTGCCCGAGGTGCCCATGACACGTCATAACAAATTGTTTCGTGTATTCTTATATAATATTAAAAATGGAGGTGCCCGTGGTGTAATGGTTATCGTCGTAGGACACGGCGACACGAGTTCAATTCCTAGACGAGACCGATTGCTTTTCACATAACGCTAATACTCTTGGGAAAGATATGAATCCAATTATTCTTCCTCCAGCTATGGTTAAATAATAGGGCATACTGAGTTCTTCAGCCTTGTTGAGGCAACTAGCCTAGAAAGAAAACCGAATTAAAATCTGTTCAACTTCGCTTAAAAATTGACGTTGTCATATCCTGCCCGATCGGAGGGGTTGGGTAGATATGTATATAGTATTAATAATTCTAAATTGTTTCATGTATTCTCGTTGAATACAAAAATGTTTCTCTTATTCCTATCTAATATTACAAATTTGTATCTATCTTTTTTTTTTTTTCTCTCTCAAACTAAAATAAAATTCTGCTTTCCTTGTAGCATCTGAAGAAACCACCGTTCTAGACAGAAGAATTCGGGGAAACTTAGTCAAAAGCATATTAATCTTCATTAAAATGGATTACTTGGATGGTATCAAGGAACTCTTCAAAAGTCTTCTGGAAGACCAACGTATCCAGGTTTTAAATTCTACGGTTCGGGGTTGTTTGCCTCTCTATGTTGCAGTTAAGGACAATAAATTCGATATCTCGAGTTATCTGATTGAACAGTCTGCGACTCAAGGACGTCGCGAAATGTCCGAAATCTGGAAGAGTAGTCGGCACCCCTTCATTGCCGCTGTACTCGTTGGTAATCCAGAGCTGATGAAACTGATCCTGCGAAATCTATACGATATTAACGACGGGATCTACGGTCATTTGTCTCCACTAATGGTAGCTGTATATCTTCGTAGTCTGATATGCGTGCAAATTATTGTAGCTATGGGAGCCGATATCAATAGACCGTGTATTCATGGAAGGACCCCTTTGATGAACTCAACTTCCGAATATGACATTTGCTGTTTTTTGATTAGTCGGGGTGCGAACATTAACTACCAAGATGAAGAGGGCTTTACGGCCCTCCACTTAGCCGTCACAAATTATACTATACCCTGTACGAATCACCTAATCAACGCAGGTGCTGATGTTAGGATCCAAAACAACGAAGGTATTAACCCTTTAACTTGGGCTGCTATGAATATAAACGATGCGGAGGTTTATCGTTTATTCTATCAACCTGCCTATTCCAAGTTAGTTAGGATAGAGAGTCTAGAAGTTTTGAATGCCTGTTGCGCATGTGCTCAAAATGTAAGTTTACTGGGCTGGAAAAAGGCTTTACAAATGAGGAAAACGAATGGTCTACCTAAGAACAGTCAGATTCCTACTAATGAGATTTTTGACTTTTCAAAAGAATTCACGACAGAGACCGAATTGGAAAGAATAAGAGACAATCCTTTACGTCTAGCCTTTCAGGGTATTCTGGTGATTGAGAGGATCTTTGGAAGGAATAACAGGTTATACATTCAGCTCCTTCTGCAAACGGCACTGATTGCCAAAGAACGAAGACACTTTGTTAAGCTTAAGCAGTTGATAGATTATATCCAAGAATCTTGCCAGGAAACATCTTTTGTGGCCAACAATTTCTGGTACTTCGGTAATGTGTTCAAAGAAATTGCAAAAGATGGAAATTCACATTTCTTTTTTGAATACGGGGGCTTTACTCTTTTTAAAATAATAGTACAGGCAACCATAAAGATGTGGACAGTTGTCAAAGACCATGTATATAAGAATCCCTTTCTGGTAGATAGACTCTATTCTGAATTGGTAGACACCTTCTTGTATATGACATGTGCAATCGGGTATTTGAAATCATACCAACCCTATGTCGGTCAGTTTGAGGAAGAGGTAAATAAAGTGGTCAAAGAGGATTTACGACACCTGCACCATCATTCTCTTTTGCACCGAACAATTAAATTAATGATAATAGATCCCGAGAAAATGGTTAGTTTCCTTAAGGTACTCCTTGAATCCGGTGCCGATGGTAACGCAAAAGATTACTATCAACGGACCCCAATCATGTATGCCTTTCTCACTGTGCCCGAGTATGTTTTCGACGACGTTTTAGACCTTTTTAAGTCGCACGGATACGATTCGCATCGTGAACGCAGCGAATATCAATTCTCAGTCGACGGTGCGGAAGAGGATGATTGTCAAGTAGGTCTTAATTTACCACGTCAATAGAATTTTTTTCCAAATCTCGCATGAGCTGATATCGGTTCAAACATATTTCCTTTGTACTGCGATATAGCTTTTATGCAAGTTGATATTTCTCCTTTTTTTTTGTGCGTGTTGAACATTCTAATTAAAAAAAAAACGACACGATTCATTTTCTTCAGAATTTTTTTTTTTTTTTTTTTTTTTTTTTTTTTTTTTTTTTTTTAGCAAAAACAAAGCCAGATCTTATAAGACTATGCGGAGGCTTTAAATGTTTTACCTAAATATGAGATATATGGAGGTGCCCGTGGTGTAGTCGTTATCGTCATAGGAAATGGACACGGCGACACGAGTTCAAATCCTGGACGAGACTGATTGCATTTCACATAGCACTAATACCCTTGGGAAGGTATGAATCCAATTATTCTCCCTCCAGCTATGGGTAAATAGTAGGGCAGACTAGGTTCTTCAGCCTTGGTGAGGCAACTAGTCTAGGAGAAGGAAAACTCTGAATTCAAACCTGTTAAACTCCGCTTAAAAAAATTGACCTTGTGTCATATCCCGCCCGAGCGGAGGGGTTGGTAAAAAAAGGGATGTCCTCTTGGTGTAATGGTTAAAGCGATGAACTGCGGAATCGTAGTACGCGAGTTCGTACTCCAGTCGCGCTATTATGTTCACTTTCGGGCAAATACCCTTGGGAAAGGTATGAACCCCCTTATTCTCCCTCCAGCTATGGGTAAATAGTAGGACGGACTAGGTTCTTCAGCCTTGTTGAGGCAACTAGTCTAGGAGAAGGAAAACTCTGAATTCAAACCTGTTAAACTCCGCTTAAAAATTGACCTTGTGTCATCCTGCCCGAGCGGAGGGGTTGGTAAATAGTACCTAAATATGATATAACCTTTTCTCTGAGGAGAATAATTGATTTATTCAAATTTTTCAATTAAGTTCTTTAGTGACGACTTTACATCGACTTGCCCATCTTACTTTAGCCCCTTCACCTTTAGTTAAAATTCACATACTGCATTCCCTGAGTCAATGATTTCAAATTATTTTTTAAAACTTGCTGTCTGCGTTTCACTTAACGATAATGGCCTTGGGACATATGAATCCACCCCAAGTTAAATAAGTAGTCGGACTCTATTCTTTAAGTGTTAGGAAACCAATCTAGAAGTTTGAAAACTCTGAATTCAAACCAGCTTCAATCTACTTAAGATTGTGTACGTTTCGCTCCCTTCTTATAGTGGAAGGTTTGGGTAAATCTTCTGTTCAGTCGCAGATAAGATTGGGAATAAATTTACTTGGGGTGGAAAAAAGCATTTTAATCTTGGGACTATAAAAACTAATTTAATCTTGGGACTATAAAAACTAATTTAAATTTTTTTTTTTTTTTTTTCTTTTTCTTAGCAGCATTGATGATTAAAACTTTTTCGTATTCACGAATATTGACATCTTATGAATTTTCCATGTCTCGGTAGAAAATGACACGTGGTCATCATTTCCTAGGGTCAGTAACCCGATCAATGTTTTTCGTAGACATACAATACCTGCAGCGATCATTTCCAGGATAATGTATTTTAGCAGGAAATAAACAAATAACAGATAAAACGCAAGACTGCTGAACACTTTTCATAAAATATACCCTAAAAAAGCTTGAATTATTTGAATCGTGTCTCATCGGTCTAACGTGAAGTTAGGTGGATTTCTATCCCAGCTTAAAACATCTACCGTGTGTCACCACACTGAAGAGTTTTGATCCTATGAAACAATCTGTCTGTGGCTGACAATATATAAGCTGAACACCCGAGGGAAGGAATTAATGGCTGAGCAGTAAGTTATTGGTCTAACGTCAAATTAGGCGTGCTTCGATCCCAGCTGGAAGTATCCTGTGTATCTAGCCACACTGAAGAGTAGTGATACGAGACAGTCTGTGGATTACGTATGTAATGTCTACCAGCCCCACTCCGTACGGACAGTGAGACACAATGTCAAATTGCTTTCTCGATTAGTTGCCTAACCAAGGTTAAAGGACACACTGCCCTACTATTTACCCATAGCTGGAGGTAGATTAATTGGATTAATGCTTTTTCCAAGGGTATTAGTGAGATGCAATCAGCCTCGTCCAGGTTTTGAATTACGATAATAACCATAAAAGCGGGAGGAGATATATATGGTAGACGTCATTATTCAAAGTAGTAATGGATCTTTCTTCATTGGAATATCTTTGTCATATTTGATGGCAAAACCATCGATATCAAAGAACGGCAATACGATGATTTTTTTTTTTTTTTTTTTTTTTTTTAAGTGTATTAGTCCGAAAGGACACATAAAAGCGTCACTGGGATTCAAAATCGCTTACTTTGAGGCTGTAGTCTCGCACTTTAACGATCACGTGACGGGCAATCCCTGTGAAGTGTTTTTATTATAAGCTTTAAATATAATCTGGATGAAAATAGAAACGATGAAATATTATTTCAAACGCACATTCTATTTTAATTTTTTTAACTTATTTTATTACAAGCGTTAAATACAATAATCATGACAAGAAAAATAAACCATTAACGTTAACTTCTCTATCCAAGATTACTTTTTAATAAGATGCGTTTGATGATTAATAAAATCAATACGGGTTGCAATTTAGGCTCAAATTGACCTGCTTTGTTTAAAGTGATTGCTCCATAAATTAGGCACATAGAGTAATACAATTAGGAGTTTTAATTAATCTCTTCGTTAAATAATCTATTCTAGTGATAGATGGTGTACTGGCGGAGGGCTTTAACTTCGTAGTTTCAAGTTGGAAAGTTTGGTTTGGTTTTTATGGCATATCAACCTTTGTAGGTTATTTAACGCCAAATCCATTTTTATGTAAATCGGTTCCATTTCAAAGAATTCAGTTTAGCATAAGCACGCAGTTTAAATGTAAGTACGGTTTACGTGTCAAAAACATTTCTATTTCAAGCTATTCGATTTAGTCAAACAACTTAGTTTAGTACGATCACGCTTGGTTGGTTAGGTTTATGGCATATCAACCTTTTGTAGGTTATTTGACGCCAAATCCATTTTTTGTAAGTAATCAGTTCTATTTAAAACAATTCAGTTTAGCATGAGTACACAGTTTATCGAAAACATTTCTATTTTAAAATATTCAAGCAGTTATAACAATTCAGTTTAGTGTAAGTACAGTTTCAATGTCAAGAACAGTTCAACTTAGTTTTGCATAAGCACTCGGTTTAAATGTAAGTACAGTTTAATTGTAAAAAAAAAAATTCTATTTCTAGCTATTCAGTTTAGCATATGTATGCCGTTAGTTCTATTTAAGCCATTGATAGGGCCCTATCAGATGCAACCACGCCGGGCCAGAGTGGACCTGGGGGCAATGAAGGGGTACTCCGCATTCCCCAAAGCCCCAGAATTACTGGAACTTCACCATCAGATTTTTTGTGTCATATCCTCATTGGGAGGTCTTGCAGTTTGTATATTCTACAGCCCTAGCCCACAGGGCAAAACTTAGAAAGATTTAAGTGGACAGACCTTAATTTTCATATGCACCTGTCAAAAGTTTAATGAAATCAGCTGATGTTTAGCCATGCTGACGTCACAAAAAATTTTAGTGATTAAGAGAATATTTAGAAAATATGAGAATATTTCTAAGAGGCGGTCAGTCACCGAATGAGGTAGTTGAAGTTGAGCAGGTGGAAACGACGGGTATAATCATCTGGAGGTCGCAGGTTCAATCCTGACTGCAGGCGAGTAACAATACGGGCATAATTAACACTTGTATCCGGTTATGGTTAACGGAATCAGAACAGGCGACCCCCGTGGATTCAATAAAGGACGTAGTTCGAAGTTCAGTGTAGGTACGCGAATTTGACAAACACCTGAAGGCCGGAGGACATATCAGCCGAAACGTTGTGGAAATAACAAGATGAAGACAGTAGTCTAAAAACTCTTAATAATAAAAAGTTTCGAATATTTCAATTTACAATAAATCATTTCATATTTTGCACACAAATAGTTTCAAGTATTGCTTCTCTAACAGTAACAATCTAACATCAGTCATTTTTTGCGAAGAACATATCAGGCGAAACGTTGCAGAAATAACAGTGAAGACAATAGTCCTGTTGGTGCAATGAATCTTTATGTCCAGTAACAACAGAGCCGTTTTATATTTGTGTGCGTTACAACTTTCGACATGACCGGCAATGCTAACATAACTAAACCTAGATTCCACCGTATACGAAAATAATAATATCGTTTTTATAAAATATAATTCATTCATAATAATTTAACAATTAATTTCAATCACTTGTATATTTTTCCATTATTTTGAATAACCGCTTGTGATTTATCAGACGGCTTGCTCTTTCTTTAGTAAAAGTCTACTGGTCTCGAAATAAAAAAAATTCCAAAAGCGTTTTCACCTATTCTTCACTCGAAAAGTTTTTGTCAATCAGAGCATAGAGAACGAAAAAGATAGAAATTAGTTGGTGCAAGGCGTGGTGAATATGGTGGATGAGGAAGAACAGACCAGCTTAAATCCAATGTTTTTTTTTATCAATCAGAGCATTTTGTAGAGAACGACAAAGATGTAAATCACTTGGTGCAAAGTCTGATGAATATGGTGGATGGGAAAGAACAGAGAAGCCTAAATGCAAATTGTTTCATGCGTGATTTTTGCTGAATAGAAGGTGCAATGTTTCTCCAGTAGACAAGTGATGAGCATTTTCTTTGAATATTTTCATACACACGTAGAAATGTTGAGTGTAAATCTGCATTGATTGTTTTCAGTTTAAAAATTCAAAATTGATACTGCAATGATTCCATTATACACGTTGCGTAACATTTTCATCCCTGAACAACCTCGTCGGTTAGAGATGTTGAATACATTAAAAGCATCTTTGCGAGGGCGTAAGTACTCCTTACATCCGTGCTATTGAAAAGGAAGCCTTCAGGTCATCCTCGACTACGGTCGCCAACTATACTATATATATATATTTATATATATATATATATATATATAAACAAACATACATATATTTACGCAAAAATATATATATACATAGGTATAAATTTACTTAGATATTGGATATACATAGGTAGGTGTGTGTGTGTGTATATATATATATATATATACCTACCTATGTAGGTGTGTGTATATATATATATATATATTTTTCTTTTGACTAACTGAGTGCATATCCCTTGATTTTTTTTTTTTTCAAAGGGTCTGACGAGGTTGGCCTTTTCTTTCTTTTTGACCTATAATATTTATTTCTTTTCCCCCGGGCGGTGATTCGAGACATTCTTATCTCGTGTTCCTGGCGGTTTTTTTTTCTTTTTTTCTGGTAACGTGAATGCTGGTAGATATTAGATTAGTAAATGTATATATATATATATATGTATATATATATATATATATATATATATATATATATATATTTATTCTTATATATATGTGTGTGTGTGTGTGTATGTACATTTATATAAATACATATATATGCATAATATATACATACACGTATATATACTTATTATTATATATATATATATATATATATATATAATCAGCAAATATTCATACAAAAAAGCCTCCTGTAAACAAGAAAATACACTTTAATTATGTCATTCAATCGGTAAACAGGATTCAAAAATTATTTTGAAACTGCTATATGCGATCTTTTTGATGTGAAGACAAGGATAAATCTCTGGTCAATGGAATTCATAAATATAATGATCTCCCTTGATGATATTCACAGTTATACATTTTCTATTGCCTGCAACGAGTTCTAGCTTTTAAATTGGCATTCAATCTCGTAAACTCGTTTGCCCAGTCAGTTGGGGCTGTAGAATACATTGACTGCACTTCTGCAGAGGGGTAAGCCCCCCCCTAACGAGTGTCCTGGATATGACACTAAACAATCAGATAGTGAGGTTCCAGCAGTGCTGGAGCTTTGGGGAATGCGGAGTACCCCTTCATTACCATCGCTGCCAGGTCTACTCTGGCCCGGATTGGTAGCACCTGATAGGGCCCTATCTATGGGTTAAATAGAACTAACAGCATACTTATGCTAAACAGAATTGAATAAACTGAATAGCTTGAAATAGAAATGTTTTTGACAATTAAACCGTACTTACAGTTAAACTGCTTATGCTTAACTGAATTATTTCAAATAGAACTGTGTTTCGACATTAAAACTGTATTTAAACTTTACTGAATTATTACATATAACTGCTTGAATAGTTTGAAATGGAAATGTTTTTGACAATTAAACTGTGTACTTGTGCTAAACTGAACTGTTTTCATTAGAACAGATTATTTACATAAAAATGGATTTGGCGTTAAATAACCTACAAAGGTTGATATGCCATAAAACAAACCAAACCAAACGTCAACTCGTCACTTCAGAATGTCCCACAAACTAATAAGATTGGGATTAAGTCTGGAGACATCTCCTGTTGTAGGTCCTTCGTTTGTCTTAAGCGCAACGTGCGAGTGGACATGGGGGCGATGGCAGTGAAGGGGGACTCCGCATTCCCCAACACTACAGCATTACAGGAGCGGCACTATCGTATTGTTTAGTGTTATATTATAGACACTCGTTGGTGGAGCCTGGGGTCTTACTCCTCTGCAGAGATAGAGTCGGTGTATTCGACAACCTCAGCCGACTGAGTTACCAGTAATATTAGTCCAAAAGTGAACATACTACCGACACTGAAATTCGAACTCGTTTGCAACGATATTACAGTCCAGCACGTTAGCGACTATGCTACTGGGACATATTTGAGTTTAATTAATAAAACTCAAATAATGATTTCTCATCTCAAATAATTCAATTAGGTTATATTTTTCTTTTTAAATAGTAAAATTGATCTTAGGGCGCCTCATTTGGTTGGGAAGTAAACATGTTCTGTATTAAGTTACAGTCTGGTCCTCTGGGCTGGGACACAATTTTGGCTAGCCATGTTGCTTGAAACACGGATCAGGTTGGGTGTGTCTCGGTTCCGGTGGTTGTCGGTCGAGTCCGTCTGACATGGATTCCAGGAAGCCGGTATACATGTTACAAGAGCTGAGACCTGCGCTCCTTGAGCGTCAGGAGGCCGTCCCCCCATGCTCTTTATTTCCATTTGTAGACAAATGGAGAGCACGAGGCTCTTATGGTTTTGTGGGCGAAAGGAAGGAGCAGTCATTCTTTATCTATGTGTTCTAAGGGAGCTTAGCGAGCCACATTCGCTGACCCATTCAATAGTACAATATATAGCCAATCATCCATCGCCAATCACGCTGCAAACACCAAAAATACCACATTTGCTCTGTGAAAGGACCTACTTAGAAACCCCGAATGGAATGAATGATTTTATTTACTATATATAGTTTATTTACAAAAGTTTTACATGATGGGGATTGGAGAAAAACCCCGAAATAGACAAAAAAACAAACAACCGTCCCCCAGGCTCTAATCCTCTCCAGAGCGACTAGCTTTATCACTTGGCACCTAAGGCGTCCCTTTTTAGGGGAATGCCAACGAGACTCAATGCATTTTTGGAACCGACGGATGGTGAAAGGCAACGGTCCTGTCTCTGGTTCCCACAAAAAAGGCCATGTGCCATACTCGCGCCTACGTGGGTTGCTCGAAAAATATCAGTTCGACTAACGAACCGTCACGATTTAGTTCGATTCTCATTGGGTGCCTTATTCATACGGCTTTGAGGAACATCTAAGCGAAAATCATTTTGGCCAGGGATAATGATCACAACTACATGAGATCAAGTAGAAAAATAGAAACAGATTTGAAAAAACAATAACATTCCCGTGTTAACAGCCACCGGTAAGGTTCGAACTTGCGATAGCATGTGATAGTAGTTTTCAAACTACGTTCCATAGGAAGGAATCTAGATTACGTACCTATTCGTCCTTTACATTATTTTGGTGTAACCAAATGCTATCATTTGTATTTAAATAATTAAAGTCTATAAAATTATCAGGTACATATTCGTAGCCTGTACATTTTTTTTTAATCCTGTATTATTAATTTTTGAACCGAGGGTTTTTCGAGGAAGTCAGTTGAAGCAGTTGTTGATAACGAGTTTATTTTTAATATCAATGACAAGTCTTTTAGTTTCAGCAATTAACATATGATTTCTTTTCGGTTCAACTGTCTTTGAGTTTTTAATTGTATAAGATGTAATTTTATTCTTAACAAAAACTGCATAAAATGGCTGAAGGTAAGTTATATTCGAATTATTTTTCCTTTTCTCTGCTATGTTTTCATTTGAAGACATTTTTTTAAAATATCGTCACACGACTATTTGATTTTTTTTATAAAAGTTACCTTTGTCGCTTATGTATATTTTGACAGTATTTAATCCAGTGAATCCGCAAGTGGGGACAATTCCAAGCAGGACAATTAAAATATTAAATTTAAGTAATCTCGTTCAAGTGCTCAATGATTTATATCAATGCTTTTTAACAGGATATAAGTAATTAAAGTGGGCGACTTTAGTCGAGGGTGACCCGAAGGTTCGCTTTTCAATATCTACAACACCATGGTGTAGGGGAGGGCGCTACTCCTTTTCCTGGATTGCTCTACTGTACTCTTAATCCAAACCTTATAATGTTGAGTGCTAAGCAAGGCGCCACCAAGTACCATTTTTTTTCCTTAGTTTTGGTATGACTCGACCTGGGATTAAACCCCGCTAAGTGTATCACCCACTGATACGAACTCAATATGGGCGAGGACTACTCGTTGCGTAGTCGTTAACGTGCCGGAGAGCAACTAGGTAGGTTTGAACTCGCGTCGTGCTAAACAGCCTTTTCTCCACAGCTGGGGCTGTTGAATACGCCGACTGGATTTCAGCAGAGGAGTAATCATCTCCAAAAGAAGTGTCCTCGATATGACACTAATCTGCATCCTATGGTCAAGCTCTAGTGAATGTTAAGTACTCTTTCATCGCCATTACTCCCAGGTCTACTCTGACCCAAGAAGGGTAGTAATTAATAAGCCCCCCCCCAATCCATTTTCCCATTTACCTGTGGGCAAAGGAATGCGTAGTGTTGAAGAACCGAATCTGAAACCCTTTAGCTGTGTGTTGAGGTTGAGTCATTGGTATTGCATGAATATAAAGGGTGGAACGCTAAAATTGTCGTCCTAAAGAAAACAACACTACAGCTTTGTTTTAAAACTTTTATTGAAAAAATCAATTCAGGTAACTTGATTATGTCGTAGAGCTGACATCTATTCAATGTAGACGCCTTCAGCCTAAATCATCGCCTCGATACGGATCTGGAACTGGGAGCATGCCTTTTCCACAAGCGCCGGCGGGAGATCGGCAAATATTGGACGTATGGCCGCGATCAGGCTGGTTTTGGTGTTGTGGGAGGTCATGTTGATGTTCTCGACGTATGACCAAACGAAGTAGTCCAGCGGGTTCAGGTCAGGGGGAGGAGGGGGCCAGTGAGCGAAGGATAAAAAGTCGTAGCACTCCTGAATTCAAGCCTGGGTCTCTTTGGACTTGTGGGCCAGCGCCTCATCCTGCTGCCACACCCAGGGTGTGCCACCGGACACCTGATTGCACCAGGGGATCACCACACTCTTCAGCACATCCAGGTACTCTTTGGTGTTTACTTTCAAGCCGACTTCGAAGATGTGAGGAGGCATGATGTGGCCCTCACTTGAAACCATACCAAAGACCATAACCGGAAACTGTTTTCATCACCCTGGGTATGTTGAACCATCCAGATTTGCATTTTGAGGGTGCTGGCAATAGTCCTGTTGTCATAACTTGGATTGGTAGAGAGCATGAGTTGTACAGCGGTGCATCTCCGATCTCCCTCGTTGAACATTTTGTCACTTTCAGACATAATAGAAGGCTCCTATCGTACTTAGGCTTTGTACACAACTGGCCAAGTAGTAGATGATCTGCAACAAGAAAAAAAAGAAAAGAAAACCGGTTTTCATTAAACGGAAATGGAATCATATCGTCTTTTCTCGAGCGATAATTCTATCGTTCCACCCAGTAATTGGAACCATTTAATTGCGCGTGTATGAAAGAAGTGTTAAACAGAATTATTATTATTATATTATTTGCCCGAACGTGAACGTAATAGCGAGACTAGAGTACGAACTCGCTGACTATGATTCAACAGTCCATTGCTATAACCATTAAACCACGACGACACTTCCCCTTAAGAAAGGTGGGGTAAATACACTTATTGACACTCTTATAAATAAATAAGCGTGAAATCTAAAATGATAATCTCAGTTTTGTGTAAAAGGGAAGATATAGAAAATCTAATGAAATGTTTTGCAACTGAAATAGAGTCGAGAGAAATTAATCCTCTTATGACGAAGCAAGTGCACCAGCTTTTCCATTCTGACAAGCTCATTTACCTGCCCTTTTAAACATATTTCTCACTTCCTCTCTCATATATATATTCGTGGTGCATACCATAAGTTTCCAGACTTTTTTGTACAGGCATTTAAAATTGTCGTAGACTCTTGAAAATTAAGTATGTTATTGCTATACATCTTATGAGATGACTGACCAATTTTTATGATTTCAGCTTCAAATTAACAGCTACAGCAGCAAGTGGAATACGTCCTATGCTTGATTGTTACAGCTGGTGAATTTCAAAAATGCAATCTGGACGTGAGGACACTTTAGAAGAACGATATGCAATGAAATTCTGTTATAAACAAGGAAAAAAAATACCTCAGAAACACATAGAATGCTTAAGACTGCTTTTGGAGCATCTTGCATGAATCGGGCATCGGTTTTTGAGTGGCATAAGAGATTCAAGGAAGGCAGGGAGTTTGTGAGGGATGATGAGAGGTGTGGGAGGAGTAAGGAAGTCAATACACCAGAGTTGATTGGCCAAAGGGTTAGGGTTACTATGTTGAGGTTTTAAGGGTGTTCAGGAAGAGATTCCTTGGGAAGAGGGCAGCGCTGTTTAAATCGGGTCAGTTGCATTTCCACCAGGATAATGCACCAGTCCACAACTCCATCCTTGTCACAGACTCTTTGACCAAGATGGGCATCCAGACAATTCATCACCCTCCAGAGTCCAGACGTTGGTCTCTGTGACTTTTGGTTATTCCCTAAGCTCAGAGGCCGTCGTTATTAGATAATTGAGTAGATGAAAGAAGCTGTGACGAAGGTCATTGACACACTCACTCAAGGGGGCCTTCCAGAAGTTGTTTGAAGGTACAAGAGGTGCATTGCTCTTCGAAGTGGACTAGTATCATGTGTGTACTATCATTAAAATGGCCCATGCGAAAACAGTCAGGAAACTTATTTAATGATCCTCGTGTGTGTGTTTATATATATAAAATCATGTCGTGCACGGATATCGCTGACCCTCTCTCGCCACTTCTCCCTATTGTTCATCCCGTATCTTCATATACCTGCTGTATGTTCGAGCTGGTCATCCTGCTTTTGCTCGGCCATATGTGGGGGTCCATAGGAGTTCATCACTTATGAGCTCGTCCCTGCTTCTCCAGCAGTGTCCTGCATTTCTGGTTTGTCTACCTTGTATAGTTTTCATGATGGGGGTGCAGGTGGCCGTATAGTTGGTGCCTTGTTTGGTGCTGCCGCCAGGACTTTTTCGATATTGCTCGCAAGAAATTATATATATAATTTGACTCTCCCTAATATATAGTTTAATTTATTCTTTTCTAATACAAATTTGCATAATTGTATTATTTTGTGTTTATATTCAATAGAAAAAATTTTGCGAACAGTAAAACAATTTAAAGTATTTTAATTAATTTTTTAATTATTTTAATTAATTAACTAATTAGTATTTATTTTTTCTCTCTCACAGACTTGAAGAATTCTTCTTTTCTTGTAGCATCTCAAGACAACGGGTCTCTCAACCGAAGAACCAAGATAGACCTCCTCAGACGATTAAAGCAGTTAATCACGAAAAATTCCTTGAAAAGGATTAAGAAAGTCATCGAACGTCTTCTGCCCGAACAACGCATCCAGATTTTAAATTCTACACTTCACGGTTGTTTACCCCTCTATGTAGCAGTTAATTCGAACAGAGTCAAAATCTCCCGTTATCTCATTAAAGTTGCTCTCGTTCAAGGTCGTCGCCAAATGTCCGAAGTCTGGGAGAAAACTTGGCATCCGATTATCGCGGCTATGCACATTGGTAATCCAGTACTGATTGCACTGATTTTGCACAGTCTGCACGATATCAACAACAACGTCAACGGCCTCTTCACGCCGCTAATGATTAGTACACTCTTTGGGAGTTTAATATCCGTGAAACTAACCGTAGCTCTTGGAGCTAATGTTAACAGACTGTGCTTTCATAGACGGAGTCCTCTGATGGAGTCTACTTCCGACAGTGAAGTCTGCAGTTACTTAATAAGTCAGGGTGCAAACGTTAACCAGCAAGATGAAGATGGTTGTACAGCCCTCCATTTAGCCGTTGCTGGGAGACCGATAGAAAGCGTAATCCATCTAATCAATGCTGGTACTGATGTCAGTATCCAAAACTACGAAGGAATGAACGCTTTGATTTGGGCTACGATGAATCTTAACGTCATGGCGGTGGATTATTTAATCAACCAACCAGCTTACTCCAATTTAGATAGGATAGAGGCCTTCGAAATCTTGAATGCCTGTTTTGTATGCGCTCGGGATAGTTTTTTGATATTCTGGAAACACGCTTTGGTAATGAGGAATATACAAGGTTTTCCTAAAAACTATCAGATTCCTGCTCAGGAGATTCTTGATTTGTCCCAAGAATTCACAACGGAAAGAGAATTGGAAAACTTAATTCACAGTCCTTTACATCTTGCATTCCAGGGTATTCTGGTCATTGAAAGGATCTTAGGAAAAAATAACAGATTATACCTCCAGGTTCTTCTGCAAACGGCGCTTATTGCCTACCAACAAAATCACTTTCTTAAGCTAAAGGAATTGATTAATTATATCCATAAATATTGTCAAGAAACATCTTTTGTGACTCCCAATTTGAGCCATTTTAAAACTGTTTTTGAAGAAATTGCCAAAGAAAGCGATTCGGAGTTCTTCTTTGAATATGGGGGGTTTACTCTTTTCAAATTTATCGCACAGCAAACGGTAAAGATGTGGAAAGTTAACAAAGATCTTATATACAGGTATCCATTTCTTGTGTATAACCATCACCACGTAATTATCGACACTTTCTTGTACATGACATCTACCATCGTGAATATGAATTTATCCCAGCTGTACTCCGGCCAATTTAGGGAAGTGGTAAAAAATCTGGTCAAAGAGGATGTAAAAGTGATTTTACATCAGTCTATTCTGCACCGAGCAATTAAACTGACCAAATTAACACCGTGGAGTACGGTTGAGCTCCTTCGGGTCCTCCTTGAAAGCGGTGCCCAAATTAACTCTAAGGATTACATCCGACGGACCCCAGTCATGTATGCACTTAAGCATGTTCCTGATGATATTCTCATCGATGTTTTAGCGCTTTTTAGTGAGTACGGATTCCACCCAGATTGTAGAAACAACGAAGGTTTTACTGCTATGGACGATATATATTGGGGGCGTTCTGGGATTAATCGGAATACACCATTGAGCTTAAAGTGCCTCGCCACGGGTGTCATTTTGGACAAAGGGATCAATTATGAGCGATATTTGCCAAAGATATTGAAAGAATTTGTTAATTTCCATAAGTAGTTTTATGTGTACTGACTGTTTTGAATACTTTTTTCTCGAATCTTTTAAAATAGTTGTTACAGGTTCAAACATACTTAATGGTATTGTGATATAGTTTTTATTGAAGTCACTATATCTATTTTTCAGACATTATGCAAATTTTTAAAAAACGAAGGTTCTTAAATGCCTTTATTCAAAGCGTCAAAAAAGCCCAATCTTAAAAAGTATACGTAAATTTTATATTTTAGCAGCATAGAATTTTATTTGTTCTGAATGAAAGAGAAATATTTTGTTTGGTTTTATGGCATATCAATCATTGTCGGTTATTTAATGCCAAATCCATTTTTATACACATTATAAACATTTCAATTTCAAACAATTCACTTTAGCATAAGTACACTGTTTAAAGGTCAAGGGCACCTCGGGTGGTGTAATGGTTAGCAAGGTAGACTAGCAAACCTACACGAGTGAGTTCGATTCTCATTGGGTGCCCCATTCATGCGGCCTTGTGCTACATCTAAGCAAAAAGCTTAGTAAATTAACACTGTTTAAAGATCAAAAACTGTTCTATTTCAAACAATTTAATCTAGTTAACACGGTTAATTGGTTCCAAACATTGCTAAGTATCACTAACAATTCAATTAAACATCAGTTTTTTTACACACTGTTAAATGAAAAACAGTTCTATTTCAAACAATTCAGTTTTGCATAAGCATACAGTTTAGTTCTACTTGACCCACAGATGGGAACCTATAAGGGGCTACCACCCCAGGCCAGAGTGGACCTGGCAACAATGGTATTGATGGGGTACACAACATTCTCCATTGCTCTAACATTACTGGAGCCTCACCATCAGGTTGTTTACAGTAATATCTAGGACTCTTTGGGGGGGGGCTGCAGTCGGTGTATTGGGTCGCTTGAAGTTTGGAAATTTAAATATTAAATAAGTAAATCTTGATAATACAATACTGACGATATGTTGAGCTTTTACAATTAGTAGAGCAATTAATATACCTCGGTAGAAATATCTCGTCTCATGAAAGTGATATCAACATTGGCATAATTAGTGAATGTATTTCTTTTTATATGGTAGCACGAATTGCTTGGAGGAAACGCTAGATTGACACTGATGTCTTATGAAGAGCGATTGATTATTGGGATATATGGCAGAAGAAGCAAAGGAATCAGTACTGTTGATAGGCCTTGATGGTTATGTGTGTCTTGAAGCAACATGGCCTCCTGCTAATTTTGTGAGACGATTGAAATTCAACTGATTTCTATACTAAAAAAAAGTTAATTTTTCAGCCCCAAAAAATTGGCTCAGGAAGTACTAATTATTGTTGCTGTATTTTTGCATGTATCGACAAATTAGTGTGTACGTGCTTGTTTTAAAATGTTTTTCACATTACGCAGACCCCATTTGCCTTGCCACGAAAAATTAAAAAGATCAAAAAGGAAAATAAAGATTTTTTTTTGCTAATAATGGATAAATCAATTTTTTTTTTTGTAATTTTAATCTTTACTCAACCTTATTCATAAGCAATGAAAAAGATAAGTCCTCAAAATATTCAGATTCATCCTGTAAATCTACACAAAGCTTTCGACTTTATTTGCTGTAAGTGAAAATCTAACATTCTAATCATTCAAGGATGCATTTAATTTCAGCATTACTCCTTTCCCTACTGATGAAATATTCTAACTGCATACACTTTCATTTTAGCGCATAAATATATTTTCTCTCTTCAAGGAACATAGTAACATAGAGGTCTTAAACGAATACAAAATTTATCCAAATGAATTCGACGACATAAAGTATATCATTTAATGGATGTACTTTTTCTTTTTTCTTTTGTAAATATTGGAAAATATTTAAGCTAAGACTAGTGTTATCTCTTCTTGGATGAAAAGGCTTAAATTTTTTTTTTTTTTTTTTTTTTTTTTACAACAAAGTTTTCACTCGATGTAAAGAAATCATCATCACGTCGTGCTGCTAGCACGGATATCCCTGACCCTCTCTCGCCACTTCTCTTAATCGTTCATCGCCTCTGGTAGGTCTTCAGGGCTACATCCCGTATCTTCACATAGCTGTTGTATGTATGTTCGAGCTGGTCGTCCTGCTTTTGCTCAGCCATATGTGGGGTGCATAGGAATATATCACTTATGAGCTCATCCCTGATTCTCCAGCACTGTTCTGCATGTCTGGTTCGTCTAACTTGGATAGTTTTCGTGATGGGAAGCAGGTAGATGTATGGTTGGTGCCTTGTGGGGTGTTGCCGCCAGGAGTTGTTCAATATTGCTCGCAACATTCTTGGGTAATTGCCGTCTAGCCTATTCTCCAGCCGTTTTGTTAGCCTCCAAGTAGTGCATCCATACAGCAGTATCGACACGACTGCTGCCTGGAAGAAACTACGTTTCATTTTATCGGTCAGGTCTGATTTCCATATGATCGATAGCTGTCCATGCCTTCGTTAGCCGAGTGTCGATGTCTATTTCGGTTGATGTAAAGAAATAAGTTTTAATTTGTAGATCGATGTCTTATTCTATCATCTACACATTTAGTCGCTACAGGGTCATTTCTAGACAAGAGCAGAGTTTTTCTGAAGACAAAAATATAAAATTAAAACCTTTCCCTTAGATATTCACTCAGCAGGAAATAGTTAACATCATCGTAGTTTTCTTTTGCTGAATTGATAATACCCTAACTGCATTCCTTGCAGTTAGAAAAACGCGCTCACAAACAAACAAAAAGCGTGACCCGCAATGGCAAAACACATCCCATGTTCCCGGTTTTGGAATCATTAAGGAGTCTGGACTAATACTTCATTGCTATCACTCCCAGGTCGACCTATCCAAGAGTGATAATACCAGTTTTGGTCCCATGCATGGGCGAATTATATTTAATAGAAAATTATGTTTCGTTTTATCATATTTACCAACCCCTCCGCTCGGGCTAGATATGACACAAGGTCAATTTTTTAAGCGGAGTTTAACAGGTTTGGATTCAGTTTTCCTTCTCCTAGACTAGTTGCCTCACCAAAGCTGAAGGACCTAGTCTGCCCTACTATTTACCCATAGCTGGAGGGAGAATAATTGGATTCATACCTTTCCCAAGGGTATTAGTGCTATGTGAAATGCAATCAATCTCGTCCAGGTTTTGAACTTCTGTCGCCGTGTCCATTTCCCGAGACGATACCCATTACACCACGGGCACCTTGTTTCGTTTTATGGAATATGAACTATTGTAAGTAAAGTAAAGTTGGTGACCATTGTCGAGGGCGACCAGAAGGTTCCCTTTTCAATAGCTACTCCTTTCCCTATTGTTGCGGTCTGCATTTCCCAAAGCTCCAGCTTTACTGGACACTCTCCATCAGATTGCTTAGTGTCCTATCCACGACACTCGTTAGGGGGTATTTTACCCCTGTATGGAGGTGCAGCCGGTGTATTCTACAGCCCCAGCCTACTGGATGAACTTAACTTCGGTAATCCTGTTGGAACTAGTGGTTTCAGCATGATCAAGTCTTTGTTTGAATATATATATATATATATATATATATATATATATATATATATATATATAACCTTCTTTGTAGAAGATGGATTTCAACATTAAACGTTCCCGCCAAATGTAGTTGCCTGAATAATTACGGTACCTGACCAGACTAACATTAAACCACACACATTATATATGTTGGCTGAGTGCTAAGAAACTAAGTCTTACGTAAAGCTGGGTGGGTTTCAATCCTGCTTAAAGCGTTTTGTATGTCTAGCCACATTGAAAAGTTGTGATACAACAAAACTGTCTGTCAGTAGATGACCATAAATAGTAAAGAAGTCTTATTGAATGTAACAGATAATCAACATCTCGATTACTTAATGTCATGTTTTATTACAAGGAAACGTATATTTCGATTGAGGCCTTAAAAGACCTCGACATAGTCTTTTCCTCAGTCAAGCACTTACAAAATTTTTCAAGCCATTGTCAAGAAAAAGGATCAGGTATTGAAATTGCTCAAACTTCTGTAAGTTCTGAATAAAAATATATCTATTTCTTGATTTAGTTTATGCTAATGTTATTGTATAAACGTGTTACGATGTGAAACTTTGGGTAATGATATAGTGGTATATATTCAAATATGGAATATTATTATTCCCTGTTGATAAGCATCTTATATTTTATGCGTTACAGTAAAAAAAAAAAAGATTTTTAGACGTTACTTACGCGTGATAGTATTTTAAGCGAGGGCGTAGAGCGTTTTTTTTTTTTTTTTTTTTTTTTTTTTTTCAGACAATGAAAATTTTCCAGTTAAAGTATTGATTAAATATAGTTTACTCCACAATACCAAAATCTTTGGAAACTTTCACGAAACAAATTAAACTTTTAATCCGATTTAATAACGAATATTAACTGAAAGAGTTTTTCTTTTTCAAATTAATTATCTGTTTTATATTTCAGTTTCCTATTGCATAAAACCAGATATTTGGAGTGCAAAATCTGAAAAAACTTTATAAATGCAAGTTGTTGCTGATTTTATTGCACAAACAAAAATCTCGTCAAATATGGAATAGTTATCCCGTGGTCTTTTATTATTCCATGTTGATAAACGTACGTGGGGTATTCAATAAGGTTCCAGACTTGTTTTTGTACAGGAATTTAAAATTGTCATAGACTCTTGAAAATTGAGTATGCTACTGCTATACATCTTATGAGATGACTGACCAATTTTTATAATTTCAGCTTCAAATGAACAGCTACAGCAGCAATTAGAATACACCCTACTAAAGCCTGATTGTCACAGCTGTGGAATTTCAAAAATGCAATCTAACACTTTAGTTGAACGATATGCGATAAAATTATGTTTTTAAACTTGGAAAAAAGGCCACAGAAACGTATGGAATACTTCCGACTGCTTTTGAAACATTTTGCATGAATCAAGCATCAGTTTTTGTGAGGCATAAGAGATTCAAGGAATGTAGGGAGTCTGTGAGAGGTGTTCGAGGAGTAAGGAAGTCAATAGACCAGAGTTGATTGGCCAAAGGGTTAGGGTTACTATGTTGAGGTTTAAAAGTAGTTCAGGAAGAGATTCCTAGGCCAGCACTCTTCAAATCGGGTCAGTGGCATTTCCACCAGGACAATAGACCAGTCCACAACTCCATTCTGGTCACAGACTCTTTGACCAAGATGGGCATCAAGACAGTTATTCACCCTCCCTGGAGTCCAGATCTTGCTCCCTGTGCCTTTTGGTTATTCCTTAAGCTCATAGGCTGTCGTTATGAGACAATTGAGGAGATGAAAGAAGCTGTGACGAAAGTCATTGACACGCTCACACTAGAGGACTTCCATGGGGGCTTCCAGAAGATGTTGGAACGGTACAACAAGTGCATTGCAGCCGGAGGAGATTACTTCGAAAGCGACAAGAGTGTGTAATATCATAAAAGTGCCCATACGAAAACAGTCTGGAAACTTTAATGAGCCTCGAATATAACTATTTTTTATGCATCGTAGACCCCCCCCCAAAAAAAAATTTTAATATTTTTTTTTTAGGTTGGATACACGTCTCATTATTTTAAGCGAAACTTGCTGCCATGTTTCTCCGAAGACAATGAAAATTCTCCACTTAAAATATTGATTTCATACAGTCTCAAAATGTTTGGACACTTTCACGGAAAGAATTTGACTTTTTATGGAAAAATATTCTATTTTTTTCTTTTTTATATACTAAGAAACCTCTTCGGCTCATGCAATGCCTATCGTTTTTTTTTTTACTCTGTAGAAATATTTTAGAGGAAGAACGTGAACACATACTTTTAAATAGGAAATTTGACTGGAATGGATTTGTTCCGGTAACTAGTATTTAGGTTAACTAATGCCAAACCATATATATATACATATATATATATGTTTTGGAATTAAAGCATATCAACCTTTTTAGTTGATTTAATTTGATTAATCCGTTTTTTTCACATAGCGAGATGTCCAAGCCCGAATTAAGACTTCTAAATGAAACAATTTATCTATCAATTTTTTTTTCTCATACTAAAATCATTTCATTAAAACACTTTTGCATTCCCACCCCTCAAAAGAAAAAAAAAAGATTGAAGTCGAAACGCATTAGCAAATAAACAAACATCATACATATTTTTCTTCTGTTCTACCTTTTCTACGAATAATATATATATATAGAGAGAGAGAGAGAGTCCTGGTGGTGTAATGGTTAAAGCGGTGAACTGCGGAAACGTAGTACGCGAGTCGCGCTATTACGTTCACTTTGGGGCAAATACCCTTGGGAAAGGTATGAACCCCCTTATCCTCCCAGCTATGGGTTAAATAGTACCACTACTGTTCTTCTAGGAGAATGACTTTGGCATTAAAATAACCTAAAAAAAAGAGTTGATATGCCATTAAACAAACAAACCTATATATATATATATATATATATATCCAAGTATATTTAAAACTAAAATTGACTACTGAAAATGGGAACGACCCGAAGGGCCCCTATTTTTGATAGCTACTACACCGAGATGTAGTGGAGGGTACTACTCTTTCCTCTGGACTGCTCCTCTTAACCCTTGATACGTACCTTATAATGCTGAGTGTTAAGCAAGGAGGCATCAAGTACTATTATTTTTAGTCTTCAGTATGACTCAAGCTGGGATTGAACGATGATAACCTTTTTAAACTAGTCTGAGCTTAGTTGTTTGCACATAGTTAAATGATTTCAAGTATTCCTATGCAGCATAACAATCTAACACCTGTCATTTGTTTGTACTCATTTAAATAGATATACATGATATGTAAGATATTTACCTTTCGGAGATTTCATCTTTAAGTGTTTTAGAACTAATGTGTTTACACACTCGTTTTATATATCTTGCCTTTCGGTTTAGTTAGGCTGAGAACTTTTCCCTTAGCGCATGGGTGAGTTAGGCGCAACATGAGCGCAGTTGTTCACGCGCGTGCGGGGAGGATGTGTCATTCAGAGTTGTTAAAATAAAAATCCCAGATAGAAATTGTCACCGGGGGAAGTGAATGACGTCATGCAGCGGAAGCGCGCACGGAGGATTTTGGGGATTTGAGAAAAGTCAGTGACTTGAGTTCCTACCCAGGAAGAAGAAGGTTGACTTTCAGAGCTGGGTGAGGCCAGACGACATTGTGCGCTACAGGCGCCGCGCGTTGGTTGGGTTGAGAGCTGACGATGTAAAAGCAGTCAGCATAGAAAAATTGTGTCTCTCTCTCCTCGTGTCGAAAACCCTTTTAAACTCAAAAAGGTGAATAAAAGTTTCGTACCTGAACCAATTTCGTGAATATCGTGTATTTTCGGGATTTCTAAGTTTATGAACAACTATGAACGTTTTTCCGCCTCGTGGACCCTGTAAATGTTACAGTATTATTATTGTATCTACACAGTTAAATGGTTTCAATTATTGCTATATCACACTCAAAATTTTATTCAATATTAACCACTAGTTTGCATACAGTGAAATACATACAAGTATTGTTCTTTAACAGAACTTACTCCATTCAACACGATTCCTTTGCATACAGTCGGATATTCCCAATTATTCTGATTGCCCAGTCAGCTAGGCCTGCAGAATACAACGACTGCATGAGTTTACTATTTTTTTGGCATTTAAACTGAATTGTTTAAAATAGAACTGTTTTGACATTTAAACTACACACTTAAGCTAAATTGAATTGCTCGAAATAGAACTGTTTTGACATCAAAATTGTGTACTTATGCTAAACTGAGTTATCTGAAATCGAACTGTTTTGACATTAACTCTGTGTATTGCCCAGTTGGCTGGGGCGGTAGAATATACAGACTGCAACTCTGCAGAGGAGTAAGACCCCATCCCAATGAGTGTCCTGAATATGACACTAGGCAATATGATGGTGAGATTCCATTAATGCTGAAGTTTTGGGAAATGCGGAGTTTTCCTTCATTGCTATCGCTTTCAGGTCCACTCTGACCCGGAGTGGTGGCACCTGTTTCTGTCCGATCTAAGAGTCAAACAGAACTAAACCGTAGTGTCTTGAGTTTACTATTTTTGCATTTAAACTGCGTACTTAAGCTAAACTGAATTGCTTGAAATAGAACTGTTTTTGACATTGAAACTGTACTTATGCTAAACTGAATTGTTTATAGAACTGTTTTGACATTTAACTCTGTGTAAACAGAAAACTATACTAATACTAAACTGAATTCGTGGAAGTAGAACTGTTTGAATGAAATGAATAGCTTGAAATAGAAATGTTTTTGACAATTAAACTGTTTACTCATGTGTTACTGAATTGTTTGAAACAAAACTGATTATTTTTATAATAATATATTTAGCATTTAATAACCTACAAAGGTTGATATTCCATAAAACCCAAACAATCAACCAACAACCAACCAATTGTTCTTATGCAAGACCAATAATTCCATTTTGTCACACAGTTAAATGTCACTTGTTTACACGCATTCAAATGTAAAACAATTCTTTTTCAAACACTTCAATTTAGCATAAGTCATTTATATGTACAAATTTTACATGTCAAACAGTTATATTTGACACAATGATAGGTGCCTATCAGGGGCTACCACTCCGGGCCAGAGTGGACCTGGGAGTAATAGTAATGACGAGGTACTGTTCATTTCCCAAAGCTCTACCATTACAGGCGCCTCACTATCAGATTGTTTATCCCCATATCTTGGACACTTTTTAGGGGCATGCTTACTCCTCAACAGAGATGCAGTTGGTGCATTTTACAAGCCCATCCGACTCTGCCAGTTAAATATTTAGTCATGAGAAGATGTTGATTGACTAAAACGTAAATTTCACGGAATCGTACAAGAGTTGAAAGTTAAATTTTAATGATTAAAACACTTGCATGAAATAATTTGGTGTAGAGTGGACCTGGGAGTGATGGTAATGAAGAAGTACTCCGCATTCTCCAAGGCTCCAACGTTACTGGAGCCTCGCCATCATATTATTTTGTGTCGTATCCAGGTCGCACATTGGGGTTGGGTCCTAACCATCTGCAGAGAATCAGTTGGTGTAATCTATAGCCACAGCCGACTAGGCTGTTTAAAGCTTTCGTAATGAGAAGACTTGATTTCAGGAGAACCAAAGAGTTACTCGAGACAAAACTATATAGCAGAAATCTTATCGAAGGGATAGATACCTGGGCTGTTCCTCTCGTAAGATATTCGGGACTCTTCTTGAAGTGGACCAGAGAAGAACTTAAACAAATGGACCAGAGAATAAAAAAAACCTAATGACCATGTATAAGAGATGACGTTGACAGACTATATGCATCAAGAAAAGAAGGAGGAGGACTTGCCAGCATTGAAGACAGCGTTGACGCATTAATACAGCGACTTGAAGACTATATAGAAAAGCGTGGAGGAACGCTGATGACAGCCACTAGAAACAATACAGACAACATGAGAACCAACAGAATGACAATAATCAGAAAATAAAAATGGGAAGAAAAACAACTTTATGTACGTTTTAAGCGACTAATAATCAACATCTCACGTGAGAAAACGTGGACGTAGCTAAGAAAGGGAAGCTTTAAGAGAGAAACTGAATTTCTTCTAATAGGAGCACAAAGCAATGCCACAAGAACTAATCTTATCAAAGCAAAAATAAATAAGACGCAACAAAACTGCAGAGGTAGGTTATGTGCTGAAAGAGACGAAACAGTTAATTACATAATTAGCGAATGCAGCAAACTAGCATAGAAGGAGTATTAGATTGGACATGACTGGGTGGGTAAGGTGATTCACTGGGAATTGTGCAAGAAATTTAAATTTAACCATACGAAGTTGATAAAATGACTGGAAAATATCTTGATTTACAGAATCGGAGAAAAGACGAAATTTCAGAGATCGAATCTCTTGCCTGAAATACTTTGCTGTTGATTATTCACTTGTACGATTTCAATTTTCGACTTTACTACGTAAACCCTGTTTTCAGCAAATAAAATTTAATTTTTTAAGTTCCCAGTAAACTTCATAAAAATAATCTCCATGTCTCCAAATATTTTGAATGAAAATTCAAAGATCTCTTTTGTAAAGGTTTTTAAAACGAAATCTTCATTTAATTTTAAGAGGGTCTTAACCTTTGGAATTTTCCGATTGGGACAAAAGAGATTGTTTTTTGAATGTCCCTGATGAACTGAAGTCCTCGGCACTAATATATTTTGAGTCAGAAAATAAGATTTCATTTTTAATCTGAGGAGGTCTACGCCCGAGAAAAGGTTTTCTTTACCGGAGTTCGAGGCTATATATATTCACCAGAACAATCTAATGTTAAAAAGAGCTGTGGCAGTTGGGTTACTTGTTGGGTTCGGTTGTCGATGGTTAATGAGTTCCTTCTCCCACCTATCGTCTTCTAGAGTTGTAATTTACAAAGCTTTTTGCTAAGATATGGCAAAAGGCCATATGAAAGAGGTACCCTATGAGACTCAAACTCACTCGTGAAGGTTTGCTAGTCGAGATTGCTAACAATTACATCACCTGAGGCGTCCTCCCCTACTAAAATTAGTCATAAGCAGAAACAAGTATAGAACTGTGGTGTTTCAGTTCAGAGTTGACGGCAGAAGATCACCAGGAACAGTAGCAGGTTTCGAAAAACTTTGCTGTGTGACACTGAATTAAGTGAAAACTTTCGTTTTCTGGATCAAATAAGCCTTTCGACTCCGATTAAGGATTAACCTCCTGTCTGGATCAAAAACCCAACGTGGGCAAATAAGTGAATCGATCGTATCATCCGATAACATAACGGGTAAAGCAGAACAGAGTATTGAAAGCGGAATCAGCACCTGTGTTTGGAGAAGGAGGGCATACTGCCCCAGGGCCAAATAATCTTTTCTTTAAGTAATACACGATTTACTCAGATGAGATTTTCTGAGAGTCACGTAGGTAAGTTTCTCTATTGATTGGAAAATATTATTTCAGTATTTTTCTCTTGTATTAATCCTGTAAGTAGGTACATAAAACCGATTTCAGTTCATCTTTGTCACTTGCATCGTAGCTGTTGAGATGAATAATTCCTTTTGAGTTGCCGTTGAAACATTAAAAATCCTCGTGTAAGGTGAGACTGTTGGCAGTTTCTAGTGTGAACGATCACAGATAATTGAGCCATTTGCTTTGTTTGTCTAATGGCATATCAACCTTCTTGTATTATTTAATGCCAAATCTAACTGCTAGAAGGAATGTAGAGGTACTATTTAACCCATACCTCAGAGGATTAGAGGCTTCATACCTTTCCCAAGGGTATTTCTCCGAACGTGAACGTAATAGCGCGACTGGAGTTTGAACTCCGCAGTCCAGTGCTTTAACCATTTCATTACGAGGACCCACCCAAGCCGTTTGCAGGACATGTTTGGCTAAGCTGTTTGGCTCTATTCTGTCTGCTGGGTCAAATAAACTTTTCTTCATATAATGCTCGAGGGGCTCTACAGGGTGAAACGATAAAATTGTAGTCCTAAAGAAAACAACACTGTAGCTTTATTTTAAAACTTTCATTGAAAAAAATCAATTCAGGTAACTTGATTATGTAGTACAGCTGACATCTACAGGGTGGAATGATAAAATAGTCGTCCTAAAGAAAACAACACTACAGCTTTATTTTAAAACTTTTATTGAAAAAATCAATTCAGGTACCTTGATTATGTAATAGAGCTGACATCTATTCAAGGTAGCCGCCTTCAGCCTCGATCACCGCTTCGATACGGATCCGGAACAGGGAGCATGCCTTTTCCACAAGCGCCGGCGGGAGCTTGGTGAATACTCGGCGGATGGCGGCGATCAGGCTGGCTTTGGTGTTGTGGGAGGTGATGTTGCTGATGTTCTCGAGGTGTGACCAAAGGAAGTAGTCCAGCGGGTTCAAGTCGGGGGAAGAAGGGGCCAGTGAGAGAAGGGTACAAAGTCGTAGCACTCCTTCTAAAGCCAAGCCTGGGTCTCTTTGGACTTGTGGGCCGGCGCTGAGTCCTGCTGCCACACCCAGGGTGTGCCACCGGTCACTGATTGCACCAGGGGATTGCACCAGGGGATCACCATACTCTTCAGCACATCCAGGTACACTTTGGTGTTGACTTTCAAGCCGACTTCGAAGATGAGAGGTGGCATGATGTGGCCCTCACTTGAAACCACACCAAAGACCATAACCGTTGCTGGAAACTTTGTTTTCATCACCCTGGGCACGTCCCTGTTATTCGTGGCAATCCAGATTTGCATTTTGAGGGTGCTGCCAATGGTCCTGTTGTCATAACTTGGATTGGGAGAGAGAATGAGTTGTACAGCGACGCATCTCCGATCTCGCTCGTTGAACATTGTGTCACTTTCAGACATGATAGAAGGCTCCTATCGCTCTTGAGATTTATACACAACTGGCTAATTAGTAGATGGTCTGCAACGAAAAAAGAAAACCGGTTTTCATTAAACGGAAATGGAATCATGTCTTTTCTAGGGCGACAATTTCATAGTTCCACCCTTTACATCCCTCCTCTAATCTGTATCTTTTTATTAAAACGAGGGTAAGATGATGCAGGATCCACCATTTCCCTGATTAAAAGGGTTTAATAAAAAAGATGACTTCTCATCTCAAATAAATCAAGTATATTGTGTATAACGCGACGCTAGAGTTGATAATGAGACACCTGTTCTGAAGCCCTGCTCTCCGTCAAAAACCCTAGGTCTAGTCTGACCTGGAGTAGTAGGACCTGTTGCGATCGTATTTATAGATAATTTAAATTGTTAGTATTTGATAGAAATACTTGAAACTAGATAAGACTGTCGAGTGTTTTAAGTAAAGATAGTTACTTTAATCTGTCTTTGGTTTTCAAACTGTAATAAATTCCCAAAGTATCAGCACTTTTACCTCCTTTTTCATGGTTTAACTGCAACTTTGAATTACATTATTTGTCTTTTTGCATTTAAATCACAGATTATATAGAGCAGTGATTTTGCTGAAAATAAAATCTGTTATACATTTTAAAATGACAATATAGTAAAAGACAAAAAATATCTAAACGTGAGTTGACCACAGCCAAAGTTAGAAAGGATTTGCTTTAGGGCGCCTTCTTCATTTCATGAGATTTCGTTCATTTTACTGTCGTCTTTATTTCCTTATAAAGTTAAAAAAGAACTTACAAAGGGGAGTATGAAGCTCCAAGTTCTTGTCGGGTAGGAGAAGAGGAGAAGTCGTGCTTGATTAATATATCTATGGGTCCCTTGCTGGTCACATTCGCCGACCAATTCATACAATACAATTGGTCAGTCATCCTTCACCAAGCATGCTGAAACCACCAATATACCATATTTGCACTGTAAGAAAAAGCCCTGCTTAAAAACCCCGTATTAGAGGCATGTTAATTTTATTCACAAAAAATGATGTATTTGCAATTTATGTACATTATGGGAAAAAAAGGAATAAAATAAACACCTGATTGGTTACCATCCCATCCCCCCATCCATAAAATGGAAGCCGACTGTTTTCCGATCTCCAAGGGGACCGAAAACAAGCCAGGCCTTGACAAAAAGCATGACAAGTTGCAAATGATTCTCTAAGACCCGGGTCAAAATATTTAATTCTGTGTTAAGCAGAGTTATGGACCTATAATCGTCTAAGTCCTCTTAAACATGCCGGCGACCTTTCTTCAGCAATGTGATCACGCCCTTGGTAACGCTATCAAGGATGGCTCCCTGGTCGAACCATTGATTGAACATATCCGTCAGAATAGGAACAAACATGTGAGGCACCCTAAAGTACACTTCGTAGCGTAAACCATCTAGTCCTGGCGATTTGTTGAGGCCAATCTGCTTCAACGCATCACGGATTCCCTATTCAGTAACCAAACCTTCGCAGGTAGACACTTCAGCCTCCCGAAGGTGGGGAAAGTCGATTAAATAGCTATGGAACTCCAGAATCAAGAGGTCAGGACAGCGAGCAAAGCGATCATGGAAGTGAGCCCGAAAGAGCTCGCACTTCTCCCGATTCGACTCGAAAATGCGCCCGTCCGGGGACTAAACCGATTTGATATACCGAGTTGGAAACTTTTGTACTTCTGCCTCACGCGCTAACGCGTTGCATTTCACAGCTACTTTAGGAACTCTTTTTAACATAGACTCAACTAAATATCCCTTGTAGCGCTCGCTAGCTTCACGCACAAGGTCCGGTCTCGCTAAATAAACTGTTAAGGAATCCCCCGCGTCGATACCCTCGGAAAAAGCTTATCATCTAAAGAGTTTGCCACGTTGGTCCTATATAAGTTGAGCTGGCGACCGTATTTGATGGCAAAATCTCTAATACTATGTTTAAGGGATCCCAACCACTTATTCCTGGAACCCCCCCCCATGAATACCTGCTGAACTGTAATAAATTCCTAAGGTATTAGAATCTTTTACTTACTTTTTCTTGGTTCAACTGCAACTTGGAATTACAGTATTTGTCTATTTTTAAAGCACACATTATGTAGAGCTGTGATTTTACAAAAAATAAAATCTTTCATGCATTTTAAAAGGGCAATATTGAAAAAGACAAAAAAGTATCTAACCATGAGTTGCCCACTATCAAAGGTAGAAAGGATTTACTTTGCTTTGGGTCACCTTCATTTTAGGAGAGTCCAGCCATTCTTTTATTTCTTGTAATTAATACAAGAAGGCACAAGGCCTTATGGTTTGGGGGAAGGGGAAGGGAGCGGTCATGCTTTAACTATATTTTCTATGGGGAACCTAGCTAGCCACATTCGCCGACCCATTCAACAATACAATATATAATCACTTGTCCATCGCCATGCACGCAGCAACCACCAAAATACCACATTTGCTCTATGAAGAAGTCCTACTTAAAACCCGAAAGTGGTGTATGATTTTATTTACAATGTATGGTTATTTACAATGGATATACAATGGGAATGGGAGAAAAAACCCCGAAAAATATATATACACGAAAAACAAGGAAAAATTCCCCGTTTGGTTTCCCTCCCATGCCCCCGTCTATAAAATTGGAGGCCGACTGTTTTCCGGGCCGAAAAAACTGGAAACAAGCCGGACCAACCCTAGGTGAGACGGGAATCCTAATCTACAGGGGGAAAAAGAAATAAAGGGTCGGGCTCGGTATGGGTCGATAGAGTCCAGCTATTCTACTGTCGTCTGGTATTTTTTTTAATCTTTCGTCTTTTATACAGATATACACCTGTTTTCCAGCGCTTTATTTTTGAAGGCGCAGGGTCATTCGTTTATCCTTTTTCTTTTCCTTTTTCTTTGTTTCATCATCCAACACGAAAGTGCTAGAAAATACGTGTATATGTGTATAAAAGACGAAAGATTTAGAACCCCACGAGACGACAGTAGAATGAACGATACGTCATGGTTAACGATACGTATACGAGATTTGGCAGGCTTTGTTAGTTTCGATTCCTGCCAGATCCAGGCGCTAGCCTGATCTTTTATTTCCTTTTTAGAATTTTTTTTTTACCGCCAATCCACAGTTAAACTTCATACTCTTCTACACAGCCACCACTAGTTATCGCAGCAGCTCTTACTAACAAGGCATCATCTGTCGTCCTAGTTACTTGAGGCAAATATGGAGGAAGACAACTCACCTTTTGACCTATTCTCGAATATCAAAGACTTGGAAGCCCTCCCTAAGGAGCCGGAAAAATGGTAGCACCAACACCAACGACAACAGAATGGCCAGCGCTACAGGTTTCACAATTCTTTCAAAAATCATCGTTTCCGGCCAGAATTTTCAATCCGGACAGCCGATACCGACCATTAACAGCAGTCCAGCAACGGTAGACTCTTGGTTAATTAAAACTCAAAGAGCTGAAGAAGATGAAAAGGACAGGTTGTGTAAGTACCACCTAGATGTAGGAGGTGTGTATAGAAACGGTCGAAACCCATCTTAGCTCGGCACTGGATCCCTGAGACATCCGGTCGGCGTCCTCACCCCCGAGGATTTCCGTGCTATAGTCAACTGTGAGTAAAGTAAATGGGTTTCGTGGCTATAAACCTTGCCATGTTGAATACGAGGGGACTGAGGGATCAAAGTAAGTGTGTGCGCTGTCTTGGTTAGCGTAAAAATAGAATGCCTCTAAGGATGCAATGGACCATAAATAAGGACTCTGATTAATTAAAAAAAGTAAATGGAATTTTACTAAGTTTAAACTTTATAGAGGCAGGAGGAGGGAAGGACTTTTTTCGAAAGCCATGGAAAGCAGCATGGTGGACAAGCCCAATGATGGGTCAACGCCTTGCCTTGCCTAACCATATGCTGAGCGTACGAATCCCACAGGACAACGGCCAGGATCAAATAGTTCGATCGAGGAACTACCGCTGCTAATCTATAAGGGTGGCTTCAATAGATAAAAAAAACAGCCATCGAAAGATTACTATGACTCATACTCAAACCACTTGTCTAAAGCGCATCGCTCTTCACCTGGGTAAAAAGGGGCGTGTCTTGCTGAGGTTAGAACTCAGGCACCAGTGTTCGAAAAATCAATTTCAGAGCTCAAACTAAAACAACAATGCAAAAACACAATACAAATTGCGACATTTACTGTTAGAACTTTGAATAGAATAAACCAACTACCGGAGCTGACAGCCTCTGCGATAGATCATAAGATAGACATAGTAGAAGTAAAGTTGGCGACCATAGTCGAGGGTGACCCGAAGGCTCCCTTTTCGATAGCTACTACACCAAGGTGTAGGGGAGGGCGCTACTCCTTCACTCAATTGCTTCACTTTACCCTTGATTCGTACCTTATAATGCTGAGTGTTAAGCAAGGAGGCATCAAGTACCATTTTTTGAGTCTTTGGTATAACTCGACCTGGGATTGCACCCAGGTCTCCCGGGCCATTGGCGAACACCCTAACCGCTTGGCCAATGTCCGGTAATAATAATTAGATAGACATAACATTCATAAAAGAACACAAATACATACATTGCAAAGATATTAAATACCACGATACCGGCAATGGATGGACGTTAATCTCTGCATCTGCATGGAAAAACTCTGTCAACGCAGCGATATGAGGTGTAGGTATGCTTAAAGGACCACAGGCCTTAAAATCACAAAATAGATCAAGAAAATCCCTCGAGGATGATGGTAGCTACGTTTAATTGCAACCCCCAACGCAACAATCATCTGCTAGAGCCCTACCAATGTTAGTGAAACGGATATCATCATCTTCTATAACGAGATATCCTCCCTAGTTCGTAGTATCCCGAAACATAACTTTCTCGTCTTTGGTGGAGATATATTGGTAAAAACGTAAACAACAAGAAGAAATGTGGCCCGAACAACGACAACCGTGCACAGTGACAGGTCCCTGCTTAACAACAGGGATATTTGAGATAAAAATACGTTAACACTAAGAAACAAATTGATGCACTTCGAGAAATATCAGAAACACCTACGCCGAATGACGAATATGAGAACTTCGTCAATGCCTCCTTAGACTGCTTACCAACTAAACAAAGAGCTAAACTTTGAATCCCATAGTAGACATTAATGTTTAGAAGTAAGGACGAGCTCATAAGCGATATACTCCTGTTGGCCCCTTCACATGGACGATCAAAGGCAGGTCGACCAGCTAGAACCTATATACAACAGGTCTGTGCTGATAGATAATTAGATGATGTAGCCTTGAAGACCATCCGGGAGCAATGTCCGATAGAGACGGGTGGTGGGAGAGGGTCAGGAAGATCAACACTCGACTAGCAAAGGCATAGGCCGCTGTCAGTCGTGTCGATACTGCTATATGGATGCATGATATGGACGTTAACTAAACGCATGGAGAAAAAGCTTGACGGCAATTACACCATAATGCTGCGAGTAATATTGAACAAGTCCGGAAGCCAACATCCCACAAAACAGCAGCTATACGGCCACCTACCACCCGTCACGAAAACTATCCAAATTAGACGAACCAGAAATGCAGGATTCTGCTAGAGAAGTAAGGACGACCTCATAAGCGACATACTACTGTGGGCCCCTTCACAGGGTCGGGTAAAAGTAGGATGACCAGCTAGAACCTATATTCAACAGCTCTGTGCCGATACAGGATATAGCTTTGAATGCCTCCTGGAAGCGAAGGAAGATTGAGACGGGTGGCAAGAGAGTGTCAGGGAAATCCGTGCTGGCTATGTGACATGGTGATGATGAAGTACAACTTATTCTGTTCGCTATCAATCCTTTGTTCGTAGACATTAGAATTGTTTCAAGTGTTGGTAAAAGAAAGTTTTATATGCGAACAGTTAAATGATTTCAAGTGCTGATATTTGAATCTCTTCAACAGTATTCGTTCATTGGCATGAAGTTAAATGTTTACTAGAAATTTATATGTAAAACAAATCATCAATAAAGATTATTATTAAGGAAGTGCCCGTGGTGTAATGGTTATCGTCGAAGGAATTGGACACGGCGACACAAGTTCAAATCCTGGACTGATTGCATTTCACATAGCACTAATACCCTTGGGAAAGGTATGAATCCAATTATTCTCCCTCCAGCTATGGGTAAATAGTAGGGCAGACTAGGTTCTTCAGCCTTAGTGAGGCAACTAGTCTATTAGAAGGAAAACTCTGAATTGAAACCTGTTAAACTCCGCTTGAAGAATTGACCTTGTGTCATATCCTGCCCGAGCGGAGGGGTTGGCTAAATATGATAAGGATTATTATTTGCTTTGTAATCATAGCAATGTACAAAATAAATGATTATTTTTAAATAAAAATGAAAATGGTTCCAAGTATTGACATCTAAGATTAATGATTCAGTTTAAGTAGAGAGTTAAAGAATTTCAATGATAACTTACATAAGTAAGTAGATAAAAGTATTCAGTATCCGCCAGAAAGTATAGCGCAATGGTTATCATATTCTATATTTACCCAACCCCTCCGCTCGGGCAGGATATGACACAGGGTCAATTTTGAAGCGGAGTTTAACAGGTTTGAAATCAGAGTTTTCTTTCTCCTAGACTAGTTGCCTCACCAAAGCTGAAGAACCTAGTCTGCCCTACTATTTACCCATAGTTGGAGAGAGAATAATTGCATTTATACCTTTCCTAAGGTATTAGTGCTATGTGAAATCCAATCAGTCTCGTCCAGGATTTGACCTCGTGTTGCCATGTCCATTTCCTACGGCGATAACCATTACAACACGGGCACCTCCTCTAGCGCAATGGTTATAGGCGTTGGTCCCCTAAGCTTCTAAGGAGACAATCATCTGGAGGTTACAGGTTCAATACTGACTGCTGGTGAGTATCATCATCATCATCATCATCATACTGTCGTGCCATCAGCCCTGGCCCTCTCTCGCCACTTCTCCCTCCCGTTCATCGCTTCCGGTAGGTCTTCAGTGCTACACCCCATATCCTCACAGAGCTGCTGTATGTAGGTTCGAGCTGGTCGCCCTGCCTTTGCTCGGTCATATGAAGGGGTCCATAGGAGTACATCACTTATGAGCTTGTCCCTACTTCTCCGGCAGTGTTCTGCATGTCAGGTTCGTCTAACTTTGATAGTTTTCGTGATGCGTGGTAGGTGGCCTTCTAGATGCTGCTTTCTGGGGCGTTGCCCCCGGGACTTGTTCAATACCACTCGCAGCATTCTTGTGTAGGGGTGTATATATATATATATATATATATACATATATATATTAGCGAGTAACAATACAGGAATACTTAACACTTGTATCTGGTTATGGCTAACGAAATCCGAACAGCCGACCCCTGTGGATTCAATAAAGGACGTAGTTCGAAGTTTCATGTAGGTTCCCGAGTTCGACAAACACCTGAAGTAGGTCGGAGGACATATCGGCCGAAACGTTGTGGAAATAACAATAAAGATGAAGACAATAGTGCGGAAACCCTTAATGATAAAAATTATTCCTATGTATCGCTAAAAGTTCAATTAAACATCAGTCATTCGTTTATACACTGTTAAATGATCAACCTGTTTTATTTGTAAAAATTTAATTCGGCATCAATATTATTCAATCGTTTGCTCACACTTAAATAATTTTAAGTGGTACAGATCAATACTTGTTTGAAATAGAACTGTTTGATATTTAGATATGTAAACAAATGACTGACGTTTAATTGATTGGTTTAGCTTTGATTTCATTTTATGGTATATGGACCATTGTGGATTATTTAATGTCAACCCCATTTTTTAAAACATTTCTATTTGAAAAAAATCACTTTCGCATAAGTACACAGTTTTAATGTCAAAAACGGTTCTATTTTAAACAATTCAATATCACACCTTTGTTTGCACTCATTTTAAATGTCAAGAGATAGGACCCTCTCAGTTCATGTTGAGAGTGGACCTAGGAGTGATGGCAATGAAGGGGTACACTGCATTCCCCAAAGCTCCAGCATTACAGTACCTTCAACATTAGATTGTTTAGTGTCATAGACGGGGCACTCATTGGGTGACTCTTACCCCACTGCAGAGATACAGTTAGAGTATTCTACAGCCTTTATCGCCTGTGTTGCTGGTGATATAATTGAGAAAGTAAACGTACTACCGAGACTGAAGTTCGAACTTATTTATAACAATGTAGCAGTCCAGGATGTTAGCCACAACGCTAACACATTCAGATTTAATTCATAAAATTAGGAAAATGAGTTTTAATCTCAAATAATTCAATTGGATTATAAATTTTCCTTTTTAAATAGTAAAATTAGGGCGCCTCATTTAGTTGACAAACGTAACCAGGAAAACTTCACGAGTGAGTTTGAGTTTCACTGGTGCCTCATTAATAAGCAGGGCCTGGAGAAAAATCACAGCAAAAAGCAAAGTAAATTACTACTAAAATTCATCTCTTCTCAGATCAAATTGTCCTGAAAATTAGAAACAGATTGGAAGAAAAAATTTTGGGAAAATATAGCCTCCAGTGAGGATTGAACTTGCGATAGGATGTAATAGTAGTTTCAAACTATGACCTAAAAGGGAGAACGGGGATAACGAACCTATTGTTCTAATTCCTGTTGTTGGTAACATCCAATGCTTTCATTTTTTTAAGTAATAAACGTCAATAAAATACCATGTATATGTCTTAAGTAAAAGTTTCTTGCACGAGTTGTAAACCAACCTCTGTGTTGGGTCGCGATTCGGCTGACCGTGTTGTCAACCGCACGGCTCGATCGGGTGTGCCTCATCACTGGAGATCCCTCTGGCCTCAAGGGGCCGACCCCCAGGGTTTTACCCCCCTCCTGGGAGTAGGTTTATTGCATGATGCCTAAGGCGCTCCTTTTAAGGGGAATGCCGACGGGGCCCGAGGTATTTTTAGAAAATGCCGGACGCGTGTGGGCTGTGGCCCAGCGCCCTGGCCCACCTTTAAAAGGCCTTGTACCGTATTCCTCCATTTGTTGGTGGGACGGATGATAAATACAGTCTCTTGCCCGAGTTGCAGACCAACCAACGTGTTTGGTACGTTTCTCCAGTTGTTGGGTCACACTACGGCTGGCCTTGGGTTCCGGTCGGGTTTGCCATGGCACTTGATTCCCCTCTGGCCTCAGGGGGCCGTCCCCCAGGATTTAACCCTCTTCGGAGGGGTTTGGTTGATTGTCTGGCTTCTGAGGCGCCCCTCTTTAGGGGAATTCTGAAGGACCCCGTGGTATTTTTCAAAATTCCGGGCGCATATGGGTTACAGCCCTGCACCCGGACCCACCTTAAAAAAGGCCTTGTGACATACACATCCAGTTGGTGGGCCGGAAGACAAATACCAGGCTCTTGCACGAGTTAGTTTTAGTAGTTTTAATCTTAACTTCTAATTTCAAATAATATTCATAAATTTTTAGCCATATATCTTAGCAAAAAGCTAGGTAAATTACAACTAAAATTAATCTTATCCCAGATCAAATTGTCCCGAGATTATAATAACATCTAAATAAGATGAAGTAGAAAAATAGAAAGAGGTTGGAAAAAAAAAGTTCTTGGGTAAACAGCCACCAGTGACGATCGAACTTGCGATAGCATGTTTTATTTTTTCAAACTATGACATGTAAGCGGGCAACTGGTTAAATAACCTAGTGTTCCCTAACTGGATGTTGGTTACATCGAATAGTTTCATTTTTTTTTTTTTTTTTTTTTTTTTTTTTTAAAGAAATTAAAGTCTATAAAATTGCCACATATATATTTCGGACTGGACTTAAAAAAAAAAAAAAATAAATGAATATCTGTATTATTAATTTTTAACGGAAAGTCTCTAAAACAAGCCAGTTTTAGTTGTTAATATCTTAACCAGTAATTTCTAGTATTTTATTTCCATTGGTTTTCTTTTATAAGACGTAATTTATATAGTGAATAAACAAAACGATAAAAAATGGCCGAAGGTAAGTTTCTTTCAAATTTATTTTTCCTATTTTCAAGTACATTAGAAGTACATTGATCACTATAAAGGCTACCATCACTTCTTCATATATCATTTTATAAAGTATCTATTTTATTAGCTTTGGGAGTATGCATGGCGTCGTTGGTAACGTAGTGGACTGTGACAAAGTCAGTTAGAACTCTCGTCACGCGATTATGTTCTCTTTTTTAATTACTATCCTTGGGGAACATAGAAGCTGCCTTATCACCTCAGGTCAGTCGTATGAGTGCGGCAAAGTACATCAAGTGTATTTCTACAAAGTGGTGCCTGTGGTGTAATGGTTATCGTCGTAGGAAATGGACACAGCGACATGAGTTCAAATCCTGGACGAAACTGACTGCATTTCACATTGCACTAATACCCTTGGGAAAGGTATGAATCCACTTATTCTCCCCCCCCCAGCTATGGGTAAAATAGTAGGGCAGATTAGGTTCATCAGCCTTGGGGAGGCAACTAGTCTAAGAGAAGGAAAACTCTGAATTCAAACCTGTTAAACTCCGCTTAAAAATTGACCTTGTGTCATATCCTGCCCTAGCGGAGGGGTTGGGTAAATATGTACAAAGTGGTACCCCCCTGCCTACGAGTAGAGAAGCTCCGGTAAAGCGGAACGTTTATGGAATGCAGACTACACCTTCATTGCCATAGCTTCAATGTTTGATCTGGCCCGAAATGGTAGTAATTTACGAAGCTTTTTGCTTCGATGCGGCACAAGGCCGAATGAATGGGGTACCCAATGAGACTCGAACTCACTCGTGTAGGTTTGCTAGTCTAGCTTGCTAACCATTACACCACCAAAGGTGCCCCTGGCCCGAAATGGTAGCTCCTTATAAGGTTCGATCTTTGGTCAACAGAACTGTTTAATATTTAACCTGTGTGCAAACAAATGACTTATGCTAAATTGAATTGTTTGAAATGGTACAGTCTGATCATTTAATTGTATGAAAAAAAAACTTGCATGTAAAATAAAATTCTTTGTGTTGTATAGCAATGCTTTGAACTATTCAACAATGCGCAAACAATTGATACGAGGATCATTAAATAAGTTTCCAGACTTTTTTTCGTATGGGCACTCTTATTGATAGTACACACATGAAACTCTAGTCCCCTTCGAAGTAATCTCCTCCGGTTGCAATGCATTTGTTGTTCCATTCCAACAATTCAAGAAGGCCTCATGGAAGTCCTCTTATGTGAGCGTGTCAATGACCTTCGTCACAGCCTCTTTCATAGCCTCAATTGTCTCATAACGACAGCCTCTGAGCTTAGAGAATAACTAAAAGTCACAGGGAGTAAAGTCTCGACTATAGGGAGGGTGAGGAATTGTCTTGATGCCCATCTTGGTCAAATAGTCGGTGACAAAGGTAGAGTTGTGGACTGGTGCATTGTCCTGATGGAAAAGCCACTGACCCGATTTGAAGAGTGCTGGTCTCTTCCCAAGGAATCTCTTCCTGAACTCCCTTAAAACCTCAAAATAGTAACTCTAACCTTAACCCTAACTGTTTGGCCAATCAACTCTGGTGTATTGACTTCCTTACTCCTCCCACACCTCATCATCCCTCACAGACTCTCTATCTTCATTGAATCTCTTATGCCACGCAAAAACTGATGCTCGATTCATGCAACATGCTCCAATAGCAGTCTGAAGCATTCCATACGTTTCTGTGGCATCATTTTTTCCAAGTTTAAAACAATTTTATTGCATATCGTTCTTCTAAATAGTTAGATTGCATTTTTTAAATTCACCAGCTGTGACAATCAGGCTTTAGTAGAGTGTATTCTAATTGCTGCTGTAGCTGTTCACTTGAACCTGAAATTATAAAAATGGGTCGGTCATCTTATCAGATGTATAGCAATAACATACTGAATTTTCAGAGTCTATGACAATTTTAAATGCCCATACGAAGAAAGTCTGGAAACGTATCGTGTGCACTTCGTACCTACATAACATTAAAAATTATTAAAATATATGAAGAAAAAGACTTGGCATTAGATGACCAACAATGGTTGTGTTTCATGGTATATCAACGAATCTAAAAGCAATAAGCACGACAAATAATACCAATAACTCATACATGGTACTTGATGCCTCCTTGTTTAACACAGCATGGTAAGGTACGGATCAAGGGTAACTCGAGCAATACAGGTAAAAGAGTTGCGCTCTCCCCTATACCTCGCTTTGAATGCTTCTGAAAAAGAAACCTTCAGGTCACCCTCAAATAGTCAGCTTACTTAATTTTATACGTCAATAGTCCTCTCGCATCATTTCGGCATTAAAATTTGATGCGACACCTTTCCGCAAAGCAATCTGTAACTGCCAATTTTTGCTTCACGTTACCAAAATAATCTTTGACACGTCCTAATATATGGTTTCATATAGTCTTATATAATACTAATAAGTTTCACTTTTAAATTGTTTCATGTGCTTTTAAATACAAAATTGTTGCAAGCAGTTTTATGGTTAAAAAAAAAAATCGTCTAATATTACTAATTTGTACCTATCATTTTATTTGTCAAACTTTAAAAATATCTACTTTCCTTGTAGCATCGCAAGACAGCCAGGAACTAGACAAAAGTATCCGGGACAGCATAGTCGAAAGAATTTTCTACTTCATTGAAAAAAATAACTTTTATGGTATCCAGAGACTTTTCAAAAGTCTTCAGCCAGAAAAACACGTCCAGATTTTAAATTCTACGGTTCATGGTTGTTCGCCTCTTTATACTGCAGTTAATCATGGTAGAATCATACTCTCCCGTTATCTCATCAAACTTTCTCTCGCTCAGGGGCGTCACAAAATGTTAGAAATCTGGAAGAACACCCGACACCCCTTCATTGCCGCGATACGCCTTGGTAATAAAGAGCTGATGAAACTGATCCTACGGAATATGTACGATATTAACGATAATATCTACGGCCATTTATCACCACTAATGATGGCTGTATATCTTCGTAGTCTAATAAGTGTACAACTTATTGTATCTATGGGAGCAGATATCAATAGACCGTGTATTCATGGAAGAACCCCTCTGATGAATTCAACTTTCGATTACGACATTTGCTGTTATTTGATTAGTCAGGGTGCAAACGTTAACCAACAAGATGAAGAGGGCTTTACGGCTCTTCACTTAGCCGTCACAAATTATATAATGCCATGCATAACCCCCCTAATCAACGCCGGTGCTGATGTTAGGATCCGAAACCACGAAGGCATGAACCCGTTAACTTGGGCTGCTATGAATATAAACGATGAGGCGGTATGTCGGTTATTCTTTCAACAATCCTATTCCAAGTTAGATCTGATAGAGAGTTTAGAAATATTGAATGCTTGTTGCGTATGTGTTCAAAATGTAACTTTAATGGGCTGGAAAAAGGCTTTACAAACGAGGGTGAGGGAAGGTCTACCGAAGAAATGTCAGATTCATGCTCAGGAGATATTTGATTTTTCACAAGAATTCACAACAGAGACAGAATTGGAAACAATAGGAGACAATCTTTTACTTCTTGCCTTCCAGGGTATTCTGGTCATTGAAAGAATATTAGGACAAAATAACAGATTATACCTCCAGATTCTTCTGCAAACAGCCCTGATTGCCAAACAACGAAGAAACTTTGATAAACTTAAGCATTTGATATATTATATCCAAGAATACTGCCAGGAAACTTCTTTTGTGGCCTTAAATTATTTTTATTTCAATAACCTCTTTAATGAAATTGCCAAATGTTGCGATGTAGAGTTCTGCTTTGAATACGGGGGCTTTACTCTTTTTAAAATAATAGTACAGGCCACTGTAAAAATGTGGACAGTTGTCAAAGATCAAGTATATAAGAATCCCTTCCTGGTTGATAGACTTTATTGCGAATTAGTAGACACCTTCTTGTATATGACGTCCGCAGTGGTGTATTTGAATTTATACCAACCGTACGTCAATCAGTTTAAAAAAGAGGTTAGTAAAGTGGTCAGAGTAGATCCACGACTTCTACATCGTCAGTCTCTTTTGCACCGAGTAATTAAATTTATGGTGACGAATCCATGGAACTTGATTCCTCTTCTTCGCGTACTCCTTGAAACTGGTGCCGATGGTAACGCAAAAGATTGCTTTCAACGGACCCCAATCGTGTATGCCTTTCAAAATGTAACCGAAACTCTTCTCAACGAAGTTTTAACACTTTTTAAGGAGTATGGATTAGATCCAATGTTCGAACACAGCGAAGAGCATTTCTTGGTTGACAGTACCGAGTAGGGTTCTGTTTGATGACTCCGAGAATTTCCCAGGGCCAAGTGCGTCTAACAACAAAAGCGATTTTGGACAATGAACGCTATCGGGGTATTATCTCGGGGATAAGTGGAGACATCGTTAATTTACTTGAGTAAGTTTTGGTTTACCGAGTCAATGGGATTTTTTCCGAATCTCAAAGGAGCTGAAATAAGATCAAGCGTACTTCCTTTGTCATGTGATCGTTTTTATTCAAGTCACTATTACTTATTTATAAACATATATTTTATTCTTTAGACGTACTTCGGCTTTTTAAAAGCGAAACAATGGTTGTTTGGTTCGGTTTTATGGCATACTAGCCTTTGTAGGTTATTTAATTCCAAACTTTTTATGCAAATAGTCAGCTCAATTTCAAATAATTCAGTTTAGCACGGGTACACAGTTTAAGTGACAAAACAGTTCTAATTCAGCTAAGTATAAATCCAGATTTGTTTACACACAGTTAAATGCTAAAACAGTCCTATATTAAACAATGTAGTGTAATTACAGTTTCACTGTCAAAAACAGTTCCATTTTTTTTTTTAAATCAGTATAGCATAACCACGCTGTTTAAATGTAAGTACAGTTTAATTGTTAAAATCATTTCTATTTGAGCTATTCAGTTTAGTCAAACAGTACTAATTCAAATTATTCCTTTTAGGATAAGTATGCTGTTAGTTCTATTTAAACCATAAAAAGGACCCTATCAGGTACTACCATTCCGGGCCAGAGTGGACCTGAGAGCAATGGCAATGAAGAGGTGCTCCGCATTCCCCAAAGCTCCTGCATCACTGGAACCTCACCATCAGATTGTTTAGTGTCATATTCAGGACACTCGCTGGGGGCATCTTACCTCTCTGCAGAGAAGCAGTTGGAATATTCTACAGCACCAGCCGACTCGGCAAAAACAAAACAATGTATTATGTTCAAAATAAAGCCAGATCTTACAAAATATAGGTAGGTTTCTACACTACAGCCCCCTCAAAAGGAACGTAGATCATTCCCTAATTCACAAATTTGATTATTCGTTTAACTACACTGTCTGCGTTTCACCTAACTCTAATGGCTTTGGGAAAGGCATAAATCCTTCTCTCACACCCCGTGTTATTTATGAACAACTACGTGGTGTATTCAATAAGTTTCCAGACTTTTTTTGTACAGGCATCTAAAATTGTCGTAGACTCTTGAAAATACACTCTTATTGCTATACATCTTATGAGATGACTGACCAATTTTCATGATTTCAGGTTCAAATGAACAGCTACAGCAGCAATTGGAATACACCCTACTAAAGTCTGATTGTCACAGCTGGTGAATTTCTAAAATGCAATATGAACGTGAGGACACCTTAGAAGAACGATATGCAATAAATTCTGTTTTAAACTTGGAAAAAATGCCACAGAAACGTATAGAATGCTTCAGACTGCTTTTCGACCATCTTGTATGAATCGAGCATCAGTATTTGAGTGGCATAAGAGATTCAAGGAAGGCAGGGAGTCTGTGAGGAATGATGGGAGGAGTAAGGAAGTCAATACACCAGAGTTGATTGGTCAAAGGGTTATGGTTAGGGTTACTATCTTGACGTTTTAAGGCAGTTTAGGAAGAGATTACGTCGGAAGAGGCCAGCACTCTTCAAATCGGGTCAGTGGCATTTCCACCAGGACAATGCACCAGTCCACAACTCCATTCTGGTCACAAACTATTTGACCAAGATGGGCATTAACACAGTTCCTCACCCTCCCTATAGTCCTAACCTTGGTCCCTGAGACATTTGGTTATTCCCTAAACTCACAGGCTATCGTTATGAGACATTTGAGGATATGAAAGAGGCTGTGACAAAGGTCATTGACACGCTCACATAAGATGACTTCCATGAGGCCTTCCTGAAGTTGTTGGAACCGTACAACAAGCGCATTGCAGCCAGAGGAGATTACGTCGAAGGGGGCTAGAGTTTCATGTGTATACTATCAATAAAAGTGCCCATACGAAAAATGTCTGGAAACTTATTCAATGATCCTTGTAAGACTTGATTCTTTAGCCTGGGTTAGGCAACCAGACTAGAAGAATGAAAACTGAATTTAAACCAGCTTCACTCCGTTTAAAATTGTGCCTGACGTGTTTGGGTAAATCTTCTCTTCTGTCGCAGTTGGGATTGGGAATGAATTTACTTTTAAAAAAGAGAGAATTTTTATCCCGTTGCTATAAAGATTAAATTAAACCCTCCCACAAGTTTTTTTTTTTTTTTTGCTTGATTAAAAAAACAAAAATAGGCATCCTTTAAATTTTCGATACTTCCTAGGGGAAATTTATATGTGGATCAACCATTTCCTCGGGTCTGTAAACTTATCCATGTTTTTCACAATCATATAATACCTGCAGCGATTTCCAGGATAATACATTTTAGCAGTAAATAAACAAAAAACAGATAAGACGCAAAACCGCTTAATGTTCTGGTTCCATAAAATATACCTTCAAAGAAACTAAGATATTTTAATCAATTTGTGTGTGTGTGTGTGTGTGTGTGTCTGTTTGTCTGTGTGAAATACCAACCTCTCTGCACGTGTAGGATATGACACAAGACCAATTCTATAACAGTTTTCCTTCGTCCAAACTCGTTACTTTACAAAGGCCAAAGAAATCAGTCTGTCCTACTATTCACCAATAGCTAGAGTTAGTATAATTAGGTTCTTGCTTTTTCCTTGGTTATTAGTACTATGAGAAGGACAATCGAACTCATCCATGATTTGAATTCGTACGTGACGGGGAATCCCCGTGAAGCGGTTATTCAATAACAAGCTTTAAATAATCATCATCATGTCGTGCTATCAGCATAGATATTCCTGACTCTCTCTCTCGCCACCCCTCCGTATCTCCAGGTCCTCAGGGTTACATCCTTTATCGGCACAGAGTTGTTGTATGTCGGTTCAAGCTGGTCGTCCTGCCTTTGCTCGTCCATGTGAAGGGGTCCACAGGAGTACATCACTTATGAGCTCATCCCTACTTCTCCAGCAAGGTCCCGCATGTCTGGTTCGTCTAACTTTCATAGTTTTCGTGATGGGTGGTAGGTGACCGTACAGCTGCTGCTTTGTGGGGTGCTGCCTCCAGGACTTGTTCAATATTGCTCGCAGCATTCTTATGTAGTTGCCGTCAAGCGTTTGGACAGACATCAACACGCTACTAGCAAAGGCATGGGCAGCTTTCGATAGACTATCGGTCATATGGAAGTCAAACCTGACCGATAAAATGAAAAGCAGTTTTTTCAAGCAGTGCTCGTGTCGATACTGCTATATGGATGCACTACACGGACGCTAACTAAACGTAAGCGTTGAATACTAATCTAATTTAGAATAGAAAAAATAAAATATTGTAAACGTACATTTTTTTAACTTTTTTTCTTTACAAGCGTTAAATACAATATTCATGACAAGAAAAATAAACTAGTTAGGTAAACCTACCTCTTTTTTTCTATTTATGTAATATTACGGCCGAGAGCTGTCGTCAATCAGTGAAGGTGCCACGAGACTAGCGCGTGCGGGCAGAATGACCTGCAAAGTTAGACGTGATTTTAAAATAATCACAGATGTAATATCACGGGTTTCACTAGTAACATCGAACATTTGCGAATCTTCGATTTGTTCTCAAAAATCTCTCTATAAGAAAACGAGTTATGAGATTTTGGCAGTTGAAGGCAGTTGTCAAAACAGGTGCGTTAAATGTTCCGGAGGCCCCGACCCGTCATATCCCAGTCTGCTACGACCTATCTGCTGTGACAAGCGTGTGTCAAACAGGCAGCTCTCACACACACCGTTACCCCCGAGAGGAAGGGAGAAGAAGGAACTTTTTGAGTTGCAGTAATCATAGCTGAATAAAAACGGCTGCTATATTTTTTCCCTTACCTTCGAGTTTGAGTATTTCTTTTTCTTTCTTTAGAGCACAAAACGTTAGTCCTATGGAACATTTATTCAAGATTATATTTTAATTGGAAACATGCGCCTGATGGCTAATAAAATCAAAAATATTACTTTGCAGGTTTTTGAGTTTCATCCTCAGACCGGCATGTTCTATTTTAAAGTAATTGTTTTCTCAGTAAATTAGTCACATAGCGTAATACAATTAGTGATTTTAATTAATTTGTTAGGAAATTATTTTATTCTAGTGATAGATTGTGTCCTGCCTAGGGTCTTTAACTTCGTAGTTGCAAGTTTTCAAGTTGGAAAGATCAAAGCTGGTAGACTTATTTTTTTTAATGCACGCGGCAGCTCCTGTCGAAATAAACCGTGAAAGGTTTGTTTTAATATCGGCAGTCAGCAAAATGTCCAAATAAACCTTTTGGATGCGTTTCGGCTGATGTTAAGCAATGTCGACGTGCCATTAAGAGTTAGTAATACACCGACTGCATCTCTGCAGAGGGGCAAGACTTCCCCAACGAGTGTCCTAGATATGACACTAAACAATCAGATGGTGAGGTTCCAATGATACTGGAGCTTTAGGGAATACCGAATACCCCTTCATCGCCATCTTTCCTCGGCCCACTCTGGCCCGGAGTGGTAACACCTGATAGGGCCCTGTCAATGGGTTAAATAGAACTAAACTGCGTACTTATTTGAATTACAACGGTTTGGCTAAACTGAATAGCTTGAAATGGAAATGTTTTTGACAAACTCTCTGCTTACATTTAGACTGCGTACTTATGGTAAACTGAAGTGTTTGAAATGGAAATGTTTTTGACATTGAAACTATACTTATGCTAAACTGAATTCTTTAAAATATACCTGTTTTGGGAATTAGCGGTGTGTAAACAAAATCTATATTTATGCTCTACTGACTTGGTTCAATTAGAAATGTTTAACTAAACTGAATTGCTTGAAATAGAACTGATTATTTGTAAAAAAATGGATTTTGCATTAAATGACTTACAAAGGTTGATATGCCATAAAACCCAATCCACCACTTTGTCTAAAAGGTAAATGTTGGAATTAAACGATATTTTTACAAAACCAGAGCAACAGATGTACGAGGATCATTAAGTTTCCAGACTTGTTCGTATGGGCACTTTTATTGATCGTACACACATGAAACTCTAGTCCACTTCGAAGTAATCTCCTCCGGCTGCAATGCCCTTGTTGTACAGTTCCAAAAACTTCTGGAAGGCCCCAGAAAGGTCCTCTTGTGTCAGCGTGTCAATGACCTTCGTCACAACCTCTTTCATCTCCTCAATTGTCTTATAACGATAGCCTCTGAGCTTAGGGAATAACTAAAAGTCACAGGGAGCAAGGTCTGGACTATAGGGAGGCTGAGGAACTGTCTTGATGCCCATCTTGGTCAAATAGTCTGTGACCAAGATGGAGTTGTGGACTGGTGCAATGTCCTGATGGAAATGTCACTGAGCCGATTTGAAGAGTGCTGGCCTCTTCCGACAGAATCTCTTCCTGAACTCCCTTAAAACCTCAACATAGTAACCCTAACCCTAACCCTTTGACCAATCAACTCTGGTGTATTAACTTCCGTACTCCTCAAACACCTCTCATCATCCCTCACATACTACCTACCTTCCTTGAATCTCTTATGCCACTTAAAAACTGATGCTCGATTCATGCAAGATGGTCGAAAAGCAGTCTGAAGTATTCCATACGTTTCTGTGACATTTTTTCAATGTTTAAAACAGAATTTTATTGTATATCGTTCTCCTAAAATCTCCCCACATTTAGATTGCATTTAAGAAATTCACCAGCTGTGACAATCAGGCTTTAGTAGGTTGTATTCCAATTCCTGGTGTAGCTGTTCATTTGAAACTGAAATCATAAAAATTGGTCAATCATCTTATAACATGTATAGCAATAACATACTGAATTTTCAAGAGTCTACAACAATTCTAAATTCCTGTACAAAAAAGGTCTGGAAAACTATTGAATACACCATGTATGTGCTTGCAGCTTAAAGATTGCAATGATCTTCCCAAATGCTCTGGAATAACTGTTATTTACGTAATTTATTTTACCACTAACTGCTCCACAATATTACTGAGAGGTACTTTAGCCACCTGTAAACAAAAAAGTGAGCCCGGACACTGCTGAAGAAGTAGGGATGAACTTATAAATGACATACTCCTGTGGACTCCTTCACATGGACGAGCAAAGGTAAGACGACCAGCTAGAATCTATATATAACAGCTCTGTGTCGACACAGGATGTAGCCTTGAAGACCTACCGATAGCAATAGACGATAGAAAAGGGTGGAGAGAGAGAGTCAGGGAAATCCGTACTGGCAGTGCAACATGACGATGATGATGATGATTTGCCTATCTATCGGTTGAATAGAACTAAACTGCCTACTTATGCTAAACAGAATGGTTTGAATGAGAACTGTTTGACTAAACTGAATAGTTTGAAATAGAAATGTTTTTAACAATTAAACTGTACTTACATTTAAACTGCATGCTTATGCTAAACTGAATGGTTTGAGATGGAACTGTTTTGACATTGAAACTGTACTTACCCTAAACTGAACTGTTTAATATAGAACTGTTTTGACATTTAACTTTGTGTAAACAAATGCTGTTCTTATACTAAACTGAATTGGCTGAATTAGAACTGTTGGAATTAACTGAATAGCTTGAAAAAGAATTTTTTTTGACAGTTAAACTGTGCACTCATACTAAACAGAATTGTTTGAAATAGAACTATTTGTATAAAAATGAATTTGGCGTTAAATAACCTATGCCATAAAAATGAATTTGGCGTTAAATAACCGACAAAGGTTGACATGCCATAAAACCCAAACAACCAAACCAAAACAAAACCAGCTTTGAGTGGGTAAATAAGTGGAGTTGTCCTGCAGAGGGTTAAGCTCTGGCTCTATTTATCGAAAAATCAGCAACAGCGCTTCAAATGAAACCCAAAAATATGTAGATGTAAAAACACTCTTTACATAGCAGCATTTAACGTTAGGAGTTAAAATAGAGTGAACTAATTAACTGAGCTGACAACATCTGTAGCCGAGAACAATATAGATATCATCATATACATACAATAATAGAGACGATGTTTAGCGAACTAAAAATAAAATACAATGATACTGGTAATGGATGGACATTTATCATGCCACCTGCACTGTCAATGACGTCGTAGGGTGTAAATGAATGTATCTAAACCGTCTTGCCTTAAAATTACTCATTACTGGCAGTCTTCTCTTGCTACTGACCATGTCGGTAATGAAAAAGAAATCACCATCTTTTATAAAAAGCTATTTTCCATTGTTCAATAAACTCCAAATCCCATCGTTTTTATCATCGTTGGGGATATGAATGCTCGAACAGGTAAATATGAGTATAAATAAGTTTACTTACATCACTCACCAAACAGAAATGTGGAATATCTTGCAAATATTTTACTCGAGAACAGGCAACATGCCTTAATACTGAATTCCAAAAAAAGGAAGGGAAAACTATAAACCTACACCTAACTAAAAAATTCTATGGTATAGTTAGATTATATACTGATAAATAAAAAGTTGATAGTGCTCTGAACTGTGAGGCATGGTTGGTTGGTTTGTTGTTTTGTTTTACGGTAAATGATTTAACGCTGAATTAAGTCATTTTGATAAAAGTTTCCAACAATTCAGTTTTTTGTTTACACATAGCTAAATGCCAAAACAGTTCTATTTTAGACATTAATTTTAAAATGAATGCGCAGTTTAAATGCCAAAAACAGTCAGATTTTAAATAAATCAGTTTAACATAAATAGTAAGTAAAGTTGGCAACCATAGTCGAGAGTGACCAGAAGGCTCCCTTTCCAATTTCTACTACACCGAGGTGTAGGGGAGGGCGCTACTCCTTTCCCTGGATTGCTCCACTTTTACCCTTCATACGTACCTTATATTGCTGAGGGTAAAGCAAGGATGTATAAATTACCATTTTTGGAGTCTTTGGTATGGGGGATTGAACTCAAGTCTCCAGGGCCACTGGCGAACACTCTACCCCCTAAACTAATGAGCCAGTATACACAGTTAAAACACACTGTAAAATGTAAAAACAGTTAATTTCAAGCAATTCAGTTTTGCGCAATTACACAGTTTAGTTCTATTTGACCCAAACATAGGACACTATCAGGTGCTACCACACCAGGCCCAAGTGGACATGAGAGTGATGGCAAGGAAGAGGTACCCCTAATCCCCAAAGTTTCATCATAACTTCAACCTCACCATCAGATTTTTAAGTGTCCTATCCAGGACACTCGTAGGGGAAGTCTTACCCCTTGGTAGAGATGCAGTCAGTGTATTCAGCTGACCTAGTCGACTGGGTCAACTGTGTGGCATAATCTCTTTAGGAGAGGTATCTTCTGATTATGGAATCGTTTCGGTAAAGATTTGCCAAAGTCTACACAGGAATAAAACAAAAACAGTTAAAGCTTCACAATATGACAGATTGTCATACACTAATAGTGGTATTAGAAAGCAGTACACGGTAAGTGAAAGAAACAAGTTTGATACTCTTGAAAGAACATCTAAAAGACATACTCCGGATAACGAATATGAAAACTTTGCTACCGCCCAATATAAAGCAACAGTCAAATCCATACAACCTAATTCAAGAATTTTATGTTGAGTTCCCTGAAACCCAACAGCAATTAAGAAAAAAAATAGCATGAACATATCATCCTTACTTAGTTTAGGGAAAGTACAGTTTCAATGAAAAAACAGTTCTATTTCTAACTACTCATCAGTACAGAGTTTAGTTCTATTTGACCCACAGATCAGGTGCCACCACCTCGGGCCAGTGTAGACATCGGAGTGATAGCAGTAAAGGTGTTGTCGGCATTCCCAAAAGCTCCTGTATTACTGGAACTTCATCATTACATTATTTAGTTTTATATACAGGACACTGGTTGGGGGAGTCTTACCCCTCGGCAGACCTGCTGTCAGTGTATTCTGCAGCCCCAGCCGACTAAGTCAGTAAATTGTATCCTGTTTTTGTGTTGAGATTCAGACAAATAGGATTTCGCTGGTATTGTCTTCTCTAGTTTTTCAGTCTAGCAATTTTTCAGAGGGTGTGGTTTTAATCGGAGACGCTTTCATGCTTGGAGAGGCGTCTTTTCTTTATTTTACAGTCTTTTAATTTTTTTTCTTTTTTGAACATTTAAAGAGGTACGAGGTACATACGATAAGTTTCCAGACTTTTTTCGTACGGGCACTTTTTTTGATAGTACACGTATGAAACTCTAGTCTCCTTCGAAGTAATCTCCTCCAGTTGCACTGCACTTCTTGTACCGTTCCAACAACTTCCGGAAGGCCCCATGGAGGTCCAGTTGTGTGAGCGTGTCAGTGACCTTCGTCACAGCCTCTTTAATCTCCTCAATTGTCTCATAACTACAGCCCCTGACCTTAGGGAATAACCGAAAGTCTCAGGGAGCAAGGTCGGGACTGTAGGGGGGTGATGAACTGTCTTGATGCTCATCTTGGTCAAATAGTCTATGACAAGGATTGAGTTGTGAACTGGTGTATTGTCCTGGTGGGAATACCACTGATCTGATTTGAAGAGTGCTGGCCTCTTCCGATTTAATCTCTTCCTGAAATCCCTTAAAACCTCAACATAGTAACCCTAACCCTAACCCTTTGGCCAATCAACTCTGGTGTATTGACTTCCTTACTCCTATACCATAGCCATATACACGAATATGGATATGTGAAATAGGCATATAATGTTCATATATATATAACATAGGATCTCGAAATTCGAAAAACACGTAACGACTTCTCAGTTCAGGTACGAAACCTTTTATTACCTTTGAGTTTAAAGGTTCTTTGACATAAGGAGAGAGGCACAATCTTTCTATTCTAGCTTTTTCATCTGCCCACCCCGCAACACGTGTGGCACCCACCATAAAGGTCTCCGCGAGCAATCGAAAATCAACCGTCTCGTTCGGTGCCCACTTCTCAACTCTACTGACTTTTTCAAAATCTCCCTAAATCCTCCACGCGCTTCCGGGGCGTGACGTCACTCGCATTGTGTAACACTGTTTCTCATATCGGGCTATTGTGACATCTCTGAGTGACACGTCCACTCTGCCTGCGCGTGCGTGAACACCTGTTTTAATGTTGCACCTAAGTAACCCATGTGCTGAGCCGAAAGGTTCTCAGGCTAACTAAACCCAAAGGCATGAACCGAAATCCCTCGGCCATTATATTTCACTCCTCCAACACCTCTCATCATCCCTCACAGACTCCCTGCCTTCTTTGAATCTCTTATGCCACTCAAAAACTGATACTCGATTCATGCAACATGCTCCGAAAGCAGTCTGAAGCATTCCATACGTTTCTGTGGCATTTTTTTTTTCAAGTTTAAAACACAATTTTATTGCATATCGTTCTTCTAAACTGTCAGATTGCATTTTTGAAATTCACTAGCTGTGACAATCAGATTTTAGTAGGGTGTTTTCCAATTGCTGCTGTTGCTGTTCATTTGAAGCTGAAATCATAAAAATGGACCAGTCTTCTCATAAGTGGTATAGCAATAACATACTGAATTTTCAAGTGTCAACGACAATCTAAATGACCATACGAAAAATGTCTGGAAACTTATCGTATGCTCCTCGTATTTTTTATAGAGCATTTCCCTGGGAGTAAATATTTTAAATGAGCAAATTAATCACGTATCATTTTGTAGGGTCAATGCAATAAGAGGCCCTAATTACATTCCTTGATGCATGTCAACGTTGATTGTTTTGAAAACTTACAGGATTTGTAGGATACAAGTTTCGATTGACCAACTAAATTGACTTTTGAATTTCTTTATAATTATAAGTCAAGTAAATACCGTATTTGACGGTATATTAAACACACTTTTTTTTTTACTAAAATGTCTTTTAAAATTCCCCTGCATCTTACATGCCGACTGGACCAGAGTGATTAGGTTTTTTTGTTTAATTGCATATCAACCTTCTTGGGTTATTTAATGCCAAAGCAACCCTTCTCGAAGAACGGTAGTAATATTTTTTAATCCATAGCTGGGAGAATAAGAGGGGTTTTACCTTTTCCAATGGTATTTTTTTTAAGTGAACGTAATAGCTCGACTGGAGATCGAACTCGTTTATTACGATTCCGCAGTCCCGCGTTTTAACCATTACACCACGAGGACAACCCCGAGTGCAAAGGGTTATGTTATGGTTTCAAGTATATCTATCAAACACCAATAATCTCTAAGCAATTATGTGGCTTCAAGTGATTAATTATAATAAGCCTAAGTAAAAAAAAAAAAAAAAAAAAACATTGCTACACGTAACTTTTCTTAATATAAATATTTTGCTCATGATTATATGGTAGAACATTTTTTTAAGCCGAGGAATTATATTGTGAATTGAATTATACTGAGTGAAAATTCTCTGTATCAGAAATAGATACTTGGAGCTATAAATTCTTTTGCTAAGGCTTATTTTTATTCATTACTTTCAGCCGTATATTTGCTTGAAAATTACTCGTGTTTAATTGGAATACTTGAAACCATATAAGTATTTTGAATTGAATTATACTGAGTGAAAATTCTCTGTATCAGGAATAGATATATACCATACCCATATACGGATATGTGTGAAATGAACTTATAATTTTGATATATATATATAACATAGAACATAGGATCTCGAAATTCAAAAAACACGAAACGACTTCTCAGTTCAGGTGCGAAACTTTTTATAACCTTTGAGTTTAAAGGTTTTTCGACAAAAGGAGAGAGAGACGCACAATTTTTCTATTCTGGCTTTTTCATCTGCACCCCCCCCCGCGCCATCTCGTGTGACACCTGTCCAAGGCCTCCACAAGCAAGCGAAAGTCAACCCTTCTCGCCCGGTGTCTAGTCTCAACTCTCCTAACTTTCTACAAATTTCCCAAAATCCTCCGCGCACTTCCGCTGCGTGATCTCATTCGCACTTGCTAGCCCCGTTTCTCATCTCGGGCTATTGTGTTATCTCTGAGTGACACGTCCGCTCTGTGCATGCGTGTGAACACCTGCATAATGTTGCACCTAAGTAACCCATGTACTGAGCTGAAATGTTCTCTGCCTAACTAAACCCAAAGGCATGAACCGAAAGCCCTCAACCATTATTGTACCATATTCACAATTAAGCTATGTGCGAAATGGACATCGAATGTTCATTACTATAGAATATATAAAGAACATAGGAATCTCGGAATTCGAAAACACGTAACGACTTCTTGTTCAGGTACGAAACCTTTTTATTAACTTTGAGTTAAAGGTTTCGACGTAAGGAGGAGAGACACAATCTTCTATGCTGTCTTATTCATATGGCCCCCAACTCGAGCGGCCCCATGGGGCGCAAGTTCGCCTCGCGTCTGCGAGCTACTAAAGTCGATCCTTCTTGTTTGGCGTCCAGTATTCAACTATCTCTTTCTTCAAATTCTCACACAAACCTCCGCGCGCTTCCGGTGCGTGACGTCACCCGCACTCCGTCACCCGTTTTGTCTCTGAGTATTGTGACATCTGAGTGACACCTCCATCCGCCCGTGCGCGCCCGCGTTAACACTTGCCTCAATGTTGCACCCAACTAACCCATGTGCAGAGCCGAAAGGTTCTCAGCCTAACTAAACTCAAAGGCATGAACCGAAATCCCTCGGTTATTATATAACATTATATTACAGCTATAAATTATATTACAGCTATAGATTCTCTTGCTAAGGTTTATTTTTATTCATTACTTACAGCTGTATAATTGCTTGCAAATTACTTGTGTTTAATTGGAATACTTGAAACCATAAAAGTATTGTGAATTGAATCACCATGACTTGAAAATCCGGCGGACACCTACGCACGACATACGGAAACACTTGACAGCTGTTTCGACCTTCTTAGGTCTCATCAGCAGTGTATACCGTGATCTCCACCACTGGAGATCTATATCCCTGCCCCTGGGGTCATAATAATTACGCAGATGCGTGTTTCTAATCCTCTTGGGAAACCATGGCCCTGGAGGTGACCATGTCCCATGTAAAGAGTACGGATGTACGAGGATCATTGAATAAGTAACCAGACTTTTTTCGTATGGGCACTTTTATTGATAGTACACACATGAAACTCTAGTTCGTTTCGAAATAATCTCCTCTGGCTGCAATGCATTTGTGCAAAAAAAAGTCTGGAAACCTATTTAATACACCACGTAACTTGCAAGACACCTTTAGGTTAATTGGCCACGCAATTACAATGAATAATCAATTTGGCGTCACTTGTGTGTAATATAAACTGGTGGCTCAGTTGTAGAGTTTCGGCACTGGAATCTGTGGTCACTGGTTGCGATATACAGTGGTATACACTGCTGATGAGATCTAATAAGAACGAAACAGCTATCCAGTGTTTCCATATGTCGAGCTTAGGTGTTCGTCATATTTTCTGGTCATGGTAATTCAACTCACAATAATTATATGGTTTTAAGTATTCCAATTAAACACGAGTAATTTGCGAGCAATTATACGGCTGTAGGTAATGAATGAAAATAAGCCTTCGCAAAAAAATATCTATTTTTGATACAGAGAAATTTCACGGTTATATGGTTTAAATTATTCCTATCAAACACCAATTTTGCAAACAATTATACGACTGTAAGTAACTACCGTATTTGACAGCATATAAGACACTTTTTTCACTAAAAATATCTTTAAAATTCTCCTGCGTCTTGTATGTCATATGTAATAAGAGATAATCGGCCAAAATTAGCAACCAGACAACTCCTATTAGTTTAGACTTAAGATTAATTTTCATATACATATTGTCATTATTTAATAATCGGCCAAAATTAGCTACCAGACAACTCCTATTAGTTTAGACTTGAGATTAATTTTCATATACATATTGTCATTATTTAATAATCGGCCAAAATTAGCTACCAGACAACTCCTATTAGTTTAGACTTAAGGTTAATTTTCATATACATATTGTCATTATTTAATAATCGGCCAAAATTAGCTACCAGACAACTCCTATTAGTTTAGACTTAAGATTAATTTTCATATACATATTGTCATTATTTAATAATCGGCCAAAATTAGCTACCAGACAACTCCTATTAGTTTAGACTTGAGATTAATTTTCATATACATATTGTCATTATTTAATAATCGGCCAAAATTAGCTACCAGACAACTCCTATTAGTTTAGACTTAAGATTAATTTTCATATACATATTGTCATTATTTAATAATCGGCCAAAATTAGCTACCAGACAACTCCTATTAGTTTAGACTTAAGATTAATTTTCATATACATATTGTCATTATTTAATAATCGGCCAAAATTAGCTACCAGACAACTCCTATTAGTTTAGACTTAAGATTAATTTTCATATACATATTGTCATTATTTAATAATCGGCCAAAATTAGCTACCAGACAACTCCTATTAGTTTAGACTTAAGATTAATTTTCATATACATATTGTCATTATTTAATAATCGGCCAAAATTAGCTACCAGACAACTATTAGTTTAGACTTAAGATTAATTTTCATAAACATATTGTCATTATTTAAAAGGCTATTATACAGATTAAAACTAATATCATTGATAATATTCATTGTAATTATTTCATTACTTTTAATTTTAGAGCTTTGAAATTGAAATGTTTTTGACAATTAAACTGTACTTACATTTAAACTGCGTGCTTATGCTTAACTGAATTATTTGAAATGGAACACGTAACGACTTCTTTTTCAGGTACGAAACCTTTTTATTAACTTTGAGTTAAAGGTTTCGACGTAAGGAGGAGAGACACAATCTTCTATGCTGTCTTATTCATTTGGCCCCCAACTCGACTTGACTTGACTTGCCCTGCTGAAAAGGAGGCGCGTCTTAAATGCTGTCAAATATGGTATGTCTGTAGTCTTATAAGTTTATATAAGAAACTTACATTTTCCTGACATTTAAAAAAAAGGTAACATTCGATTCAAAACTTTTTAGCACCGGTAAATACCTCTTTGGTGTACAAGGTAGAGTGTTCCTCAATGTCCCGAGAGACTGTGGTTCAATCCCAGGTCAAGTCATATCAAAGACTCAAAAAATTGTTCGTAACGCCTCCTTGCTTAACACGTAGCATTATAAGGCACGGATCAAGAGTAAGTGGATGGGTTGGGTTTTATGACATATCAACCATTGTAGGTTATTTAATACCAAATCCATTTTTATGTAAATAATCTGTTCTATTTAAAACAGTTCAGTTTAGCATAAGTACACAGTTTGTCAAAAACATTTCCATTTCAAACTATTCAAGCAGTTATATGTAACAATTCAGTTAAGTGTAAATACAGTTTTAATCTCAAAAACAGTTCCATTTCAAATAATTCAGTTAAGCATAAGCACGCAGTTTAAATGTAAGTACAGTTTAATTGTCAAAAACATTTCTATTTCAAGCTATTCAGTTTACTCAAACAATTCATTTTAGCATAAGTATGCTGTTAGTTCTATTTAACCCATAGAAAGGGCCCTATCAGGTGCTACCACTCCGGGCCAGAGTGAACCTGGGAGCGATGGCAATGAAGGGGTACTCCACATTCCCCAAAGCTCCAGCACTGCTGGAACCTCACCATCAGATTGTTTAGTGTCATATCCAGGACACTCGTTAGGTGAGGTCTTACCCCTCTGCAGAGAATCAGTCGGTGTATTCTACAGCCCCAGCCGACTGGGCAAGAGAGTAAGTGGAGGAATTCAGATAAAGGAGTAGTACTCTTTCTATACCATGATGTAGTAGCTTACAAAAAAGGAGCCTTCGTGTCACCCTCAACTAAGGTTGCCAACACTACTTTTTTAAAATGCTTCACATCTTTATATCCCCTCTAAAAATATCCTTATTAGAGATACACGTAAAAACGAATTACCAGATACGTATTTATATCTGCAAGATATGCAAGTGTAAAAATTATCAGATATACATTTATATGTATTAGATATAAATATGAAAAAAAATGATCAGATATACTTTTATATGTATTAGATATCCAGGTGTAAAATATCATATAGACGCTTATATTTATCAGATAAACATGTAGAACAATAATTATGTGGTGTATTCAATCGGTTTCCAGACGTTTTTTGTACAGGAATTTAAAATTGTCGTAGACTCTTGAAAATTCAGTGTCTTATTGCTATCCATCTTATGAGATGACTAATCAATTTTTATGATTTCAGCTTCAAAGGAACAGCTACAGCAGCAATTGGAATACACCCTACTAAAGCCTGATTGTTACAGCTGGTGAATTTCAAAAATGCAATCTGGAAGTGAGGACACTAAAAAAGACGACATTCAATAAATTTCTGTTTGTAAACTTGAAAAAAATGCCACAGTAACGTATGGAATGCTTCAGACTGCTTTTAGAGAATCTTGCATGAATCAAGCTTCATTTTTGAGTGGCAAAAGAGATTCAAGAAAGGCAAGGAGTCTGGGACTAATGGCATCGAACGGGTACTTCACATTTACTAAAGCTCCAGCCTTATTGGAGCCTCACTATTAGATTGTTTTGTGTCATATCCTGGATACTTTAAGGGGAAGTATTAACCCTATGTAGAAATATTGTCAGTGTGTTTTACAGCCTCAGCTGACTGGGCTACCAGCAATATTAGTCCCAAAGTGAACATACAACCGAGACTCAAGTTCGAACTTGTTTACAATGAAGTCGCAGTCCAGCTCGTTAGCCACTACGCTACTGGGACACATTCGGGTTTAATTGATATAACTAGAAAAATGATTTCTCATCTCAAATAATTTAATTATATTATATTTTTCTTTTTGAATCCTAAAATTAATCTTAGGGCGCTACATTTGTTCGGCAAATATGATCAGCAAAACCTCAAGAGTGAGTTTGAGTCTCACTGTGTGCCTAATTGATAAGACCTTGAGCCACATTTAAGCAAAAATCTTTGTATATGACTACAAAAATTCATTTCATCTCATATCAAATTGGTCCGGGATTATGATGACGTATCAGTGAGATGAAGTGGAAAAATAGAAAGAGATTGGAAGAAAAAAAAAATAACATTCTTGGGTGAACAGCAACCAGTAGGGATCGAACGTACGATGAAATGTAATACTAGTTTTCAAACAATGTCCCATTGGCGGGCATCTGGATTACGTACCTATTCTTCCTTTACGCTATTTTGGTCTCACCAAATGCTTTCATATTTATTTAAAGTAATTAAAATCTATAAAAGTACCACGAACATATTTTTGAGGACTTGCTCCTTCACGCCGACTAGAAGTCAAATTTTTTTTTGAAAAAGATCAGTCTATCTTTTTATTTGGATTACGTTAAATTGGTTATCTCTGTAAGACTTTTTTTTTTTCTGTTTGAATTTTTTTTTTTAAAGTCTTACCGAGAATTCTTTATTTGTGACGCTTGTCAAATCTCTTGTTTTTGTTACCTGTTATCCGACTTGTGTTTTTGTCGTCGGACTTTGTTATTTGCCTTTGTGTCTTTAATTTTTATTTGCTTGTTTTGTCGTTTTTTTTATTTTCAGGGGTTCTACGTGTTTTTGTGGCATTTTTCAGTGTTTTTGTGTTCGATTATTTTGCGTCTTTTCTTCAGTTAAAACAGAACCCCCCCCTCCATACTTGCAGCAGGTGGTGGTTTAGTTCTTTTACCCGGCTGGCTGCTAATTCTACCTCAGCCATGAAGGGGGAAACGACAACCCCGACTAAGACGAGCCCAATTGGATCAAATTGGCCTTCGCTGCCGATCCCCGGCGATACAACAGAAACCGAAGTTTCCCAGGACATCCCGATTCAACCGGCCCAAAAAAAGCCCCGCAGCCTGGAAAGGCCAGCAGAGAGGACCGGAAGAATACGAGAAAGACCGGGTGGGCAGATTTGCCAAATACTTCAAAGGCAATGAAATACTGCCCATCCCGGAAATCGCAGATAAGATCACTGTTGCGTAGCCATTTACACGAATATGGCCATGTGCGAAATAGACATGTAATGTTCATTACTACAGAACATATAAAGAACAGGAATCTCAAACACGTAACTACTTCTTGTTCAGGTACGAAACCTTTTTATTAACTTTGAGTTAAAGGTTTCGACGTAAGGAGAGACACAATCTTCTATGCTGTCTTATTCATTTGGCCCCCAACTCGAGCAGCCCCCCATAGGGCGCAAACTCGCTCCAAAATTGATCCTTCTCGTTCGGCGTCCAAAACCCGACTCTTATTTTCTTCAAATTCTCACACAAACTCCCGCGTGCTTCCGGTGCGTGACGTCACCCGCACCTCGTCACCCAGTATCGTCTCGGACTGTTATGACATCTGAGTGACACCTCCATCCGCTCGCGCGCACCCGCGTTAACACTGCTTCAATTTTACACCCAACCAACCCATGTGCTGAGCCGAAAGGTTCTCGGCCTAACTAAACTCAAAGGCATGAACCGAAATCCCTCGGCTATTTCATAACACTCCAAGAGTCCTCTCGCTGGTCGTTTCCGACCTTAAAATAAAAAGGCTGGTGGGGCTGACTAAAGAAGTTTTTGGGGAAGGCAGGCATCCCATGCTAATACTTTTGTCGTAAAGGTTTTGCGACATGGGATGTCCTGCTTCCTACAGAAAAGCAAGCTGCTGAAACAGACATTATCACCAAGCACTTCAGGCTACAGCCGGAGTATAAAGGCACCCGTAGGCTACGCGTCGCGGTCTGCAATGTCCCAGCCATAATCACTGGGGAGGTCCTCGCTGCGTATCTAAGTGCCTATGGCCACGTCGAGGATTTTAACCTCCTCAGATCCCCGGCCGGGACAGCCTACGGGAATTGTGCCTGACAAGGGATGGCTTTAAAGCCATCCCTGAAACGCTAATCTGCCGGGATCGGCAGATGATGGTGATGGTAGAAGGAAGACGCCTCAGGTGCTGGGGGTGCAAACAAGTCGGACATATCGCTAAGTTTTGCCCCCAGCGACCTGAAAACAAGGAAAAGGCGTCAGTGAAAACAAAACCAACAGCAAAAGACGCAGCGGCCACCACCATCAACAAAGAAGCGGAGGCCAAGGGCCCGGGTCAGGTCCAGCCAAAAAACAACCAGCAGGGCTGGACTGAAGTGACCAAAAAGAGGAGGGGATCCCCCTAAACAAGGGGGAAAAAGTCCAATTACATCCCCTCCTCAAAAACAAACCAAGGCCCCAACACGAGCAACAGCAGCAAAAACAGAATCAGCAGCAGCAGCTGTTAGAACAGAACCACCGGTAGCAGCAGCAGCAGCTAGAACGACAACAGAATCACCGGCAGCACCAGCAACACCAAAGAAGCTGACAACCCTAAAGAAACTAGCAACTCCCAAGACACCAGCAACACCAGCACCATCATCCAAAAAGACCAAAAAGAAAAACAAATCCATAGAGGATATGGAAACGTCGACGAATCTGAAGAGACGGGACAGTGGGGAAGGGGCAGCAAAAAAAATGTGCCCGGAAAAAAACCCACCCTGAGGCAGGCCCCTCCTCTCAACCACAGTTATCTCTCCCATCTCCACCATTACCTTCACCGTTTCCACCTCCAAAAATAACACTGCAATCTCCTCCCCAACAAATGGACCCTATTTCACCTATTTCACCCCAACAGGAACATTTCTTCCGAAAATATCACCGCCCACACAAAATCCCCCTCCCAAGATCTCAGTCTGCTGAAAAGGCACAACCCTCAGGCCTAGCTCGAACCCCATCCCTTCCCTCACTCAACCCTGCAGACATTTCTTCGCAAGAACTATTCCCGGCTATCATTTCCCCAAATAGAAAAACTAACCCTCCTGCTGGGAAAAAGAAAACAAGTTACAAAGAAAACGAAATATCAATTGGACAGATACAGCGGGCAGCGGCTTTGTGCTCTGCAGAGCTGGAAGCAGTTGGTGACTTCCAGCTCCGGAAGGCACTAAAGCCGTTGCTCAGCTTAGAAAAAATTAAAAACCTAAATGTATCAAAACCCGCAAATTTCAGGAGTGCAGCCATGGTGACCACTTTTGTACGGTCAGCTGGCGACCGGACCAAGGGCATGTGGAAGTTCTTGAGTACGGTCTGTCAGACTGATACGGGCATAAAGCTGGCGGAATTGGAGCACTCCTCCCTAAAAAAATGTATTCCTTTCTGTTCGGGTAGGGTCCCTATTTTGGTTCACCCATCTCTTTATAGGTCCCTAAAGCTGAAGTTCCCAATAGATGTCGGCGGAATCACCAGGGACAACCGAGTAACAACTGAACTCGGCACCGGTTCCCTGCATCAGGCTGTCGGCATCCTCACACCCAAGGATTTCCGGCCCGTAGTCAACGATGAGAAAGGTAAGTTGGATTGATGGCTTTAAACCTTGCCAGTTTGAATGTGAGGGGACTGAGGGATTCAAGCAAGAGTGTGCGCTTGCTTGATGAACTCAAGAACCTCTGTGTAGATGTTGCTGCAGTTCAGGAGACCCACTTCACTTACGATGCTGACTGTCGGGTGCTGGAAATCGACTTTAACGTTTTCTCAGCATACGGCAGCCGCGTCAGCGCTGGGGTCTCCTTGCTAGTTGGACGCAGCCTTGATGCTGATGTTGACGTTGTTTTTCCTGGTGACGGGGGCCGGCTGGTTGTGGCCGATGTTGCCGTGAAAAGTTTCAAGTTTCGTCTGGTTGCGGTTTATGCGTCCAATATCGCTGCGGAGAGGGTTTCCTTTTTTCGTCGGTTGGCGCCGTTCCTGGACGATACGAAGCGGCTAGTCTTAATGGGTGATTGGAATGCGATCCTTGATCCCAAGATCGGTCGGGTAGCTAGTCGTGCGGGAAGGTGTGAGAGCAGCCTTGTCGGCTTCGTGACTCGTCACGGTCTTGTCGACAGGTTTCGTCTTGATCACCCAGGGCGGGAGATGTGGACGTGGCTAGATAGCTCGCCCTCTGCCAAAGTAGGTTCCTACTTGGACAGTGTTAGTTAGACGAGCTGACATTGATTTCGTTAGTTGTCCCACGTTCCACCTGATAGCGTGGACTGACCATAAGCTTGTTAGGGTCAGTCTGTGGTTAGCAAATAGGCCTAGTCTAGCCGGCTACTGGAAGTTCAATACCTCCTTACTGGAGATATGGGACTTCAGGGACCGGCTGGAATCCCTAATTCAGTGGGCGTTAGTGGGGGCGGTTACCGGGAATAGGTGGTGGGTTTCTCTCAAATATAGGATTACAGACTTCGCCACCAAATACGGTCAACAGCTCAACCTAGATAAGGCCAAGGAGGCGAAGTCTATAGACGATAGACTTTCCCGGGCGGCGGCTGGGGGGATTCCTAGGTGTAGAACTAGCTAGGAGGGACCTTGTGCGTGAGAGTAGCGAGCGCTACAAGGGACACGTAGTTAGATCTAAGTTAAATAGTTCTCTACGAAGCTGTGAAATCGAACGCGTCTGTCAAGACCGCGGACGGGCGACTGCTGCATTCGAGTCGTGAGATGCGTGATGCCTTTCGGGATCACTTTGCCCGCTGCCCTGATCACCCGATCCGGGAGTTTCGTAGCTATCTTGCCGACTTCCCCCGCCTTCGGGTGGCTGAAGCGGCTGACTGCGAGGGTGTGGTTACTGAATGCGAAGTCCGTGATGCGTTGAAGCAGGTCGGCCTCAACAAGTCACCGGGACTAGATGGTTTGCCCTAAGAAGTGTACTTGAGGATGTCGCACATGTTTGTCCCTATTCTGACGGATGTGTTCAACCATTGGTTCGCCCAGGGAGCCATCCCTGGTTACGTTAAAAGGGCGTGATCACCTTGCTGAAGAAAGGTGGCAGGCATGTTTGGGAGGGTTTAGATGACTACAGGCCCATAACTCTGCTTAACACAGTTAAAGATTTGAGTCTTGGCGAATCGTTTACAGCGTGTCATCAGTGATCTGATCGGCCCTTAAGAGACCTTTGCTGTGAAGGGAAGATCGATCCAGGACAATCTGCAATCTGCAATCGCGAGGTCCTAGAGGGGATAGAAGACGACACAGAAGCCGCGCTGATCAGTTTAGATCAGTCCAAGGCCTTCGATAGGGTTGACCATCGGTTCTTGGCGTCTGTTTTGGAGACTGCCGGATTCAAACCGGAGTTCCGCAGATGGATTAGCATGATGTACCATAACCCTCAGGCAGTGGTGCAGGTGAACGGAAGGCGTTCGAGGGTATTTGCGATCGAGCGTTCGGTCCGGCAGGGCTGCCCCCTGTCTCCTCTTCTTTATGTCCTCGCGTTGGAGCCCCTCCTGCGCCGGCTTAGGGATGAGAGGCCAAGTCCGTCCCTGCGCGGTATACCTTTTGCTAGCAGCCTAGCGGCAAGGGTTTCCGCGTTCGCTGATGACATCAGTCTTTGTGTCCCGCAGTCTGGATATAAAGGCTGTGAAAGAGGCGGTTGTCGAGTACGAAGGGATCGCAGGAGCCAAGGTCAATTTTGACAAAAGCCAAAGTTTGCGGCTCGGTGCTTGGAGGGGTAGCAATACTCTTCCTGGGCCCTTCCGCTGGAGTGACGGACCCATCCGCATCCTCGGGGTGTGGTTCGGGCCCGACCTCCAACTGGAACGAAATTGGTCGGAAGTACAAACCAAGGTGAATGCTCAGATGGGAATCTGGCTTTCAAGGAGGTTGCCCTTAAAGGGCAGGGCGGAAGCGTGCGCCACGTACGTCTTCGCTCTGATCCTTTACCGATTGGCTGTACTTCCTCTGCCTAAGGCACGTCGGTTGGCACTGCAACAATCCCTCTCCAGATTGCTCTGGGGAGGTGCAAGGCCGATGGTCCGTTGGCAGGTCTGTATCCAACGTACACGCAACGGGGGTCTGGGTATGCCTGATCTGGAGAGCCACTGGCTTGCTGAAAGACTTGCATACCTGGGCTGGTCCTTGACGGGGGACTCGGTGTGGAGACGAAAGGCGAGTCGTACTTTTCCTCGCTCAAGTCAGACCCAAAGGCTGAAGGTCGACGTAAGCCTTTGGGCGAAGCACTGTTTGTCCGCGAGTGCCGAAAGGCCCTTCGTAACCTTCTTGGGACCAGTGACCTTTCAAAACCTTGGAAAGAGCTATATCGGGAATTAGTGGTGGGTTCCGCTTCTGATCCTCTTAGCGAGCGGCGAGGCTGGACGGCGGAGGAGATCCGCTCTCACTGGAATTGGGCGCCAGGATCGAGCTTCTTGAACAACTCCGAGTTCTCGCTCACCTGGCGACTTGTACGGAATGCGTTACCCCTTCTCGGCTTGAACTACAGAGCGGGCCTAGCCGACATGCCTGATTGTCCTCGCTGCGGCAATGGATTAGAAGAAACGGCTGAGCACGCTTTCTACTATTGCAAGCGAGTTCGCCCGTTTTGGGATCACATCGGGGAGTGAACGGCTCGCATCGAACCCAAGCAGCTCGTGCTGCTCGACGTTGGTTACGTCGTGGACAACGTTCTTCCTCCGTTTCAGGGTGAGAAGCGTGTGGTGTTTCTCGCGATCCTGGCTGTAGCTCGAATGGTGATTTGGATTACGCGAAACAAGGGATTGTATGACGATGCAAACTTTTCTCATCGCGATCTGGTTTTGTATTTTCGGCATCAGCTGAGGGTCAAAATCAGATGCGATAGAAAACGCTTGGATCACATAACATTCAACAGAAGGTGGGTGAATGCAGCGAGCCTGGTCGTAAGGGGGCAACGTTGGAGTCATCCTTCCCTTCTCTGCTGGCCCATGACGTCTACGGTACGGGTCCTTCGGGACCCCACCCACCCCGGTAAGTAGGCAATGTTTTTCCCTTGCAACCTAGTTAGCAGTATGTTGTCAGTCATTGTCCCCGTCATCTATTCATTAGTATTCAAGATCTTCCCCATCCCCATTATTTTTGTACCTCAAGCCGTATCCCTGTCCTCTTTTACTGAAGATCTTGAACATTCATATGTATAAAAAATCATATTACCGGCTTGTATCGACCCATACCGCGCCCGACCCTTTATTTCTTTTCTCCCCTATAGATTAGGATCCTAGTCCCAGCTAGGGCAGGTCCGACTTGTTTCCGGTTCTTTCGCCCCGGAAAACAGTCGGCCTCCAATTTTATAGACGGGGGGATGGGAGGGCAACCAAACGGGATTTTTCCTTTTTGTTTCTTTGTTTTTTGTATATATTTCGGGGTTTTTCTCCCATCCCCATCATATGTTCATTTGTAAAAAATCACAATCTGAATAAAATCATGCAACACTTCCGGGGTTTTTAGTAGGACTTTCTTCATAGAGCAAATGTGGTATTTTGGTGGTAGCAGCGCGCATGGCGACGGATGAATGACTATATATTGTATTGTTGAATGGGTCGGCGAATGTGGCTAGCTAGGTCCCCTTAGTAAAAACATAGTTAATGCAAGACCGCACCCTTCCCCCAAAAAACTTATGGCCTTGTGCCTTCCTGTAAGTAATCAACAGGAAATAAACACACAGTGTCTTAGACATGACACTAATCTGCATCTGATAAGAAACACACGGTAACGGAGAGTATCCCTTCATTGCCATTACTCCCAGGTCCGCTCCAGCCTGGGGTAGGTTTTTCTGGATACGGCCCCCATCTATTGGACAAAGAACTGGTTTGGTTTTATGACATATCAATCCATTTTTATGTGAATAATCTGTTCTATTTGTAATAATTCAGTTTAGCATAAGAACGGTTTAATTGTCGAAAACATCTTTTTCAAACTATTCAAGCAGTTATATGAAACAATTCAGTTAAGTGTAAATACAGTTTTAATGTCGAAAAACAGTTCTATTTCAAATAATTCAGTTAATCATAAGCACAGTTTAAATGTAAGTACGGTTTTATTGCCAAAAAAAAATTCTATTTCAAGCTATTCGTTAGTCAAACAATTCAGTTTAGCATAAGTATGCAGTTAGATCTATTTAACCCACAGATAGCACCCTATCAGGTGCTACCACTCCATGCCAGAGTGGACCAGGGAGCGATGGCAATGAAGGGGTACTCCATATTCCCCAAAGCTCCAGCACAGCTGGTACCTCACCATCAGATTGTTCAGTGTCATATCAGGACACTCGTTGGGGAGGGGTCTTGCGTCTCGGCAGAGGTGCAGTCAGTGTATCCTACAGCCCCAGTTGACTGGGCAAGGACAAAGAACTGTTTGACTATTTATCTGGGAGCAAACTAATGAATAGTGTGGAAGAACTATATTTGAAACCCGTTAACTGCGCGCCGAAATAGAATTATCGGTATTGCATAGCAAAAATTAGAACCGTTCAAATGAATGTATAGGATTGAATAAAATTATTATTGTTGAATTACAATACTTCTAATTATCTAACTTGTGCAAACAGCTGTACTTGAAAGAAAAATATTAGTTTTAACTTGCTTCAAATTAAAATTACCGACCAAAGATTCACTTACAAATTATATATACGTAACTGTTTAAATGCGTGCCAGCTGTTTGATCATTTAACTGTGCGCAAACAAAAGACGAATGCTACATTGTTTGAGATAGAACTGTCTGATCAATTAACTGTGTATAAAGAAAGGTTTGTAAAATTGGATTGTTAGTGATACATAACCATACTCGGAGCCATTTAACTCTGTGCAAAAGAATAAGTAAAAAAACGTGTCTATCCATTTAACTATGTGCAAACAAATGTAAGATTGTTACTCTTACAGGGGGTATTTAAAACTATTTAACTGTATGCAAAAATGAAAAGATTAATATTAAATAGAAATATTCGAAATCCTTTAAATGTGTAGGAAAGACGCGCGGCCGGGTCATTTAAAATGCATTTACTAAACAACTTATTAAATACCATTTTTAATAGATATGTAAATACAGAAGACAGATGAGTAACAATGGTTGATATGCTATGAACCTAACCAAAAGAGACCCAAATAAATCAAGGAATACTTCAAATTATAAAACTGTACGCATTTTTTTGCATTACATAGGAATAATTGATATTATAAATATACAATGACTGCAATTCTCTAGCCTCAAGGCGTAAAGTCACCCCAGGTATATTGTAGTTCATTTAAAAAGACCAGAGCAGCCTTAATTCAGTTCACAAATGTCCCAGGAGATCGGGGTTCAATCACTAGTGGAGTAATATAAAAGACTCAAAAAAATAATACATGATTGGTTTGGATTATTTTTTTAATGGCATATCAACCTTCGTGGGTGATTTGATACCTAAAGTTATCCTTCTAGAAGGGCAGCAATGATGCTTTTTACCCATAGCTGGGAGGATAAGGGGGTTTATACCTTCTCCAATGGTATTTGTCTGAAAGAGAACGTAATAGCGCGACTTTAGTTCGCAGTTTAACCATTATACCACACATTATAAAGTACTGAACAAGGGTAACAAGAGCAATCCAGGAAAAAGAGTACTGCTCTTCCTATATCTCAACATAGTATCTGGTTAATAGGGAACATTTGAGTTACGCTTGATTACGGTCGGCAAACTTTATATGATTATCCCCTGTAAGAATTTCGGCATTAAAATATGGTTCGTCACCTTCTCGCAAAAGAATTGTTTCCCGTTACCAAAAAAAATCTTTGACTCGCTTGAATATAGGCTTTCATGTATTTTTATCTAATACAAATAATTTTCGTACCTAAATTGTACATATTTCCTCAGTTAAAGACTTTAAGTTTTCTCCTTTCCTTCTAGCATCTCAAGACAATACAGCTCAAGGCCGAAAAAACTCGAAGAAATCTGGTCAAACGTATATTCTGCTTCATTCATGAAAATAACTTGAATGGTATCAAGGGAATCTTCGGAAGTCTTCAGCGTAAACAACGGATCCAGATTTTAAATTCTACGGTTCAACGTTGTTTGCCTGTTTCTGCTGCCGTTAATCATGATAGTGTCGGAATCTCCTGTTATCTCCTCGGACTATCTCTCGCTCAGGGATTTTGCAAAATGTCCATAATCTGGAAGAACAGTCAGCACCCACTGATTGCCGCTGTGCTCGTCGGTAATGAAGAGTTGATGAAACTGATCCTGCAATATCTTTACGATATTAACGAGTGCATCTGCAGGCATTTGTCACTGCTAATGATAGCTATATATCTTCAAAGTCTTATATGTACGAAAATTATTGCAGCTATGCGAGCCGATATCAATAGACCGTGTATTCATGGAAGAACCCCTCTGATGAATTCGACTCGACATTTGCTGTTATTTGATTAGTCACGGTGCGAACGTTAACCACCAAGATTAAGAGGGCTTTACAGCCCTCCACTTAGCCGTCACAAATTAAACTCATGTACAGACCATCTAGTCAACTCAGGAGCTGATATTAGGATCCGAAACTACGAAGGTATGAACACTTTAATTTTGGCTGCTATAAATATAAACCCCCAGGAGGCTTATCGTTTAATGCAACGACCCGCCTATTCCAAGTTAGATAGATAGAGACTTTAGAAATATTAAATATCTGTAGTATATGTGCTCAAAATCTAAGTTTAATGGGATGGAAAAAAGCTTTACTAATGAGGGCGAGAGAGGGTCTACTTAAAAACTGTCAGATTCCGGCTCGAGAAATCTTCGATTTTTTTCAAAAGAATTCACTACGGAAAAAGAATGGGAATCCATGAGACAATCGTTTACATCTTGCCTTCCAGAGTATTCAGGTTGTAGAAAGAATATTAGGAAGAAACAAGATTTTAAACCCAGTTTCTTCTGCAAACGGTACTGATTTCCAAACAGCGAGAAAACCTTGTTAAGCTTAAGAAGTTGATAAATTATATCCGAGAATATTGCCAGGAATCATCTTTTGTGTCCTTCGATTTCTTTTACTTTTATAATCTCTTCATCGAAATTGCCAAAGGTTAAGATTCAGAGATCTGCTTGCAATACGGGGGCTTTACTCTTTTTGAAATAACAGTACAGGCAACAGTGAAGATGTGGACAGTTGTCAAAGACCATGTATATGAGAATCCCTTTCTGGTTGAGAGACTTCATTCCGAATTAGTAGACACCTTCTTGTATATGACGTCGGCAATCGGGTATTTGCTTTTATTCCCGCCGTATGTGTCAGTTTGAAGAGGTAAAAAATGGTCAGAGAGGATCTACGACTCCAACTCTATCAGTCTTTTAAGCACCGTTTCATGTTTGTACTATCAATAAAAGTGCCCATACGAAAAAAGTCTGGAAACTTATTTAATACTCCTCGTACTTCAATTTTTAATAAGATAATTCATATATTTAGATCAAAATATAAATTATTAAATGCTTTTAAGAATTTTTAATGTTTTAACAAAATATATTACTCACTTTCTCGGGAGAGAAAAAGTTGTTTTATAGAACACTTTCCGTGAAATTTCTTAACAGGGAGTATTTTACATTGATTAGACCCTCCACATCATCGCCTTCTAAGTTTCATCCCTCGCCCATACTAAGAATACACTGACTGCATTGCCTGGGTCCTCAAATTTTAATCAGTATTTTTTCTTTTATTTTACAGTGATTTTTTTTTTTTTTTTTTTTTTTTTTTTTCTTTTAGAAGTCACTATATCACTTCTGAGATATCAGTCAGATTGGATTCTTAAGCTTGGGTTATGCAACCAGTCTAGAAGGAAAACCTGCTTCGCTTCGCTTCACTTCACTTAAAATTGCAACCTGCTGATTGTGAAGAGGTTGGATAAATCTCCTTAAGTCCGAAATTGCATTAGAAATAGTTTCAACAAAAAACAAAGAGCCTATTTTATCTATTTTAAATTAATAAATGTTTTCTCCCGCTTCAAGAAACCAACTCTGATCATAATAAAACTATTGTTTGTTTTTGTTTTTTTTGTTGTGTTCGCAAATATTGATGTGCCGTAAATAAACTAGAAAAATCAAATTTGAAAGCAGAGTAACAATTTTCAGTCGAAAAAAGAAAAGACATTGAAGACATTAAACAATTGGAAAGGATTTGGGTTACGGCTGACAAATCTATAAACGTAAGATGTTTGTCGTTTAGACTATAATTGAACCCTACAAAATAAAATTTGACACTTGTAAGCTAGACAACGGGGATATTCTATTACAAATCGATAATGACACACCGAAATTTGCAAGGAAACTAAAAATTAATGATCGATATGCAAATTAATGATAAAAGGTGTTTATATTTTTAAGGATCATAAATCTAATTTCCATGGCAAACATCAGGCTTGACTGATAAAGCCCTTGGAGATTGCACAAGACAGTTTCTGAAAATTTGCCTAAAAACATCAGATATAATATACAAAGTAACTTTAGATACAATTTTTTAAGCGGAGTTTAACAGGTTTGAATTCATTTTTTCTCCTAGACTAGTTGCCTCACCAAGGCTGAAGAATCTAGTCTGTCCTACTATTTACCCATAGCTGGAGGGAGAACAATAGGATTCATACCTTTCCCAAGGGTATTAGTGCTATGGGAAATGTAATCAGTCTCGTCCAGGATTTGAACTCGTGTCGCCGTGTCCATTTCCTACGACGATAACGACTACACCACGGGCACCTCTTCAGTGCTCTTCAGTGATGGCAAGGCAGAAGAACTCCACAAGTTAACGTCTAGAATCAAAAAGTTCAAGCAGAAAACAACTGCGACTCATCCATAAGTATAGTGACTATTGATGGGATAAAAAGACAGCAAGAGAAAGACTACCATGACTCTCACTCAAACCATCTAACCTTCAAATTGCTGATTTTATGGGCATCAATTTTATTTAACGAAAAATAATTTTAGAACATTTAGCAAATATGACCAATAAAAAAACATGTATTTATATCAATGACAACTCCAACCACCCCAGATCAATGAAACTTGCCTGCAATGTTTTCAAGGTCGAATATACTTAGCGCAGTTTTTTTACATTGAATCCAAATCTTATCTGATTAATTTCTTAAGATACGAGCTCTTACTTGAAATGTATAGAACAGCATTATAATTCGATTTTTTAAAAGAAAATATATTAAATTTAATATTATATATTCGCAGAATGCTTAAATTGTACCATACTAAACTGAAAAAATATACAAAAGATGTTGTTCATGTGGGGAAAGATCTTTTTAAGGAATTCCTCCTGTGCTTGTCAGCTACTTCATCCTGTTTCAAGCACAAGCAGTAGCTAACAAGCAGGTTGATCTCCCACCGGCTTTAGTAGAGCTATTCTATAAAGTGGATGATTTCGTGAAAGCGCTCCCCTTGCTCTTTATCCAAATCTCTACAGTTCTTGGACTGCAGAAAAGAATGTTAACTAACATCCGCGCCATGAGTTGGCAGAAACTCTTCAGTCACGCTTTAATTTCCCTCTCGTATTCCAATCTCCAGTTCTTCGCCAGACAATTTGACTTTTTGGCGGACTGGCATTTTAGGTTTGCTTAGTTTATCGTCAAACATTGGGCCCTTCATTAGTTCTCTAATTTGAGGGCCATCAAATATAAGAGTTTCCTTCAATAAGTTTACAGAATTTTTTGTACAGGCATTGAAAATTGTCGTAGACTCTTGAAAACTCAGTATGTTATTGCTATACATCTTAAAAGATGACTTAGCAATTCTTAGGATTTCAGGTTCAAATAAACAACCACAGCAACAATTTGAATACACCCTACTAAAGCCTGATTGTCACAGCTGGTGAATTTCAAAAATGCAATATGGACGTGAGGACACTTTAGAAGAACGATACGCAATAAAATTCTGTTTCAAACTTGGAAAAAATGCCACAGAAACAACGTATGGAATATTTCAAGAGATTCAAGGAAGGCAGGGAGTCTGTGAGGGATGATGAAAGGTGTGGGTGGAGGAAGGAAGTCAGAACACCAGAGTTCATTGGCCAAATAAAAAATTTCATGGGTCAGGACCGTCGTGTGTCTATAGAGACAGTAAGTGCTCAGTTTGTTGCCAGTGAGGAGACTGTACACAATTATTCGCGAGGAAATGAAGATGCGGAAGATTTGCGCGAAGATTGTCCCTGGGGTGCTCAGAGAAGATCAGAAAGAAAAACGTTGTCATGACAGCAGGAAGTTCGTCGAGCTAATTAATTCAGATCCCACAGTTCTTGATGCTTTGGTGAGCTGCGATGAAAGCTGGATCTACTGCTATGACCCAGAGACCAAGAGAAAGAGTTCCCAGTGGAAGCATGTTGGCTCTCTCAGACCCAAGAAAGTCAGACAGAGCAAATCCACCCTCAAACTTTTGATTATCCCTTTTTTTTGACAGCACTGGTATGATCTATATGCACTGGGTTACCACTGGACTGACAGTCAACAAAGAATATTATGTTGAGGTTTTAAGGGAGTTCAGGAAGAGATTCCTAGGGAAGAGACCAGCACTCTTCAAATTGGGTCAGTGGCATTTCAACCGGGACAATGCACCAGTCCACAACTCCATCCTTGTCAGAGATTCTTTGACCAAGATGGGCATCAAGACAGTTCCTCTGCCTCCCTGTCGTCCAAACCTTACTCCCTGTGACTTTTGGTTATTTCCTAAGCTCAAGGAAAAACTGTCATCGACACGCTCACAGAAAAGGACTGCAATGTTGTTGGTACGGTACAACAAGTGCATTGCAGCCGGAGGAGATTATTTCGAAGGGGACTAGAGTTTCATATGTGTACTATCAATAAAAGTGCCCATACGAAAAAAAATCTGGAAACTTATTAAAGGCGCCTCGTATCAGCTGTGCGTTTCTCTATGGTTATACGCTGCAACTTCTCTCGGAGGAAAGAAAACCCACTGCCTTCCAAATCCATTGCCTTCACGAATTTCTTCATTACTCCTAAATTGATATGAAAAGACGTGAGCAGTATTTTGTTCGGTTCAATGAGTGGGAGAGACCAAACGTTATACGAGCAATAACGCTTGTCTTAACTGCCAGTCTGGTGTGACAAAAATTTGGATGTCAGCCCGACTGTCCCTGAGACGCAGAAAACAAGGATAGTTTGTGAAGCTACCTAGGACCAGTCCAACAACCTTAAGACCTCCCCACATATCAAACATTTTGACTTCTGGTAGTTAACGATCCTCTTTACCAACCCCTCCGCTCGGGCAGGATATGACACAAGGTCAATTATTAAGAGGAGTTTAACAAGTTTGAATTCAGAGTTTTCCTTCTCCTAGATTAGTTTCCCCACCAAGGCTGAAGAAACCAGTCTGTCCAACTATTTACCCATATCTGGAGGGAGAATAATTGGATTCATACCTTTCCCAAGGGTATCAGTGCTATGTGAAATGCAATCAGTCTCGTCCAGGATTTGAACTCGTGTCGCCGTGTCCATTTCCTACGACGATAACCATTACACCACGGGCAACTCCAAAATAGCTACTAATATTAGTCTGAAAGCGAACGGTAGCAAAAAAAAAAAGCAAATGATCCATGCTGTTGTGAGCTTTCATTTGTACTAAATACTCAGTCGGAATAACTGAAAGACTATTCCCATTAAGTAAAAAACACTGCTTTGACACTTCAGCTGAATGGGTCAATGAAATTCTCTATTCCGTAACACCATACTCAAAGCCTATTGATGTGATCAATTCAGCAATGTTGTTTCAATAAACCAGTGATGACTTATCGTGGAACGTGAACAACTGCTTAATTCTCTCTCACGATCTCGATACTTGTAGAACGTTGTTCCCGGTGCCAACTGATGTTTCCCTTTGAGACGTGAAACCAGCAGTTGAGCTGACTCCTTTGAGTTGAGCTCTTGTGTTAAGGGGACTGGCTGGTCATCCTCTTCCGGTTTGTATTCGTCAAACCCTGCTACAACAGTCATGACATCATAAATCTTGACAATCTCTCGAATTCTAGAAAGCGTTCGTGCAAAAAAAACCTCGAGGCCACACTATAATTCGTCGATTTCTCTAAGACTCCATACACAGAGGAAATGTGGAGCCAATAGTTCTCGCCTGCGGCCTCCCCAAAGAAACCGTCCGTCGCAGTTATAATGATGCTATATAAAAACACGAAATTAAGGGTCTGCTCATCGGATAGAAAAACAGACTACTTCGACATAATAGCTGATGCACTGCAATGAAATATATTAACCCCATACCTGTTTATTATCTGCCTAGATTACGTGTTTAGAACGTCTACAGATTTAAAAGAAAGAAAACGGTTGCAAGCTGGCAAAGGAAAAAAGCAGAAGATACCCCGCATAAACTATTACGGGGCGGATTACACCGATGACATAGCGCTTCAAGCAAATTCACCCGCCCAAGCCGAATCCCTGCTACATAGCCTAGAACAAGCAGCAGGTGGCACAGGCTTCCATGTAAACACAGAAAAAACTGAATGCATGTTTTTTTAATCAAAGAACTGACATCTCCACACTCTATGGTGGTCCTTTGAAACTAGTGGACAAGTTCAATTATCTCGGAAGCAGCGTTTCATCGAACGAGAATGACATCAACACGTGACTAGCAAGGGCATTGATAGTTATTGATGGGCTATTAGTCATATGGAAGTCAGATCTGACCGATAAAATAAATTATATTAACTAAAGAAAGATTAATTTTCTACCGCAAATAAGAAAGGAAATACACCCTAAAATTATTTTAATAAAAGAAAATAATTGTTATAAGTACAAACATTTACTTTCCTTAATAAAAAATAAAATTGAATAAGTAAAGAGATCTTTTGTTTAATTAAAAAAAAAATAGATTAGACAAGGGAAATGATACCATCTGCTAATCTAAAAAAAATCTCCTAGATGAATTAGGATGAATGACGCCAATATGAATTTAATACACAAGGTTGGCTGTAACCCTGTTCCTTTTATTCCTTTTCTCTTGAAGGTTGGTGTTATCTTTTAATTAATAATTTTGTGACCCTTTTCCTCCACTATGTGACAAGAATCTGATCTGGTTGGCTGCTTTTATCGGTTGCCAGCAGTAATAAATTCATAATAGCAAAATGACGATCCATAGAGTTTTTCTTCCAATATATTTGCTGTGGATTATATTTATATATTCGTATATTTATTTATGTGCACTCAAAAAAAAAAATTCCCAACGAAGCAGACATTTCATCTTCATATAAACATTTAGCTACCTTAAAGTTAGAAAGAAAAAGAAATTCTGATTGCAAAAATTTTATTTCCTCCTCCTTCCCCCCACTCTTATGTGTATATAAAGATGTATGCCAGTACATACGCATATATATATATATATATATTTGCGAGCAACAACGCATACAAAAACTACGGAACATGAAGGTGACAATTATATCAATCGTGATTGGTGGTTTTGGTACAGTCACCAAAGGATTATTAAAGGAAGGTGCCCGTGGTGTAATGGTTATCACTGTAGGAAATGGACACGGCGACACGAGTTCAAATCCTGGACGAGACTGATTGCATTTCACATAGCACTAATACTCTTGGGAAAGGTATGAATCCAATTATTCTCCCTCCAGCTAAGGGTAAATAGTAGGGCAGACTAGTTTCTACAGCCTTGGTAAGGCAACTAGTCTAGGAAAAGGACAACTCTGAATTCAAACCTGCTAAACTCCGCTTAAAAAATGACCTTGTGTCATATCCTGCCCGAGCGGAGGGGTTGGTAAATATGATTAAAAGGGAACTGGTGGACTTTGAGGCTGGGGGAGTGGAGACAGTCAAAACGACGGCATTATAGAGATAGCCAAGAATACTGAGAAGAGTCCTTGAGACTTGCTGTCACTCAAACTCAGTGAAAGACCATCATCTAAACTTAGGTACACTTTAGAGGATTAAGTACCTTCCGAAGTTTACGAGAGTTACTTTCAGTTTTCGTTTCCACAAATACAACATAAATCTTACAAGCACGTAAACAAATGGAATGTGACAACAACAAATATTAAGAAACAAACAATTTAATAATCATAACAAACATGATAGAAATAATTTAAATACAATGTTCATTTTATGTATGTGTATGTAGAAAACACAGCTATGGCCAGTTCGATAAAAAAAATTAATTGTTGGTCCGTATGTGTGTGTGTGTGTACATGTTGGGAAAGTCTATCAAATCAAGGTGTCCATAGTTGGCCGTTGTAAAAAGGATAAAAAATTGGTTGACTTTACTAACATACATGTGTATGCGTGTGTGTATATATGTATGTGGGTCTGAGTATGGGCTTTTTCTTCTCTTAAGTCCACACGTGCGTTTTTTTTTCTAGAGGTTTATGAACTTTGGCGACAACGTATCGCGTTCCGGTATTTGGCAAAAGAACGTCGTATGCTTCTTCACTTTGTTTCCTGTGTGCGATGTTGTCTGTTGTATGTCGTCCTTCCCTCTCTCTGTCTGTCTGTCTGTCTGTAAGTGGAATGTCTTAGTTAATTAAACTCTACGTTGTTTATAATTTTTTGGTGATTTTTAAAGTTTTATTGCAGGTCCTAAAATTTCTTGGCCAATCAGATTCATATAATTACTTATTTGTTTTGGAGCCTAAATATTGTTCTGTTTATTAGTTTCTGAACCGAATTTTCTAGAATGTTCTTATTTTTTGTTTTTGGCTGACTGGTTGTAGATTATAAAAGTGTAACTTCAATGTTAATGCGGTTTTGACCCAAAATTTCTAGAATGTTCCAATCTATGTTTATGGGGTTGATTATTTTAAGGCTCATTGACTTAGTGTACCGGCTCATTGGCTTAGTTCGTAGTGTTTACCAATGATCCGGGGTACCAGGGTTCAATCCCAGGTCAGGTCATACCAAAGACTTTAAAAATGGTACTTGATAACTATTTGCTTAAGACTCAGCATTACAAAGTACGTATCAAGGGTAAAGTAGAGCAATCCAGGGAAAGGAGTAGCGCCCTCCCCTACACCTCGGTGTAGTCACTATTGAAAAGGGAACGTTCAGATCGCCCTAGAAATTTACTTTACTTATTTTAAGGCTAAAAATGTGTATTCTACAACACATACAAATAATCCTCACTTTTCGAACAAAAAATTACCATTTTAATCGTTTTTTTTTTAAATCTCCATTCTGACGAGTCCAGAGTCACATACATAACCATGTAAAATATATATATATATATATATATATATATATATATATGATTACCCTTGAGCCAAGAATTCAGTGGCCCGAGAGTAATCAGTTAACTACATAGATAAACTTAGACCAGGAGCTTTCTTTTTTGCTCACCACCCATCTTAAAGGTTCCATTGCTGAACAAATGACATATTTCAGAATTATACAAGATGTTTGTCTTTCGAGAGCGAAAAGTCTTCAGCATCAAGGAAATGCACGCGGAATCACCATTCCCGTGTGGTTACGTAACAACAAGAAACGTTTACTGGAAGCGTGTAATGACATCAAAGGCTGAAAGTAAACACGTTTCAAAAATCACAAACTCCACTAAAAATGAAGATGCACGTACAATGTAATTTCTCCTTCAAGTTGATCTGGTGTATATATATATATATATATATATATATATATATATATATATATTAGATAGTGTGTCCGGTAGCAAAAGCTGCTTGGTAGCACCAGGAGTGGCAGTACCGCCTTGAGCTACGAAACAATATATATATATATATATATATATATATATATATATATATATATATATTGTCATCCACAGACAGACTGTTTTATTGTATCACAACTCTTTAGTGTGGCTGAAAAAGATTGACATGTTTTGTCTTAGCCCTGTCAGCTGGGGCTGTAGGATACACTGACTGCACCTCTGCAGAGGGGAAGACCCCCACCAATGAGTGTCCTGTAAATGACACTAAACAATCTGATGGTGAGGTTCCTATAATGCTGGGACTTTGGGGAATGAAGAGCACCTCTTCATTGCTCCCAGGTCCAAGTACAGATTTTCTTTACACATAGTTAAATGTGAAAACAGTTCTATATTAAATAATTCACTTTAGTGTAAGTACAGTTTCACTGTCAAAAAACAGTTTCATTTCAAATAATTCAGTTCAGCATAATCCCGCAGTGTAAATGTAAGTATGGTTAAATGGTCAAAAACATTTCTATTTCAAGCTATTCAGTTTAGTCATACAATTCACTTTATCATAAGTATGCCGTTAGTTCTATTTAACCCATAGATAGGGCCCTATCAGGTGCTACGACGCAGGGCCAGAGTGGACCTGGGAGCAATGTCAATGAAGGGGTGCTCCCCATTTCTCCAAAGCTCCAGCATCACTGGAACCTCACCATCAGATTGTTTAGTGTCATATCGAGGACACTCATTGTGGGATGTCTTACCCGCACGCAAGCACGTTTATTAACTTACACCATCATTTGAAAGACACTGGTTGTAATTTGGAAAAACTTCTGCGAGCTATAGATGATAGAGACAGATAGACAGAAAGAATCAGCGAAATCCGTGCGGACATCACTTGATAAAGATGACATTTAAATGGACGCACATACATACATACATATGTATACACGTGCATACACACACACACACACACACACACACACGCACATATCGAGTCCACGTTCCGTTCGTTCATTGAGAAAGATTTCGAATCAATCCTTAATTTTAACGAAGTTCAAATCCTATATATATATATATATATATATATATATATATATAAGGAATGATTCGAAATTTTTCTCGATAAACAAGCGGAACGTGAATTCTGCACAATGTTTCTAATAGGTCAGGTGACGTAGTTTCAAGCAACAAACGCTGATTCATTGATCAAACGGCCAACTTTTTCTAGTCATAAACAGCCAACTTTTTCTTGTTATACAAATTTTCAAAAGTTTTTGGGTATATTTTTACACTTTTTATACATCCATCGTTAACTTAACATCACTAATATAACCCCTTCATAGCCCTGATGATGGTTCAGTAGAACCGAAACGCTATAGTGTCGACTTTTTTTCTCAATAAAACTCTCCTTCTACTTGGATTACCTGGTTATAAATTTTTCTTTACACACACACACACACACACATATATATATATATATATATATATATATATATATATATATATATATATATATATCAAATCACACTAATAACAGATTTTCCTGATCTCACCTTCCCAATCCCCCCCTCTTGTCCATCAATTCCGACTAACGATAATTAGTATCAGCAATGCTGCCACTCTACACACACACACACACACACACATACATATATGTGTATATATATATATATATATAGAGAGAGAGAGAGAGGGAATGTATTGTACATATATGTTTTTAGTACAGTACTAAAACCGTTCTATTTCTAACTATTCAACTTAGTTAAATAATTCCAAGTATTACTATGTATCTGTAACGATACAATTAAACACTAGTCATTTGTTTACACATAGTTAAATTATCAAACGGTTTTATTTCTAATAATTCAATTCAGCCTCAACATTACCCCTTCGTTTGTACACATATAGATAGTTTGAAGTATTGTTCTCTATGTCTGATAATTCAATTAAACTTCAGTCACACAGTGCAATGATCAAACATTTCTATTTCAAACAATTCAATTTAGCATAAGGCATTTGTTTGGACACTATTTAGACGTCAGACAGTTTTATTTGACTCACAGTGTACTTCTATTTGACTAATAGGCTGGACCTTATCAGGTACTACCACTCCAGGCGAGGGTGGATATGGGACCTTTGGCAATGAACGGGTACACTGCGTACTTGAAATCTTTAGCATCACGGGAGCCTCAACATTAGATTGCTCAGTGCCCTATCCTGGACACACGTTTGGGCAGTCCTATCGCTTTGCAGAGATACAGTCGATGTACTCAACAGCCTCAACTGACTGGGCTGTCATTTTTTATGGCATATCAACTTTACTGTTTTTTTAATTCCCAATCCTTTTATATATATATATATATATACTTTCTTTAAGAAAAACCAAAGACCGGTTACTTTAGGATTATAAATTTATTTCCATCCTGTTATGTGTTTCTGGTGTAAACGAAAAATACGAAGAAAATTTTAACAGGACTTCTTCAGATCTTATGGATAAAATAAATCAGAATAGTCCCCAGGAGGGGATGGAAGAGGGGTGAAGAGTTATCTCCTCGTTTTTTCTCTCTTCCGTATAATACTATACACACACACACACACACACACACACATATATATATATATATATATATATATATATATATATGTAATCTGAGTCCAGAGTGGAGATAGGAGAGCTGGCATTGAAGGGATACTCCGCATTCACAAAGGTTCATGCCTTACAGGACCTCGCCATCAGATTGTGTAAAGTCCTAGGCTGGACGCTTATTTCGTGACGTCCAACCCAAATTTACGGGCAAACTTTCATGAGTGTGTTCGAGTCTCAATGATGGCCTCATTAATAGGGAATTAAACCACACTTCAGTTAAAAGCTTCGTAAATTACAACTAAAATTCATCTCATCGCAATTATTATGATGATATCTCAGTGAGATGAAGTTTAAAATTAGAAACAGATTGAAAAAAAATATTTGGGGATGAACAGCCTCCAGTGAGGATCGAACTTGCGATAGCATGTAATTGTCGTTTTTCAAACTATAACCCGTTAGTGGAAATCTGAAAAATGAATCTATTCTTCCATTATGTAGTTTTGGTGCCACCAAATTATTTCATTTTGATTTAGATTTATAAAAGTCTATAAAATTTAAATAAATACTTATTTTTAGCACGTAACATTTTTTTTTTCAAATTTTTGAACTATATGTTTCTAGATTAAGTCTGTTTAAGCAGTTGTTATTTCAACTCGTAATTTCTAAAAACTTTTTAAATATTTGTTGTATTAGACAGAATTCTATATTAAACAAAAAAAACATATAAAATGGCTGGAGGTAAGTTATTTTCAAATAATTTTTTCCCTTTTTTTTTTCACCAGAGTCTACATTTGAAAACTTTCTGAAATATCTTCGCACGAATATTTGTTTTCTCCAAAGGCTATATTCGCGTCTTTATCATATTTTACAAAAATATTAATCTTGATATTAAAATGTGCATCACCACCTAATATGAACTCATAAGCTCTGACATTACTCCAAGGTTTACTCTGATCCGAGGAGGGTAGTACCGGATAGAATTCCTATCTATGGGTCAAAGAGAATTATTTGATAGCCTAACTGTGAGCAAACGAATAGTGTTGAAGAATATCTGAAATCCTTGAACTGTGTGCCGAAATTTAGTCATTACCATTGCCTAACTATTCCACGAAACATCTAACAGTCTGAAAATGAAAGAAGAGTTAAAAAGAAATATTTCTTTATTTATTGCGAACTTTTTGTCCTCATCTTGTTTGTTTGGGTTTTTTTTTTTTTTTCACTCCGTTTCGGCCAAAGTTCACCTCTGGCCTTCTTCAGGTGATTAACCGCGACCTCGGATAGGAATGCTGAGTCTTGTAACCGTATCCCCAGTAATTACTACCTTCCATGGTTGTCTATCACACCACGTTTTTGACCAAATAAACCTCTGGCCGGGTTGGGTAGCGGAGAGGCGTTGAGTCTCTACGGTTCCAGATGAGCAGAAGATAGCGGTTTCAATTCCTATCCAAGCCGGCCAGAGGTTTAATACGTGCAAGTTATTTGTGTTGGACAGGAATGCCTAATGGGGGAGGGGCGTAGAGTAGTGGTTAACGTGCAGGATTTAAACATCTGAGTAAGCGACTTCGAAGTCATATAATTACGTTGATTTGGGGACTCGTACCCTTTGGGACACGTTGAAACCCTTCTATACCTTCCAGCCGTAAATTAAATTGTACAACAACTGTTCCAGGATGGCTTTAAGTAACCAAGAAGGTTGAGACCATTAAATCCAAGACAAAGCCTTATCGGCTGTAGAATACACCGACTGGATTTCTGCAGACATAAAAGATGCCTCGTGAAGAGTGTCCTGGATATGAGACGAAATCAACTGATAGCGAGGCTTCAGTAATGCTGTAGCTTTGGAGAATGCGGTGAATCCTTTCATAGTCATCACTCCCAGGTCCACTCTGTCCTGGAGTGGTAGCACCTGAAAGGGTCTTATGTATGGATTAAACAGACCTGCTTGATGTTAAGTGCAAACAAGACTTATTCTAAACTTTTGAATCGGAACTGTCTGATCATTTAACTGTATCAAGAAATCACTGCAAAATTGAATTGTGATACATTACAATACTTGGTGATATTTTATTAAATGCAAACGAATAAGTAATGTGTATTTCCATTTAACTATGTGAAAAAAATAAGTGATATTAAATTGTTACTGATCAATACTTGAAAATGTGTGTCCAAAAAAAGTTATAGAAATTATATTTGAACCCAATAAACTGAACAAAAGTCTGAGTGTTGGGTCGTTTAAGAATGTATCTACAAAATAACTTTACAAATCACATTAGGGCACCTCAAGTAGTGTAATGGTTAACAAGCAAGACTAGCAAACCTTGACTAGTGAGTTCGATTCTCATTGATGCGACCTTGCGCCACGTCTAAGCAAAAACTTAGTAAATTACTAAGGGCGCCTCGGGTGGTGTAATGGTTAACAAGCAAGACGAGCAAACCTTCATTAGTGAGTTCGATTTTCATTGGGTGTCCCATTCATGCGGCCTTGTGCCACATCTAAGCAAAAAACTTAGTAAATTACAACTTTACAAATCGCATTTAAAAATATATATATATATATATATATATATATATATGAAAAAGAGGATATGGCGTTAGATATGCACCAAGGGTTTATGACATTAGCCCAACCAAACTAAAGAGACCCAATCAAAGCGGGAATTTTCGAAAATATACAAATATGTGCAATTTATTTACATGAGACAGGAATACTTGATTTTAAATCATAATATAAACTGCTAAGAAACAAGTTATACAAATTTGAATATAAACGTACAATGATTGAAATTCCCTAACCGCTAGGCATAAAATAACCCAAAATAAGATACTGTCAGGTTAAAATGAAAAGGTACGTTAGAGCAGTTTTAATTTAGTTTGTCAATGTCTCAGGAGACCGGGGTTCAATCCCTAGGCGAGTCACACCAAAGACACAAAAATGGTACTTGATGCTTTCTTGTCTAACACTAAGCATTATAAGGGGGGGATTTCAGGAAAAGGAGTAGCGCCCTCCCCTACCCCTATGTATGGTATCTATTAAGTAGGGGCCCTTTGTGTCACCATTTCCTTTTAAAATCTCGGGATCAAAATGATTTGTCACTTGCACAAATTTGCAAAAGAATTCGAAGCAGCCATATTGCCCCTCACATTACCAAAATCTTTAACTCACTCTAATATAGGGTTTCATGTATTCTTATCTAATCCAAATATTTGGCACATTTGCTGCAAGGAGACACGCTTGCCCCATACCTCTTTATCATCTGTCTAGATTACGTACTTAGGACATCGATCGATAACATTAGGGAAAACGGCTTTGGGTTGACAAAGAAAAGAAGCAGAAGGTACCCCGCAAAAACAATTACCGACGCCGACTACGCCGACGACATAGCGCTACTGGCCAATACACCAAACCAAGCCGAAACACTACTGCATAGTTTGGAACGAGCCGCTGCAGGCACTGGAGTCCATGGCAATGCACACAAAACTGAATTTTATGTGCTTTAATCCGAAAGGCGACATCTCCACACTAGACGGAACATCCCTGAAACTGGTTGACAAATTCACCTACCTAGGACGCAGCGTCGAATCAACCGAAAAAGACATCAACACACGGCTAACGAAGGCATGGTCAGCTATCGATAGGCTTTCGATCATATGGAAATCAAACCTGAGCGATAAAATGAAACTCGGTTTCTTCCAGGCTGCGGTCGTGTCGATACTGCTGTATGGATGCACTACTTGGACGCTGACTAAACGGTTGAAGAAGCTCGACGGCAATTATGCAAGAATGTTGAGAGCAACATTGAACAGGTCCTGGCAGCAACACCTCACACGGCGCCAACTGTACGGCCACCTACCACCTATCACGAAAACTATACAAGCTAGACGAACCAGACATGCCGGACACTGCTGGAGAAGCAAAGACGAGATCGTAAGTGATGTGCTCCTGTGGACCCCCGCATATGGCCAATCAAAAGCAGGACGACCAGCTCGAACATTCATACAGCAGGTATGTGATTATACGGGATGTAACCCCGAAGACCTGCCGAAGGCGATGAATGATAGGGAGACGTGGAGAGAGAGGGTCAGGGATATCCGTGCTAGCCGCACGTCATGATATCATTTCACATTCTTTAACTTAATACAAAAATGTTGCACGCAGTTATGTGAATGGTTCATGTATTCCTATCTAATATTACTAATTTGTCCGTATAATTTCATGTCACAGACTAAAAGAATTATTTCCTTTTCTTCTAGCCTCTCCATACAGAGCCACTCTAGCCAGAAGAATTCGGGAAAATCTGGTCCAACGTATATTAATCTTCATTACTGATGCTAATTTGAAAGGTATCAGGGAAGTCTTCGAAAATCTTCTGCCCGAACAACGCATCAAGGTTTTAAATACTACGATTCAAGGTTTTTCGCCTCTCTATGATGCAATATTTAATGGTCAAGTCGAAATCGCCCATTATCTCCTCGGGCTATCACTCACTCAAGGACGACGCAGAATGTGCGAAGTCTGGAAGAATAGTCGGCACCCCTTAATTGCCGCTATATTCGTCTGTAATCCAGAGCTGATGAAACTGATCCTGCAAAATCTATGCGATATTAACGAAAACATCTACGGCCATTTATCACCGCTATTGATAGCTATATATCTTCAGAGTCTGATTGGCACAAAACTTATTGTATCTATGGGAGCCGATATAAATAGACCGTGCATTCATGGAAGAACCCCTCTGATGAACTCGACTTCCGACTACGACATTTGCTGTTATTTGATTAGTCAGGGTGCGGACATTAACCACCAAGATAGAGAGGGTTTTACGGCCCTCCACTTGGGCATCTCAAATAGCACAAAATCATGTACACACAACCTCATCAACGCAGGTGCTGATCTTAAGATCCAAAACAACGAAGGCATGAACGCCTTAACTTGGGCTGCTATCAATCTAAATGCCGAGGAGCTTAATCGTTTGATCGAACAACCCGCCTATTCCGTGTTAGATATGATAGAGACTTTCGAAATCCTAAATGCCTCCTGTGTATGTGCTCAAAAGCTTACTTTAGAGGGCTGGCAAAAGGCTCTAGAAATAAGGAGGGTATATGATCTACCTAAGAACTGTCAGATTCCTGCTCAAGAGATTCTTGATTTTTCACAGGAATTCACCACGGAGATAGAATTAGAAAGAATAAAAGATGATCCTTTACGTCTAGGATTTCAGGGTATTTTGATTATTGAAAGGATCTTAGGAAGAAACAACAGACAATACATCAAGTTCCTTTTACAAACGGCATTGATAGCCAAAAAGAGAAACAACTTAGATAAGGTTAAGCAGTTGATTGCTCATATTCAAGAAAATTGCCAAGAAACATCTTTTGTTACCGTTAATTTTTATTACTTCAATAAACTCTTCAATGAATTTGCTAAAGATAAAAATTCAGAGTTTTTCTTTGAATACGGGGGTTTTACTCTTTTTAAAATGATAGTAAGGGCAACACTAAAGATGTGGATAATTGTCAAAGAACATGTATTTATAAATCCCTATCTGATAGATGGGGGTTATACCGACTTAGTTGACACGGCCTTGTTTATGATATCTGCAATTAGGTATTGCAATTTATTCCATTCGGACGTCGGTCAGTTTAAAGAAGAGGTAAATAAATTGGTCAGAGAGGATATACGACTCCTTTACCATCAGTCTATTTTGCACCGTGCAATTAAATTGATGAAGAAAAATCTATGGAGTACAGTCGATCTCCTTCGCTTGCTCCTGGAATCTGGTGCCGATGGTAACGCAAAGGATTGTTTTGAACGGACCCCACTCGTGTATGCCACTATGAATGTGCCTGAAATGTTGCTCGACGAGGTTTTAACGCTTTTTAACGGGTACGGAATCTACTCTGAAAGCGAACAAAGCAAAGATCGCTTCTCAATTGACGATACCAAATAAGATGCTCCAATGATCTCCCCATAGCCGAATGTGACTAACTAGAGAAGTGATTTTTGGACAAAGCACTCGACATTTACGGAGTTATCTAAGCGATAATGGAATATATCATTAATTTCCTCTAGTAGGTTTTACTTTACCTAGTCGATGGATTTTTTTCCTAATCACAAGAAGTCACTAGATTCTATCTATATATTTAATTTTTTAAATTTTTTTCCGAAATAAAAATTAAACGTCTTTATTGATTTGCAAAGAAAAGCCATATTTCAAACTATACTTATTTTTTTTAAATGTTTTAGTTAAATAAAGTCGCTTAATTTAAATATTTTCTTTAATTGCCTTAACAGGGATTATTTTACATCGAGTTAACTCCTTTCGCGACACTTAAGATTCACGATTCACTGACTGCGTGCCCTAAGTTACCGATTTCAAGTTGTTTTTAACTACCCTGTCTGCATTTAACCGAGCGCTAATAGCCTTAGAAAAAGTTATGGATAAATAAGTCAGATTTGATTCTTTAGCTCGGGTTAGGCAACCAGTCTAGAAGAAGGAAAACTCTGAATTCAAACTAGCTTCACTCTACTTAAAATTGTAGTAAAAATAGCTAATTGAGAGTAAAACTAAAAGCTGTCAGCCAAGAAGGCTTCTGAAGTGGAAAGAACACTTCAAGAAACTGTTTGGAAACCCTCCTGAAATCCCTGATAAAACTATTCAAGATATTATTCACGGCCAACTAGTCACACTACTTCCTAAACAAATAGTAACCATTCTAGGAGAAGGAAAACTCTGAATTCAAACAAGCTCTTAAAATTTTGCCTATTTCGCTTCCTACCTATGGCTGAGTGATGGGATAAATGTCAACTAAAGTCGAACATAGGTTCGGGACTAACTTTTTCTTAAAAAAACATTTGTATCGGGTAGCTTTTAAAATATTACATTAAAATGATACTCTATTTCCTTGATTAAAGAAACATTGATGATTATTAAAACTTTTTTTGCATTCACGAATATTGGCATTCTATAAATTTTCGATATCAGTAACCCGATCCATGTTTTTGCAAACGTAGAATAACTGCAGCGATAATTTCCCGGAAGATAATGCATATTCGCAGTAAATAAACAGATAAGACACAAAACAGCTTAACATTCTGGTTTCATTAAATATACTATAAATTATTATCATATTTGAATCAATGATATATGTGTGAGTATTTACCAACCCCCTCAACACAAGCAGGATGTGACACAGTTAGTTTTGAAACGGACATAAAAAAGCTTGAATTAAATTTTCTGTTTAGACTGGTTCCTAACAAAGACTGAAGATATGTCTGCCCTACTGTTTATTCATAGCTGGAGGGAGAATAATTGGTTTCAAGCTCCTTCTAAGAGTATTAATTCTGTGAAATTCTATCAGCACCCCCTTTTTCCTGCATAATTTTTTTTTTTTTTTTTTTTTTTTTTTTTTAAACGAAACTATATTTTCTTCGAAATATATAAAGTATTAAATGTCTTTTTATAAGCGAAAAGAAAAGCCAGATCTTACAACATATACGTAGAATTCTTAATGTTTATCTAAATATTGATATTCCCCACTTTGTCTGAGAAAATGTTTTATGGAAATTTTTCCATTAAATACCTTAGCTGAGGCTAGTTTACATGTCAGTGAGGGGTGGGTAAATGTGCAAATAAAACCGTAGAGAGGAAGGCCCCGAAACGGTGCACATTCTTTCCTGATGACCCCCAAAACAAGCATGGAGTTAAACTCCTCGGTGGAAATGAGAATACCTAAAAGGAGCATTTTCTATCCGCTCACTGTCTGGTGACTTTCTTTTACTTGGTAAGTAACTTCCTTTTTCATCGACTTTGACCCCTCACCCTCATTCTCCGTCACAATACACTGACTTCATTCCCATAGTCACCAGTTTTCAACGGGTGTCTCTTTCTTTTTTTTACACTGTGATCTAGTTTTTATAGAAGCCAGTAAACTTTTTTAAATATCAATTTGACTTGGTTCTTTAGACCGTGTAAGGCGACCAAGAGAAAAACTCTTAAAATTGTACCTGTTTCACTTGTTGTCTATGTTGGAGAGGTTGGGAATACATTCCAGTTTTTCAAAAGCTGTATTGCGGTGTCCGAACATTTAATCGGAGAAGTTTCGATCAAGTAACACTACCGGCTTGTGAATACGCACACACGCTATGCAAATATGGCAAGACAGTACACAAAGTGAAAATACATAAGCGGTGATCAATAGCAGTACGGCAGTAGTATTTGTAGCTGTTTTTCTCCCATTCCCAGCATACCCATCAAAATCATACATTGTAAATAAAATCATGCATAAGTTTCGGGTTTTAAGTAGGAATTTTTCATAGAGCAAATGCGGTATTTTGGTGGTTGCTGCATGCATGGCGATGGACGAGTGATTATATATTGTATTGTTGAATGGGTCGGCGAATGTGGCTAGCTAGGTTCCCCATAAAAAATATAGTGAAAGCATGACCGCTCCTTCCCCTCCCCCAAAACCACAAGGCCTCGTGCCTTCTTGTATTCATTACAAGAAATAAAAGTAGTATTTGTAGCTGTACTTGTATGTCCAGAATCCAGGTGCCGACTGTAACGTCCAACATACTACTAACGTCTCGGTCAACCCAACAAGAACATTTCAATTTTGTGGCTATACAAAATAAAAATTCAAGCTAAAAGAAACCAATTCTTATTTTTAAAGAAAGGTGGTGTTTGCTTTCTTTTTTTTTTTTTTTTTTTTTTTTTTTTTTTTACGAATATTGACATTTTCGTAAATTTTTGGTCTGTCGTATTGGAAAAAGACACCGGGGCCACTCCTTTTCTCGAGTCGGTAACACGATGAATTTTTTTTTTTTTGCAAATAAATAACAACAGCTACCAGAGTGAAGAGCATGTACTGTAGGGTTAACTTTTATATGAACCCTTCGGACTTACAATTGGACCATAAAAAAGGTGTTTTCTAGCTGAAGACCCAACCGAACAATAATTTTCAGTACCCTTTGGAAGAAGATCTATTTGAATTAATTAGAAAACTCAGATTGGAAAGCTGAGTAATAATTTTCAGTCAAAAAGAAATAGTCATTGAAGACATTAAACAATTGGAAAGGATTGGGTTACGGCTGACAAGTCTATAATTATATGTTAGTTAATCAGATTATAATTGAACCCTAAAAAATAAAATTAGACACTTGTAAATTGGACAAGAGACATTCTTTAAAAGTCGGTGACACACCAAAAATTGCAGTGAAAATAACAATTAATGATTGGATATTCAAATTAATGAAAAGTGTTTATATTATGTTTAAGGACCATAAATCTAATTTCTATGAGAAACAGGCTAGACTAATAAAGCCATGGAAGATTGCACAAGACATAGTTTCTAAAAATTTGCCTAAAAACATCGCATATACGAGGTGCATACGATACGTTTCCAGACTTTTTTCGTATAGGCACTTTCATTGATAGTACACTCATGAAAATCTATTCCCCTTTGAAGTAATATCCTCCGGCTGCAATGCACTTGTACCGTTCCAACAACTTCTGGAAGGCCGCATATAAGTCCTCTTGTGTGACCGTGTCAATGACATTCGTTACAGCCGCTTTCATCTCCTCAATTGTCTCATAACGACAGCCTCTTAGGGAATTAGCTAAAGTCACAGGGAGCAAGGATGACTAACTGTCTTGATGCCCATCTTGGTCAAATAGTCTGTGACAAGGATGGAGTTGTGGACTGGTGTATTGTCCTGGTGGAAATGCCACTGACCCGATTTGAAAAGTGCTGGCCTCTTCCGACAGAATCTCTTCCTCAACTACCTTAAAACCTAAACATAGTAACCCTAACCCTTTGGCCAATCAACTCTGGTCTATTGACTTCCTTACTCCTCCCACACGTCTGATCATCCTTCACGGACTCCCTGCCTTTCTTGAATCTCTTATGCCACTCAAAACTGATGCTTGATTCATGCAAGATGGTCAAAAAGTTGTCTGAAGCATTCCATACGTTTCTGTGGCATTTTAAAACATAATTTTATTACATATCGTTCTTCTAAAGTGTCCTCAGGTGCAGATTGCATTTTTGAAATTCACCAGCTGTGACAATCTGACTTAAGTAGGGTGTATTCCAATTGTTGCTGTAGCTGTTCATTTTAACCTGAAGTCATAAACATTGGTCAGTCATCTCATAAGGTGTATAGCAATAAGTTGTTGTTGGCGACCATAGTCAAGGGTGACCCGAAGGCACCTTTTTCGATAGCTACTACACCAAGGTGTAGGGGAGGACGCTACTCCTTTCTCAGGATTTCTCCCCTTTACCCTTGATCCGTACTTTATAATGCTGACTGTTAAGCAAGGAGGCATCAAGTACCATTTTTAAAGTCTTTGGTATGACTCGCCATGGGATTGAACCCAGGTCTCCCGGGCCATTGGAGAACACTATATACTGAATTTTCAAGTGTCTGCAACAATTTTAAATGTCCATACGAAAAAAGTAAGGAAACTTATCGAATGCACCTCGTAATATACGAAATAACTTTAGATAGAACCCGTGGAAAAAAAACCATTCCAAGCAATAGAATATCTTGGACTGTAGAAACTGCATGTTAACTAACGTTAGTGCCATGAGTCGGCAGACATTCTTCAGTAATTCTTCAATTTCCTTCTCGTATCCAACTCTCCGGTTCATTCCCAGGGAATTCGTAACAACTGACTTCTGTTATTGCCTGGTGGACATTTTAGCTTTGCTCAGTGCTTCGTCAAACATTGGATTCTTCATGAGTTCTCTTATTTGAAAGCCGTCAAATATACCAGCGTTGATTTTCTCCATGCTTATTCGTGGACATTTCTCTTGGAGGAAAGATAACCGACTGCGTTCTCTGTCCGTTGTCTTTACAGAGTTCTTCAATACTCCTAACTTGATATGAAAGTATGGAAGCAGTGTTTTGTTCGGTTCAATTAGAGGGTTGGACCAAATGTTATACGAGCAAGCTTTCAACGCTTGTTTTATCAGCTACTCTTGTTTGATATAAATTTGGTCGTCAGTCCGGCTGCCCCAGAGACACAGAAAACGAGGATACTTTGTGAAGCCACTTTGGAGCCCTAGGACCAGTCCAACAACCTTAAGACCTCCCAACATATCAAACATTTTTGCTCCTGGTAGTTAACAATAAACAGCAAATGATCCATGCTGTTAGTTTCTTTCATTTGTACTAAATACTCTATCGGGATAAATGAAAGACTATTACCATTAAGTAAAAAAAGCAGCTTTGACATTTCAGCTGGATAAGTCAATAAAATTCTCTATTCCGTAACACTCATTGATGTGATTTATCCAACAATGTTGTTTCAATAAACCGATAATGACTTATCGTGGAACGTGAACAACTGCTTAATTCTCTCTCACGGTCTCGATACTTGTAGAACGTTGTTCCTCGTGCCAACTGATGTTTTTCTTTGAGACGTGAAACCAGCAGCTGAGCTGACTCCTTTGAGTTGAGCTCTTGTGTTAAACGGACTAGTTGGTCATCCTCTTCCGGTTTGTATGCATCAAACCCTGCTACGACAGACACGACACTATTAGGGAATCAGAGCTGTATTCTACGTTACCATCTGGCTCAAGAAAAATTGACCTTGTGTCATATCCTGCCACAGCGGAGGGGTTGGTAAATAGTATCTGGCTCAGGAACAGGAAGGTCTAGGCCATAAGGGTTTGATCTTAAGACAAAAGGAACATCGGTGTATCAAATATGTACCATAGCCAGTGTGAAATGGACATATAATGTTCATATATATATATATATATATATATATAGACCATAGGAATCTCGAAACACGAAAAACACTTACGACTTCTTTGTTCAGATACGAAACTTTTTATTACCTTTGAGTTTAAAGGTTTTTCGACATAAGAAGAGAGAGGCACAATTTTTCTATTCCTGCCTTTTCATCTGCCCCACCCCCCACTCACAACTCGTGCAACACCTGCCCAAGGCCTCAGCGAGCAAGCGAAAGTCAACCGTCTCGTCCGGAGTCTAGTCTCAACTCTGCTGACTTTTTCAAAATCTCACAAAATCCTTCCGGTGCGTGACGTCATTCGCACTCTGGAACCCCGTTTCCCATCTCGGGCTATTGTGACATCCCTGAGTGACACGTTCGCTCCACGCACGCGCGCGTGAAAACCTGTGTTAATGTTGCACCTAAGTATCCCATGCACTGAGCCGATAGGTTCTCAGCCTAACTAAACCCAAAGGCATGAAACGAAATCCCTCGGCCATTATATTACAAATACTCCATCGGGATAAATTTAAAACTATTCCTATGATGTAAAAAAACTGCTTTGAGACTTCAGCTGGATGAGTCAATAAAATTCTCTATTCCATAACACCATTGATGAGATTAATTGATCAATGTTGTTGCAATTAACCAATGAAGAAATATCCTGGAACATGAAAAACTGTCTTAATTCTCTCTCACGGTATCGATACAACTGGGTGGAACGATAAAATTGTCGCCCTAGAAAAGACAACATGATTCCATTTCCGTTTAATGAAAACCGGTTTTCTTTTTTTGTTGAAGACCATCTACTAGTTGGCCAGTTGTTGTTTCTGGTGCCAACAAATGTTTCCCTTCGAGACGTGAAACCAGCAGCTGTGCTAATTCCTTTGAAAGGTTCAGGTCTTGAATCAGGTCGTTGAGTTCTATTTGTGTCAAAGGTACTGGCTGGTTGTCATCTCCTGGCATATTTTATATTTTACAATTTCTCCAGTCGCTCAAGTTCACCACACGTTTTACAGCAAATGTCGGCAGCGCTATGCCTTCTTCAAAAAGTCAGTGATATTTGGTTGACGCTTAAAAAGAACCATATGACCGCAGATATAAGAGAACCTATCAGGATAGTCTTACGCTTACGAACCATTCTTACAGGAAAAAAAAGAGAAAAAAAAATATCAGAACTCATCTAATCGTTGAAACTTGGCTCAGTACATTCAAATCATTTTCAGCAGTTGAATAAGCCCCGCTACCTCTTGGTATGTGGGTGTTAATGAATTGGGTGGTACACTGTAGTTAGGTACACAAACAATATAATATGCAATTCTAAACATCAGGCACCGATGATCAGCTGTGACAAGTAGAGTCCACAGGCATTTGAATAATTGTTCTTATTGTGTACAACTAGTGAAGTACTCAAGCACATCTTAAAAACCAGACCTGACTAAATACAATGAATGATATTTTTAAATTCAGCATAAAATAGCTATCATATATCATTTGATGAACCTTTGAGCGTTATAAAAATCACTTTACGCAGGCCAGTGTAACTAAACACACAGAGAATGAAGTTAATACAGGGTGGATCGATAACATTTTCGCCCTAGTAAAGATGACATGATTCCATTTCCATTTAATGAAAATCGGTTTTATTTTTTTGTTGCAGACCATCTACTAGTTGGCCAGTTGTGTACAAATCCCAAAAGCGATACGAGCCTTCTGTTATGTCTGAAAGTGAGACAATGTTCAACGAGTGAAATCGGAGATGCACCGCTGTACAAATAATGCTCTCTACCAATCCAAGTTATGACAACAGGACCATTGCCAGCACCCTCAAAATGCAAATCTGGATTGCCACGAATAACAGGGACGTTGCCAGGGTGATGAAAACAAAGTTTCCGGCTACGGTTATGGTCTTTGGTGTGGTTTCACGTGAGGGCCACATCATGCCACCTCACATTTCCGAAGTCGGCTTGAAAATCACCACACTCTTCAGCACATCCAGGAACACTGGATGAGCTGAAGAGTGTGGTGATCCCCCGGTGCAATCAGGTGGCCGGTTGCAGACCCTAGGTGTGGCAGCAGGACTCGGCGCCGGCCCACAAGTCCATAGAGACCCAGGCCTGGCTTCAGAAGGAGTACTATGACTTTGTACCCTTCTCTCATTGGTCCCCCGACCTGAACCCGCTGGACTAATTTTCAACTGTAAATAAGAAAATAAATACATTTAAGAAATCCTTTTAAGAAAAGAAAAGTTTGATATAAGTAATAACATTTACCTCCACGCCTTTCTTTAAAAAATAAATCAACATATTTTTTATTAAACGAGAATTGGTTAGATTAGTGAAATTATACCATCTGCTAATCTAAAAAAAATTCCTAGTTAAATAGGGATAAATGACGCCAATATGAATTTAATACGCAAGGTTGGCGTCATCTTGTAACCCTGTTCCTTTAATTCCTTTCCCTTCTTCTTGAAGGTTGGTGTTTTTTAATAAATAATTTTGTGACCCTTCCTTTTCTCTACTTGACAGTAATCTGATCAGGTTGGCCGTTTTTATCGGTTGCCAGCTGAAATAAATTTATAATAGCAAAATTACGGTCTGTTTGTTTTTTCTTTTTTACATATATATACATTTACATATATACATATATATATATATACACACATTTACACACACACATATATATATATATATATATATATATATATATATATATATATATATATTCCATCTGGGTGATATCTATATATCAGCATACTAATAATCAAACACTGAATACATCTGAAGAATTATCAGAATCTTCTTATAGATTAACAATTCGAATAATTCCACACTAATATTCCCTGAACATTATATATGAATATATACGAGGATCATTAAATAAGTTTCCAACCTTTTTTCGTATGGGCACTTTTATTGATAGTACACACATGAAAATCGAGTCCCCATCGAAATAACCTCCTTCGGCTGCAATGCACTTGTTTTACCGTTCCAACAAATTATGGAAGGCCTCATGGAAGTCCTCTTTTGTGAGCGTGTCAATGACCTTCGTCACAGCCTCTTTCATCTCCTCAAGTGTCTCATAACGACAGCCTGTGCGCTTAGGGAATAACCGAAAGTCACAGGAAACAAGTTCTGGACTACTGTCTTGATGCCCATCTTGGTCAAATAGTCTGGGACAAGGATGGAGTTGTAGATTGATGTATTGTCCTGGTGGAAATACCACTGACCTGATTTGAAGAGTGCTGGGCTCTTCCCAAGGAATCTCTTCCTGAACACCCGTAAAACCACAACATAGTAACCCTAACCCTTTTGACTTTCTTACTCCTCCCACACCTCTCATCATCCCTAACAGACTCCCTGCCTTCCTTGAATCTCTTATGCCACTCAAAAACTGATGCTCGATCCATGCAAGATACTACAAAAGCAGTCTGAAGCATTCCATACGTTTCTGTTGCATTTTTTCCCCAGTTTAAAACAATTTTATTGCATATCGTTCTTCTAAAGTGTCAGATTGCATTTTTGAAATTCACAAGCTGTGACAATCAGGCTTTAGTAAGGGTGTATTCCAATTGCTACTGTAGCTGTTGATTGGAACCTGAAATCATAAAAATTGGTCAGTCATCTTATAAGATATATAGCAATAACATAGTGAATTTTCAAGAGTCTACGACAATTTTAAATGCCAGTATAAAAAAAAGTCTGGAAACTTTTTGAAAGCACCGCATATATGTAAATTTTAAAAAATTTTCTTTGTTGGTCAAAAGAAAGGAAATAGTAAATATTTCACAATGTTTGGGACAGCTAAGCGATTTAATTTTTTTGAGAATTATTTATTTCGTTCTTACATACGTGTATGTTTCCAGCTTGTTTCTTCTAGAGAACATATAGTAATTTACTATGTTTTTTGCTTGGATGTGGCACAAGGCCATATGAATCAGCAAGCAATGTGACTCGAACTCACTCGTGTACGTTTGTTAATAGGTTTTATATCGGATTATAGAGAGGTCACTATTTTGTAATATATCTCTTTCTCGGAATGTGTCTCCTGTTCTCCCTTGTGGGTACATCTTTATTTCCCCGATTCACCTTTTATATTTGATACGCTATAAACATTTCTGTTGTTTTACTCTGGGCCGTTTTGTATATATTTAGTTGATATGTTATAGAGCTTATAGGTCGTTTTTTCTCTTTTTTTTGTTAAAGTGGTTTTAAATTCAACTAAGAGTTACATTTTGCCTTTTTCCTTTCTTAGTATGTATTTCTTCCTCAAAGTGTTTGTGCGTGTAATTTGGTCTTGATTATATCAATGAAGCTTCCTTCTTTTGAAATAACGTGGTTTAAAATTTGACTTGCAATTACTTTTAACAATTATTTTTGCGTGTGTTTATATATGCGTATACCGGCTCATTAGCCTAGTGGGTAGAGTGTTCGCCAATGGTCCGGGAAACCTGGGTTCAATCACAGGTCGCGTCATACCGAACACTTTTAAAATCGTACTTAATACTTCCTTGCTTAACACTCTGCACGTATCAAGGGTAAAGTGGAGCAATCCAGGAAAAGGAGTAGCGCCCTCCACTACACCTCGGTGTAGTAGTTATTGAAAAGGGAGCCTTCTGGTCGCCCTCGACTACGGTCGCCAACTTTACTTATCTTATATATGCATATATGAGTATATTTATTTCTGTATGTGTTCGTATAGTTTATGTCTTATTCAATGTGGGCTTGAATTTATCTATGACGTTTTTTCTTTTATTTAAAGTAATGTATAGTTGTTAGTTGGATATATTGGCATTGTTTTAAATTATCCGTGACTAAATTCTTATAGGTTTTAAGAAACATTTAATTCTCTATGTTCTTGTAGTTAGATTGTGCTTTTTTGGGGGGTGGGGTATATATGCTATAATCAAACTGGCGACATCTCCACATTAGACAGAACCTCTCTGAAACTAGTAGATAAATTCACCTACCTAGGAAGCAGCGTCTCATCAACCGAAAAGGACATCGACATGCTGCTAACGAAGGCATGGACCGCTATCGATAGGCAATCGATCATATGAAAATCAGACTTGACCGATAAAATGAAACAGTTTCTTCCAGGCAGCAGTCGTGTCGATACTGCTGTATGGATGCACTACTTGGACGCTAACTAAACGGCTGGAGAAGAAGCTAGACGGCAATTACACAAGAATGCTACGAGCAATATTGATAGTTTTCGTGATCGGAGGCAGGTGGCCGTATAGTTGGTGCCTTGTGGGGTGTTGCCGCCAGGACTTGTTCAATATTGCTCGCAACATTCTTGTGTAATTACCGTCTAGCTTCTTCTCCAGCCGTTTAGTTAGTGTTCAAGTAGTGCATCCATATAGCAGTATCTACACCACTGCAGCCTGGAAGAAACTGCGTTTCATTTTATCGGTCAGGTCTGATTTCCATATGAAATGATTAATAAAAAAAACCAAACATTCATGAGATGCCTGATCAGTTTTTCATCTTCATGCTAACTCCATAAATGCTAATAAAAAGTTTTTTTTTTTTTTACCTTATTACGGAAAGTTTTATTAAAATCTGATAATTTGTCAAGTTTTTGTGAACTTTTAAAAACAGGTGTGTATTTTTGTTAATATCTATTGATCAGTGAAAATATGTTGTTGAAAAAACAAAGACAAGGATATTAGTCCAAATAATTACTCCAGTCATTTAAATTAATTGATAAATGATTTTTCCCATCAGATTTCAACTTCTTCAATAAAATATATCAACTTTTTACTGAATTGTTTCTTTGTTATTTGAACATCTAATTGCTTCTTTCTTTTCAAGGTATTTGTAGTATCTTCCCAAGTATAGATGTTAAAGGAACAATTCAGCATTTACAATTATCTCCATCTGAACTCAAAGAATAGAGTACACAAGTAAGATGGCACCAACATACGCCACCCTAACCTTAGAATATTTAGAAAATCTTTTGGCAATTATTGGTAAAAATACGCCAACAACTAAATCATAGAAAAGATATTTTGTATAAAAAGTATCAGATATACATTCATATGTACAAGATAAATATGTCTAGAAATTATCAGATATACGTTCTTTTGTTTCAGATATAAATGTGAACACGTTTTTTTTTTTTTTTTAGATATACACAGATAAATGATGAAGCAGTTCTATTTCTAACAATCTAATGTAGCATAAATCAACTTAGTTAAATGGTTCTAAGTATTACTGAGTATCAGTAAAAATTCAATTAAATACTAGTTACCAGTTTACACACAGTTAAATAATCAAACAGTTCTTTTTCTAATAATTCAATTCAGCATTAACATTATTCCTTCGTTTGTACACATATCAGTCGTCCGAATAATAATTCAATTACACTTCAGTCATTTGTTTATACAGTAAAATGATCAAACAGTTCTATTTCAAACAACTCAATTTGTTTGGGGACTATTTAAAATGTCAGACAAATCTATTTGACTAGAGTCCAGGCAGCTGGGGCTGTAGAATACATCGATTGCTTCTCTGCAGAGATTGCTTCTCTCCCAACGAATATCCTTGATATGACATCGATTGCTTCTCTCCCAACGAATATCCTTGATATGACACTAAACAATCTGATCGTGAGGTTTCAATGATGCTGCAGCTTTGTAGAATACGGAGCTCCCTTTTATTACCATCGCACCCAGGTCTACTTTGGCCTGAGGTCGTAGCACCTGATTGGGTCCTGTCTATGGGTTAAATAGAACTAAACTTATTCTAAAGTGAATTGTTTGAATTAGAACTGTTTGACTAAACTGAATAGCTTGAAATAGAAATGTTTTTGACAATTTAACTGTGTACATATGCTAAACTGAATTATTTGAAATAGAACTAATTATTTGTATAAAAATGCATTAAATAACCTATAAAAGTTGATATGCCATAAAACCCGAACAACAAACCAAACTATCTGACGAATAGACAGGACCCTATCAGGTATTACCAGTCAGGGTGAGGGTGAATCAGGGAGTGAGGTCAATGATTAGGTACTCTGCGTTTACCAAATCCCCAGTGAACATTAAATTGTTTAGTGTCCTATCCTGGACACTGGTTGAGGGAATCTTATCCCTCTGCAGTGATACAGTCAGTGTATTCTAAAGCCTCGTCCGACTGGTCTGCTAGCAATATTCCTTATTTACCCAACCACTCCGCTCGGGAAGGATATGACACAAGGTCAATTTTTAAGCGGAGTTTAACAGTTTTCAATTCAGAGTTTTCCTTCTCCTAGACTAGTTGCCTCACCAAGGCTGAAGAAAACAGTCTGCCCTGCTATTTAACCATAGATGGAGGGATAATAATTGGATTCATACCTTTCCCAAGGGTATTAGTGCTTTGTGAAATGCAATTAGCCTGGTCCAGGATTTGAACTCATGTCACTGTGTCCATTTCCTACGACAATTACCATTACACCACGGGCACCTCCAAAATAGCTAGCAATATTAGTCCGAAAGTGAACATACTACCGAGACTGAAGATCGAACTCGTTTTCACCGATGATGCAGTCCAGCACTTTAGCCACTACGATCCTGGGACTCATTCGGGTTTAATTAATAAAATTGGGAAAATGATGTCTCATCCCAAATAATTCAATTGGATTCAACATTTTGCTTTTTAAACACGTAAATTCCTCTTAAGGTCCCTTATCTGGTTGGCAAACATGACCAGTAAAACTTCATTAGTGAGTTCGAGTCTCACTGGGTGCCTCATTAATATGGCATTGAGTCACATCATAGCAAAAAGCTTAATAAATTACTTATTCAGTTAATCTTACTCCATTTATTGAGATGAAGTTGAAAATTTGAAGCAGATGGGAAGAAAAAATAGTTGGGGTTAACAGCCTCAAGGGAGGTTCGAACTTGCGATAGCATGTAATAATAGTTTTTCAAACTATGACCCGTCGGTGGAAATCTGGATAACAAACCTATTCATCCTTTACGTAATTTCGGTTACACCAAGTTGTTTTATTTTTTATTTAAATTAATTAAAGTCTATATATTTATTAAACCATAATTATTTTTACCCCCAGCATTTTTAAAACGCTATATTATTACATTTTTTAAAGTGAATTTTTCTCGCTGCATAAGATTAATCTGATGTTATTTTAAATTCTATTCTTTTCATTTGTTTCTGTTGTATAAAACAGAATTTTATTTTAATCTGAAAAAAAAAATGGCTGATGGTAAGTTACTTTAGAATTTTTTTTTTTTCCACCAAAGTCTACATATGAACCCTTTTTTTTTTTTTTTTTTTTTTTTTTTATATCGTCACTGGACTACTTGTTTTCGATCGTACTTGTAGCTAACGTAGCGGCTAACGTGCCCTAGTGCGATTGAGTGAAAGCAGCCTTATCCGCTCGCATCAGTTACCTGGGACTGTATAATACGCTGACTACATTTTTGCAGTAGGGTCAAGGGTTAATACATCAAGAAGAGAACAAGTCGTTATATTCCGACTGCGAATTGGTCATACAAGGCTTACTCACTCTTTCATTTTGAAACAGGAACCACAACCACAGTGTTTAACCTGCCAGACAACTTGCACGGTTAAACACATTCTTATAGAATGCTGTTATCAGAAAGCGATTTTTCAAAGTAAATAACTTGACCGATCTGTTCGAGAACGTCAAAATAGATGACATTCTGTCCTTCTTGAGAGAGACAGTTGTACCAAAAAATGACAACTTAAAATTGGTTAATCTTGTCCAAACAAATGAAATCCTGCTAATAGAAAACTCCACCTACCTAAGTATTCGTTTTTAAATCTTTGGTTGAATATGTATATATATATATATATATATATATATATATAAAGACAAAATTTGGCGTTAAATGAACTACAAGGGTTGATATGCCATAAAACCCAAACAGCCATTCTGCAGAACAGCTAGTGTTTTAGGTATGATACTAACCTGCATCTGATGAAGTTTTGGAGAATGTGCAGTACCCCTCCATTGCCATTACTTCTAGGTTTGCGCTGATTCGGGGTGTGTTAGTACCATATAGGGTCCATATCTATGGGTCAAAGAGAATTATTTGACAGTTTAACTAAAAGCAAACGAATGAGAAGGGTTGAAAAACAATATCTGAAACCCTTTAACTGTCGGCCGAAATTGAGTCATTGTTATTGCATAACAACTCTAGGAACCATTTAATAGTATACAAATTAAAGATTGCCCAGTAGGTTGGGGCTGTAGAATACACCGACTGTTTCTTTACAGAGGGGCAAGACCCCCCCCCATGAGCGTCCTATTATGACTCTAAACAATCTGATGGTGAGGTTCTAGCAGTGCTGGAGCTTTGGGGAATGCGGAGTACCCCTTTATTGCAATCGCTCCCAGGTCCATTCTGGCCGGGAGTGGTAGCACCTGATAGGGCCCTATCAGTGGGTTAAATAGAACTAACAGCATACTTATGCTAAACTGAATTGCTTGAAATAGAAATGTTTTTGACAATTAAACCGTACTTGCATTTAAACTGGGTGCTTATGCTTAACTGAATTATTACATATAACAGCTTGAATAGTTTGAAATAGAAATGTTTTTGACAATTAAACTGTGTACTTATGCTAAACTGAACTGTTTTAAATAGAACAGATTATTTACATAAAAATGGATTTGGCGTTAAATAACCTACAAAGGTTGTTATGCCATAAAACCCAACCAACAAATTAAAGAACCGTGTTAAATAGAATTCCTAGTGTTAAGTAGCAATACTTCCAATTTTTTAACTGATGCAAAAAGCAATACTTAATTGTGTGAAAGCGGATTAGTTTTAACCTGTTTTTTAAAATTAAACTACCGACACACGATTCACTTACATAGCATATATACATACTCACTAGAATGTGAACATACAAATGATCTAAGGCTTGTTTAAAATCTTATGAATAATCAGGATTTGGCAATAAATAGCCCGAAGTGGTTGATATGCCATAAAATCAGACCAACCTCATCCTTCTCAGTTACAAGTTAAATCGTCCCTCTTCTGTTCCTCAAAATGGATCGATTTCCAGTTCAGAACCCATAAGATTATTTTGTGATTAAACAAAAACATGAAACCAAACCTTAAAAATGAAATGTTCAATAAATAGTCCCGAAGACGTATTCTGATATGCTGTCAACAATACAATTGTGGGCTTAATACAATTTATTTGTATTGTAACATGCAGGATTTTAATATCGGAGTGAGTGAGATCGAACTCCAGTAGTGCATTTTGGGACTAGTACCCTTTGGAAATTTTTGATACCCGTTTATACCCCACGGCTGTAAATCATATAGTACAATTCCTTTTCTTCGACAAGGATAGCTTGTAACCCGAGAAGGTTGAGAAACCGTTAAAGAAAAGAGATAGCCCAGTCGGCAATAGAATATATTGACTGCATTTCTGCAGACGGATACGATCTCTCGCAAAGAGTGTCCTGGATATGACACCAAATCAACTGATAGCGAGGCTCCAGTAATCCTGGAGATTTGGGGATCGTGGACAACTTCCGATATTAAGTCCACTCATGTCCAGAGTAGTGGAATCTGAAAGGGTCCAACCAAATGGTCAATTATACCTGTTTGTTATTAAAACTCTGTGCCAACAAGACTGTTCATTTAACTGTGTAGACATATGACTGTAAAGTTGAACTGTAAATGATACAAAGCAAATAATTGAACTAAATTAAATGTCAAACAGTTTTATTTGACTCGTACATTGGACCCTATTTGATGCTACCACTCCTAGCCAGAGTGGACCTGAGAGCGATAGCAATGAAGGGATACTCTGCATTCCCCAAAGCCCTAGCATGACTGGAATTTCACCATCAGATGGTTTAGTGTCACACCGAGGAAACTCATGGGGGGGGGCGAGTCTTACCCCTCTACAGAGATGTATTCGGCGTATTCTCCAGCCCCAGACTTTTGCTTTTTTTTTTTTTTTTTTTTTTTTTTTTTTTTTATATATCTATATTTTCATCAATTAATAACTTTTTTTTTTACATCCCGTAAGCTTTTGGATAGAAAAAGGAATAAATCAAAATTCAATATTTATAGAAAATAATTTGGTTAAAATAAAATTGTTTTTAAATGTTTTCTTTCGTGAAAAAATGATTATATGTGTCGTTAATGATACGAAAAGGTTACGGATCTTTTTGGTCAGAACCAGATTGTCCATTCATTAATTTAAATGACCCAGATGTTTTAAACAGGATGTAGGTGAAAGCACATCACTTGTGACCACTGCTTGGTGTACAATATCTGGAAACTAATCCATATAATCCCGAGACTTTTGTTTTCCTGTTACAGAGATTTATAAAGGCAAACTGCTGGGGTATCCCTGTGCCTTTCTTCACTCTATATAGACCTTCTTAGGAAGCCCTGGTCCAAAAGATAATAACCAAACACTTGTTGCTTAGTATAACATGGTGTACACTAATATTCTAATTGAACGACCTAGGAGTAACAGTAGTGTGCACCATTATTCTAATCGACCGACCTGGAAGTAATGGTAGTGTACAATAATATTCTAATTGACAAATAATAACCTAACTATATTCTTAACTGAACGACCTGGGAATAACAGTGGTGTACACCAATATTCTTAATTGAACGACTTGGAAGCAACAGTGGTGTGCACCAATATTCTTAATTGAACGACCTGGAAGTAATGGTAGTGTACAATAATATTCTAATTGACTGATAACCTAAAACTTGTTGCGTTGTACTATATGGTGTACACCAATATTCTTAATTGAACGACCTGGAAGCAACAGTTGTGTGCACCAATATTCTTAATTGAACGACCTGGTAATAACAGTGGTGTACACCAATATTCTTAATTGAACGGCCTGGGAGTGACAATGGTGTATATCAATATTCTAATTGACCGACCTGGAAGTAATGTTGGTGTACAATAATATTCTAATTGACAGACCAGGAAGTAACGGTGGTATGTAGCAATATTTTCACTGACAGTCATTAATTGTATATGTATATCCATTTGTCCATGTGTAAACAACTGGTTGATGTTACATTGAAATTGTTACTAAAACTGAAATTGTTATAAACATTAAAAAAAAAAAAAAACTACGAACGAAATGAGGATTAAGAGTTAATAGAAATATTCGAAACTGTTTTACTGTTTTATATATATATATATATATATATATATATATATATATATATATATATATATATATATATATAAACTCTGGCTCGTTAAAAAAAATGTATCTTCAAAATAGCTTTACAAGTTGCCCTCGACTACGGTCGGCAAAATTACTTTTTTATGACTGACACCAGGTAATTGGCCTAATAAGTAGTGTTCGCCAATGATCCGGATGATCGGGGTTCAACCCTAGGTCGAGTCATACCAACGAATCAAAAATGGTACTGGATGCCGTCTTGCTTAACACTCTGAATTATAAAGTTAGGATCAATGGTAAAGTGGAAGAATCTAGGAAATAGAGAAGTGTCTTCTCCAACTACCTCGATGTAGTAGATATTGAAAAGGGAGCCCTCGGGTCACCTTCGACAAAGGTCGCCAACTTTACTTATCGCATGAATATCGTTTCTCACACTATTAAAATGATTCGTCACATTCACTACATTGGAAAATAATCCAAGGTAGCAAAATTTCCCTATGTTACCAAAATAATCTTTTGACTCGCCCTTATATATGGTTTCATGTATTCTTATGTAATACAAATAATTAGCACTCTTTTCTTGTTTCACGTGTTTTCACTTAATACAAAACTGTTGAACGCAGTTATATGGTTTCAAATATTCCTATCTAATATTACTAACTTTGACATGTCCTTTCCTCTCTCTCAGAGACTTAAAGAATTATCTCCTTTTCTTGTAGCATCTCCAGGCAGCACGGTTCTGGACAAAAAAACTCGGAAAAAATTAGTCAAACAAATATTCTGGCTTGTTGGTGTTAATAACTTGAAAGAAATCAAGGAAGTCTTCGAGCGTCTTCAGCCCGAACAATGCATCAAGATTTTAAATTCTACGGTTCAAGGTTGTTTGCCTCTTTATTCTGCAATTTCTTTTGATAGATTCGAAATTGCCTCTTATCTTCTCGAACATTCTCTTGTTCAAGGACGTCGCAAAATGTGCGAAGTCTGGAAGAACACCCGACACCCCTTGATTGCCGCTGTAATCGTTAATAATCTAGATCTGATCAAACTGATCCTGCAAAATCTATACGATATTAACGACAACATCTTCGGCCATTTATCCCCGCTAATGATAGCTATATATCTTGGGAATCTAATGACCGTGGAAACTCTTGTAGCTATGGGAGCCGAGATCGATCAACCGTGCATTCATGGACAAACCCCTCTGATGATATCAACTTCCGACAACGACATTTGCTGTTTTTTGAGTAGATGGAATGTGAACATTAACCACCAAGATGAAGAAGGTTTTACGGCTCTCCACTTAGCCGTTACTGAGGGCTCAAAACCATGTACAAACAGCCTAATCAACGCAGGTGCTGATGTTAAGATCAGAAACAACGAAGGCATGAATCCTTTAACTTGGGCTGCTATCAATTTAAACATCGAGGAAGTGATTCGTTTGATGGAACAAAGCGCCTATTCCGTATTAGATAAGATAGAAACTTTGGAAATCATAAATGCCTGTTGTATCTTTAGTAAAAAGATTAGTTTATTGGGCTGGAAAAAGGCTTTACAAATGAGGACTCAAAATGGTCTACCAAAGAACTGTGACATTCTTCTTTATGAGATTCTGGATTTTTCCCAAGAATTCACTACAGAGATGCAATTGGAAACAATAGGATACCATCCTTTACGTCTTGCCTTCCAGGGTATTCTGGTTATTGAAAGGATTTTAGGAAGAAACAATAGAGTATACATCAAGGTCCTTCTACAAACCGCAGTGATTGCTGAACAGCGAAAGAAATTTGTTAAACTTCAGCAGTTAATTGATTATATCCAAGATTATTGCCAGGATTCGTCTTATGTGGCTCTCAATTTCCTTTATTTTAATAACCTCTTCAATGAAATTGCCAAATATAACGATACTGCGATCTTTTTTGAATACGGGGGCTTTACTGTTTTTAAAATAATAGCACAGGCAACCATAAACATGTGGACATTTGTCAAACACAATGTATATACGAATCCCTTTCTTATAGATAGGCATTATTCCGAATTAGTAGACACCTTCTTGTATATGACGTCGGCAATCAGGTATTTTATTTTATTCCCGCCGTATTTGGGTCAGTTTGAAGAAGAGGTAAAAAAAGTGGTCAGAGAGGATGTACGGCTGCTAATCCATCAGTCTCTTTTGCATCGAGCAATTAAATTAATGAAAACAAATCGATGGAGCACAGTTGATCTCCTTCGTTTGCTCCTGGAATCCGGTGCCGACGGTAACGCAAAAGATTACTTTCAACGGACCCCAATCGTATACGTCTCTTTGAATGTGCCTGAGTCTTTTCTCAATGAAGTTTTAACCCTTTTTAAGGAGTACGGGATCGAGTTGCAGGGTTGACCCAGCGAAGACCTTATCTCTATTTAAGGTACGGAGTAGGGAGTTGTTTGATACTCCGATGATTTCCCGGAGCCTCATGTGGACAAAGAACTTTACTATCCTGGAGTTTTTCCGGAGATAATGGAAGACATCGTTAATTTTCTCAAAGTTTTAGTTGACGGTCAATGGAATTTTTTTCCAGAGTTGTATCAGAGCTGATATAGGTTTAAGCGTTCGTACTTTTGTACTCTGATATAGTTTTAATTTAAGTCACTGTATCTCTTTAGTCATAATTCAATTTTTTACAAATGAAACTGTTTTGGTCAAAATATAAATTAAATGCCTGTCTTCTAAGCAAAAAGAAAAGCCAGAGCTCACAAAGCATGGGTAGAAGTGTTAATCTTTTTGCTAAATATAATATATTTTAAATATACGACATATTTTATTCCTTTTGATAATCTTAATATTGTAAAAATTGAATCAAGATGACGCCGTCTCTATCTTAAATGCAGGACTTTAGAATTAGTAGACCAGTTCATATATGTCAGTAGTGATATCTCATTTACTGAAAGGGATAGAAACATATGATTAAGTAAAGTGTGGCTTGAAATTGAAAGGCTATCGACCATTTGGAAGTGTGAAATTTGTGATTTTACAAAACAAAAACAAAAAAAAACAGAATTCTTCCCATTTGTACTTCTGTTAGTGCTACTATATACTGGGACCACTTTTACCGTATTTAAACGATTTGAGTGAATGTTAGGTGGGAAAGACGTAAGGTGCTGTGCAATGTTTTCAATAAATCCTGGAAGTGTACAATACCCATGATACGGATATGTGAAATAGACGTAATGTTCATAAACATAGAAATCCCGAAAATACACGACATTCACGAAATTGGTTCAGGTACAAAACTTTTATTCACCTTTTTGAATTTAAAGGTTTTTCGTCATGAGGAGAGAGACACACACAATCTTTCTATGCTGACTGCTTTTACATCGTCAGCTCTCAACCCAACCAACGCGCGGCGCCCGTAGCGCACAAATTCGTCTGGCCTCGCCCAGCTCTGAATGTCGACTCTTTCGTTCGGTGGCAGGAACTCAACTAACTGCTTTTTCTCGAATCTCCAAATCTTCAGCCCACGCTTCCGTTGCGTGACGTCATTCACACCTCCTGGTCCTATTTCCTATCTGGGGTTTTATTTTGACATCTGTAAATGACGCATCCTCCCCGCATGCGCGTGAACACCTGCGTTACTGTTGCACCTAACTAACCCATGCGCTAAGCGAAAAGTTCTTAGCCTAAATAAACCGAAAGGCAAGATATATAAATTCCGCCATTATTTTACAGAAGCAGCACGCCACAAAACAGCTTATGAAAGCAAGACAAAGAGGATTTGCCTGATACTCTCAGAAAGACTAATTCATAATCGTAATTCTCCTATGGACTCTTTCACATTGACCCATCAGTGTTAGTCAAAAGGCAGAATATTATATTCTTCAGCAATGCGTAGACACTGGGTGCCGACTAGAGGACTTAGGAATGGCGATGGCTTTGGGGGACGGATGAGGAAAGATTAGACAATCAGTGGTGTCGAGTAGATATGATGATGACGGATATCTTGTAGGCACATGAGCTATTTATGGAGACCTTTTTCTAGACGACCCCTCCAACATCACGACAGTCTCTGAGGAGAAAATGTCGTCTTATTGAAAACCTTTCCCATAAGTGCCTTATAAGGGACTACTTTTCAATGATTTAGCCCGCTCACCTTAGCGCTTTCACCTGAGCTTAGAAACACTGATTGCATTCACTGAGTCACCTTTTTTCAAGGAGTGGATTTTTTAAAGCAAACTGTCTGCTTCCCCAAACTCTAATGGTCTTAAGGAAGGCATGAATACATCTCTCTAGTTAACGGTACATAGGAAGTCAGACTGGAATCTTTTGCCTATGTTAGACAACCAGTCAAAAAGAAAAAAACTCTGAATTCAAACCAGCCAAACTAGGCAGAAATTTTGCCCGTTTCGCTTCCTATCCATGATGAAAGGGTAGGTTTGTTTTAATGGCATATCAATCTTTATAGGTTATTTAATGCCAAAGCCATCTTTCTCAACGAACTCTAGCAGTACTATTTAACCCATTGCTTTAACAAGGGTATTTGTCCAAAAGTGAACGTAATAGCGAGACTGGAGTTCGAACTCGCTTACTATGATTCAGCGCTTTAACCATTATACAACAAGAACCCCCCCACTCCTGAAGGGTAGAATAAATTTAGATCCTTAACTGGATTGAGAATAGACTTATAATTAAAAAAAAAACTGCGTGCATTTTAACCCTGTTGCTATAAAAAAAAAATGAAATAAAATTCTCATTTTTTTTTTTTTTCCCTTGGTTAAAGAATAGATTTGGATGGTTATTTATATATTTTTATTCATTAATATTTACATCCCTTAAACGTTTCGATATGTCGTACTGGAAAATTACACCAGGATCACTCATTTCTTAGGACTCGGTAAACCGATCAATGTTTTTTGTAGACATATAATAACCACAGTGATTATTTTCAGAAGGAAATACAAGTTAGCAGTAAATAAACAAATAACAGATAAGACAAAAAATATTTTTCTCTAAGTAGTGAACATTCTGGTTTCATAGAATATACCTGAAATTATATTATTTTAATCAATGATATGTGTATAATTGATTTATAATCTCAATCTCTATGCATAGGAGAAACATAGTTGTAAAGTTAGTGACCGTAGTCGAGGGTGACCAGAAGGCTCCCTTTTCAATAACTACTACACCCAGGTGTAGGGGAGGGCGCTACTCCTTTCCCTGAATAGCTCTACTTTACCCTTGATACGTACCTTACATTGCTGAGTGTTAAGCAAGGAGGTATCAAGTACGATTTTTAAAGTCTTTGGTATGACGTGACCTGTGATTGAACCTAGGTCTCCCGGACCATTGGCGAACAATCTACTATGGTCGCCCTCGACCATGGTCGCCAACTTTACTTAGAAATATAGTAGAATAACTCAATTGTAAGAATGAATTGTTTAAGTTAGAATTTAGGTTAATTATGTATCTCGTAATCTTTGTTTAAAGGAATATCTATATTCTAGATGTATCTAATGGCAAAGTCATCGTTGCCAAAGAACACCAGGGATAAGTATTTAATCCATAGATCTTGGGATTTATGGGTTCATGACTTATTTGTTTTCCAATGATATTAGTCCGTAAGCGACCGTTAAAGCGCGACTGGAATTCGAACTGACTTTGAGACTGTAGTCTATCACTTTAAACATTACGCTACGGGAAATTCCCAGGGAGCGTTTATTTTATCACAAGCGTTACATACAATATTCATGAATAGAAGAAAAAACTGTAAACGTAACTTTTTTTTATTTTTTTATTCAAGATTATATTTTAATGGGAAAGATATTTTGATGATTAATAAAATCTTAAATATTAGGTTGTGTGTAGGTGAGTTTCAGCTTACTCTGTTTAAAGTGAATGTTTGATCAAAAAATTAATGCTGTTTAATGCAATTTGGAATTTCAATTAACTTAGTTGATTATTTTATTCTAGCAATTGTGTGCTTGCTGAGGGCTTTGTCTTCGTGTTTTCAAGTTGGAAAGATCAAAGCGAGTAGACTTAGTTTTTTTCATATGCACGTGTCAGATCCTGTGAAAATAAAGCGTTAAAAAAAGTTTCAAATCAGCTGTCAGCAAAATGTTAAAATAAACATTTGGATGCCTATCAGCTGGTATTTAGCAATGTCGACGTGTCGCCCAGATTCCACTCAATACGAAAATGAAAAAAGCTCTTAAAGTGGGCTTAACAGTTGTACAAAGTTTGCAATTATTTTGTTAAAGTTAGATTATTCAATTGTGAGTCATGTTAAATTGTGTTGTTAGAGTCAGACAAATTTTGTTTTAGGTTTTATGGCATACCAAACTTTGAAGGTTATTTAACGCCAAGTCAATCTTTATAAAAATAAACTGCAATTTCAAACAATTCAAAACAGTTTAATTGTAAAAAACATTTCTATTTCAAGCTATTCGATATAGTCAAACAAGTCTAATTCAAATAATTCAGTTTAGTATAAGTATAGTTTTTTGATTACACATAGTTAAATTTCAAAACAGTTCTATTTCAAACAATTCAGTTTAGCATAAGTATGCAGTTTAGTTCTACTTGACCCATAAATAGTACACAATTAGTTGCTACCACTCTGGGACAGAGTGAACCTAGGTTCGATGGCAAGGGGTAAACCCTATCCTCTTAAGCTCTGGCATTACTGGAATCTCACCATTGTGTCATATCTAGAAAACTCGTTATGGGGAGACTTACCCTCTGCAGAAATTAGTTGGAGTATTCTACAGCCCCAGCGGACTGGTGTAATATTACGGACGGGCGCCGTCATTGAATTGCGGCGATCTCAAGGTTGGAGAATGCGCGAGCACATTAAATGTCGTCAATCATTGAATACATGGTCTGACGATCGTGACCTGTAGAGTTCAAGCATGATTTTAATATAATCACGCGTGACCTTTCACGTGCTGCACTACTGTTTTCACTGTAATCATCGAGCCTTCGAATTGATCCATCAAATCGCTATATAAGAGAATCAAGTAACGAGATTTTGGCAGTTTAAGACAGGTTTCTAAACAGGTTCGAGGTCCATGACGCCCCGATCCATGTCATGCCCAGCCTGTCAGCAATTCGACGGATATGAAAGTATGAACAAGCCAACGATAACGACGCCGCCGTCATCACCAAGAAGAGGAGGGAGGAAGAACGCTATCGAACAAACTTTTTTTTAACTACAGTCCGCTGTAGTCCCCAAGAATAAAATTGACTATTTTCTTCCTTAAAATTCAAGTTTTGAGTGTCTCTTTTCGGCGAACTCCTTTCTTTCAGACACAACGTATTTGGGTCCTATGCTACATTGGGAAAGCAAACAAATCATATTAAATCCTATTAGTGTAAATAGGAATTCGTGAAACTTTTCAGCTGCCTGCTTAAAATGAATTATTGGTATTACATAGAACTGTTCAAATGAATTAAGTGTGGAATAGAATTGTTTGTGTTTGATTGTAATACTTGTAACAACTTCAGTGTCCAAACAAATGATAATATTAAATAGAATAAGTATTTAACTGTGCAAAAACGACTGATTTAATTAAAATTGCTTGTTACATAGGAATACTTGAAACCTTTTAACTGGGTGTGAACAAATTAGATCTGGTTCGTTTAAAAACAGTTATCTACAACCTATTCAGGTACGAGGTGCATACGATAAGTTTTCAGACTTTTTGCTCTAGGCATTTAAAATTGTTGTAGACTCTTGAAAATTCACTGTTATTGCTATACATCTTATATGACTGACCAATTTTTATGATTTCAGATTCAAATGAACTGCTACAGCAGCAATTAGAATACAACCTACTAAAGCCTGATTGTCACAGCTGGGAATTTCAAAACTTCAATCTGGACGTGAGGACACATTAGAAGAACGATATGCAATAAAATTGTTTTAAACTTGGAAAAAATGCCACAGAAACGTATGGAATGCTTCATACTGCTTTTCGACCATTTTGCATGAATCGAGCATCAGTTTTTAAGTGGCATAAGGGATTCAAGGAAGCCAGGCAGTCTGTGAGGGATGATGAGAGGTGTGGGAGGAGTAAGGAAGTCAATACACCAGAGTTGATTGGCCAAATGGTTAGGGTTACTATGTTGAGGTTTTAAGGGAGTTCAGCAAGAGATTCCGTCGGAAGAGGCCGGCACTTTCCAAATCGGGTCTGTGGCATTTCCACCCGGACAATGGACCAGTCCACAACTCCATCCTTGTCACAGACTATTTGACCAAGATGGGCATCAAGACAGTTCGTCACCCTCCCAATTGTCCTGACCTTGCTCCCTGTGACTTTTGGTTATTCCCTAAGCTCACAGGCTGTCGTTATGAGACAATTGGGGAGATTAAAGAGGCTGTGACGAAGGTCATTGACACGCTCACATAAGAGGGCTTCCATGGGGTCTTCCAGTTGTTGTTGGAATAGTACAAGTGCATTGCAGTCGGAGGAGATTACTTCGAAGAGGACTAGAGTTTCATGTGTCTACTATCAATAAATGTGCTCATACTAAAAAAAAGTCTGGAAACCTATCGTATGCAACTCGTACAATCGTATATGTATTGTCAACAAGACAACGAAGAAGCCTCCTTGTATAGATGTTCCCCCTTCCAAAGTTGGAACTGCGATTATCTTAAGGCATCAAATACTTTCAAGTATATTATTGTCTTAAATTGTGAAGCATAATAAAAAGAATTAATGAAATTGCCTAATGAAATGGCGTATATTTGCTTATAATATCTTGAGATGCAAGTATTTTCTGGGAATTTTGTTTTTAGTAGACTTATACTTGTACAGTGACGTTTTCGTACAATGATTTAAAATTTTAAAGCCATCTTAGGAAATATTTGGAAAAGAAAATAGACAACATCAGGGTGATTATAGAAATTCACAAAGATAAATATATAAAACATCTCCAACCACTGACACCAAATGGATTCCACACCCTTAAAATACCACTTTGAAATAGACTGAACAGGTAGATATTTTTGGTAGCACACACTCACATTATATATATATATATATATATATATATATATACGCACAAAGGCAGCTGAATAATCTCTCACAGACCACTGCCGTTCTTCCTAATCTAACACCCTCTATCAGAATTCGTCGTATGAGTGAGTAGTGTTCAGAAAAAACACGAGTCCCTACTGGGGTCAGTCTATGTGTTACATGTCTGTTGAGAAAGTCTTTGTCTGTCCTTTGACAGGTGTTGAATTTCATGGTGTCTAGCAACCTTCCTCAGCAGAAAAAAAACTCGCCAAGTATACCGATTTAGCAGCAAACGACCTGATGATACAATAGGTAGTAGTGGGTGATAAAGTAAAAGTAGGTTTTCAGTCAACACGAATATGTATATATAAATTCATATACAAATATATTGAAAAATGTGTATATATATATATTAATCGATACAGGTAACCGTGCTGAAATGGTTATCGAAGCAGGAAATGGACACGGTGACACAAGTTCAAATCCTGGACGATACAGATTGCATTTCTCATAGCCTTGGGAAAGGTATGGATCCAATCATTCTCCTTCCAGCTATGGGTAAATAGTAGGGTAAACTGGGTTCTTCAGTTTTGGTGAGGCAACTAGTCTAGGAGAAGGAAAACTGAATTCAAACCGGTTAAATTCCGCTTAAATATTGACCTTATTTCATACCCGCCCGAGGGGAGGAGTTGATAAATATGGATGAGTAAGATATAGGTGTGTGTGTATATATATATATATATATATAAGAGACACACACACATTATGTATATATATATATAAAAGACACACACACATTATATATATATATATCTATAAGAGACACACACACATTATATATATATATATATATATGAGACACACACACATTATATATATATAAGAGACCCACACACACATTATATATATATATATATATATATATATATATATATATATATATAAGAGACACACACACATATTATATATATATATATAGACAAACCATTACCATCAAGTCTCCTTGGCAGCAAGGTCTGCCCTGACTCTCTTTCAACTATTGCTCACAGCAGATCTGGGAGGCTGAATCTAGTGTCCGCACACAGACACTGCAGTTTGCAGTGTCTAAATACAATTGCTAAATTTTGTGTGGAAAAGAACTTTGTGTGAATATGTCACTCTGTAGGTGAGAAAGTATATTTATGTGCTCATATGTAAGCTGCTGCAGCTAAACAATTATCAACTGAAGAAAAAAATTGTAATCGTCGACGAAATATTTTCGTTTAATTCAAAAACAATAAAGTAATGTTGGCTTTAAATGTATCTTTAAAGGAACGAAATCTTATATTTTCTTTCAAAAGAAAGAAAGAGTAAATTTACAGAATGAATCCAAAAATCTGTTGAAGTTTAATTCATCTTATCACTTTTTAAAGATTCTTTTAGTCTCGAAATGAGATAAAAATGCTGTTTACGATTGGTATGTAGTAAAATGTATTTTAACAATCTACGAAGGAAAAGATTTCATAATTTTTTTTTTTTTTTGCTTTTGATCCTTGAAATGTTTCATCCAATATTGTCGCCTGCGAAACGTTAAAAATTCTAAAATGTGCATATATATATATATATATATATATATATATATATTCATTAACATACATATGCCATTTGCCAGGCACTTTGAAATTTGAAGAAACTGCCGTGAGAGATAGGCGCTAGGGACAGGTAGAATGAGAGAATCATGGAAATCCATGCTGACTTCACGTGATTGTGATGAGATGTAAATAGATACGTATACACACACACACACACACACACTATATATATATATATATATATATATATATATATATATATAACAAGTCGTTTTCATAGCACTGATTCTCACTGTCTCCATCCCTACCTGTTGTCCATTAATTCCGACAGGTTCTTCAAACGATATTCTGTGTCAGCAAAGTCCGCCGATATATATATATATATATATATATATATATATATATATATATATATAATGATAATATTCTATTTCCGTTGATAGCAACAGCACCTCAGTTCTATCCACCTCTGCGTTTACGTAATGTTATTATGTTATAAAAAGCCTAAAAAATTTCTTCAGTTTAGCATAAGTCAATCAAGTTAAATGGTTCTAGGTATTTTTATATATCAATAACAATTCTATTAAACATCAGTCATTTGTTTACACACAGTTAAATGTTCAAGCAGTTCTATTTCTAACGATTCAATTTAGCATATTTGTTCACTCTCAGCTTAAATGTCAAACACACCACTTTGACCATAGATAGAACCCTTTCAAGGCCATAGTGGACCTAGGATCATTGCTAGTAAAGTAGTACTCTGCACTCCCACAAAGCTCCTGCTCTCCTGGAACCTCGCCATCAGATTGTTTAAAGTACGAGGATCATTAAATAAGTTTCCAGACTTTTTTCGTATGAACACATTTATTGATAGTACACACCTGAGAATCTAGCCCCCCTTCGAAGTAATCTCCCCCCGGCTGCAATGCACTTTTTCTACCGTTCCAACAACTTCTGCAAGGCTCCATGGAAGTCGTCTTGTATGAGCGTGTCAATGACCTTCGTCACAGCCTCTTTCGTCTCCACAATTGTCTCATAACGACAGCCTCTGAGCTTAGGGAATAACCAAAAGTCACAGGGACCAAGGTCTGGGCTATCGGGACTGTCAGGAATTATGTTGATGCCCATCTTGGTCAAATAGTCTGTGACAAGGATGGAGTTGTGGACTGGTGCATTGTCCGGTTGGAAATGCCACTGACTCGTCCTGAACTCCCTTAAAACCATAACATAGTAACCCTAACCCTTTCACCCATCAAGTCCGATGTATTGGCTTCCTTACTCCTCCCACACCTCTCCTCATCCCTCACAGACTCGCTGCCTTCCTTGAATCTCTTATACCACTCAAAAACCGATACTCGATTCATGCAAGATGGTTGAAAAGCAGTCTGAAGTATTCCATACGTTTCTGTGTCATTTTTTCAAGTTTAAAACAGAATTTTATTGCATATCGTTCTTCTAATGTGTCCTCACGTCCAGATTGCATTTTTGAAATTCACCAGCTATGACAATCAGGCTTTAGTAGGGTGTATTCCAATTGCTGTTGTAGCTGTTTATTTGGACCTGAAATGATAAAAATTGGTCAGTCATCTTATCAGTTGTATAGCAATAACATAGTGAATTTCCCATAGTCTACGACAATTTTCAATGCCTCTACAGAAAAAGTCTAGAACTTTATTGAAAGCACCACATACTATCCTAGATACTCGCTGGGGGTGTTTTTCCCAAATTTACGAAGAGTGAGTTCGAATCTTATTGAGGCTCTTATTAATAGGGCCTTGAGCCATACCTCAACAAATAACATAATAAATTACAACTAAGAGTCATCTTACCCCAGTTATTGAGATGAAGTTGAAAATTTGAAACATATTGGAAGAAAAAAATAGTGTTGAACAGCCTCCATTGAGGATCGAACTAGCGATATCATGTGATAGTTTTTAAACTATGACCCGGAGGCGAGAATCTAGATAACCAACCTATTCTTCCTTTACGTAATTTTGGTCACACCAAATGCTTTTATTTTAATTTAAAGTTATTAAAGTCTATAAAATTAAATTGTACAAACTTTAAGTCCGTTTCTTTTTTTTTAAATTGTGTTTTGTTTTCTGAACTAAATGTTTCTCGTTTAAGCAGTTATTTCAAGTCGAAATTTTTAATACCGGTCTTTAGTCTTTTATTTTTTTCTGTTGTATTAGACAGAATTTCAAAGTAAACTAACAAGCAAAAACGATAACAAATGACTGAAGGTAAGTTACTTTCGATTTATTTTTCCTGTTTTCACTTAAGTCTACATTTGAAGATTATTTCGTTTTTGAAATATTTTCGCATTAGATTTCTGTGAATGCAACGTTCACGTCTTAATATTTTTTTTTTAATATCTTATAAAAATATTTATTTTGGTATTAAAAAAAACGTGTATCACCAATTAATACGTGGCAAAGCGGCGAACGTGTCGGGTTGCGCCTTAGTGGGTTCGAAATCTTGTAGCGCAATTATGCTCACTTCTTAATTTCTAACCTTGGGGAGGATATAAACAGCCTTACCCCTTCAGCTCAGTCGGATTGGTGGGGTAACATACACTAACTGCATCCCTACAGCGGGATAAGAGCCCCCCCCCCCACACACACACACAATAAGTATCCTAGATATGACACTAATCTGCTTCCGATGGCAAAACTATAGAAAATGTTGAATACCCCTTCACTGCCATTACTCCCAGGTCTACTGTCTCCAGGGGTTTTAGTACCGGATAGGTTCCCTATATATAGGGGAAACCTAACTGTTTGACCATTTTACCTACGTGCAAACGAATCAGTAGTTATAAAGAAAAATAATTGAAATCCTTTAACTCAATGAGTGTCTTGGATATGACACTAAACAACCAGATGAGGAGGTTCCTGTAATGCTGGAGTTTTAAGGAATGCGGAGTACCCCTTTATTGCCATCGCTCCCTGTTCCACTCTGGCCCGGAGTGGTTGCACCTGATAAGGGCCCTATCTATTGGTTAAATAGAACTAAACCGTGGTTTGACTTTACTGTTTTAGCATTTAAACTTCGTACTTATGATAAACTGAATTGCTTAAAAGAGAATTGTTTTGACCTCTAAACTGTGTACTTATGCTAAACTGAATTATCTGAAATAAAATTGTTATGACAAACTGCGTATTGCCCAGTCGGCTGGGCTGTAGAATACACCGACTGCATGTCTGCAGAGGAGTAAGACCCCACCAAACAATCTGATGGTGGGGTTCCAGTGATGCTGGAGCTTTGGGGAATGCAGAGTACCCCTTCATTGTCACCCCCCCCGTCCACTCTGGTCTGGTATGGTAGCACCTGATAGGGCCCTATCAATGGGTTAAATAGAACTAACTGCATACTTATGCTAAACTGAATTGTTTAAATTAGAACTGTTTGACTAAACTGAATAGCTTGAAATAGATATGTTTTGGTTTTTTTTACAATAAAACTGTACTTACATTTTTTAACTGCACGTTTATGCAAAACTGAATTGTTTGAAATGGAACTGTTTTTGACACTGAAAGTGTACTTACACTATACTGAATTGTTTAATATAAAACTGTTTTGACATTTAACTTTCTGTAAAGAAAATATGTACTTGTACTTAACTGAATTAGCTTAATTAGAACTGTTTGAATAGCTTGAAATAGAAGTGTTTTTGACAATTAAGCAGTGTACTCATACTATACTGGATTGTTTGAAATAGAACTATTTGCATAAAAATTGATTTAGCATTAAATAACCTACAAAGGTTGATATGCCGTAAACCCAAGCAACCATTTTGAAACGCGTTTGTACCCTCCAGCTTTTGGTTTGATAGTGCAACTACTGCTCTTCGACAAGGATGGCAATAAATATCCCCAAAAGGTTGACAGGCTGTTAAACAAATTAAATAACCCAGTTGGCTGTGGCTGTTGAAGACACAGGTTGTATTTCTGCGATAGGACATTAAAAATCTGAAAGTCCAGTAATGCTAAAACCTTGTGGAATGTGGACAACACCTTTATTGCCATTGCTTCCAGGTCCACTCTGGCCCTGAGTGGTAGCACCTACTTGGGTCCTATCTATGGGTCGAACAGAACTGTTTGAAAGTAAACCTGTGTGCAAACAAATGACTTGCTAAATTGAATGGTTAGAAATAGAACTGATCATTTAATTAAAAAAGAATTGTTTGTCATAGAAAGCAATACTTAGAACCATTTAACTGTGTGCCAACAAATTCGTAATAGCCCTATGCATCGCCATTTAAATGGGTGCAAACAAATTATTTCTAGCTAATTTGGTTTGGTTTTTCTAGTATAACCATCGTAGATTATCCTATTTACCAACCCCCCCGCTCGGGCAGGATATGACACAAGGTCATTTTTAAGCGAAGTTTAACATGTTTGAATTCAGAGTTTTCCTTCTCCTAGACTAGTTGCCTCGACAAAGCTGAAGGACCCAGTCTGCCCTACTATTTACCCATATCTGTTGGGAGAATAATTGGATTCATACCTTTCCCAAGGGTATTAGTGCAATGTGAAATGCAATTAGTATCGTCCATGATTTTGAACTCTTGTCGCCATGTCCATTTCCTACGATGATAACCATGACACCACGGGCACCTCACCATTGTAGATTATTTAATGCCAAATCCATTTTTATACGTAAAACAGTTCTATTTCGAACAATTCAGTTTATTACAGTTTAGTTCTGGTTGACCCATAGAGAGGACTCAATCAAGTGCCACCAATCCGGACCAGAGTGGAGCGATGGCAATAAAGGGGTTCCCCCAACGCCCTAACATTACTGGAGCTGCGCCATCAGATTTTTTAGTGTCATTATAAGGACACCCATTGGAGGAGTCATAGCCCTCGGCATATTCTGCAGCTTCAGCCGACCGGGCTAGATTGACTGTAAATATAAATATTCGTGATTGATTGAAATACAAGAAAATATTTAACTGTTTACTAAAGAATGTGTTCAGACTGGTTTAAAACTCTATCAACAGAATATTTTAAAGTCAAATATATTTCATATACTTATGCTAACGGAATTGTTTGCATTAGAATTGTTTGACTAAACTGTATAGCTTGAAATATAAATGTTTTTGATAATTAAACTGTGCTTACATTTAAACTGCGTGCTTATGCTAAACTGAATTGTTTGAAATGGAACTATTTTTGACATTGAAAGTGTACTTACACTAGACTGAATTGTTTAACATAGAACTGTTTTGACATATAAGTGTGTGTAAAGAAAAACTGTACTTATACTGAACTGAAATAGCTATGTTTGAATAAACTGAATAGTTTGCAATAGAAATGTTTTTGACTATTAAATGTTTACTCATGCTAAACTGAATTGTTTGAAATAGATCTATTTGCATGATTTGGCGTTAAATAACCTAAAAGGTTGATATGCCATAAACCCCAAAAACCAACCATCCAACCTTGATGTTAGATAAGTACAAAAAGCTATTAAGAAACAAGTATATAAATCTGAATATAAGCGTACATTAACTGAAACCTCTGGGTATAAATTATCCACAGGTGGGTTGCTGTGACGTTAAAATTATGTGGTAATTTTGAGCAATCTTAACTAAGTTTGTATCATATTAAATACTCAACAAAAACTGTAATTGATGACTCAGTATCATTAGGTGTGGATCAAGGGTAAGTAGAGCAGTCCACTGAAAGAAGAAATTCCCTCTCTTACACCTCTGTATTGTAAGTATTGAAAAGGGATCCTAGTAATTGAGGTGCCCGTGGTGTAATGGTTATCGTCGTAGGAAATGGACACGGCGACACGAGTTCAAATCCTGGACGAGAATGATTGCATTTCACATAGCACTAATACCCTTGGGAAAGGTATGAATCCAATTATTCTCCCGCCAGATATGGGAAAATAGTAGGGCAGACTGATTTCTTCAACCTTGGTGAGGCAGCTAGTCAAGGAGAAGGAAAACTCTGACTTCAAACCTGTTAAACTTCGCTTAAAAATTAACCTTGTGTCATATTCTGCCTGAGCGGAGGGGTTAGGTAAATATGGAAAAGGGTCCCTCGTGTCACCCTTTACTATGTTCAGCTAATTTACTTTATCGTTTCCTTTTAAAATATCAGCAAAAATAAAAATCCCAAGCTGCTAAATTGTTCCTCAAGTTACCAAAACAATCTATGATATGGTTTCACGAATTTTAACTAATTCAAATATATGTACATATTTTTTAAGTAGAGGAATTAATATTGTGAACTGAACTAACACGACCAGAAAATCTGCCTCAGAGGCCAGGGAAAAAATATGTACATCTATTCTCTTACTCCTGACATATAATAATTACGCGGGTGCGTATTTCTAAGCTTCTTGGAAAGACGCGGCCCTGGTGGGTGACCGTGTCCTCTGGAAAGAGTACGGATGTAACTTGCAAGACATATTTAGGTTATTTTGGCGCCACTTGTGTGTGATACGAACTGGTGGCTCAGTTGTAGAGTTTCGGCACTGCAATCTGTGGTCGCTGGTTCGATCTCCAGTGGTGGACATTACAGTTTACACTGCTGATGAGACTTAATAAGGTCGAGACAGCTGTCCAGTGTTGCCGTATATCATGCGAAGGTGTTCTGCGGATTTTCTGGTCGTGGTAATATAATTCAAATAAGTTTCACACTTTTATTGTTTAATGTGTTCTCACTTAATACAAAAAAGTTTCACGCATTTATATGGTTTCAAGTATTCCAATCTAATATTACTAATTTGAACGTATCTCCTCATCACAGGCTTAAAGAATTGCCTCCTTTCCTTGTAGCATTTCAAAACAGGAGGACTCGAGACCTGAGAACCTGGAGGGATTTGTTAACCAGAATATTCTGCTACGTTCATGATAATAACCTGAATGGTATCAAGAGAATCTTCGAAAGTCTTCAGCCCGAAAAACGCATCGACTTTTTAAATTCTACGGTTAAAGGTTGCTTGCCTCTCTATTTTGCTGTTTATACTAATAGAGTGGAAATCTCACGTTACCTACTCGGACTATCTCTCGTTCAGGGACGTCGCAAAATGTCCGAAGTCTGGAAGAATAGCAGGCACCCACTGATTGCTGCTATAATCACTGGTAATCAAGAGCTGGTCAAACTGATCCTTCAAAATCTATACGATATTAACGACAACATCTGCGGCCATATGTCACCGCTAATGATTGCTACATATCTTGGGAGTCTAAAATCCGTGCAAAATATTGTAGCTATGGGAGCCGAGATTGATCGACCGTGTATTCATGGAAGAACTCCTCTGATGAACTCAACTTCTGTAAACGAAATTTGCAGTTTTTTGATTAGTCAGGGTGCAAACGTTAATCACCAAGATGAAGAGGGTTTTACAGCCCTCCACTTAGCCGTTACTGAGGGCTTAAAACCATCTACAAACAACCTACTCAAAGCTGGAGCTGATGTTAAGATACGAAACCACGAAGGAATGAACCCTCTAACTTGGGCTGCTATCAATCAAAATTTAGAGGAGGTTTATCATTTGATCCGACAACCTGCCTATTCCGTGTTGGATATGATAGAGACTTTGGAAATCCTGAATGCCTGTAATGTCTGTAGTGAAAATATAACATTTCTGGCTTGGAAAATGGCTTTACTAATGAGGGCGATAGAGGGCCTCCCTAAGAACTGTCAGATTCCTGCTCAAGAGATTCTTGATTTTTCCCAAGAATTCACTACTGAGACAGAATTGGAAAGAATAAGAGACAATCCTTTACGTCTAGCCTTTCAGGGTATTCTGGTTATTGAAAGGATCTTGGGAAGAAACAGCAGACTATACATACAGGTTCTTTTGCAAACGGCACTGATTGCTGCACAGAGAGGCAAATTTCTTAAGCTTAAGCAGTTAGTTGATTATATCCAAGATTATTGCCAGGAATCATCCTTTGTATCTCTCAATTTCTGGTACTTTAAAAATCTCTTAAATGAAATTATCCAAGGCTGTGATTTAGTTTTCTTCTTTGAATACGGGGGCTTTACTGTTTTTAAAATAATAGCACAGGCAACCATAAAGAAGTGGACAGTTGTCAAAGACCATGTATATGAAAATCCATTTCTAGTAGATGGACTTTATTCCGAATTAGTAGACACCTTCTTGTATATGACGTCTGCAATCGGGTTTTTGTTTTTAGCCCAACCGTACGTCAGTCAGTTTAAAGAAGAAGTAAATAAATTGGTCAAAGAGGATTTACGACTTCTTCTCCATCAATCTCTTTTGCACCGTGCAGTTAAACTGATGAAAACACATCCGTGGAGCTTGGTTGATCTCCTTCGGGTTCTCCTAGAATCTGGTGCCGACGTTAACGCAAAAGATTATTTTCAACAGACCCCAATCATGTACGTCTCTCAGAATGTACCAGAGATTTTTCTCAACGATGTTTTAACCCTTTTTAAGGAGTACGGTTTCGACTCGTGGAGCGAACATATTGACGATACGGAGTAGGGTTCTGTTTGATTATTCTAATTTCCTGGTGACTAACAACTGCAGCGGTTTTAGTTCACCCAGTCGATGGATTTTTTTTCTGAATCTCACAAGAGCCGATACTGGTTCAAACATATTCATTTGTATTTGTGATATAGTTTATTTTGTTTTTATACAAGTCACTATATCTTAATTTTAGATATAAATACATTTTTATAAACGAAACAATATATTTTGTTCAAAATTTATTAAGTGCTTTGGTTATAAGTAAAAAGAAAAGCAAGATCTTACAAGTAAATATATATCGTATTATTGTTTCTGTTAAGTTTTTTTTTTTTTTTTTTTTTGGCAATTATTTCATTATTTTATGAGAAATATTTTCATTTCATGAAACGTAATTTAGATATTGTTCAATTGAATTAAGATGATACAATTTCCATATTAAACGGAAAGATTTTAAAATTTGGAGACCACTTCATACGTCTGTTATATTATCTCATCGACTGAAAGGGATATAAACATATTCAGCGGTAAGGTTTGTCTGGTATTAAAAGGTTATCCACCATTTAGAAGTCAAACCTCTAAAAAAAACATACAAAACGGAATTCTATGTTTACTTCTGTTCGAACTATTACATGGTGGTGCGTGTACGAATAATTTTTAAGTCTAATTATTCGTGCTAGGTAGTAAGACTTGACAATATTTAACTGTGTGCATACAAATGTGCTCTGGTTCATTTTAAAGTTATCTAAAAGACTATTAGCTTACAAAACATATATGTTTACATATGTGTGTGAAATAATATTATATTCTATAAAATTTTATATATATGAGGTGCATACGATAGGTTTCCAGACTTTTTCGTATGGACAATTTTATTCATAGTTCAGATATGAAACTTTAGTCCCCTTCGAAGTAATCTCCTCCGGCTGCAATGCACTTGTTGTACCGTTCCAACAACTTCTGCAACGCCCCATAGAAGTCCTCTTGTGTGAGCGTGTCAATGACCTTCGTCATAGCCTCTTTCATGTCCTCAATTGTCTCATAACGACAGCCTCTGAGCTTAGGGAATAGCCAAAACTCACAGGGAGCAAGGTCTCGACTATAGGGATGGTGAGGAACTGTCTTGATGCCACCTTGGTCACAGAGTCAGTGACAAGGATGGAGTTGAGGACTGGTGCATTGTCCTGGTGGAAATGCCACTGACCCGATTTGAAGAATGCTGGTCTCTTCCGACGGAATCTCTTGCTGAACTCCCGTAAAACCTCAACATAGTAACCTTAACCCTTTGGCCAATCAACTTTGGTGTATTGACTTTCTTACTCCTCCCACACCTCTCATCATCCCTCACAGACTCCCTGCCTTCTTTGAATCTCTTATGCCACTCAAAAAAAAAGATGCTCGATTCATGCAAGATAGTCCAAAAGCAGTATGAAGCATTCCATACGTTTCTGCGGCATTTTTTCCAAACTTAAAACAGAATTTTATTGCATATCGTTTTTCTAAAGTCTCAGATTGCATTTTTGAAATCACCAGCTGTGACAATCAGGTTTTTATAGGGTATATTCCAATTGCTGCTGTAGCTGTTCATTTAAACATGAAATCATAAAGATTGGTCAGTCATTTTATATGATGTATAGCAATAATATTCTAAATTTTCAAGAGTCAACGACAATTTTAAATGCCCGAAAAAGTCAGGAAACTTATCGTATGCCCCTTGTATATATAAGCTATCGTATTAATTAACCCAGAAGAGTTGACATGTCATAAAACCCAACCTAACAATCTTTTGAGAAACTTCTAAATTCTCTTTCCACTTGAAATTGAGAAACACATCTATTCAATAAATTATCATTGAATAGTTTTAAAGTCGTCTTACAAATTTCTATGGGCTAAACGAACAGTCTGCATCTGAATCCAGTTGAAAATTAATTGAGAATTTATTTTTTTAAATAGTTATTAACTACCGGTGAAATTGGAAGAGATTTGATAAGGAAGTCTGCTTTAAATTAATGAAATCCATGCCCGAAAGAATTATGGCCGTCATAAAAGTTCGAAGGACAACTAAATACTAATTCAAAGTTCTTTTGTAAATAAATTCAATATTTTTCCTCTGCTAGACTTGAAAAAGATCATACCAATAATTTAATTTCGATTTCTTTAGGTATAATTTATGAAGTTAGAATATTCAGTTATTTAATAAAAAGTTTTACGTCTTGAATATTAGTGATTAATTCACTTTTTTTTTTTTTTTTAAATAAAAAAGCGGAACTTTGTTCACAATTTCTTTCGAGGCCACTATTTTATTGTAAATAATTTTTCTGAAATGAACTAATATCTGTAGAGTGACGTTTTCGTACAACCACTAACGATCTTAACGCTATCAAAAAAAAAAAAAAATTGAAAAAGTGAAGCATTAGTCATTACGGCGATAATAGAAACGCACAAATATAACACTGACTCCTAATGGATTTAATACCGGACTAAACCACTGTTAAAATATTCCTTTGAATATCAACGTGTTGTGGAAGCTCAATAACGAGAGGAAAAAGAGAAAAGGACAGACTCCACAAAATCCCAAGTGAGTGAACATTCAATTAAAGTATATTCAAATTTATCTTGCTGTATTCATACTGACCCGAATAAAAGACAAATTACGAGAGGAAATAATAGCCCCAAAAAGATAGAGGAGAGAAGAGGGAACATTCCTCGAATGATAAACCAGAGATTTGGAGCACGAGCTCTACCATTAATCGCATAGTCTGAAGGAAATTGAAATTGGCTGAACAGGTGAGATTTTTTATTCAGCATATCAGTCTATACATACGTGTGTGTATAAGCAGGTTTGGTTGAATACTGCGGTTTGTTTCTTTTTTTTAAATGTTCGAGGGAACACATTCAAGTCTTCTCACTAGCCTTCTTATGTCTGGGTCAAGTTGGTAATGAAAGAACCCTATATTAGCCCGAGTGCTTTCGACCAATTCACTGGACATCTAGTACAATCGGTAAATACGGCTATTTGCGAAATGTACATGGGACGTTCATTACATATATACATAACGTAGAACACATAAAGAACATAGGAATCTCGAAATTCGAAAACACGTAACGACTTCTCGTTCAGGTACGAAACCTTTTTATTAACTTTGTGTTAAAGGTTTCGACATAAGGAGGAGAGACACAATCTCGCTATGCCATCTTATTCATTTGGCCCCTATCTCGTGCGCGCAAATTCGTATCGCCTCAGCGAGCCCCAAAAGTCAAACCTCCTCGTTTGGTGTCTAGTTTCCAACTCCCTAACTTTCTTTCAATTCTCCACAAACCTCTGAATGCTTCCGGTGCATGACGTCACTCGCACTCCGTCATCCGTTTCGTCTCGGACTATTGTGACATCTCTGAGTGACACCTTCATCCGCCCGTGCGCGCCCGCGTTAACCCCTGCATCAATGTTTGCACCTAACTAAACCATGTGCTGAGCCGAAAGGTTCTCAGCCTAACTAAACTCAAAGGCATGAACTGAAATCCCTCAGCCATTACGTTACAATTTCATGGGGGCTGTGTTAGATATATACATAAGGCAGATGAATAAATTTTTACAGATCATTTTCATCCCGTCTAATCTAACACCCTAGCCATCAGAATTCCTCCTGAGCAGTGCTCTGCTAAAAGACATGTCCCTACTGGGATTAGTCTTCGTCACAAAAGAAAACAATAAGGATGTTAGGCAATAACACCCACCGCCAACAGACTCATAAGCAGCTGTTTGAATTCTAACTGGAAGAGTTTGAATAAGTCACCGTGGAACCTTTTTTATAGTGATATATATTCCTGGGGGAATATAATCAGTATAAATTAATCTGACGAAATGAGACTTAAAACACAAAGTTATAACAGGTTTATTGTACAAAAGGTACAATGTAACAAATCAGATATTGACCCTCAAACGTATCTTGAACGCCGGCGTATCAAGATGAGCTTACTCTCCTTTATTTCCTTGAAATACAAGGAAGGCATGAAACCTTAATGTTTTGTGGAGGAGGGGAAGGGAGCGGTCATGCTTTTTCTAAGAATACTATGGGAACCTTGCTTACCACGTTCGCCGACCCTTTCAACAGTACAATATATATCCAGTCATCCATCTCCATGCGGGCTGCGATCAACAAAATACCACATTTGTTCTGTGAAAAGACCTACTTAAAACCCCGAATGTAATGTATGATTTTATATACAATTTATGATTTATTTACAATGAACTTTGTATGATGGGAATGGGAGAAAAACTCCGAAATAGACAAAAGACGAATTCGAAAACCAAAGAAAAATTCCTTGTTTGATTGCCCTCCCATCCCCCCGTCTACGAAATGGAGGCCGACTGTTTTCCAGTGTCCGGAAACACCGAAAGCAAGCCGGACCTACCCTAGGCTGGGATCCTAGACTAATAGGGCAAAAGATACATACATGGTTGGGCGCAGTATGGGCAGTTCACGACAGATGGTATGAATTATATAGAATTGGAATACCAAGATCTTCAGCAAAAGCGAACTGGAATGAGGGTTGTGGTACAAAATTAATAGCAATGAGGAAGATCTTGGAGGCTAACAACTAGATGACGGGGACGATGACTCAGAACATACTGCTAACTAGGCTTCAAGGGGAAAAAATAAATGTTCCTACTTACCCGGGGTGGGGTTCCAAAGGACCCGTACCGTAGACGCAATGAGCAGGCAGAGGAGGGAATGATGATTCCAACATTGCCCCCTTTCTTACGACCAAGCTTGCTGCTTTCATCTACCTTTTAGATTAGCTTACTATCCCCTTGGTAACAGCTTGCTATCGTCTTTTATAGACTGAGTAATCCATTCTTAGTGGGTATCCGGATCTTCATTTATATCATATAGAAAGAGTGGTAGATTAAAGGATTGTTAGGGAACATAGGGACATAATGGTATTTTAGTGGCAAACGCGTGTACAACGCGAATACTACTCTCTAAGTTTTCATGATTATGCAGTGATAAGATAACGAGTGATCATGTTAAACTCGGGACTTATTTGAGAGTTGATCTTCTCCAAGTTGGATAAATTTTAAAAAAATAAATACAACACGCCTAATATTTGTTATACATGTTCGTTGTGCAAAAACTTGGCCTACCCTTTTGATAGTGGGGTGTCATCGTGGTTTAATGGCTAAAGCGAGTTCGAACTCCAGTAGCGCTATTACGTTCACTTTCGGGCTAATACCCTTGGGAAAGGTATGAACCCCCTTATCCTCCCTGTTATGGGTTAAATATTACCACTACTATCCTATGAGAATACCTTTGGCATTAAATATTATACAAAGGTTGCTATGCCATTAAACAAAGAAACCAAACCAAACCTTTTGATCGGTATTGGATTTCATCCTGCATAGTGTCTAGCGAACTTCCTCAGCAAACACAGTAGATGAGGTTAACGGTAATGCAGTGAATTTAGAGTAAAAGTAGCTTTTTATTCAACATGAGAATACTATATATATATATATATATATATATATATATATATATATATATATACCAGAAAATCACTTCACAAGAGCAATATTAAAATAATGGAAAATTAGATGTATCGAAACACCTATACGAATGTATTCAAGGTGACCAACAACTACACATTACTTCCAAAAAAATATATATATAAATTTTAGCCCAAGTTAAATAATATACACTGTGACGCGGAAATATGACATCCTGATACATTCGCTGGGTTATGAGGAGAAGAGGTGCTACACGCTGGCCGTCAGCCGACTATAGTAGTAATCAAGAATAGTATAAGTGGAAAGGCCGTTTCTCTTCAACTCTCCGAATTAGCCCAAGGTGACATGGGCATGAGAAAACCCCACTCTCTATTAGCCATGTATGTGTCAGCGGAGAGGGGCAAACCTGCGACCATGATTGGTACAGAGGGATAAACCGCCAAAAAGCCAACACGTAGTAAGTTTTTTCAAATTACGGAAACTAACTAGCTGCCTTTTGTTCATTGAAAATGAAAATATAATTTGGGATACAGAAGAAATCCAAAGTCTAAAGTCATGCCGCGCAGAGAAAACTGAGAGAAGAGAAAAAGCTTTTCCTTTGAATGAACTCACATTCCGAGGTATGGTGAGCCTCGTTAAACGAATACCCCCAAAAATGATTTGTCAACGAGGAACGAGACAACAATTAATCTTGGTCTTATCGAAAATAAGAAGCATATCTTTCTATCAAGATGTTGTGGAAGCCAATAACGAGAGGAAAAAGAGAAAAGGACAGACTCCACAAAATCCCAAGTAAGTGAACATACAATTGCAGTATATTCAGATTTATCTTGCCGTATTCATACTGACGGGAATAAAAGACAAATTACGGGAGGAAAGAATAGCCCTAATAAGACAGCGGAGAGAAGAGTGAACATTCCTCGAATGATAAACCTGAGATTTGGAGCACATGCTCAGCCATTAAAACCCATAGTGTGAAGGAAAGCGGACCATATCTACCGCTGACGAACTGCATGCCCACGTCCTTCATTTATAAGAAAGACTTTCTCACTCTTGGCTTTTACCGAAATTGTTTGTTTTTTTTCTTTCTTTCTTTTATTCAATAAAAGAATATTGTTATTGATCTTGTTGACCCAAACACAGCAGTTCAGGGTTCTTTCTTTGTAGTTGAAGTATTGTATTTGTGGAAGGCCTTGTATTTGAAGGGGAAAGCTAACCAGTTAGCTGTGTTTAATTTTAATAATTCTCCTAGAACCCACATAGTGGCTTTAAAATGTTGTTCAGCTCGGGAGTTGGTGATATATGTAATATTAAAATGCGTCGGCAAACATCAGCCAACGTGTGTGCCCTGCTTTAACTGGTGTCTTGGCGGGAACGAACGGCACCTTGCAAGCCCGCAGGGCATTTGGCAGCGTTACAACACACACACGCAAACAAACATTCATATATGTATATATAAGTACAACACCAAGGTATATATGTATATATAAGCTACAACACCAAGGTGTAGGGGCCGGCACTACTTCTTTCAACTGGATTGCTCCACTTTACCCTTGATACGTACCTTATAATTCTAAGTGTTGCGCAAGGCGCCATCAAGTACCATTTTTTTTAGTCCTTGCTATGACTCGACCTGGGATTGAACCCCGGTCTCCCGGATCATTGGTGAACATACTACTCATTAGGCTAATAAACACACAAAAATTATAGTTACAAAATAATTACAAATATATATCAAAGAAATATATCAGAGAAATCTGAAACCACTCCCCCACACACCCAAACAATGACAAATACATATCAAAGTCTGTTTCACCATTAATTAGTCTAAGGTAAACACATTGTAAAAAAAGATAGGAGTAACTTACATATGAACCCATGACTAACTGAAAACTATTCACACTTGAGTCAGTTCCAATCTCTTTGGGTAACTCCATTAACATGTCCTTCTGCTATGTATGTTCTCTGACGAGAGCAGCAAGCTGGAAACATACACGTATGTAAGAACGAAATAAATAAATCCTAAAAATTAAAAATCTTTTCATGGACATACTGATTTTTTAAAAATATGTATACTTATGAATTGAAACGTTGACATATATATAGTCCTATTTTACAAATTGGTAGAGTGTTCCCCAATGGTTCGGTAGACTGGGTTCAATCCCAGGTCGAGATAAAGACTAAAAACATTGTACTTGATACATCCTTGCTTAATAGTCAGCAGTATTAGGTAGGGATAAAGGGTAAAGTGGAACAGTCCAGGGAAAGGATTACCGTCCTCCGCTACACTTTGCTGTTGTGGCTATTGTAAAGGGAGTGAACGGGTAGCTCTCGACTATGGTCGCCAACTTGACTTTTTCACTTATGTATATATGCCTAATATTTGTACATGTTACGTGTCCATCACCACTTGCCAAATACGAGATGATTCAGCATTCTATGAGATGACTGACCAATTTTTATGATTTTAGGTTCATATCAACAGATACAGCAGGAATTGGAATACACCCGACTAAAGCCTGAATGTCACAGCAGATCAATTTCAAAAATGTAATCTGGGCGTGAGGACACTTTAGAAGAACGATATGCAATAAAATTCTCTTTAAACTAGCAAAAAATGCCACAGAAACGTATGGAATGCTTCAGACTGCTTTTGGAGCATCTTGCATGAATCGAGCATCAGTTTTTGAGTGGCATAAGAGATTCAAGGAAGGCAGGAAGTCTGTGAAGAATGATGAGAGGTGTGGGAGGAGTAAGGAAGTCAATACACCAGAATTGATTGGCCAAACGGTTAGGGTTCGGGTTACTATGTTGAGGTTTTACGGGAGTTCAGCAAAAGATTCCGTCGGAAGAGGCCAACACTCTTCAAATCGGGTCAGTGGCATTTCCACCAGGACAATACACCAGTCCTCAACTCCATCCTTGTCACAGACTATTTGACCAAGATGGGCATCAAGACAGTTCCTCAGCCTCCCAATAGTCCAGACCTTGTTCCCTGTGACTTTTGGTTATTCCCTAAGCTCACAGGCTGTCGTTATGAGACAATTGGGGAGATGAAAGAGGGTGTGATGAAGGTCATTGACACGCTCACACAAGAGGGCTTCCATGGGGCCTTCCAGAAGATGTTGGAACGGTACAAGTGCATTGCAGCCGGAGGAGATTACTTCGAAGGGGACTAGAATTTCATGTGTGTACTTTCAATTAAAATGCCCATACAAAAAATGTCTGGAAACTTATATAATGATCCTCGTATATCGAATGTATAAGATTTGGTTTGGTTAGGGTTTTTTTTTATGGCATATCAACCATTGTAGATTATTTAATGCCAAATTCTTTTCATACAAATATATTGAATATATAAACTTATTTTGTAGATAACAATTTTAAACGACACTGAGCTAATTTTTTTCATGCAGTTAAATGGTTTCACTTATTTGTATACAATACGAAAATTTATTTTTACTATTAACTATTTTTTGCACACGGTTTAATGTTTGAAGAAATACGACGTATCGCTAACAATTGAATAAGGCATTAGTCATTTGTTTACACACGGTTAAATGATTAAACTGTTCATTTTCAAGCAATTCAGTTTACCATAAGTCATTCGTTTAAACTCAGTTTAAATGTCAGATACACTGTTTAAATCTCAAACGATACAATTTGACGCGTAGATAGGAGCCTCTTAGGGGCTACCACCCCGGGCCAGAGTGGGCTTAGGAATGATGTCAATGAATGGTACTCTGCATTCCCAAATGCTCCATCATTTCTGGAGCATCACTATCAAATTGTTTAGGCTCAGATTCACAGGACACAGGTTGGAGGAGTCTTGCCCTTCTGTATAGAAGCAGTCGGTGTATTCTGCAGGATACGCGTTGGGGAGATCTAATCCCTCTGCTAGGATGCAGTCGATGTATTCTGCAGACCCAGCTGGCTAAGCTACAGGACACTCGTTAGGGAGATCTTATCCCTCTGCTAGGATGCAGTCGATGTATTCTGCAGACCCAGCTGGCTAAGCCTCAGGACACTCGTTGGGGAGAACTAATCCCTCTGCTAGGATGCAGTCGATATATTCTGCAGACCCAGCTGGCTAAGCTACAGGACACTCGTTGGGGAGATCTTACCCACTGCTGAGATGCAGTTGATGTATTCTGCAGCCCCCACCCAACGAACTGGGCCATGTAACGAACGAGTTAAAGTTCGAATCACTCAATTACGTTCGTTTTCGGATTACTACCTGACGAAAGGCATAAAAAGCCCTTAACCTACTAACTACTGTTGAAATAGTATAACGATTGTTCCTTCAGAAGGATAATTTTGGAATTAAATAACCCACAAATGTTGATATGCTGTCAAATTAAGCAAATAAATCAAACCGAAAAATAATAAATTATCGTAATCAATATATGTAATTTTTTTATCGAAGTCGTTTGCAATCGTTAAAACGGCTTATTTCAGCAAAAGATTTTTATAACCAATTTTTACGAGTAACGCCGCTAAAAATTATCATATTTCGGCAACAAAACACTAAATTATTTTCGTTATATTTTTAAACATCATGAAAACATATGTTGGTTTGGTTGTTTGGGTTTTAGGGCATATCAACACTTGTCGGGTATTTAATGACAAATCCATTTTATACAAATAATCAGTTCTATTTCATACAACACATTTAAGCATGAATACAGTTTCATTGTCAAAATCATTTCCATTTCAAGCTATTCAGTTTATTCAAATAGTTCTAATTCAAACAATTCAGTTTAGCGTAAATACAGTTTTAAAGTCATAAACAGTTCTATTTCAAACAATTCAGTTTTGCATAAGTACGCAGATTAATTATAAAAACAGTCCTATTTCAAATAATTCAGTTTAGCATAAATACGCAGTTTAGCTCTATTTGACCCTTAGATAGGACCCTATCTGGTGCTACCACTCCTACCCAGAGTGGACCTAGAAGCGATGGCAATGAAGAGGTACTCTGCATTTCCCGAAGCTCTGTAATTACTAGAACATCACCATCACATCGCTTAGTGTCATATCCCGGACTCTAGTTGGGGTGTGGTCTTAACCAATACAGAGATGACTGGGCAATGAAAACAGGTATTTCCCATATATATATTTCTCCATAATGAAAAAATATAATTTGGCCGACCATAGTCTAGGCCGACCCGATATCTCCTTTTTCAATGGCTATTACACCGAGGTGTCCGTGGTGTAATGGTTATCGTCATAGGAAATGGACACAGCGACACGAGTTCAAATCATGGACGAGAATGATTGCATTTCACATAACATTAATACCCTTGGGAAAGGTATGAATCCAATTATTCTCCCTCCAGCTATGGGTAAATAGTAGGGCAGACTAGGTTCTTCAGCCTTGGTTAGGCAACTAGTCTAGGAGAAGGAAAACTCTGAATTCAAACCTGTTAAACTCCGCTTAAAAATTGACCTTGTGTCATATCCTGCCCGAGCGGTGGGGTTGGTAAATAGGATTACACCGAGGTGTAGGGGAGGGTGCGACCCTTTCCCTGGACTGCACCGATGACTCTTGATCACGCTGAGTATTAGACAAGGAGGCAGAAAGAACCGTTTTTTGAATTTTTGGTACGACTTGCTCTGAGATTGAACATTGGTCTCTCGGAGCATTGGCGAACACTTAGTATTATGCATATATATATATATATATATATATATATATATATATATATATATATATATATATATATATATTGTACAATTAAATGGAGACTCAAACTCGGTTAAGCCGTCATAATAAATTTATTTCGGCGGAGAATAATGTTGATATATTCTCCGTCTCGTCAGATGACTCTTTTTACATGCTAGAGTCATCTGACGAGACGGAGAATATACCAACAATATTCTCCGCCGAAATAAATTTATTATGACGGTTTAACCGAGTTTGAGTCTCCATTTAATTGTACTATATACGCTCTGAATGTGAATTTTGTTCTACCCTAGAGAATAAATACGGAACTAACAATAGCCATACATTGAGCACTCTCATAGATTTGATTTTCCTCATATTCTATGTAAAGAATAATCCACACCTACTGTCCTTGGACACTGACTGGATATTTTAGAAATATGTATATATATATATATATATATATATACGTTCTAAAAAGATCCGTCATTTATCTCTTTAAAGTGCCTCGTTTCAATGTTGCCTCTCCTATAGAAAATGATGAAACACTTTCTTTAAATTAATAATACTTTCAGTATAAATATCAGCAACATTATCTGTATAATCCGATTGTTAGATAGTATTCATCTAATCCAGTTCAATCATCCAAACGTTGGTGTGAGATATTATTTTTGGATTTTGTTTTTTTTTATGTATCTCAGAAGTCTAATAAATAGTAGATTCTCTCTCTCACATGGAAGGAAACAGCGGTACATTTAAGTAATTTAGGTTCGGTTTGGTTGGGTTTTATTGCATATCAGGCATTGTTGATTATTTATTGCCTAATCCTATTTATACATATATATTGAATATATTTGATTTAGTTGGGTTGGGTTTTATTGCATATCAACCATTGTTGGTCATTTAATGCCAAATCCTCTTTATACATCTATATTAAATATATATTTTTTAGTTTAGTTGGATTTTATTGCATATCAACCATTCAAGGTCATTTAATGCCGAATCCTCTTTATACATATATATTAAATATATATTGCTTAGGTTACTTGGGTTTTATTGCATATCAATCATTGTTGGTCATTTAATGTCAAATCCTCTTTATACATATATATTAAATATATATTGTTTGGTTTAGTTGGGTTTTATTGCATATCAACCATTGTAGGTTATTCAATGCCAAATCCTCTTTATTCATGTATAGTAAATATGTAGGATTTGGTTTGGTTGGGTTTTATGGCTTATCCAACCATTGTAGGTTATTTTATGCCGAATCCACTTTATACATTTGCATCAAATGTATATGATTCGTTTTGGTTGGGTTTTATGGCATTTCAAACATTGTAGGTTATTTAATGCCAAATCGTCTTTACGCATATATATTAAATATATATGATTTGATTTAGTTGGGCTTTATGGCATATCAATCATTGTAGGTTATGTAATGTCGAATCCTCTTTATACATATAAATTAAGTATGTATGAATTGGGTTGGTTGAGTTTTATGGCATATCAAACATTGTAGGTTATTTAATGCCAAAAACTATTTATACATAAATATATCAAATATATATGATTTGGTTGGGTTTGGTTTTATGGCATATCAATCATTCTAGGTTATTTAATACCGACTCCTCTTTATACATATATATTAAATATATATTATTTGGTTGGGTTTGGTTTTATATATCAACCTTTGTAGGTTATTTAATACCAAATCCTCTTTATACATATATATTTGATATCTAAGATTAGTAAACATATTCAGAAGATAACATTTTAATGAGCCTTAGTTTTTTTACTTGCTCTTAGTAAAATGGTTTCAATTATTTCAAACTAAAACGAATTATTGTACTTATTATTAATCACTTGCTGGCTGACAATTAATTTTTTTCACGTATAGTTATGTAAAAAAAGCATTTTAATTTACTACCAGTATTTTATTTTCTCAATTGTTTGTATGCCATAAATTTAAAACAAACCAAATCATTTGTAAATATTTAGACGATTTGAAACTAAGATACTTATCAATAAACTTAAAGGGATCTTAAATAAATTATACAGACAAAATTTGTATTTATCATTTAATGAAATATATATATATATATATATATATATATATATATATATATATATATATATGATTTTGTTTGGTTGGTTTTTATGACGTATCAATCATTGTAGTTTATTTAATGTCAAATCGTCTAAATATTTACAAATGATTTGGTTTGTTTTGATTTTGACCTGTTTTAACTGGAATTGGTAGATGAATTTCACAAAATTGTCCCGTGCGCTTTCGGACACTTCATAGGCCATCATCAGGGGTTGCTTGCTTGTGTAAGGTGTTTTTTTTTTTTTAATAGCATTTTCTTTTTTTAAATACATCTGTTACCCTCTTTTATCCAACACTGCGTTCCCATATTTTTGTTATGTTCTAAAACGTTCAAAACTCTTTTAAAGTGCTTGGGACAACTTTGGTTTGATTTGGTTTGGTTTGGTTTTATGGCATATCAACCTTTGTAGGTTATTTAACGCCATATCCATTTTTATGTAAATAGTCTGTTCGATTTAAAACAATTCAGTTTAGCATGAGTACACAGTTTAATTGTCAAAAATATTTCCATTTCAAATTATTCAAGCAGTTATATATAATAATTAAGTTTTGTGTAAGTACAGTTTTAATGTCAAAACAGTTCAATTTCAAATAATTCAGTTTAGCATAAGCACGCAGTTTAAATGTAAGTACAGTTTAATTGTGAAAAACATTTCTATTTCGAGCTATTCAGTTTAGTCAAGCAGTTCTAATTCAGCTGGACGTAAGTACAGATTTTGTTTACACAAAGTTAAAAGTCAAAATAGATTTATGTTAAACAATTGAGTTTTGTGTAAATACAGTTTCAATGTCCAAAAACAGTTCTATTAGAAATGAATCAGTTTAGCATAAGCACGCAGTTTATATGTAAATACAGTTTAATTGTCAAAAATATTTCTAATTTTAGCTATTCAGTTTTGTCAAACAATTCAGCTTAGCATAAGTACGCCCTTAGTTCTATTTAACCCATAGACCCTTCTCATATGCTACCACGCTGGGCTAGAGTGGACCTGGGAGCGATGGCAATAAAGGGGTACTCCGCATTTCCCAAAGCTCCAGCATTGCTGAAACCTCACCATCAGACTGTTTAGTGTCATATCTAGGACACTTGTCTTACCCCTCTGCAGAGAAGCAGTCGGTGTATTCTACAGCCCTAGCCGACTGGGCAAAACAATTTTGGGAAATTTATCTACCAATTCCAACCTGAAACTAAGACACTGATCAGAAGACTTGAAAGGATCTTAAATAAATTATACAGTCAAATTTTGTCTTTATTATTTAATGAAAGATGCTTAAATAAACATCTGCTTCCTAACCACACTCATACACACACACACACACACACACATACATCTATATATATATATATATATATATATATATATATATATATATATATATATATATATATTATGTTCGTGGTACTCGAAATTTTGTATAGATAAATAAGTAGTGAAATCATTGGTAACAAGAGGAAAACTATTTTAAAACAATAAAACAGCGAGGGCCCTTTCGTCCGGCACTAGTCAGACTTATTCGCCGGAAAGAATAGTTAAAAACGGAAGTAAACTAAATAATTGGATCGAAGAGACAGGATGGAGAAAAATAAATATTAACTCACCCCCGTCTCCAATATTTCCCCAAATATATTTAAAATGTGACTGCTTTTCTGTCTACATATAGAGGGGTGATCTATTGCGATATAGATCGCCTTTAAGACATTGAGATGAATTTTGTCTCTAGCTCTATGCAGAACAGAAAAGCAGACATCTTGACCAACAATCAAGATGACAACTTTTCTGTTCATCATGAGATATATTCGAGAATTTGGCATTAATAACCTACAATGGTTGAGTCTACAGTAAGAAGTAATAGTGTTGGAAAAATTTCTACTATTTTAGGCAACAATGATATAAAACTTCCTGAATGAGAAAGTTTCAAGAGCATATCACTTGTAAACATCCAAATTAGACGAACAAGACTCAGGGCATTTAATGATTTTTACGTAATTGCATCTTCAAAGAAATGAAAACAAACTTTTTTTTTTTAACACAGCATTGCTCATATTTCTACTGAACACCATCATTCAATTTCACAAAATGAAATGGTTGCAAGTATTTCTATGTAATACCAATAATTCAATTCAGGCACACAGTTAAAGAGTTTTAATTATTACTATTTTACGCTAATTATTCTATTTAATATAACTCATTACTTTTCACACTGCTAAATAGTTACAAGTATTGCTATATATCACTAACAATTCAATTAAATATCAATCATTTTTTTAAAATACAGTCAAACTATTTCTGTACCAGTCTTCACCTAGATATATAAATATCTATTCCTGTCTCCCATCAGACAGGATTTGACACAAGATTTTTTCAAGTGGGGCCTTAGAGGAGTGAAGATCGCACACGACCCTAGATGGAGCGCACCTGGTCAATGCTGGTTATTGGATCACAAGGTGCAATCTGATCTATGCTTGCTTTTGCTAAGCTTCCCAACTCAAATGCCAGGTGACCTTGCTGGTCATATATTCACTACACCCACAGGTTAAGGACAATCTGTATCTATGCCTGTCATTGTTTGCCAGGTGGACTGGTGTTACACTGTAACATTATACTTATACCAGTGGTCTCGGATTCATGTACCAGTCTTAGCTTGGCGCAAATAATTTCCACTAGGTTTTAATGTACCATACCCATGATACGGATACCTGAAACGCACATAGAATGTTCATAACATATATACATAACATAGAACATAGGAATCGCGAAACACGAAAAACACGTAACGACTTCTTAGTGCAGGTACAAAACTTTTTGTTACCTTTGAGTATAAAGGTTCTTCAACATAAGGAGAAAGATACTCATTCTTTCTATTCTGGCTTTTCCATCTGCTCCCCACCATCTCGTGCGGCGCCCGTAGCGCGCAAATTCGTCTGGCGTCTGCGAGCCTCGAAAGTCGACCCTTTTCGTTCGGTGTCTAGTTCTTAACTCAACTAACTGACTTTTTCAAAATTCCCCAAATCCTCCGCGCACGCATCCGGTGCAGGACGTCATTCACATCTCCTGGTCAAATCCTCTCTCTTGGATTTTTATTTTGACATTTCTGAATGACACATCCTCTCCACGCGCGCGTCAACGCCTAACCCATGTGCTGAGCCGAAAGGTTCTCAGCCTAACTAAACCGAAAGGCAAGATATAGAAAACGAAATCCCTCGCCTATTATGTTACATTAACTGTTCCGACTTTTCATTTCCGCTTAATTTTATTTTTTTTCTCCGTTAGCCTGAGCTTCAAATCTTAATTTACTTTCTGTAATTTCAGATGTTACAACAAATTTCTTAGAAGAATTCAAGATTCATTTTCGCCTAATTTTTGCTCAATTATGACGTCACTCGTTAATACAGTAAAAAATAGAAGTACCATGTAACTCAGTAAAATGACTTCGCTTTGTTTACGCTTGCGCAAAACTTTTTTATTTTTATTTTATTTTTTTTTTACAGAAAACACGCTTATTACGATCATCATTCTGCGAAATATCGTTTATTTCCAAAATGTACTTACTGAACAAAAAGAAAAATTGTCGCTTTGTCAATAATTTTTTTATGCAGCATATATGTGTTACAACCAAACGGGCAACATTACCACACTAGACGGAGCTTCTCTGAAACTAGTAGACAAATTCATCTACCTTGGAAGTAGCGTCTCAACAACCGAAAAAAACATCGACACACGACTAACGAAAACATGGACAGCTATCGATAGGCTCTCGATCATATGGAAATCAGACCTGACCGATAAAACGAAACGCAGTTTCTTCCAGGCAGCGGTTGTATCGATACTGCTATATGGATGCACTACATGGATGCTAACTAAACGGCTGGAGAAGAAACTAGACGGCAATTACACAAGAATGCTACGAGCAATATTGAACAAGTCCTGGCGACAACACCCCACGAGACACCAACTATACGGCCACTTGCCTCCCATCACGAAAACTAAACAAGTTAGACGAACCAGACACGCAGGAAACTGCTGGAGAAGCAAGGGCGAGCTCATAAGGGATGTACTCCTATGGACCCCCACATATGGCCAAGCAAAAGCAGGACGACCAGCTCGAACTTACATACAGCAGCTATGTGAGGATACAGGATGTAACCCTGAAGACCTGCCAGAGATGATGAATGATAGGGAGAAGTGGCGAGAGAGGGTCAGGGATATCCGTGCTGGCGGCACGACATGATCATGATGATATATATATATATATATATATATATATATATATTATCCATCAAGATATAGGTTAAATAATAAGACTAATCTTTGACAATTATTATAGCATGAAATAACACAGCAATGTTAATATAGTATTAAACGAAGATACGAAATGTATAAATTAACACATACACATACACGTATATATATATATATATATATATATATATATATATATATATATATGGGTAAAGGCTATGCATAGCTGAAACGGATTTCGTTTCTCACCTTGTTTCCTTCCTTTGACTATCCAACCTATCTGGTTGTAATATATTTCATATTCCTTTTGGATCTGATGAAGTACTGTTAAAAATTATTTTAGAGTCTTCGATTCATATCAAGGCTCTTAACAGGATGGGAATAAACTTATTATCCTAATGTGACCGATTATTGTTTTTTTCTTGAAATATATATATATATATATATACACACACAGATAAATGTATATATTTTGGGGTTAGGGCCAAATTCAATATATATATATATATATATATATATATATATATATATATACCTGTGTGTGTGTTTGTATGTGTGTGATACATAAAGCGTATAATGATGTTATTCTTCTTCTTCTTTGTCCATCTTAATCGATGATGACCATATGATCAACATAAACTTATGTTATATCTGAATATATAAAACATATATGTATATGTGTGCTGTGTTAATAATACATATATATATATATATATATATATATATATATATATATATATATATATATATAAAGATGGTTGTTGTAGTTCTAAAGAAAGAATAAGGATATATTTTAAAATAAGAAGGTCCACAAAGAGATTTGCTTTTTTTTTAATTAATATATGTTTTTTATTTTTAAATTCAAATATTACAAATCTCTTCGTTGACCTTCTTATTTTGAATATATATATATATATATATATATATATATAACATGGTACTGTCTGTTAACCTGGGTTTTATGAAATCAGCAATCTGTCCGACGATTGCTGAAAGTATGAGACCCAGGGTCACAGACAATACTATATATATATATATATATATATATATATATATATATATATATCCATATATAAATGCTCTATCATTGATATTGAGCACTACTAATATTTGGTCCTCCATTAACTCACCAAGATTTCGCCAATGGTCCGTGTGACCGGATTTCCATTCCAGGTCGAGTTATACCAAAGGCTCAAAATGGGTACTTGATTCTACCTTGGTTAACACTCAGAATTATATGGTAAGAATCCAGGCTAAAGTGGAGAAAACCATGGAATGGAGTTGCGCCCCCACTACACCACGGTGTAGTAGCTATTGAAAAAGGAGCCTCTTGGCTTACTCTTGGCTAAGGTTTCCAAATTTACTTTATGTCATTTCAAAATGAGTCATGCCACAAAGGATATTTTAAAAATTTTCTTACATCTCTCTCTCTCTCTCTCTCTCTATATATATATATATATATATATATATATATATATATGAGTGTGTATGTGTGTGTGTTTATTTATATGGATATATGTTATATGTATTTTTATACGTAAATGTTTTCATATATATATATATAGAGAGAGAGAGAGAGAAAGAGAGAGAGAGAGAGAGAGAGAGAGAGAAGAGCTAAAAAGCAAGGTAACCCAAAGAGTAGAATTTCATGTAATGAACCCTAATCAGGTCTTAGAAACGATGATATCGGGTGACGTTAGATCATCGATGAATTTTTAAGGAAATACAAAACAAGGGGAAACTATTATATATACAGTAAAAGGGAGTAACGGTTTTATTACACACTGTTAAATTATTTCAAGAATGTTTATCTTTGACTATTAATTTAATTTGATGCCACATTCATTTGCAACAGTTAAATGATATCAAATATTGTTATTTAACATTAGGAATTCGATTCATCAAGTATTCCTATGTGTAATATTGCCCAGTCGGCTGGGGCTGTAGAATACACCGACTGCTTCTCTGCAGAGTGGTAAGACCCACCTCCCAACGAGTGTCCTAGATATGACACTAAACAATCTGATAAGGAGGTTCCAGCAATGCTGGAGCTTTGGGGAATGCGGAGTACCCCTTCATTGTCATCACTCCCAGGTCCACTCTGGCCCGGAGTGGTAGCACCTGATACGGCCCTATCTATGGGTTAAATAGAACTAACAGCATACTTTTGCTGAAATGAATTGTTTGAGTAAACTGAATTGCTTGAAATAGAAATGTTTTTGACAATTGAACCATACTTACATTTAAACTGCATGCCTATGCTTAACTGAATTATTTGAAATAGAACTGTTTTCGACATTAAAATTGTATTTACACTTAACTGAATTGTTACATATAACTGCTTGAATAGTTTGAAATGGAAATGTTTTTGACAATTAAACTGTGGACTTATGCTAAACTGAATTGTTTTAAATAGAACAGATTTACATAAAAATAGATTTGGCATTAAATAACCTACAAAGGTTGATATGCCATAAAACCCAACAAACCAAACTAAACCAAACTATGTGTAATAAATAATTAAAGTTGGTAAACTGAAGGCTCCACTTTCAATAGCTACTACACCAATATTTAGGGAAGGGTTCTACTCCATTCCCTGGATTGCTCCACTTTACCATTGATTCAAACCTCATAATACTGAGTGTTAAACAAGGCGGCATCAAGTACTATTTTTGAGTCTTTTGTATGATACGACCTGATATTGAACCCTGGTCTCCCCGACCATAGGCGAACACTCTATTCATTAGGCCAATAGCTCGTTTTGATAAATAATTTGCTCATACAAATATAATTTCAAATAACTACTACTAATAAACTTAAGTAAATGATCGAAACTACATGGACGCTAACAAAACGGCTCGAGAAGAAACTAGATGGCAATTACACAAGAATGCTGCGTGCAATCCTGAACAAGTCCTGGCAGCAGCACCCCACAAGACACCAACTGTACGGCCACCTGCCCCCTATCACGAAAACTATTCAAGTTAGGCGAACCAGACATGCAGGACATTGCTGGAGAAGCAGAAATGAACTCATAAGAGATGTACTCTTATGGATCCCCACACACGGCCGCGCAAAAGCAGGACGACCAGCACGAACGTACATTCAGCAGCTATGTGAGGATACAGGTTGTTGTCCTGAAGACCTACCTAGGGCGATGAACGATAGGGAGGAGTGGCGAGAGAGGGTCAGGGATATCCGTGCTGCCAGCACGATATGATGATGATGATGAAATGATCGAAGAGTTCTATTTTAACCATAGTTGCGACTCTGACAAGGCTTTCCACTTCGAGTCATTGTTAACAAGAGAAAAATGGCAATGAAGAATTTTTCAAGTCTTTTTTATTTCCAGAAGTAATTTGGTGTCCTACTCAGAACATTCGTTTGGGGAGTTGGGGGTCATAGCCCAGATACCGTATGTTTTTCTACACCTCCCCTGTCATCAGGTTGCAAAGCATATCTCGGAAACACTTTCGAAGAAAAACAGTTTTATCATTTTAAGTGATAAGAATTTTTCCGTTAAGTATTTTTCTTTCTTCCTGGTGGGTTTTCTTGATATGGCTCCGTTAGCTTAAATATTTTGATATATATCAGCCGATGAGTACAACTACCCGTAAGGATCGAACCCGTTCTCTTTAGCTTATGAGATTGATTTTTTACCTCTTTAGTTTGTTAGTCACAACCTATTTTTTTGCAATGTAAACTTCTTAAAGTAAAATATTTGTGTTTGAATCAATTGGCATTTTTTGAATTTTATTTTTAGCTTGACTAATGCATAAAAAAAAACAAAAAAACGGTAATGCACAGCTTGATATGTAAGGTTTTAAATTTTTAACCTATCATCAATTTAAATCATATTTTACGAGTTTTAAATTCTAAAACGTTTTTAAATTATTCAGCTATTACAAACAAAGAAAATATAAATATGGCTGATGGTAAGTTTCTTTTCTATAGCTTTTTTTTTTTTTTTTTTTCAGTGTACCAAGTTTATAGTGTCCGTGTTTTCTGGAAGTTATTTCAAACATGTCTACTTGACCCATACAGGTGTCCCTAGCAGGTACAGATCAGAATAGACCTGGGGCAAATGGCAACGAATGTGTGACTCTACTTTCCCTCGAAGAATCCTAAACTCGAGCCTCATCAGTTGATAGGGTTTAGTGTTGTACAAAAGATACTTTTTCTTTTGGAGAGAAGTTTCCAGGGGTTCAGGGGCTTACGTGTTAGACTGATACACGTAAGCCACTAAACCCCTGAGAACTTCTCTCCAAAAGGAAAGTGTCTCCTTTGTAAAACACTAATACCAAATCCTTTCTTTTAAAAACAAAATAAAAATGAGCAATATAAAGAAATTAGTAGGGATAAAAATGTCAATATAAGGAAAGTTTTAAGGGGGAATAAGATTTGATATGAAATAAGAGACCCTAAAACCAAGTTTACTATTTAACTGGATAATGTATTTAGGGAGCTTTTGTGTGCCATTAACGGTAATTTAAACAGTAAGCTCCGCAGCTTTCTAGTTCGGATACAGATTCGAAAAGATAACACAAAGTTTTTCTAAAAGAATTTTATACGAAAAAACGGGATACAAAAGATAGTGTTGGGAATTTTAGTGCAATTTGCGGGAAACTTATCTGATAGTTTCTGGGCAATAAAGGTCTTTGAATTTGAGGGTTTCTCTTTTTTTTCTTTTTTCTGAACCCAAAAAGATTGGGAGTTCATTACATTCCCTTTTAAAGTTATTTTCCGCCGAATTCTCAGGTGACTTTTCTTAGATTTTCCGTCATCTTTCACTTTTACGAATTCTTTGGGAGCTCCATTCATGAAGCGAGTGACGAAACCTATCTGCTGGCTTAAGTTTTCGTGCCGTCAGGTCCCCGATTTCGTACTAATCGTCTGAATAGTAATTTAAAAAGAGAAGTTACTTTTTGGTGCCGCACTGTGGTTACTTTTCCCTTATCCACTTCGGCCGAATCAAGAGCTGCATGTCGTCAACTTGATTATTTTAATTTTATTTTATTTATTTATTTTTATTTTATTTTTCTTAGGAATAAATTTTCATACTTTTGGGTCGCATCTTTCCCCAAAGCCTTTGTATGCCTAAAAAATATCCAATACTCATTATTATTAAATATATTTTGATATCAGATTTATTTCTATGATCTTTTTCATATCATACAGATATCTGAATAAATTCATACTACCTATCCTCACCGCGCTGAACCCTGCTTTTTTTTTCTTTGTCCCATTAGATTAGGAACCCTTTCCCACTTAGGGTAGGTCCGGCTTGTTTTCGGTATTTTTCGGGCACCGGAAAATAGTCGGCCTCTATATCGTAGAAAGGGGGTGGGTGGGAAGGCGACCAACGTGGATTTTTTTTTTCCAATCCTATCACATCCTTGTAAATAAAATCATACATTTTCATTCAGGGTTTTTAAGTAGGTCCTTTCTTCAGAGAAAGTGTGGTATTTTGGTGAATGTAGCGTGGTAGGTGAGGGATGATTGTGTCTATATTATTGACTGGGTCAGCGAATAAGGCAAGCTAGGACCCCCTTAGAAAACACAGAAAAGCGTGACTGCTCCCTTCCCCTCCCCCACAAATTTTAATGGCTTCATGCCTTCCTTAAATGTAATTTTTAGAAAATAAACTGATATCTCGTAACTCTGTGTGTGTGTGTGTGTGTGTATATGTATATATATATATATATATATATTGTTGGTTTTTTGTAGTTTATGGCAAATCCGTTACGTAACTGAGCGATTGCATACGGTTAAATGGTCAAACCGTTCTATTTGACCCATTAGATTGGGACCCTAACGTGTACTACCAGTCCGAGTGGACCTTGAAACATTAGCAATGGAGTAGTCCTCCATTTCCTGAGCTTCGTAATCAAATAGTTAAGAGTCATGAACAGGACACTCAATTGAAGGGAACTAATCAATCTGCAGTCGGTGCATTATACAATCCAAATTCACTGTTGCCCAGTCGGCTGGGGCAGTAGAATACACTGACTGCACCTCTGTAGAGGGGTAAGCCCCACCCCACGAGTATCCTGGATATGACACTAAACAGTCTGATGGTGAGGTCCCAGTAATGCTGCGGGCTGGGGGAATACGGAGCACCCCGTTATTGCCATTATTGCTCCCAGGTCCACTCTGGTCCGGAGTGGTACTATCTGATAGGGCCCTATCTATGGGTTAGATAGAACTAGCGACATGCCTATGCCAAACTGAATATTTGAAATAGAAATGTTTTTTGACAATTGAACCGTGCTTATATTTGAACTGCGTGCTTGTGCTAAACTGAATTATTTCAAATAGAGCTGTTTTTTGACATTGAAACTGTATTTGCCCTAAACTAAATTGTTTAACATAGAACTGTTCTGACATGTAACTGTGTAAACAAAATCTCTACTTTTACTAAACTGAATTAGCTGAAGTAGAATTGCTTGAATAAATTGAATAGCTCGAAATAGAAATGTTTTTTTACAATTAAACTGTACTTTCGTTTAAACTGCGTGTTTTTGCTAAACTGAATTGTTTTAAAACTATTTTTGACATTGAAACTGTACTTACACTAAACTGAATTGTTATATATAACTGCTTGAATAGTTTGAAATAGAAATGTTTTTGACACACTGTGTACTCGTGCTAAACTGAATTGTTTTAAATAGAACTGATTATTTACATAAAAATGGATTTGGCGTTAAATAAACTACAAAGGTTGATATGCCATAAAACCCACCAACCCAAATTGACTGGATTTTGATGTATTTATAGTTATCTTGTCTAAAAAAACAAACTATTTCTTGCTAGGAAATACTAATTTAACTCCTACACTTCCTCGATTTTGGTAAACGCTTGTCGGGGAGACCACTGTAAATTGATCACCTGTTTCAAAAGGGGCTTTTCCCACCCCTAGCAATACTTGCTAGTTTATCACTGGATAGCGATTAATACGAAAAGCGGAATGCTAAGGAACCCAAATATTTTTCTGACGGTCAAGCATAAGTCTCGATTCGTGCGTGCTCCACTTCTTCGATATTAAAATTCTTATCAAATTAGATTTAGTGAGAAGTCTGATAAATCGTTTACACTAACCAAAGGGTGGTTCCACTGACGTATTGACAAAAGCCTCAAAATCGGCAAGTTACGAGACTAGTCGTGCTATAACGTTCCCTTTTGAACTAATACCGTAAGGAAAAGGATCAATCACCTGATCCTCCAGTCTATGAGAAAGATAGTATCACTGCTCGTCATTAAATAACCCACGAAGGTTTTCGTGCCGTTAGAAACAAAGACTAGGAACTAAATTTTAGGTTATTCACTATTTTTATTTTCTTCGAAAATTAACCCTCTCCCAATTCTTAACAATTTTTTTTTTTTTTTTTTTTTTTTAAGCAGAAACGGCGTCAAATTGTTATTTTTTTTTCTTCTGACAATTTTCATCACAGTATTTATATAATTATTTCTCATCTTGAACATTAGAATTCTCTTAATTTCCAGTGACTTCTATGTCTTAAATCTTGTTATTTCACGTCAGATATTTATTTATTTATTTTATTTTTAAGTTTAATTTTGAATGTTGTATCCAACAATTACCTGCTAAATAATTATCATAAAATTATATCGGGACATCGTACACTCACCAAGGCTAAATCTTCAGCCTTTAGAACACACGTACAGAATTTATCCAAAGAAAGATACTGTTAAAATACCATAACCATTAAAAATTTGAAAGTATTTGAAATAGGATGTTTAAGAAAAATAGGCATTAAATACCCTCGGAAGTTTGAAAGAAAGAAACCAAAAAATAAAACAATTGTAACCAAGTATTTTCATGTTTGACTCGCTGATCAATTTAATGGCAATAAAATCCTCTTTATTGTATCAGTAAACATCCTTAAAAACAAAAGCAATTTAAATAACAAGTCAGCCCAGTTGGCTGGGGCTGTAGAATACAACAATTTTCATCTTTGCAGAAGTGTAAGCCCCGCTCCAAATGACACTACACAATCTGATGGGGCGGCTCACGTAATGTTGGATCTTTGCTAAATGCGGAGTACCCCTACAGTACCATCCGAAGTTTGATGTGTTATAAAAAAAATAGCTACCAAGAAAAATAGAAATTTAAAAGTTACAATTTTCATGGTTGACGCCTTAAAGTGATTGGGGATTAGCGGAAGAATTGCCACTATACAGATCACAGCATTGCTAAAATCAGCTTGATTACATAGAGTACTGAAGACCTCAGGGGACTTACTGTCACTTGAACTCCATATCCTTCTTTGCTGGGCCTCGACTGATCTTTGCTCATTACGAAGAATCTAAAGTGACCACTTCTTAAATGACAGAAAAATAATTTTTTAGTTGTTCTTCATAAATTCAATGTTTTGGCCTAATGAGTAATGTTCACCAATGGACCAGGGACGGGGTTTAATCCCAGGTCGAGTCATACCAAAAACTCTAAAAATGGTACTCGATACCTCCTTGCTTAACTCGGCATTATAAGGTAAGGATCAAAGGTAAAATGGAGCTATTCAGGGTGAGGAGTAACGCCCTCCCAACACCTCGGTGTAGTAGTTATTGAAAAGGGAGCCTTCGGGTTACCCTCGACTGAGGTCACCAACTTTACTTTATCTTTTTAGTTTTCTGCAGTTTTATAGAAATCAAATCATTTGATGGGATATAAAGCAACCACTTTTACAACATTATGAAGTCATTTACATGACGCTGTGTGTGAAAAGTTGGGGACCGTAGTCGAGGGTGACCCGAAGATTCGCTTTTCAATAGCTACTACACCGAGGTGAAGAGGTCACTACTACTTTCCCTGGATTGCTCCACTTTACCCTTGATACGTAACTTTAATGCAGAGTGTTAAGCAAGGGGGTAACAAGTACTCATATATATAAATAATTTTTTTTTTTTTTTTTTTTTTTTTTTTTATGACGACCTTGACTTGAACCCAGGTCTCCCGGGGAATTGGCGAACACTCAACCCACTATATTGCCTAGACGGCTGGGGCTGTAGAATACACCAACTGCTTCTCTGCAGAGGAGTACGACCCCCCCCCAACGAGAGTCCTGGATATGACACTAAGCAAACTGATGGTGAGGTTCCAGCAATGCTGGAGCTTTGGGGAATGCGGAGTAACCCTTCATTGCCATCGCTCCCAGGTCCACTCTGGCCCGGAGTGGTAGCACCTGATACGGCCCTATCTATGGGTTAAATAGAACTAACGGCATACTTATGCTAAAATGAATTGTTTGAGTAAACTGAATAGCTTGAAATGAAAACGTTTTTGACAATTAAACCGTACTTACACTTAAACTGCGTGCTTATGCTTAACTGAATTATTTCAAATAGAACTGTTTTTCGACATTAAAACTGTATTTACACTTAACCGAATTATTACATGTAACTGCTTGAATAGTTTGAAATAGAAATGTTTTTTGACAATTAAACTGTGGACTTATGCTAAACTGAACTGTTTTCAATAGAACAGATTATTTACATAAAAATGGATTTGACGTTAAATAACCTACAAAGGTTGATATGCCATAAAACCAAACCAAACCAAACCAATCTAATCCACCCAATATATATATATATATATACATATATATATATATATATATATATATATAATCTCCTCCATGTCAATGCACACAAAACTGAATATATGTGCTTTAGCCAAGCAGGCGACATTTCCACACTAGATGGAACCTCTCTGAAACTGGTAGACAAATTCACCTACCTAGGAAGCAGTGTCTAATCAACTGAAAGACATCGACTCGCGGCTAACGAAGGCATGGACTGCTATCGATAAGCTATCAATCATATGGAAATAAACCTGAGCGATAAAATGAAACGCAGTTTCTTCCAGGAAGCGGTCGTGTCGATACTGCTGTATGGATGCACCACTTGGACGCTAACAAAACAGCTCGAGAAGAAGCTAGACGGCAATTATACAAGAATGTTGCGAGTGATACTGAATAAATCCTGGCGGCAACACCCCACAAAGCACCATCTATACGGCCACCTGCTTCCCATCACGAAAACTATCCAAGCTAGACGAACCATACACGCAGGACACTGCTGGAGAAGCAGAGATGAGCTCATAAGTGATGTACTCCTATGGACCCCCACATATGGCCGAGAAAAAGCGGGACGACCAGCTAGAACATACATACATACATACATACATCAGCAATGTGAGGATACGGGATGTAGCCCTGAAGACCTGCCAGAAGCGATTAACAATAGGGAAAAGTGGCGAGAGAGGATCAGGGATATCCGTGATAGCGGCACGACATGATATATTACAAGAGCTTAAAACTTCTCAGTCTGAATTGTAAGACGGCCATATTTTCTATGCTTTTTTTGTGTATCAGGTGGTAGTGTCCAATGCAGTACTAGAAAAATACCTTTAAAAGGCACTCATTTGTGTCGTTATTGTTATCGAGGGCGGGGCTCAGGAAAATGCTGGGCGCCGAGGAGATTGTTTGCATTCTTCTTCTTAACCGGTTGTCCCTTTTCGAATTCAACGGATAAAAAAAAATCCCAACTTTTAAGCCAAGTATTGCTCTCCTCTGTTAGCTGGAAGCTACTCAGTATTTAACTGCCCCTCCCCATATCAGTACATGGCACAAGAGCGTTTTATAGTGGAGGCCTCACACAAGTCAACACCCATGCGTACGAGGCAAGAAGCAAAAATTCTTGGGCCCGTCGGCATTCTCCTAGTGGGCCACCTCTGGCTGGATGCTACTTAGCTACTTCTATCGGTTTTTATATCCACCACCAGGCTGTAGAATTCTCTAGAATCTTCGAGACTCTTCTACAACATTTCAGAAACGGGAGGTGCGTGGTTTGTTCTTTGTTCTCTTTTCGGCGGGTATGAAAAACTCGGACTGAGTGAGTTATGTGTCACGCCCCCTCCAAACGAGAGAGTTTGGCACAAGGCCGTTTTAAGGTGGGTCCGGTTGCAGGGCCGTAGCCCACACACATCCGGCATTGCCAAAAATACCTTCGGCCCCGTCCGCATTCCCCTTAATAGGGCCGCGTCAGGCAATAAACCAAACCTTCGTAAGGGGATAAAAGCCTGGGGGGACTGCCTCCTAAGGCGGGAGGAAATCTCTAATGCTAAGGCAACAACCGATTAAGCCGCGATGATTAAAACACGGCCGACCGAAGTGCGCCTCGGACAACTGGAGAGATTGACCAAACACGGGTTTGGCCGAACTCGGACGTTGTGAAATGGTAACAATAATAGTCTTTCCTCTTTGTAAACATCTGTAAAACTGAAGCAAATTACTGCCTCTTACACTTGACCTTACACGAGAACTAATCTAAAAGCTTATTGTTTAATTATAATTTGTTAGATTGTTTGGTTTCTTAGTTTAATTACTTACCAAACTTCGAGGGTTATTTAATGCCAAAAAGAATTCTTCCAGATGAACGGTAGTGATATTATTTACCCCATAGAATGGGGTTAGGAGTAATAGCAATGGAGGGGTACTCGACATTCCCTAGAGCTGGAGCCTCACCATTAAATGCAGTTTAGTGTCATATTCATGACCCTCGTTGTGGGGGTGGTTCTTATCCGCCCGTTGAGTTGTAGTCAGAGTATTCAACAACCCAACACGATTGGGTGGTGTGAGAGAAGTAAAAAATGAAATTTCTAATATGATTCATTTTTTGAATAATTGTTAAAAAATATTACAAGGAACAAACGTCTCATGGGAGTCACTTTAGAATGTATAAGAATATAAACTGAATTTGGTTACATTATTTGATTTCAGGGTAGCCATCCGACAAGCATAGTTATTTTCAGCTGACTGACCGCGCACCCTCTTTGCCACTTGTGGGTTACAAATAGCTTTGTCTACAGCGTTTGTTTATATATATATATATATATATATATATATATATAAAGAGTGCATGATATTAAGAACTTTTTAAAATCATAAAAACGAAATAAAACCCTTAAAAAGGGGACCCTTTCTTTCGGTCACTTCTCTTCAAAGATTTTTTTAGTGACAATCAATTTTGTACTAGAGGACGAAAGCATGGAATTTTAACCAAAAGCAAAATCTATGAGGGGTGGGTATCTGTCACGCGCCCCACCGAACGAGCGAGTTTGGCACAAGGACGTTTTTAAGGTGAGTCTGGATGTAAGGCCGCAGCCCACAAACGTCCAGCATTTCCCCAAAATACCTTCGGCTCCGTCGGCATTCCCCTTAATATCCTGGAGAGGTGTAGAAACACATTGAGGGGGAAATATATATTACTGTAAGCCGACAGTTATTCCAGCTTGTTTTTTTTTTTTTTTTTTTTTTTTTTTTTTTAATGCTTCCAGAATGGATTGCTGCAGTTCATTTGTTGAAGTCTCCAATATGGTAAACATTTGGACTATATACGCAAGCACAGGTCTGATTGGCCAATGGCGGAAGTTGAATTATAACCGCTCGACGTTGTAGAATAGGCAAAAGTATGCGTTTGGATACTCGAGGGAATATGTTGGTTTATTCAAACCTCTAAACGTTAGTGTGGTCGATATCGATTTTGCGTGTAAACCGGTAAATAATGAACTTTTTTTGGAAAGCGATCACCCATCCTTGAGATGAGCCAAAGGTATTTTTGGCAATGCCGGACGCCTGTGGGCTACGGCTCTGCGACCGGACCCACCTTAAAAAGGCCTCGTGCGATACTTGTCAAGTGGTGGGATGTAGAACAAATATTCTGTCTTTGAGATTATGGGGAAACAACAGTTTAGATTTAAAAATGACTCTTAATTTAACCGAATTGAAATAATGGTTGACGGTTCTTAATTTGTTCAAATAGCTGCGTTATATATATTTATATATAAGCAGCAAAAAGAGGTGTACCGTTATGAAAACAGAGAGCGTGTATCATACTCATTGCAAGTTCAACTAAACGACGAGACACAGTCTCGATTTGAATGCTCATTTCCTGAGAAACAGCAGAAGCAGTTTTGAGTCAATCCTTTTTAACCAACTTTACCATAGCACAATATTCTCTCTTGGTCATTATTCTTGGCCTACCTGTAGACTTTCTTGCTTCAGACGAACCATAATCATTGTAGACCTTAGGAATACCGTGAACAACACTTTTTGACTTGTTTACAATCTCTGCAATAGTCCCAATACTTAGATTATCCTTCATTCGAAGGCGAATAATTGGCAACAGAGTAGGTGGCATTATTTTAACAAAGTGTAATCTAATTATTGTAATTTACGAAGCTCTTTGCTTCGATGTGGCACAAGGCCGAATGAATGGGGCACCCAATGAGACTCAAACTCACTCTTGCATGTTTGCTAGTCAACCTTGCAAACCATTACACTACCTGAGGTGCCCAAGTGTAATATAATTATAAAAAAAAGGATTGTCAGCATTCGTCTTTTTAGCGCAGCTAATTCATTGATATGCAAGTGAATTATACTAAGTGCATCGCTGCCGAACGGGTAACACCTCACACCAACGTATATGACATTAAAAAAGCTGATGGTAAAGCTCCAGTCCTGATGCTCTGGATACTGTGGAATATCCCTTCATTGCCATTGTATCCAGATTCACTCTGATTCGGAGTGGTTGCACTTGTTAGGGTCCTATCTATGGGTTAAATAGGTAATTAAATAACTGTGTGCAAACAAATTACTGATGTTTAATTTAAAAATATTATCACCAAAACCCTAACCCTGATCATATATTTAATATAAATGAAAAAATATATAAATGAAAAAAAATAAATGAAAAAATATATAAATGAAAAAAATGATCATATATTTAATATAAATAAAAAAAGATTTGGCATTAAATAACCTACAATGGTCGATATGCCATGAAACGCAACAGAACTAAATCCTATGTATTTAATCTATATGTATGAAGAGGATTTAGCTTTAAATAACCTACAATGGTTGATATGCCATAAAACCCAACCAAACCAAGTCGTATATACTTCATCTATATGTATAGAGGATTTGGCATTAAGTAACCTACAATGGTTGATATGCCATGAAACTCAACCAAATTGAATCGTATATATTTAATCTGTTTTAGTGAATTTGGCATTAAATAACAACAATGGTTGATATGCCTTAAAACCCAAACAAATCATACATATCTAATATACGCATGAGGACGATTTGGCATTAAATAACCTGCAGTGGTTGATATGCCATAAAACCAAACCACCGGATGTCTTTAGTCAGATTTTCCGTTAATATTTATATCGTATTCATTTAAAATCTCTCTTCCGATAGATAAAACAAAAAGTTCTAAAACTTGTATTTCAAGTTAGTTTCTTTCTTTCTTTCGTATCTATATTTTGATTCTTAAACAAAGTTTTCAAGATATCTAATAAGATATTGTAAAAGGCATATCTTAGACTTCATTATTTTTATAATTCATTTAAAATATAATTTCTTTCGAAGATTATTTTTCGGGAAAATATGTCGTCAAAGAAGACAAAAACCCACGGATCTATCGGGTCAGAGCCGTATCATTTGTTAATTGAAAATTACCCGCATGTTTTGAACAGGTCGTGCGAGGAAGAGACCTACTTTTAAAGATGTTTTTATTCATTTCTCCAACCCTCTTAAGACAGTGTATCTTTAAACAGGCAAACAATTATTGGACATGACTTGGAGGTTCAACTCTGAAAAACCTGTCTCTGTTCCTTGAAAACATGACTCCAACGAAAGGAGGATACTAGTTATGACACTAAGCTGAATCTGATGGTGAGGTTCGGGTTCTAAAAGGTGTGGAGTACCCCTTTATTGCCATTGCACCCATATAGTCTTTGACCAAAATTGGTAGTACCAGTTAGGGTCCCATCTATGGGTCAAATGAATCTTTCAAAAATAATTCACAAATACGAGAAGGAACATTATTTACTTACCTCAAAGCATAAAATGACTGTCGAAGAATCACTCGATCCTTATTACAAATATTTGCTGTGGCCGTTTTAGAGATACTTTCGTCAAATACTACCTGAAAAGCGACCAAAATGACTTTTCAAAAACACCCAATCAGAGGACATCCTCAAGTTTTTTTTTTTTTTTTTTTTGTTTTTTTGTTTTTTTTTGTTTTTTTTAAATTTTATCAAGATTTTAGTAAATTACACTTACGAAAATATAATCAAACACAATCATAAAAGTCAATAGCATAAAAAGTACAACTACAAAGACCTACACCAATTAAACTCTATCTGGTATAAAGTGACCCTCAGAAGTTGATATACCGTTAAAAAGCTCAAATCCATGCGGTTACATCTGGGGTTTGCACCAAGTCGGTGGTATTAAGTCAAACGCCTGGTCCCAGAGAGCATTCCCATATAATACCTGCTCACAGAGCAGTGTGTGTGTGTGTGATATGCATGTGTCCGTTCGTATTTGCTCCCACCCGATATGAAATGTATTCATATCAAATCAGTGATGATGCATATTCACATAAATACTCTCAGTCTCTGTATCTCTCTGATCGGTTTTTTGAATTATATTTTTTTCTTGCAGCATCAACGGTCAACCGAACATACAACAGGAGAACTAACGTGGCAGCCTTCAATGAAATAACCAGCCTCATCAAGCAAAATGATTTCAATAGCATATGGCAGTATTTCAAAAGATTTAATTCCAGACAATGGTACAGATTTTTAAATATTTCAAGAGATGAATGTACGCTATTTGTTTTAGCTATCAAGACCCGCAAGTTCAAAGTAGCGCATTTCCTCTTGGGGTTTTCTGTCACATACGGAAATCGTCATCCATCCGAGATATGGAATAAGTCCAATCATCATCATCCTCTAAAGGCGGCATTTGGTGTCTCTCATAGACCTCTGATTAAAGAGATCGTTGATAGTTTATGGGATATCAACCAATGTTCATATGGTTCCAACACGCCCCTAATGCTTGCAATTCACTTTGGGGATATCGAGTATGTTATGTTGCTGATAGAACTAGGTGCTGATATCAATTTACCAAACAGACATACTGGATGTACACCCCTAATGGTTTCCGTGATTGACGCTGAAATATGCTGGGTTTTGAGCAAACATAACGTCAACCTGGACTGCCGCGATAAAGAAGGTAACACAGCTCTTCACAAAGCGATTATAGAAAGGTGTGACGATAGCGTGAAGGTTCTTATCAAAGCCGGGGTTAACGTTCATATCAAGAATAATGAAGGTTTGTCACCGTTAATGTTAGCTGCATTAAGCATAAACGATCCAATAGTAAACTATCTTGAGAGTCATGTGGTATATTCAGATCTCGATATTATAGAAGCCATGGAGTTATTAAATGCTTCTCTCGTGTTGAAAGAACTTGATAATATAGAATATTGGACAAGAGCTTTGGAATTGAGAAGATGCACACATCCGAGGAATAGTCCGTATCTACCACAGAAGATACTGGATTACTCTCAGAAATTTTTTACTCGTAACGAATTAGAAACTCTCCGGGGAAAACCATTACATTTAGCTTTTCAGGGAATTTTGGTAATAGAACGGTTTTTGGGAAGAAACGGTAGCGTTTATCTTCAAAGTTTTCTGCTAACAGCTTTGATTGCTAAGCATGTAAGAAATTTAGAAAAGCTTCGGGAACTAATTAATTATATTCAGGAATTGTGCGAGGTAGAATCGCCAAAAGTTGTCGCGTATCGTTCATCTTTATTCGAAGATCTCTTTAACGAATTTTTAAATGATGACGACCCTGAAAGCCTGTTTGAAAACGGAGGATTTTCCATTTTCAAAATGATATCACAAGCTATTGAAAGGATGGGGTTACTTATCAAAGAGTATTTAAGTGCAGACGCTCTTCTCATATGTAGTCCCTATTCAAGACTTTTAGAATTGTTTCTTTACATGACGTTAAAGATTGTGGATCTGAATCCTTCCAGGCAGTACTTATCGCAATTTTATGAATGTGTCGTCAAACTTGTAAGGAAAGATCCACGTGACGAACACCATAAGTCTATGCTGCATTGTGCCATTAGTCTTGTCCTGACCAAACGCTGGGCTACGATAAAGCTTATCAGGGTGCTGCTTGAATCGGGCGTGAACGTTGACTCTAAGGATTACCTGCGACGAACCCCAATTTTCTATGCTGTGAAGCATGGGCACACTGATAAAGCTCAAGAAATTATAGAAGTCCTTCTGGAATACAATGCTCATCTTGATTGTCAAAGCAGCGAAGGTTTTACGATCATGGACTATCCATGTTGGACAAGCTTACCTATAAGGAGAAATCCCCGAAGCTTACAGTGCCACGCTGTAGAAGTGATTTTGGATAATGGAATCGACTACAAGGGACAAGTGAATGTTATTAGAGACTTTATTAATTTTCACAAATAAACTTGAATTTCCATTCTCTCAGTTGGTTTAAAAAAGAGGGATTATCCCTTGGTATAATACAAAATTGTATCGGATATCGATGCAAGTTTTCTTTGTGGTATGGCGTACACGTTCATAGCCATTCCATCCATAACAACTTTAACCGGGCGTGTAAGGGACTATTATGGTCAAATACTTCAATATAAAAATTATCAGTATTAGATAGAAATACTTGATACCACATAACAGAATTATCCGAAACAAAGATTACTGGAAAATTTATTAAAGTAGGTACTTAAATTACTGGAAAATTTACAAAAGTAGGTACTTAAATCTATATCACCGTGTGCTTAATAAGATATCTATAGTAATACGAATCTTAATCTACGTTCACTGCGTTACTATGAAGAGAGGATCTATTTGTTTGAAATGCTCAAGAAAATGTTAAGATTCAGTCATTCTTTTTTCTTTAAGTCATTTTTTTTCCTTTTTTTATGTTATGCTTAGTACAAGGGGCAGTGCGAATTAAACTAGAACTATTTTTTTTTTTTAGATTACAGTACATTTTTTTTCTTTTTAGAATTCAAATGTACTAGTCACGGTCGTCTTACATGTGAATTAGCGGTTTCTTTTATCCTCAAACTCAGATATACTTAGATCTGACAACGCGATAAGAAAATTGTTTATCTCGAATGTTAGTGTAAGGAAAATTATGAATATTATTCAACGTCTATTTTCTAAATCAAAATATTTACCGGGTATCCCAATTTGCAGCTTTCTTGTCAGCTTTAATAAATTCTTTTTTTTTTTTTTTTTTTTTTTTTTTTTTTTTTTTTTTTTTCAAGTTTTCTTACTATCGACTCAAATGACAAATTTTTAGTAATTTGATTCTTCTCTTTAAAAAAAATATTTAAAAAATGTTCTTTTTCTTTGAATTTCTTTCCCTTTTCACTTTATTTCCTTTCCTTTTTCTTTTGCTTCTATCAAATTTCATTCACTCGCATGTGTGTGAAATAATTAGGTCTAGGTTTTATCCTGCTAATCGGGTAACCCCTTGACATTATTTTAGATCTTAACTCAGATTGTTGCATGATACGCGACAACAATTTAACCAAGTTAGTATGTCGCTGATGGTATACCCGCCTTGTATGATTTTAAACTTTAGTTGCATGATACGCTACAATAGACGATATTTTGACTGGTGCTTGGATCTTTAATTCATGACCCGTCGCTACAAACTATTCTCCCACAATAATCTTACCACTCTTTTTAATAATATTCAGTAATATTGATTTTCTTATATATTTTTTAATCTTTTTCTTTCGTTTTCTTATCTCTCTTTCTCTTTCTCTTTCTTTCTTTCTCTTTTTCCCTTTTTTCTTTTTCTCTTTTTCCCTTTTTTCTTTTTCTCTTTTTCCCTTTTTTCTTTTTCTCTTTTTCCCTTTTTTCTTTTTCTCTTTTTTCTCTTTTCCCTTTTCTTTTTTCTCTTTTCCCTTTTCTTTTTTTTTCCCTTTTCTTTTTTCTCTGTTCCCTTTTCTTTTTCTCTTTTCCCTTTTCTTTTCTTCTTTTTCTTTTCTTCTTCTTTTCTTTTCTTTTCTTTTCTTTTTCTTTTCTTTTCTTCTTCTTTTCTTTTCTTTTTCTTTTCTTCTTTTCTTTTTCTTTTCTTCTTTTCTTTTTCTTTTCTTCTTTTCTTTTTCTTTTCTTCTTCTTTTCTTTTCTTCTTCTTTTCTTTTCTTCCTTTTCTTTCCTTCTTTCTTTTCTTTCTCTCATTTCTCTTTGTTTTCCTTCAGATAGATTTTATTCAGTCAGTTGTGTGTGAAATAACTTGAACAAGTGGTATATCGCTGATAGGGTCACCGTTTGGTAGGATTTAAACTTTAGCTCTCTAAGTCGTATGATACGCGAGAACATACGGTTTTTTTGACAGGTGCTCAAATCTTCAATTCAACACCCGTCGCTGCACGCAAACCTCCTACAATCATCTTGCCACTCTTTAACAATATCCAGTTATACTGATAAGATTTTTTTTCCTGTGTTTGTAAAATCAGAGACCTAGGGATTTCCATTAAAATGAAACATAAAGGCACCTTTTTTGGATTCAAAGAATTTTAAACGTGTCTATTATCGCACGCTTGAAGAACAATCTAAGAATTGTGGATTTTAAATGAATTTTCAAGGTGTTTTGTTTCGCCGAAAGGGTTACTTAATGTTATAGATATATTTGGCGGGCTTTTCTAATATAAATTTAGTTTAAGTTTTCGCATTTATACTTATAAATTTTTAGAAGTTGAATTAAAAACCACGAAGTTCGCAGAGATAGGGGTTGATATATATATTTTTAATCTTAACTATATTGAAATATTTGTCGTAGTTCAGTTTTGAAGTTTGAAGAAATCATTCGTTAAAAATCAACAAATTAGAAGAAAATCTAATTATCGATCTACTACAGTTAGAGATATATCGAAATTGACATCTATCTATCTGTCAATCCCTCTATCTGTCTCTGGATATTCACATCTGTCTATCAACCCAGTTTCGTTCCTCAGCACGTGACACTCACCCACATACTCTCCCTGCGTCAAGTCGGATAGTGTTCGATGTAGACATTGCTGCTTCCGGTCAAACACTGTATTCAACTGCTTCTTTTAATGGCATATGAACCTTCGTGAATTAGTTAATGCCGAGCCATTATTGTACAAAGAGTGTAGGGATAAAATTTAACCTATAGCAAGGGTTATGACTATATTAGCCTGAAAGTGAACGTGAATTTTTGGTCATCGAGAACTACAAAGCAAGTTAAATTTTCTGAGGTTTGTGTGATCATTACAAAATATGCTTTAGTGAAATAAAATAATAAAAAAACTATTCGAAATGGTCTAAATATGGACCAGTCAATTCGAGCAAAAGAAGACCCATGAAGTGAAGAAACTGGTGACGGACAGGTAAGGAAAAAAATCCGAGCGCAGTGGTCAACAAAAAAAATACTAATGATTTTCTGGGATATCCGTGGGTCCATCAATATGGACTTAGTAGAAAAATAGAACACCATTAGACTTGGCCCTAACTTACTTCAACTATCATCATGAACTTGCAGAATAAACATGAATTATTGTATAATAGTTTTCTGAAGATCTTGGCAGCTTCGAAGTTCTGGTAAGTTCCAGCAATCTACTGATGAAGACCGAAAAAAAGGAGCTCTGATGATTCCTCGGTACCAGCAATCCTGTTACCTGCAAAATAGAAAATTCAACTACGTATTATTCATGTAGTATTGTCATAATAAAATAATTACACAATGCTAAGTGACCTTTCAGGATCTCGTTGAGATTTCTATTACTGCTACTTGTCAGTGACCGTTCAGGAGCCTTTTGAAACTGCTGCTGCTTATTGACTGTTTGAAATCTCTTTGAAGTGGCTCTTACAGGATACTTTTATTTATTTTTTATTTTTTCATTTTTATATATATATATATATATATATATATTTTTGCTGTTTGGTTAAATCAGACCACTTAGGTAGTCAGACGAGATTGGCTCAGCTCTATAATTTGACGGACTTGTATATTTTTTGTATTTTTCGCAAAACCAACTATTGGTTAATAAAATTGGAAATAATTCTTCCGTGCCTTAATAATTGCATTTGTTGTTGTGTTTTTTTTTTTGTTGTTTTTTTTTTTAAATTAAAAAAAATATTTTGCTTTTGTTTCCCTTTTTTTTTTAATCTTTTTCTTTTGGTGTACGTACATGAATTATTTTTACATTTAATAATCGATATTTATTCGTGTAATATTCAACTAAAAACGAAATCCTGGTATATTTTTGATTGAGCAGAAAATATCCTTTTAAAAAATGTTTGGTCGGGTCATAGCAAAGACTTTAAAAAAAAAATGGTACTTGATACCTCCTTGCTTAACACTCAGCATTATAAGGTATGTATCAAGGGTAAAGTGGGGCAATCCAGGGAAAAGAGTAGCGCCCTCTCTTACACCTCTGTGTAGTAGCTATTGAAACGGGGTGCCTTCTGGTCGCCCTCTACTACGGTCGCTAATTTTACTTTATATTAAAAAAAAATAAACGAAGCATTAAACACGGCTCATTGTCCAAGTGGGTAGAGTGTTCGCCAATGGTACGGGAGACCTGGGATCAATCCAAGGTCGCGTCATACCAAAGACTTTAAAAATGGTACTTGATACCTCCTTGCTTAACACTCAGCATTATAAGGTATGTATCAAGGGTATAGTGGAGCAATCTAGGGAAAGGAGAAGCGCCCTCTGTGTAGTAGCTATTGAAAAGGGAGCCTTTACTTACTTATTAGTGAAAATATACCTTTTTATATAATGTTGCATTCTCATATACATGTTCATGCAGGATACATATATATATATATATATATTGGATACATACCGACGCAATGAAAAAGACGCAGGAAGACTTGTTTATAAAAATATTTACCTCTCACTTTATTTGTAAGGGTTCGAAAAGGGTTACTCAAGGTTTGCGTGTGAGAAGGAGCTGGAGACCGAACAGAAACTGCAATACTTTGGCCCCAAACAACGTTGTGTCTTTCTCGTTCTCTAGGGCTGCTCAACCAGAGGCCCAGGGCCCACTCTGCCGATGATGGCTTCCTTTACTGCATCTTATCAGCAACTTCCCTGGTCCCCAAACTCCATCGGGGTTCCCGAGGGCCCCCTCGGCCGAGTGTGGCTTTCCCTACCACCCCTCGTCTATCTCCGAGTGGAACTCTACTGCAACTGGCTTTTGACTTCCGTCTTGACTGCGTTATATAATAGTTCAACGTCCACTCGATCGCTAAAATCGAATGTTTAATCGTCATCAAGCGGAAATAACTGTCATGCAGTTCACAGGTCAGTCTCTTCCGGTGCATCAGTCTATAAGTGTACCATGGGAATTTTTTAGCTCGTCCCATTTCATCAGCCAATTTCCGCCCGCGCGATTTCCTCTCATAGCAACCATTAGAATGTGTCACCTCCTTCAGGTGCATCACCTTGGAATGGCATTTTTGGCCGGGTCGAAGGTCAAAATATAACAATAATGCGCAGATCTGGAGCTGTGTGTAGTCTTTACTCCCCGGGAAACTCTGGCCCAAAATGGTCAAAGCTCGGACAGTTCTTTAAAGGTTATATGTATTAGATAAGAATACTTAAAAATCATATCTATGCATAGTATTTGTGGTAATTATTACTTTTGTTTGTTTTGGGATTTATGGGATACAAACCTGAGTAGGTTATTTAACGCCAAATCCATTTTTATACACTTCTTTTTAAACAATCCCGTTTTGCATTAATACACATTATTACTGTTCTGACAATTAATCTGTGTACTAAACTGAATTGCTTGAAATAGAACTGTTTTGACAATCTATTTCAAGCAGTTCAGTTTAGCATGAGTACGCATTTTAGTTCTATTCGACCCATAGATAAAACCTGGTCAGTTCTTCCTCAGCAAATAACTTACATGTTAGGTATAATTTTTAATTAGATGAGAAAATGTGTATTTCAACGTATAAAGATGAAAAAAATTATTGAATAGAAGAAATGAATTAATAGTTAAATGCAGGCATAGAAATATATACTTTGTATATTTATCGCTGTCTCCCACCAGACAGGACTTGAGAAATATATACTTAGTATAATTCAATCAAGGGTCTTAAATATAATAACTATATTCAACAATCGTGAATAATTAGATAATTTTCAATGAGAAATTCAAATTATAGTGAAATTAATGCATTTATAAAATTCAATAAAATTGATTGAATAATTAAGATATATCATTTATACCAAAATATCTTTTATTCAAAAAAAATGTTTATTTAAAAGAAATTAATATTACATATATTTTTATTAAAAGATTAGTAAAAAAAAAATTACAACTACTATTTGATTTGATAATTAACTGCAAGTTAGCATTTCTGAGAAACATTAATGTAATATTTATTAGTATAAAGTTAACAGTTAATTTATAAATTCATCCAAAAATAAATTACAATAAATATTTTACGGTTTGGTTTGGTTTGGTTTTATGGCATATCAACCTTTGTAGGTTATTTAACGCCAAATCCATTTTTATGTAAATAATCTGTTCGATTGAAAACAATTCACTTTAGCATAAGAACACAGTTTAATTGTCAAAAACATTTCCATTTCAAACTATTTAAGCAGTTATATGTAATAATTCAGTTAAGTGTAAATACAGTTTTAATGTAGAAAAACAGTTCTATTTGAAATAATTCAGTTAAGCATAAGCACGCAGTTTAAGTGTAAGTACGGTTTAATTGTTAAAAACGTTTCTATTTCAAGCTATTCAGATTACTCAATTCATTTTAACATAAGTATGCTGTTAGTTCTATTTAACCCACAGATAGGGCCCTATCAGGTGCTACCCCTCCGGGCCAGAGTGGACCTGGGAGCGATGACAATGAAGGGGTACTCCGCATTCCCCAAAGCTCCATCACTGCGGGAACCTCACCATCATATTGTTTAGTGTCATATCCAGGACACTCGTTAGGGGGGGGGTCTTACCCCTCTGCAGAGGTGCAGTCAGTGTATTCTACAGCCCCAGCTGACTGGGCAATAAATATTTTACCATGTGTTTCCTCATAGTCATCATCAACATATCGTGCCACCAGCACGGATAACCTTGACTCTCTCTCGCCACTTCTCCCTATCGTTTATCGCTTCTGGCGGATCCTCAGACCTATATCCCGTCTCCTTACAAAGCTGCTGTATGTAGGTTCGAGCCTTGTTTTAGCTCGACCATGTGCGGGGGTCTACAGGAGAACATCACTTATGAGCTCGTCGCTGCTTTTCCAGCAATGTCCTGCATGTCTAGTTCGTCTAACTTTGATAGTTTTCGTGATGGGAGGTAGGTGGCCGTACAGCTACTGCTTTGTGGGGTGTTGCCTCCAGGACTTGTTCAAAATTGCTCGCAGCATTCTTGTGTAGTTGCCGTCAAACTTTTTCTCCAACAGGTGACATTTCGACACTAGGCGGTAGCTCTCTGAAACGAGTCGACAAATTCACCTACCTAGGAAGCAGTGTCTCATCAACCGAAAAAGACATCGACATGCGACTAACAAAGGCATTGGTAGCTCTTGATAGGCTATCGGTCATATGGAAGTAAGACCAAACCGATAAAATGAAACGCAGTTTCTTCCAAGCAGCGGTCGTGTCGATACTGCTATATGGATGCACTAGATGGACGCTAAGTAAACGGATGGATGATTCCTCATAGTAGCACGCTTTTACCTTTTTAAATTAATATCAATTCATGTTTAGATTATATGTTTATAATATTTACCCAACCCCTTCGCTCGGGCAGGATATGACACAGAGTAAATTTTTAAGCGAAGTATAACAGGTTTGAATTCAGAGTACTCCTTCTCCTAGACTAGTTGCCTTACCAAGGCTGAAGAACCCAGTCTGTCCTATTTACCCATAGCTGGAGGGTGAATAATTGGATTCATACCTTTCCCAAGGTTATTAGTGCTAGGTGAAATGCAACCAGTCTCCTCCAGGATTTGAACTCGTGTCGCCGGGTCCATTTCCTACGACGATAACCATTACACCATTATATGTTTATATTGATTAAAGGTAAAATTTTTTTTCTTTTATTTGATATTGAGGTTTCTATAAGTATAATTTGTAGTATTTCAACGTTTTTTTTTTTTACCAGTCGGCTGGGGCTGTAGAATACACCGACTGCATCTCTGCAGAAGGGTAACAAGTGTCTTGGTTTGGTTTCTTTGTTTAATGGCATATAAACCTTTGTAGGTCATTTAATGCCAAAGCCATTCTCCTAGAAGAACAGTAGTGGTACTATTTAACCCATAGCTGGGATGATAAGGGGGTTCATACCTTTCCCAAGGGTATTTGCCGGAAAGTGAACGTGATAGCACGACTGGAGTACGAACTCGTTTACTACGATTTCGCAGTCCATCTCTGCAACCATTACACCATGAGGACACCCCCAACAAGTGTCTTGGATATGACACTAAATAATCTGATGGTAATGTTACATTAATGCTGGAGTTTGGGGAAATGCGGTGTACCCTTCATTGCCATCGCTCCCAGTTTAGAACAGATAAATCGAGAAACATGAGAGTGATCCATCACAAGATTTATATTTTATATACTGAGGATATCAAAGATCAAATTAAGAACCATGAAAAGGACTTTGAAAATAATAAACAGATCAGGTTAATTAATCCGAAAACAAATTAAGACTTGTATCCAAGGGTTTAATACGGAAATTGAAACTAAAATATTGGGGAGGACGCCAATCAATTCCCTGGATTGCTCCACTTTACCTTTGCTCCTTACTTTAAAATACTAAGTATTAAGCAAGGCGGCATCAAGTACCGTTTTTTTTTGTTTTTTTTTTAGTCTTTGGTATGACTCGACCTAGGATTGAACACCGGTCTCCCGGATAATAGGCCAACACTCTACTCATTTGTAACTCAACTTTATACTGAGATATGATACAGGGGTACCAGGAGAGGATCACTACCAACTATCTATGAGACTAGCCAACTAACATTTGTCCAAAGACATTATATATATATATATATGAGGATGATTAAAAAAGTTTCAAGATTTTTTTCGTATGGGCACTTTTATTGATAGCACACTAGTGAAACTCAAGTCGCCTTCGAAGTAATCTCCTCCGGTTGCAATGCACTTGTTGTATCGTTCCAACAACTTCTGGAAGGCCCTATGGAAGTCCTCTTGTGTGAGCGTGTCAATGACCTTCTTCACAGACGCTTTCATCTCCTCAATTGTCTCATAACGACAGCCTCTGAGCTTAGGGAATAACCGAAAGTCACAGGAAGCAAGGTCTGGACTTTAGGGAGGGCGAGGAACTGTCTCGATGCCCATTTTAGTCAAATAGTCTGTGACAAGGACGGATTGTGAACTGGTGCATTGTCCTGGTGGAAATGCCACTGACCCGATTTGAAGAGTACTGGCTTCTTCCGACGGAATCTCTTCCTGAACTCCCTTAAAAACCTCAACATAGTAACCCAAACCCAAACCCTTTGTCCCATCAACTCTGGTGTTCTGACTTCCTTACTCCTCCCACACCTCTCATCATCCCTCACATCCCTTGAATCTCTTATGTCACTCGAAAACTGCTGTTCGATTCATGCAAGATGGTCGAAAAGCAGTCTGAAGTATTCCATACGTTTCTTTGGCATTTTTTCCAAGTTTAAAACAAAATTTTATTTGTATATCGTTCTTCTAAAGTGTCCTCACGTCCAGATTGCATTTTTGAAATTCACCAGCTGTGAAAATCAGGCTTTAGTAGGCTGTATTCCAATTGCCGCTGTAGCTGTTTATTTGAAGCTTAAATCAGAAAAATTGGTCAGTCATCTCATGACATGTGTAGCTATAATATGCTGAATTTTTAAGTGTCTACGACAATTTTAAATGCCTGTACAAAAAAAGGCAGGAAACCTATTGAATTCCCCATGAGTCATTGGCATAATGATTAGAGTGTTCGCGAGAGCGGGGTTCAATCCTAGGTCGAGTCATACTAAAGACACAAAATATGGTACTTGATGCAGCCTTGCTTAGCACTCAGCACTCTAAGGTAAAGATCAAGAGTAAAGTGGAGCAAACCAGGGAAAGGGGTAGCGTCCTTTTCTATACCTTGGTGTAGTAGCTATTGAAAGGGGAACCTTCGGGTCGCTCTCGACTGAGGTCACCAGCTTTACTTTTACTTACATAACATCGGTTATCCAAAGGAGGTGGCTTATATAGAAACCAGAAAACATTATAATAATGAAAATGTTTTCTCAGATAATCATATAACTGATAATTATATGAATATAAACAATAAAAAGAATAGAAATAATTAGGATTAAGAAGTAGAAAAAATATTTTGGGAGCGATGGCAATAAAGGATGGTTTGGTTTGGTTTCTTTGTTTATTGGCATATCAACTCTTTGTAGGTTATTTAATGCCAAAGCTATTCTCCTAAAAGAACAGTAGTGTTACTATTTAACCCATAGCTGGGAGGATAAGGGGGTTCATACCTTTCCCAAAGGTATTTGCCCGAAAGTGAACGTAATAGCGCGACTGGAGTACGAACTCGCTTACTACGATTCCGCAGTGCATCGCTTTAACCATTTCGCCACGAGGACACCTCCAAATATTAATATAGGGGAGTTTAAGCGACAAACATTTTTAAAAAGTCAACCCCCTAAGGAAAATAGTTAATAGGAATAATGTAAAAATTAGATCTGTTTGTTCTAATATTTTAATAATTTACAGCTATATCAAAAGAAAAATATAGACAAATTATAACTGGAAGAATAATGACACCTTAAATCAATATTATAAAATAAAATATCAGTGCCCCCTTGAGAATAAGTATGAGTTGATTTTTTTTAATACGTGTGAAAGCACGTGCGATACCCTAACCTCATCCGCTGCCAACCAGGGTGATAACACAGTTTTGGTAGCTCAAGGTGGTACTGCCACTCCTGGCGCTACCAAGCAGCTTTTGCCACCGGACAGGGTATTTAAAAAAATATATCTATATATACACCAGATCAACTAAAAGCAGACATTACATTGAACGTTCGTTCATCTTCATTTTGGTGCAGTTTGTGATTTAAAAACGCGTTTACTTACGGCCGTTAATGTCATAGCAACCGTTTCTTGATTTTGCGTAATCACAAGAGAAAGGTGGTTCCGCGTGTATATCATGTTGAAACCTTTCTATATCCGTTATCTATTCGGTTCGTTTTCTTTCATTTGTACGTTACTGCCCAAAAGCACTCGAGACAAACGTCATATATTATATTTACCCAACCCCTCCATTCAGGCAGGATATGATACAAGGTCGATTTTTAAGCGGAGTTTAACAGGTTTTAATTCAGTGTTTTCCTTCTTCTAGACTAGTTGCCTCACCAAGATTGAAGAACCTAGTCTGCCCTACTATTTACCCATAGCTGGAGGGAGAATAATTGCATTCATACCTTTCCCAAGGGGTGTTAGTGCTATGTGAAATTCAATCAATCTCGTCCAGGATTTGAACTCGTGTCGCTGTGTTCATTTCCTACGACGATAACCATTACACCACGGGCAAACGTCAAATATAATTCTGCTGAAAGATGTTATTTGCTGATCAATGGGCCCTCAAGATGGGTGGTGAGTAAAAAGAAAGCTCCTGGTCTAAGTTTGTCCCGGTAGCTATCTGATTACCCTTGGGCCACTAAATTCTTGGCTTGCAAGGAATGTCTCCAGGACGCTGATGGTCAGCAATGGGCTCGTGAATACTGTGGGGGTAAACCTAATTCATAGGCCCATCATTCGATTTTTTATTCACCGGCAGGAGAATTACGTTGTTTGCACCAGCGCGCCTTGTGGATTCGTGATCCTCGCAAGCTGTTGAATTTTCTGCCGTAATCACACATTGTAGCCGGGTACATATCCAGATTGTTACCGTATGAGCAAGTATGATAGGTGATATATTCTCCTTCCCCGCTACAGACACCCTGAGGGCATTTTTCTTTCATTGTATTATCCATATTTGTTAAAATTCCTGTCTTTCCAGAATGTAAAATATCAAGCTAATATCATACCAAAAGAAGGCAGTTCTAATGAGAAGGCATTCAGAGGAATTACCGCTTTTAATTGGACGTACGGGTATTACAATCATATAAATTATTAAAAAATCCAGTATCAAAAAATTAAACTACCCTATCTAATTACTGCTGGTCTATGAAAGCGCTAAAATTAAACCCTATTACTGATTAGAGGTGCCCGTGGTGTAATGGTTATCGTCGTAGGAAATGGACACGGCGACACGAGTTCAAATCCTGGACGAGACTGGTTGCATTTCACCTAGCACTAATACCCTAATCCAATTATTATAACATTATTATTATTATGGGTAAATAGTAGGACAGACTGGTTTCTTCAGTCTAGATGAAGGAATACTATGAATTCAAACCTGTTAAACTCTGCTTAAAAATTGACCTTGTATCATATACTGCCCGAGCAGAGGGGTTGGGTAAATATGATTACAGATTGGAAAATCATAAGAAAAAACCCTTCTTCTCCAAATAGTTTAAATGATAGGTATAGTTTATACTTAGATGAGAAAAAAGGATATTAGTGATTTAAAAGGCTTTTAAACATCCATTAATGATTTACCATAACCAATATCATCCCTCACAGACATAATTCCAAAAAATAAAATTGCGAGGGTCCTTTCGCCTATTCATAAAAAACGGGTAATTAATATAGAATGGAAAGACCGGTGACGGTGGGAATAATACATATATATATATATATATATATATACACATTTATAAATACATATATATACATACATACATATATATGTACATACACATACACAAGCACACACACACACACACACACACATATATATATATATACGTGGTGCCTTCAATAGGTTTCCAGACTTTTTTGTACAGGCATTTAAAATTGTCGTAGACTCTTGACAATTCAGTATGTTATTGCTATACATCTTATACTATGGCTTACCAATTTTTATAATTTCAGGTTCAAATGAACAGCAACAGCAGGAATTCGAATACACCATACTAAAGCCTGATTGTCACAGCCGGTGAATTTCAAAAATGAAGAACGATATGCAATAAAATTCTGTTTTAATCTTGGAAAAATGCCACGCGATGAAAGTTGGATCTACTGCTATGATCCAGAGACCAAGAGGCAGAGTTCCCAGTGGAAGCATGCTAGCTCTCCCAGACGCAAGAAGGCCAGACAGAGCAAATCCACCCACAAACTTTGCATGATCTCTTCTTTTTTTTTTTTTGACAGCACTGGCAGGATCTAAATGCACTGGGTTCCCACTGGACAGACAGTCAACAGGGAATACTATGTTGAGGTTTTAAGGGAGTTCAGGAAGAGATTCCGTCGGAAGAGGCCAGCACTCTTCAGATCGGGTCATTCAGGACAATGCACCAGTCCACAACTGCATCCTTGTCACAGACTATTTGACCAAGATGGACATCAAGACAGTTCCTCATCCTCCCTATAGTCCAGACCTTGCTCCCTGTGACTTTTGGTTATTCCCTAAGCTCAAGGAAAAACTTAGAATCTATCGTTATGAGATAATCGGTGAGATGAAAGAGGCTGTGACGAAGGTCATTGACATGCTTACACAAGAAGACTTCAATGGGGCCTACCGTAAGTTGTTGGAACGGTACAACCTGTGCATTGCAGCCGGAGGAGATTACTTCGAAGGGGACTAGAGTTTCATGTGTGTACTATCAATACAAGTGCCCATACGAAAAAAACTCTTGAAACCTATTGTATGCACCTTGTATATATGTATATATATATATATGTAGGAGCGGTATGATACTAAGTCTAACAAAAAGTTATGTGGATTTCGACCCCAGCTTGAAGCGTCCTCCGTGTCTAGCCATACTGAAGAGTTGTGATACAACGAAACAGTCTCTCTGTATTTGACATAGACATTATATTGGCGTTTGAGTCAACCGGGTTTCGATCCCAGCAACGGGGAGTTAATGTCTAGCCACACTGATGAGTTCTGAAAGAACGAAACATATCTGTCTTTGGATGACTATATATATATATATAAGACCTGTTTTGACTTTGTTGTTGCAGTGGGAGTAGAAATGTAAATCATCATCATCATCATATCGTGCTGGTAGCACGGATATCCCTGACCCTCTCTCGCCACTCCTCCCTATCGTTCATCGCCCTAGGTAGGTCTTCAGGACAACATCCTGTATCCTCACATAGCTGCTGAATGTACGTTCGGGCTGGTCGCCCTGCTTTTGCGCGGCATGTGTGGGGATCCATTAGCGTACATCTCTAATGAGTTCATCTCTGCTTCTCCAGCAGTGTCCTGCATGTCTGGTTCGTCTAACTTGAATAGTTTTCGTGATAGGGGGCAGGTGGCCGTACAGTTGGTGTCTTGTGGGGTGTTGCTGCCAGGACTTTTTCAGGATAATCGTATCTGTTTGTGGGTTTGCGGTAGGCTTTAAATGGAAAGCTGTTTTGAGATTTAGAATCTGGGATGTCCTAGAAGGGTATGCTCTTATTAGCCTTTTTTAATATGGGAAGTTGATTTGGGTTCAACATTGTTTAGTTTTTCTGTGATCTCTTCAATTTTAATGTTTTAGGGGAGGAAAAATAAGTATATATTGATTTATCTGAAATATTTGATGTTGCTTGGTAGTCCGTATTTAAAAGGGCCGGATTCTAAAAATATCTTAGAATAGACAGGCTAATATTCTGCTGTGTGGATTTCCCATGGGGAGGCCATATTTTTGTTTGTAGAATTTGTTGTTAAATTTGAAGTAGGTCATGCTTGTTATATGTTTGCAGATGCTGATTAGGGTGTTTATGGGAGGTGGTGAGTGAAGTTTAATTTTTCTGAAGTGAATAGCGAGAAGGTTAAGGCATTTTTGATAGGTGATATGTTAGCTATTGTGCGAGGTGCATGTGGTGCAATTGTTATCGTCGTAGGAAATGGACACGGCGACACGAGTTAAAATCCTGGACGAGACTGATTGCATTTCACATAGCACTAATAACCTTGGGAAAGGTATGAATCCAATTATTCTCCCTCCAGCTCTGGGTAAATAGCAGAGCAGACCAAGTTCTTCATCCTTGGTGAGGCAATTAGTCTAAGAGAAGGAGAACTCTGAATTCAAACTCCGCTTAAAAATTGAATTTGTGTCATATCCTGCCCGAGCGGAGGGGTTGGTAAATATATATCGCGCGAGGTATTTTGTGGTTTGGGCTGATAATGCTGGAGATAATGGGTGGTTGGAGGTGTCTGGTTTGTGGATATTTGGTAGGCCATATGATGTTGGGATTTTCGGGTTGCTTTCGATGAGGAATGTTCAGGTCTTTTGATTTTTTACGAGTTTTTTGAAAAGTTTGTTGAAGGAGGTAATGTTTTTGTTGATGAAATATCTAACCTATATCTCATAGGTGTTCCTGTCTTCGAGAAGTGAATTAATATTCTTGATGTACCTTTGTTTGTGTATGATTGTCCTAGTGGATATAGTGTTCGCTAATGGTCCGGGAGACCTGGGTTCAATCCCAAGTCGCGTCATACCAAAGACTTTAGAAATGGTTTCTAGGTACCTCTTGCTAAACGCTCAGCAATATAAGGTATATATCAAGGGTAAAGTGGAGCAATCCAGGGAAAGGAGTAGCGCCCCCCTATACCTCAATGTAGAAGCTATTGAAAAGGGAGGCTTCTTGTTACCCTTGACTACGGTTGCCAACTTTACTTACTAACTTACAACGCCATCACTTCCTTTTTGTAAGATCTTTTCGGAATGACATGACTTCAAGAGATCTCTATTGAAAGCTTATGTAATTGCTGACATGTGCCCGTGGTGTAATTGTTATCGTCGTAGGAAATGAACACGGCGAAACGAGTTCAAATTCTGGACGAGACTGATTGCATTTCACATAGCACTAATGCCCTTGGGAAAGGTATGAATCCAATTATTCTCCCTCCAGCTATGGGTAAATAGTAGGACAGACTAGGTTCTTCAGCCTTGGTTCGGCAACTAGTCTAGGAGAAGGAAAACTCTGAATTCAAACCTGTTAAACTCTGCTTAAAAATTGACCTTGAGTCACATCCTGCCCGAGCGGAGGGGTTGGTAAATAGGATAAATAACAGATATGCAAAATTTTTTTTTGCTGATCAGGTTGTCAGATTTCGATCAATAATTACCTCATTCAACTGACAAGTAGAAAAACTTCGTTTTTGCAGCACTCAAATGAACCCGAATCCTGTTACCTTCAGAGAGTGGGCAAACCCCTAACGTACTGGTTTGCAACATCGCAGTGAGTGAGTTCAAAATCCAGTTTCTCAGTCAACTGGGGCTGTAGAATACACTGACTGCACCTCTACAGAGAGGTAAGACCCCCCCCAAACGAGTGTCCTGGATATGACACTGAACAATCTGATCGTGAGGTTCTAGCAGTGTTGGAGCTTTGGGGAATGCGGAGTACCCCTTTATTGCTATAGCTCCCAGTTCCACTCTGGCCCGGAGTGGTAACACCTGATAGGGCCCTATCTATGGGTTAAAGAGAACTAGCAGCATAGCATTGCTAAACTGAATTGTTTGAATAAACTAAAAAGCTTGAAATAGAAATGCTTTTGACAATTAAACCATACTTCCATTTAAACTGTGTGCTTATGCTTAACTGAATTATTTGAAATAGAACTGTTTTTGACATGAAAACTGAATTTACACTTAACTGAATTGTTACATATAACTGCTTGAATAGTTTGAAATGAAAATGTTTTTGACAATTAAACTGTGTACTTATGCTAAACTGAATTGTTTTTAAAAGAACAGATTATTTACATAAAAATGGATTTGGTGTTAAATAACCTACAAAGGTCGATATGGCATAAAACCCAAGAAAACAACCAACAAATCAAAATCAAGTCATGCTATTACTTTCACTTTGGGACTAGTACCAATAAGAAAGCTATGTAATCCCTTATTACAATAGTTATGGGTTAAATAGTGCTACTACTGTTTTCCTACAGCTTTGACATCATATAACCCACGAACGTCATATATGATTAAACAAAGAAATCAAACTAAACTAAAAATTCTGAGGACCAAACATATTATGCTTGTAATATAATTAACGTTGGTAGTTAAGTATATAAGGTTTGGTTTGGTTTCTTTGTTTAATGGCATATCAACTCTTTGTAGGTTATTTAATGCCAAAGCCATTCTCCTAGAAGAACAGGTGTGGTACTATTTAACCCATAACTGGGAGGATAGGGAAGTTCATACCTTTCCCAAGGGTATTTGCCCGAAAGTGAACGTAATAGCGCGACTGGAGTACGAACTCGCTTACTACGATTCCGCAGTCCATCGCTTTAACCATTACACCACGTGGACACCCCACTTAAGTATATTAGTTAAGGCAAGAAAGACGATGATGTTCGGGTTTAGGTTTCATGTATTGTAAATAATTAGTTCTATTTGACCCCTTGATGAGACCCTAACAGGTTCTTATATTCCGGGTTGGTGTTTACCCACGGTTAATGGCCATGAATGTGCATTCCGTATTCCCCAAAGCTTAATTGCTAAAGGCAGCTTGAACCTATATACAGTAGCTCTGTAAGGATACGGGGTGTAGCCCTGAGGACCTGCCGGAAGTGATGAACGATAGAGAGGGGTGGCGAGAAAGGGTCAGGGATATCCGTGCTGATGGTACAACAAGATGATGATATATATATATATGTGTGTGTGCTATTGATACATCTCAGGCGATGAGTACAAATACCAGTGCGGATCGAACCCGTTCTGTCTAGCTTACGAGATTAGTTTTCTACCTCTTTATTTTTTTAGTCACAACCAATTTTTTTTTTGAAAATGTAAACCACTAAAAGTAAAATATTCTTGTTTGAATCAGTTACTTTCATTTTATATTTAGCTGGATGAGTGAGTGAATACACGAATAAGGAAATCGGGAATATGTTTTTGTTTTTTCGTCATTTAATATATAAGACTTTAAAGGTTTAACTGTCCGTAATTTTTAGTTCAATTATACAGATTTTATATTTTAAATCGTTTTTAAAATATTGTGCAATTACTCCCGACAGAAATATAATTATGGCTAATGGTAAGTTTTTTTTGTTTTTTTTTTTTTTTTAAGCCTTTCATTCATTTAATGTGGACCCAGTCAATATTGTCCGTGTTTTATTGGAGCAATTTTTCAAAAATATCGATTTGACCCATGCATGTGACCCTAGCAGTTACAACCACTCCGGGTGAGTAGACCTGTAACTAATGGCAGAGAACGTGACTCTACACGCTATCAAAAACTCTAGCCTCATCAGTTGGTAGGGTTTAGAAGTCCCCATCGCGTAGTGGCTTACGTGTCGGACTGGGACACGGTAGTAAGAGTTAAAATGCCATTTTTGCTTTGTTTTGAGTGTTTGCAGGATCTTATCCCTGTGCTTTTGGCAGTCTTCAGCGAATTCAAAGACCAGTCGTTCTATTACGTTCATTTTTAGACTAATACCCTTGCCAAATGTATGAATCCCTTGGTCCTCCAAGCAATGAGTAAGATGGTATTACTGCCCTTCAGGGGTGTCCTCGTGGTGTAATGGTTAAAGCAATGGACTACGGAATCGTAGTAAGCGAGTTCGTACTCCAGTCGCGCAATTACGTTCACTTTCGGGCCAATACCCCTGGGAAAGGTATGAACTCCCTTATCCCCACCAGCTATGGGTTAAATAGTACCACTACTGTTCTTCTAGGAGAATAAGTTTGGCATTAAATAACCTACAAAAGTTGATATGCCATTAAAGAAACCAAACCAAACTGCTCTTCAACGAATGTTGTTAGTCGTAAAATAACCCACGAAGGTAAGTTGTTACGCCATTAAAATAATACTACCTAAATTCTGGAAGAAAAACTCTTCCGATTGTTTTTTTTTTTTTTTTTTTTTTTTTTAATAGCAGGATTTCTCTAGTTGCTTATCTTGAATAATAGAATCCTCTTAATTCCCAATGACGTCTGTCACTCTAAACTCATGTTATTTCATAGAATAGATTTTTTTTTTTTTTTTTTTTTAAATTGTAGAAATGTTGTATACAACAAATTCCTGCTAAATATTACAAAAACTCTTCCAGAACGTCGTACACTCACCAAAGCTAAAGAAAGGTACGAATACCCAGGTCCTCGTCTACAAATACTGTTTGTCATTAAATATCCCACTACGGTTTTCATGCCATTGAAAACAAATCTTTAGCAAATTTGAAATTTTTTTTACTTCATATAATCACCCCACCCCAACTCTTAACAGTTTTTTTTTTTTTTTTTTTTTTTTTTTTTTTTTTTTTTTTTTTTTCTTTATATTAAAGAAACCGACTTTTTTAACTGGATTTATATATTTTAACTTCTCATCTTGAATATTAGAATCCTTAATAACCCGTGACTTCTGACTCTTTGAACTAATATTTCAAAGTACCTTTTTTTTTTGTTTTTTTTTTTAATTGAAGAGATATTGTATACTGCAAATTTCCGCTAAATGATAATTGAGTTAGAACGTTGTCCACACACCAAAGTTAAGTCTTCTGCCTCTAAAACAGTAGAATTACCCCAAAGACAGGTACTGTTCAAATACAGTACCCTTTAAAAAGTTGAAACGAAGTGAGTTTAAGAGAAATGGATATCCTTTCATGGTAGTTTCTACATACGCTCTTCTCGAGACGAAAGCTATACCTAACTTTCCTCCATACAAAGGCGTCAATATCTAACACCAGGGTGGAACAATAAAATTGTAGTCCTAAAGAAAACACTACAGCTTTATTTTAAAACTTTTGCTTGGAATCGGAGGAAATGAGTTTAAATTAAAAAAGGGAATCTGAGAATAGAACCGTGTTTTTCTTATTTAAAACAGTTCTGTGTATAGCCTGTGTGACATTAAACTTTTTAATTTTAAGCCGCTTAAGTGTAACAATACGGAAGATAGATGCAACTTGGTTGACGATCAGCTTTCTACTTGATACTGTCTCTCTGCAACTTGCTCCTCGGTTTACTGCTGCTGTTGAATCTTAGTAAGGAAGATATACACTGTGAAAAAGAGTTAATTAATTATTAACAGAAGTGATACTGCCCGACAATTATTACAGGGTGGAACGATAAAATTGTCGTCACTACAGCTTTATTTTAAAACTTTTATTGAAAAAATCAATTCGGCTAACTTGATTATGTAGTAGAGCTGACATCTATTCAATGTAGCCGCCTTCAGCCTCAATCACCGCCTCGATCCGGAATTGGGAGCATAACTTTTCCACAAGCGCCGGCGGGATTGTTCTCGACGTATGATCAAACGAAGTAGTCTAGCGGGTTCAGTTTAGCAACCTGACGGACTTGATTAGCCAGAGGTCCTTTGTTTTCTCAGTCAAGATCTGGCTTGTCTGACGCCTGTAGGACCTACACTTCAAGTCCTCCTCCACAAATGCATTCACAGTTGTGTGTGAGACACCTAAATCTCTGGCAATATGCCACTGAGGAGTTTCATCAATGATTGCCTTTTCGATGAACTCCTTGGTCCGGGTCTTCTTGGCGGTGTCCTTCCGCTCCACCACCTCCAAAGGGTCATCCGATGCGTTGAGCTGTGCCCTCAAGTGTTGAACCGTCCGGATTTGCATTTTGAGGGTGCTGACAGAGGTCCTCTTGTCATAACTTGGGTCGGTAGATATCATGAGTTGTACAGCGGCGCATCTCCGATCTCGCTCGTTGAACATTGTCACTTTCAGACATAATAAAAGGCTCCTATCGCTCTTGGGATTTGTACACAATTGGCCCACTAGTAGATGGTCTGTAACAAAGAAAAAATGAAACCAGTTTTCATTAAACGGAAATGAAATCATGTCGTCTTTTCTAGGGCGACAATTTTTATCGTTCCACCCCGTGTGTGTGTTATATATAAAATCCTACGATACGTACAGATGGTCTGCAACAAAAAATAAAGCCGGTTTTCATTAAAGGTAAATAGAATCGTGTCTTTTCTAGGGTGACAATTTTATCGTTCCACCCTGAATATTCACGTATCAGTCACTGTTCAGTTTGATTGCTATAAAATACTCTAATCTGATTGAAAACTAAAACAACTTGCTTAATCAATCCCGGTCAAATTTCTGAGGCTGCAGATTACACCGATTGCATCTCTGCAAAGGAGGAATACACCCCAAATGAGTGTCTGAGATGTGACAAAGCAATCTGATGGTGATCCTCTAGTAATACAGGAGCTTTGAGAATTGCGGAGTACTCCTATATTGTCATTGCTCCAAGGTCCACTCCTTCTCCGAGTGATAAGACATGATCGGGTTCTATCAATAAGTTAACTGCTTGACATTTGAACAGTGTAAACAGATGACAGGTGTTTAATTAAGTTGTTAGTTATACATAGCAATACTTGGAACCATTTAACCGGGTGAAAACTAATAGGCATTGGTTCGTTTAAAAACGTTATCTATAACGAGGATTTGGCATTAAATAACGTACAATGGTTGATATGCCATAATACCAAAGCAAACTGTAACTGGATATATTTGATCAGAAATAACCTAATTTAAATGGTTTAGATTTTTTACCAACGTATAAGGCTTCAAAAAAAAATTTTTTTCATTCTTAAAAACAAATTGCATCTCTGCAGAGGGGTAAGACCCCCATCAGTGTCCTGAGTATGATACTGAATAATCTGATGGTGAGTTTCCAGTGATTCTGGGGCTTTGGCGAATGCAGAGACCCCTTCATTGCCATTGCTCCTAGGTCCTGTCCGGCCCGGCGTGGTAGCACCAGGTAGGGCCCTATCTATGGGTTAAATAGAACTAACGTCATACTTATGCTAAAGTAAATTGTTTCACTAAACTGAATAGTGTGAAATAGAAATGTTTTTGACAGTTAAACCGTACTTGCATTTAAACAGCGTGCTTATGGTAAACTGAATTATTTGAAATAGAACTTTTTTTGACATTGAAAGTTTACTTTCACTAAACTGATTTGTTTACTATTGAACTGTTTTGACATTTAACTGTGTAAAGAAAATCTGTACTTACACTAAACTGAATTAGCTGAATTAAACCTGCTTGACTAAACTGAATACCTCGAAACATGTCTTTTCACAATTAGACTGTACTTACATTTAAACTGCGTACTTATCCTAAAATGAATAGTTTGAAATAGAATTAATTTCGTAAAAATCGAACCAACCATGAAGATGGTGATATGACAAATGTCCGCAAATCATGAGAAGTTCAAACACACAAACTCCTCCATCTATAAGATACGATAGATACAGGCTGGTTAGCAAATAAGAAAAGAACAGGTGTTGAAATTTCAAACTTCGCATTCTCTACACGTTGTAAGATTTGCAAAAAAAGGAAAATAGCCAAATTTTCTCAATGTACAAAATACCCATCAAAATTAAACATATCATCTTAGACGGTGATAAACTCGCGCTAAACGAACCTCAACAGCTTTTTCAAAAGCACCGTGTGTGTGTGTGTGTGTGTGTGTGTGTTTGTGTGTTAACAATCAAAGGGAATCAATATTTGCACTAAGACTCGCGAGATATAATTAAACATGAAAAATTCCATAATCTAAAGTATCAAACCATTCCTGGCATTAAATAACTCTGAGGTTGACATGCCGTTAAAAACTCAAACGTGCAGATCAATCTGCAGTTTGCGCCGAGTGGGTGATATAAATTTAATCATGTAATCAGATTCCCTCTGACAATATCTGCTTGACATGGCTGAGCTAATCGCTCGTCATCTGAGGTGTCTCTAAAAGAGTAACGAATGAATTAAGCATTTCGTGTATATGGCTGCTTATGTTGGGATTCGTGTGTGCTCTCCCACCAAATATAAAATTGCTTCATATCGAATCAGTGTTGGTGGTTATTAGAACACCTCAACGCATCGCCAACAAGATATTGAGGTAGAAACATCCAAAGACCCAGTATTGAAAGGGCTCACCAACGCCGTTATGTCTGGATGGCCCGCCGACCAATCCAACTGCCACCCTCATGTACAAGGCAACACTATCATACTCCTCTCACTTCAATCGGACATTCTACAACTACATTCATCCAACCGGTGGGGGGGTGTAGAAAACACGTTTACTGTCCTGAACAGCAGTTTTCTGGGTTGGTATCAACAAAGACATAGAGGAACTAATCGGAAACTGTTCTACATACCAGAAGTACCAACGCAGTATCTCATCAGACACTATACCAGCATGAGAACCCTTCCTACCCATGGCAGTATGTCAGTACAAACATCTTTACTATGGAAATATACTAAGCTTTTTGCTTAGATGTGGCACAAGGCCATATGAAAGGGGCACCCAATGAGACTCGAACTCGCTCGTGTAGGTTCAAACATCTTTACTATGGAAGATAAGGAATTCTTTCTAGTAATAGACCATTACAGCTGCAGCCCCTTCATTCGGCGTCTCCACTCGACCACACCAGCTTCAATAATTTGACAAATTCTGTGTTTCTCCTTGCTCATGCTGTCCTTTTGGCTTTAAAGATTATCTTTTTTTTTTTTCTTGCAGCACCTGGTGGCAACCGTACATTTGACAGAAAAACCAACATAGCAGAGTTCCAAAGAATATCCAGACTCATCCAGGTAAATCATTTACCAAGAATTCAACAGTATTTCCAGAACCTTCAACCATTTCAACGTCAGAAAATTTTAATCATGTCCAGAGAAAACAAATCTCTACTCGTTTTTGCTATTAAGAAGCGCAAGTTCCAAATAGCGCAATACCTTTTGGGACTTTCTCTCACTCAGAATAGACGGGAATTGTCAGAGGCATGGAAGAGGTCCTATCATCCTCTGAAGGCGGCATTCGATGTCTTTGATAGACTTCTGATTATGCGGATCTCCCAAAATTTGTGGAACATCAATGACATTTCTCACGGTCCCTACACGCCTCTAATGCTTGCAATTTACAGCGGGCAAATCGATGCCGTCAGGTTTATGGTACAACAAGGTGCCAACATCAATCAACCAAACCGAACTACTGGACGTACACCCCTGATGGTTTCCGTGTTTTACCCCGCAATATGCCGGTTTCTGATCCAGAAAAATGCTAACGTTCACTGTGTAGATAATAATGGCGAGACAGCTCTCCACAGAGCTGTTTCAGAAAGATGTCAGAATAGTGTGAGAATTATTATGAAAGCCGGCGCTAATGTTCAGATCAGGAATAATGAAGGGTGTACACCGTTAATGTTGTCCGTAATGGACAGGAATTCAAATGTAATATTTGGACTTACGCGGACTTACTCCTATTCTTACCTCGACATTATTGAAGCCCTTGAAATCTGCAATTCCATTATCGTGTTAAATGAAAATTCCTTTATAGGTTTCTGGCTCCAATCTTCGATAATGAGAAGATTCAGTACTCGAAAAATTAGTGTATACCCTCCTCATAATATATTGGATTACTCTGAGGAATTTGTTGAGGCTGGCACATTAAGAAGTATTCAAGGTAACCCATTACTTCTTGCGTTTCAAGCAGTTTTGGTAACAGAACGGATATTTGGAAGAACCGCTAGCATATATGCCCGAGCTCTTCTGCGAACAGCTTTGATTGCGAAGCATGCACAAAACTTGGAAAAGGTTCGGGAACTGATTAGATATACTCAAGAATTGTCTGAGGTACGATCGTCTGAATTTATTGGAAATTGTTCAGTTGTTGTTCGAGAGCTCTTTAACGAATTTTTAGCTGATGGTGAACCTAAGAACCTGTTTGAAAACGGAGGTTTTTCTCTTTTCAAAATGATATCAAGCGCAGTTAGAAAGAATTGGTTACTTATCGGGGGGGATTTAGCATTAGACTGTTATGTCATAGATAGTACCTATTCTGAGATACTAAAGTTGTTTCTTTACATGACGGCGAGGATTGTGGATTTGAATCCTCCCAGGAAGTACTTGCCAAGATTTTATGACACTGTCGAGGAACTGATAAAAGAAGATCCACGTGACGTATACAATAAGTCTCTGTTGCATTGTGCCATTAGTTTTGTCCTGACCAAACGCTGGGCTACGATAAAGCTTATCAGGGTGCTCCTTGAATCGGGCGCGGACGTTAACTCTAAGGATTACCTGCGACAAACCCCAATTTTCTATGCTGTGAAGCGACCATTCAATGGTGCTGCTCAAAGAATTGTTGAAGTTCTTCTGGAATACAATGCTCATCTTGATTGTCAAAGTAGCGAAGGTTTTACAATTATGGACTATCCAAATTGGTCATACCTGCTTCCAACGATAAATCCCCCAAGCTTAGTGTGTCAAGCTGTAGAAGTGATTTTGGAAAATCGAATCGACTACGAGGGAGTAATGAATAATATTAAAGACTTAATTGATCTCCACAAGTAGACTTATGACCCCAAACTGCATCTGATATCGAGCCAAGTGTTTTGGACAGTGTAGAGTACCTGCTTAGGTTAAATAGTTCCATCAATAAGTTATCACTATTAGACATATTACTTGATATAATGGCTTACTTAGTATTATACTTAGGCGCTTAAAATTATTTAACTGTATGCAAACAAAGGCAGATATCTATTGTTAGTCGAACTTTAATCTACATTCTGTGTGACTTTAAAGAGAGGGTCTATTTGTTTGAAACATTCAGGACAATTTCAAGACTCAATTTTTCTTTCTTCTGTAAGTCGTAGTTTTTACTTATGTTAAAACAAGTGACGGGGCGACTTAACCTAGTAATATTTTCTAGATTACAGTATGATGCCCAAATTTGCTTATAGAATGCTTGAGTGCCACTTAGGTATTTGATATGAATTACCTGTTTCTTTTATCTTCAAACTCTGATATCCTCAGATAAGACAATACTATAAGCTGTTCAGAAAACTAATATTTTTTAATGTCTAGTATGTTAATCAAAAGTAGTCTGTTTAAAATTTTATTTCTCTAATATTTTTTCACTCTGTTTATTTTTTATTTCAGTCATTTTATTCTCTTTTCTTTTTTGTTCGAATATCCACCCCCACTTTTTTTTTTCTTCCTTCGGTTATACTTTATTCTCTGAACTTGGACTTTTGTCAGCTTTTTCTTTTTCCTTTTTCCGTACAAAGAACGTGAGTTTTTTTTTTATAGATTGTTTTCTGACCATATTTGATGCTTTTGAGTGAAGTCAATTTCTTGCTACCTATTAGGATAAATCCCGAGACCATTTTGTTTTGTCTACAACCAGTAACCAATATCATAAGCAAGATAGCGTAGTTAAATTATTTTGCCAAAAAGACATAACTTATAAACATACATAGAAATTTTGCTATGTATATGTCATGAGCCTTAAAATTCTTATTCGATAGCCTAATTTATGAATTAGGTTGGATAAATGACTAACACAAAAGTTTCACAAAATATCCCTTGGCGTTTTGACGTGCCGTTAAAAATCACCATTCCTATATCATACAGTGTTGTAAGCCTTCCACCTTAAATCGTGACTTATTGGAATTTATTCATTTTTATTTTTTTGACACTTAAATTTACTTAAATAAAACGCCCAGATGAAAGTTACCTTAACGCTCTTTGTGTATTTATAAAATATATAATGTCGTGCTGCTACCACGGATTTCTCTGAATCTCTCTCACCAGTCGTCCCTATCATTCATTGCATTCGCCAGGTCCTCTCGACTATATCCCGAGTCAATTCAGAGCTGCAATAGATAAGTCATAGACGGTCGTTAATTAAAAAAAAAAAAAAAAAAAAAAAAAACTTTTCCCGCTTTGTACGATCTCCTTTATTCACTTATGTCCTGCTACTAGCATAGATCTCCCTGGCTCACTCTCGCCATTCGTCCTTATCGTCCATCGCCTCCAGAGCTCTTTCCAGGCTACATCCTGCATCCATATGAAGCTGTTGTTTAGTTCTAGCTGGTCACCCAAACCTTGCTCATTCGTGTGAAGTGGTCCATAGAACATCGCCTATGAGCTCATCCTTACTTCTAGAGCAGTGTCCCGCATATCTTGTTTTTTTAATTGGTATGGTTTTCGAGATAGGTGTAAGGTGGCCGTACAGTCACTGTTTTGTGAGATGTTCAATATAGCTCGTATTCTTGTGCAGTTTCTGCCAAGCTTTCTCACGATATGCTTAGTTGACAGAATTATTTTAACGTATCCGTTGACTTTCTGTGATCTTCTTCTGCAATTTCCCTTTCTTCCCTCCTTAGATTTATTTTCTTCATTTTATTCCCTTTTTTCTTCGCTATTCTTCAATTTCATTGATTTCGTTCCCTCAATTTCCCTGATATTAGAAAGTTCTCTGCTTACGTGAGATACAAAATTGTGTGTGAAATAATTAGGCCAAGTAAATATCTCGCTTACGTTGTAATATCTTTAATATTATTCTAACATTTAGCTCTCGGAAAGTCGATACGATATGCGAGAATATACGATATTTTGATGGTTGCTCAGATCTTCATTTCATGACTTGTTGCTGTAAACAAATCTCCCACGAAAATCTTGCCAGACAATATCAACAGTAAGTAATATAAACCGGACTTGTAAGTTCTGGTCTTGGCAAAATTAGTTTTTTTTATGAAGTAGATTTTCATATGAATGAAATATTAAAGCAAATTTTTGAAATGACGGTATTGTAAGCGAGTCTATAATTTTGTTCTGGAAGCGTTAACTAAGAAATCTGAATTTTAGAAAGTTTTCAACGTCTTTACTTTCGATAAAAGGGGATTTACTTAACTTTATAGATATATTTGAAAGGGTTTTATATTTTTAGTTTATTAGATTTCGTTAAGTTATTTTTTTTTAGTTAAACTAAAGTTTACGAAGTTTGGAGAAACAAGAGGTTGTTTTTAATTTTATTTACATTGCAAATTTTGTCGCAGTATCGTTTTGATGTTTAAAAATTTATTTCGCAAAAATCGACAATATAGATGAAGAAAAACTAATCTTTTATCTCTTGCAGTTTTTTTTTCCTCTATGAATCGCGTTTCTTCAGCTTGTGACATTCACTCACATACAATCCCCACAGCCAAGTCGGATATTCTTCTATATAGATATGGCTGTTTCAGATGAAACACAGTATTCAATATCTATTTTAATGGCATGTCAACCTTCTTTGACTAATGCCGATGCCATTCTTGTACGAAGACTTTAGGGGTGATATTTAACCTATAGCAAAGAATATGAATATATAAGGCCGAAAGTGAACGGGATGGAGCGACTGGTTATTGAACTTGCTGACTTACGATATCGCGGGCGAGCAGGTTTGCCACTACGCTTTTTGACTCGCTCTCGGAGCCTTGAGCAGGGGTCTTCCATTAAATTTTTGGTTGCTCTGTAGTAGAAAATTAGTGAATTTTTTTCGAAATGTCTGAAGAAATATATATATATATATATGTGTGTGTTTAGAATCGGGATAAATATTGCTTAGTCACTTTCAGTGTAAGACATTCTATGAAGTGAAGCAACTCTGATACTGCGATAAGTTTTGAGGACAGAAATCGGTTAAGGTGAGCCCTGACAATATTGACCTGGTAAAAAAGTGAAAGGTGTATAGAAGTATAAAAAAAACCCTTATCGGTCTAGTCGCTTGGGACTTTGTCTCTACCTCCCATCAGACAGGACTTGACACCAGGTCAATGACCCGAAGGTCGCTTATAAAGAGATTTAGGGGATGGGAAGATCGGGTTCGAGCCCAGCTGGTCATCGGCACACTTAGTGCAATGTGGGCCTAATGAATCTACCAGGTCATGGACCTGAATCTGGGCCCCGGCACGATGCCTGATAATAACTTAAACCGGACAGCAAGGTCCGGTGCTATAAAAGGGTGACAAATGCGTCAATGTTGCAGCTCGCCCAGTCGAATGTGGGTTAGCCAAAGCCGGGGGCCTTTCGGCTTCAAGTCTGCCTTTGCTGGACAGTACCCGCTAGGGTCAAAGCCAATAGCAAATTAATACCGTTGCCTTGTGCTGTAGGATACACCAACTGCATCACTGCAGAGGGGTAAGCCACATAAGGAGTGTCCTATGATATTAACCAATATGATGGTGAGTTTCCAGTAATGATGGGGCTTTGGGGAATGTTGAATAACCTTTCAATACCGTTCTCCCTAGTTCAATCGGATCCGGGGTGGTAGCCCCTAATCTATGGGTCAAATAGAACAGTTTGACATTTAAACTATGCAAACTAATAACTGATGATTAAATGAATTGTTCTTGATACATAGCAATACTTGGAACTATTTAACTTTGACATATTTTTACATATCGTTTATCTGTATAAATCAGATACGGCATTGAATAACCTACAGTGGTTGATATGTCATAAACCCCAATCAAACCAACGAAATCTTAGAAAGTTTGAGTCTTCTGTGAAAGTCCTTAAAAGCATTTGTTCTGATCGTTTGATAAAGTTAAGTTTTTAAACTTGTTTTTTTTTGTTGTTTTTTTTATTGCCGAAATTTTTTTTTTTTTTTTTTTTTTTTTTTTTTTTTTAGAATTGTAACCGTGCTACAAGTGTTATAAGTTAAATCAAACTTGTGACAACTTTGATCACACTATACAAAGGTTAGTTATCGGAGTAAACCTGCATATTCCTTACGTTTGTACAAATACCGTCAACCATTCTATAATGTCGAGCCTTGTCACTTATTGGACGATCCGTTTGGCACAGCAACTTATAACTCCTCTATGCTTTCCGTCCATGTTTCTTACAGTAATGAAACCAACTTGTCTATCCTTGAAGCTTTTTTGACGACCAATTTCCGGACACAGCTGTGTATAGATAAACAATTCTATACACTTCTTTTTGATAATTCCTTTCGGCAACGGGGAGTTAATAATATAGCTCGCACCAGCTCTGTAGGTTTACAGTAATATTTTTCCTTCGCTCCTCCTTGCTTTTTATTGGTAACTACACAAATTTGGAATCTTATTAACTCTAGTATCACGAAAACAATTCTCAGACGTGATCGAAACAAAGGTTCCCTTTTAAAGAACCTTTAAAGATGAATACGATTTTTAAAAGCATTACTTGAATTCTGTACGTATCATAGGATTATATATATATATATATATATATATATATATATATATATACGCACACACAGGGTGGAACGATAAAATTGTCGTCCTAGAAAAGAGGACACGATTCCATTTTACGTTTAATGGAAACTGTTTTTTTTTTTTTTTTTGTTTTTTTTTTTTGTTGTTTTTTTTTTTTTTTTTTTTTTTTTTTTGCAAACCTTCTATGAGTGAACCAGTTGTGTACAAATCCCAAGAGCGAAAGGAGCCTTCTATCATGTCTGACAGTGACACAATGTTCAACGAGCGAGATCGGAGATGCGCCGCTCTATAACTCATGCTCTCTACCGTTCCATGTTATAACAGGACCATTTCCAGTACCCTCAAAATGAAAATTCAGACGGTTCAACGTACCCAGGGTGATGAAAACAGTTTCCGGCTACGGTTATGGTATCTCGTGTGGTTTCAAGTGAGGACCACATCATGCCACCTCACATCTTCGAAGTCAGCTTGAAAGTCAACACCAAAGTGTACCTGGATGTGCTGAAGAGCGTGGTGATCCCCTGGTGCAATCAGGTAGCCGATGGCAGCAGTTCTGGATCCGTATCGAGGCTGAAGGCGGCTACATTGAATAGATGTGAGCTCTACAACATAATCAAGTTACCTGAATTGTGTTGTGTGTTTTTTTTTTTTTTTTTTTTTTAACTTAAAATAAAGTTGTAGTGTTTTCTTTTTAGGACGACAATTTTATCGTTCCACCACACACACACACAACCAGTTATACCCGGTCCATGACGGGACTAAAAAGATTTTAGGAAAACCCGAAAGATGGAGAACAATGATAAAAATTTTAAAAAAATATCCTTATTGAAAATGTTCAATTCATTCAAATAAAATGATGAGTGGAATATTTCAGAATAGTCCGGTAGCCCGGGTTTCAATTCCAGGTTGAGTAATACCAAAGACTCAAAAATGGTACTTGATGCTGCCTTGCTTAACACTCAGCACTTTAAGGTAAGGATCAAGGGTAAATCGGAGGAATCCAAAGGAGGGAGTAGTGTCTTCCCCTAAACATCGGTAGTTGTAGTAGTGGCAGCAGCTATTGAAAAAGGAAGCCTTCGGGTCACTCACAACTAAGGTCGGCCATCTTTTATCCTAGTGAAAAGTTTTTCTTTTCTTTTTTACTGTTAGTGCTTCCTTACAGAATGATTTTCTATAAAATGGTATAATTTTCATTCAAAATTTCAAAGATAAAAGAATAGATAAATTCACGTATGTATCATATTGCTAACAAACTATTCGTTTACAAGTTATATATCCAATTTAAAATATATATATATATATATATATATATATATATATATATATATGAGATAATTCACCTATTATATCTTATTTTAGGAATTTCTGTTTCGGAAAAGGTTTGAAACGAGTTTTTTTTTAACCATTTGAATAATATAACAATTTTGAGTCACAGTAATTAAAAAAAATTCATTCGGTTAATTTTTTTAATTTTTTTTTTTTTTTTTTTTTTTTTTTACCAAAAATGCAACAAGAAAAAGGAAATAATTTGAAAAAATGCAATTATTTCTAGGTCGAAAAATTTACTTTATTCAAATGAATAGATTTCATTATTTCTATAAATCGTTCATTTTTTTAAATTTGTTTTAACCTTCTGAGAAGGTAAAATTATACGTAGATATAGGATTTGAAAATGTGTTCGTACAATAAATACAAGTTAAAAAGATGCCCTTATAATAAAAAGCAAAGAATTGAATCTGTGTCCTTGCAATGATAAAAAAAACACACAGTAATGTTCTTACAATAAAAAGGAAGCTAAGATATAAAAATGTCTGTACAATAAAAAAAAAACAAGTTTTAAAAATGTGTCCTTATAATTAAATGGGGCTAAAAATGAACATGTAACAATTCGTTTTCAATTTTTTTTATTTTTTTTATTTATTTTTTGCCATATTTTAAAATAGTAATTTAAAAGATAATCCTTGGATTGAAACGTTTTTTTTTGTTTTTTTTTTGATAATCTTTAGATTTTCAAAAATTAATTTTTATCAAAGTTGTTCTAGAATTTTCGAACAAACATTAAATTCGAATTTCGTGAATGGAATCCGAGTCTTAAGAAGGAAAGAAGAATTCACTGTTTTTGTATTCATAAAAAAATTGAAGGGTTCAAAAAATCAATACATCATTTTAATGAAAAAGAATCCAAGATGAAATGTACGTTTTTTTTGGGGGGGGGGTAAAATATTAGAATGTTTGTGCGATTTCAAAGCTCAATGACACATTTTCTTAGTTTAAAGTTGACACGTACCTAGCAATAAAGACTGTACTCTTTATATATATATAATATAAAAAAAACTAAAATGACAGATATTGAATCGAGTGCAGACTGGACGTTGTTGCACATTAAGTTAGATATTGTTAGTTGCAACTGTTCTGAGCTTATCTGCCACAAGGCTGGAGTGAACTGAAATATGTGATTTATTTCCTGAAGAGTTTGCAACCACATTACGGAGAGAGTAAGCGGTTTTTTTTTTTTTTTTTTTTTTTTTTTTGTGGTGAAACAAAATAGTTGAAAATTTTCCGATCTGAAATCCATGCTTTTTGGAGTTTGTGCACACAAATGCGTGTAATATATATAATTAGTTGTTCAGAAAATTCTTTGCGTAAACGAGAAAGAATCGTAGCTGAACATTGTTGTTATAATGCTACTAAATCTTATAAAACAAAACATTTAAAATTTCTTAATATTTTTGCAGATAAGACCCATACAAAGGTGAGAGGTCTGCGACAAATATGAAATATAAGTGAGGCGTAGCCATTTTTGAACACCCTCTTTTAATAAATAAATAAATATATATATGTGTGTGTGTGTGTGTGGGTGTGTGCAGTCATGGTAATTGGCTTTTGAATATTATCTGATTGCCCAAGGAATGAGCTTGAAACAATACAATTGTCTTAAAATTTCGAACAAATTTTGCTTCTGAGAAAACCTATTCAAATCTTAAAAATAAAACATTCATTATCGTATTACTATTTCAAAATCAATGGACTTTTTTGTTATGAAAGGCGTGAAGACGTGACTCTATGACCGCCTCTTAGTACACAGAATAATTTCTGACAAAGGGCGCTTTTGACGATTCTCTGATAAAGATGCTATTCATATTAATTATTCAATAGATTCGATATTTTGCTGTCATCCAAAATATCGAAGAAGGTTTGATAGATTTAAGATCCTGAAAGGCTTTTATTTCTTACACAAAGAGCTGTAAAATTTCTATGGGAGTGTCTTTGTGATATTCTGATTACAAACTGTCTCTACATATTAACCAGCCCTGTCAATGTATGTTTTAAATCTTTCACAGGTGAATCACTTTTTCTTTTTCAAGTGTTAAGAATTGTATGGGAGTATCTTTGTGAGAAAAACAAGACTGATATCATGGAGACCACCTATTGGGTAATCCAAAAATATGTTGACGTCGATGGAGACTTTTTGGAATCATTGTATCGTAAATGTACTTCCATAGAAATGTTAGCTTTTTAATCAATCCACCTCTATGTATCCTTTTCGGATCTATCTATCTCTTTTTCCTTTCTCCCCTCCCTATCTATCTGTATCTATTTCTCTCACTCTCCTTCCCTCCCTATCTATCTACCGATCTATCTCGCTCTCCTTTCCTCCCCATCTATCTCTTTCTTTTTCCTTTCCTCCCTATCTATCTCTATTTCTATATCTTTTTCTCACTCTCCTTCCCTCCGTATCTATCTATCTATCTATCAATCTATCTATCTATCTATCGCTCACATTCCCTCCCAATCTATCTATCTATCTATCTATCTATCTCACTTTCCTTTCCTCCCTATCTATCTATCCAGCTATCTATATCACTCTCTTTCCCTCCCTATCTATCTATCTATCTATCTATCTTACTCTCCTTTCCTCTCTATCTATCTCGCTCTCCTTTTCTATCTATCTATCGTAAATGTACTTCCATAGAAATGTAATATATATATATATATATATATATATATATATATATAGGAACTTAGTCTAACGTAAAGTTGGACGGGTTTCGATCCCGGCTTCGATTGTCCTGCGTGTCTAGCCACACTGAAGAGTTCTGATAGAACGAAACAGTTGTCTGTGGATGACTCTCTCTCTCTCTCTATCTATCTATCTATATATATATATATATATATATATATATTTTGGTCCAGTTAAACTGGAGTTGGGAGTAATTCCATCAGGACAAGAAGGTATTCAAGCATGAATATTTAAAATTTTCCTGGTAAAGAGCTCAATGTACCAATAATACAGAGCAATACATTCTTTAAGAAAAACAACGAAACCGGTCACATAGGATCATAAATTTATTTCAATCCTGTTACTTTTTTCGTGTTTTTGAAAACCTCAAAAATGCGTAACAGGATTGAAATAAATTTATAATCCTATGTGACCGGTTTCGTTGTTTTTCTTAAAATATGTGTGTGTGAGAGAGAGATGAAATGAATCAAAGTATGTGTTAAAAGGAAACACACGAAAAATATATACTGGAGTTTTGATGATTTGTTTGTTTTGTTTATTTTTATGCCAACGCGTTTCAATTTGAAAAAAAAAATTGAATATAAAAACATTGACTTTATTTTGTATGTGTGAGAGCTGCATTAGCACGTCTTATATTTGGAATATTGATCGGTCCATTGGACTAGTGGCTAGTATTCGCCAATGGCCCAGGAAACCGGGTTTCAATGCTAGGTCGAGTCATACCAAAGACTCAAAAATGGTATTTTACGCCTCCTCACTTAATACTCAGTATTATAAGGTGCTGATCAAGGGTAAAGTGGAGCAATCCAGGTAAATGCGTAGCGACATCCCCTACACCTTGGTTTAATAGTTATTGAAAAAGCAGCCTTCGGGTCTCCCACGGCTACACTCACCAACTTTATCATGTTGTGCTGCTCGCATGGATATCCTTGAACCTATCTCGTGTCCATGGTCCATCGCTTCTGGCTAGTTTTCCAGGCTACACCCTGTATCAGTACAGAGCTGTCGTTGATAGATTCTTGCTGGTCGTCCAACATTTGCTCGCTGATGTGAAGTGGACCATAGGAATACAACACTTCGTCCTTACTTCTCCAGCAGTGTCCTGCATGCCTGATTCGTCTATTTTGGATGTTTCTTGTGATGGGTGGTTGGTGACCAAACAAATGTTGTTGTGTGGGGTGTTGCTTCTAAGACTTGTTCAATACAAATCGCAACATTCTTGTGTAATTGCCGTCAAGCTTTTTCTCCATACGTTTTGTAAAAGTCCACGTGGTGCATCCTTATAGCAGTATCGACACGACCGCTGCAGGGAAAAAACTGAGCTCGCCAACTTACTTCACTTATATTCGGGATTCAGATGCATCGATACAAGCTCACCGATAATTTTGTTTTTTTCCGCAAGTATATTTGATGTTATAGCTGAAATAGTTAACTAGAATGACGTTTTTAAACTCTTTCACGTGAACACCCCAGTTTTGACTAACTGTTAAAAACTTTCATTAGTTTTTGTAGAAACTGGATGCTGTCAAGAAGATCTCCGATGGAGAGTAAGGACGGATGGCGGGAGAGATAGTCAATGGACTTGATTATGTGACTTCTGAAATAATGTTTGAAAACTTTGCATTTGTTTTCAATCGATATAATCCAGTGTCGTTTCTATTGTCAAATTTAGCTGTTCGATGAATTTAGGTAGTTTTTTTTTTAAATTTAAACGACCATAGTTCTATACGCCACAATTAGCTCCGCTTATTTAAAAGGAAATTGGCTTTGTGTCACGGCTAAACTTAGTAAATCACTTTAAATTGATTATATGTTACATTCAGCTTAAAAAGGGAATAAAAATGGTGATAAGGTTCGCCCTGTCCACTTAAAAAACAGCCCAAAATAGTTTCACTATTATCCGTATCATAAAGATACCTTTAAACTGGCAGAGGTCATTTTGAATAATTACCTGGCGAGGAAATTGTTTTATTTGAACATCCATACAAAGGAATAGAGAAGATATAAAACTTTGCGGGTTATTTAATGCCAAATCCATTTAATACAAATAAACAGTTGTATTTCAAATAATTTAGTTTAGCATAAGTACTCAGTTTAATTATCAAAAACATTTCTATTTTAAACTATTCGGCTTTGTCGAACAATTCTAATTCAAAAAATTGAGTTTAATATAAATTTAGTCTATTGTTTACACACAAGAGGACTTCCATGAGGCCTTCTAGGGGTCGTTGGAACGGTACAACAAGTACACTGCAGCCGGAGGAGAATACTTTGAAGAAGACTAGAGTTTCATGTGTGTACTATCAATAAAACTGCCGATACGAAAAAACGTCTGGAAACATATTTAATGATCCTCGTATTTAATATATACGTATATAGAGGTTTTGGCATTATATAACCTAAATTGGTTGATATGCCATAAAACCAATACAAACCAAATTATATATATTTGTTTTTTATGTATAAATAGGATTTGGCATTACATAACCAAATATGGTTGATATGCCATAAAGCCCGACCAAACCAGACGAAACAAAAATGAAGATAGAAAAATTGAATTGCAGTGAAGAAATGATAGCAATGTATTCGGGTTATTCAATGTATTCAATACACCAGCGTTGATTGCCAAAAGGGTTAGGATTAGGGTTAGGGTTACTATGTTGAGGTTTTAAGGGAGTTCAGTAAGATATTCCGTCGGAAGAGGCCAGCACTCTTCAAATCGGATCAGTGGCATTTCCACCAGGACAATGCACCCGTCCACAACTCCATCCTTGTTACAGATTATTTGACCAGGATGGGCAGCAAGACAGTTCTTCAGCTTCCCTTTAGTCCAGACCTTGGTCCCTGTGACTTTTGGTTATTCCCTAAGCTCAGAGGCTGTCGTTATGAGACAATTGAGGAGACGAAAGAGGCTGTGACGAAGATCATTGACACGCTCACACAAGAGGACGTCCATGGGGCCTTTCAGAAGGTGGTGGAACGGTACAACAAGTGCATTGCAGCCGGAGGGGATTACTGCGAAGGGGACAAGAGTTTCATGCGTGTACTATCAATAAAAGTGCCCATACAAAAAGTCTGCAAACTTATCGTATGTATATATGTTGTATCAGGTCATTTTTACACTCTCGCACGTATATATATATATATATATATATATATATATAAATGGCGTAATACAATATAATGTAATATATATATATATATATATATACGTGTGAGTGTTTAAAAATGACCTGATACAACATAATGATATATATATATCAATCTGTTGTATTTCGCCTTTTTTAATTATATATGTATATATATGTGATAAAAATATGTGGAAATTTTGATAAATCAAACACTTAACTCAAATTCAGATGTGTGATATTTCGTTCGGTTTTTATTTCATCGAACTTAAACCGAACGAACGATCATACATCTAAATTTGAGCGAGGTGTTTGATTTATCCGACATTCCACATATTTCTACCATACTGTGAGAATTACTACGATCTATCATTTCAGCATATATATATATATATATATATATATATATATATATATATATATATATATATATAATTGCTAAAGACGTAGACTGCGACCTTAAAAGAAGCGAGTTCTAATTCCAAGGGCACAGTTATGGTCACTTTTGGACTTTTAGGAAATGTATTGAAACCCCTTACTACTCCACCTATAGGTTATGGCTTTATCACTAAATAACCCTCAAAGGTTGATATTCCATTAAACAAAAGAAAGCATCTAAAGAAACTCTTGATAATCTAATAACTGGCAGCCCTTTCTTTTGCCCAAAATGAATTTAAGAATTGGCCCGTCTGTGTAGGGAAATACTTGCATTGAAAAACTTGCCAACGTAATCTCCCCAATGCCAAAAATGATTGGGAGGAAATCAGTACCAGTGAACGAAATTAAAGCGTCCTTAATGCATACATCGAACGCATTATACAAACCCAATCATAAATAATTATACTCGTAAACCCTAGATGTCTTTGACAATAAATAACACACTAGAGTTGATATGCCATTAGAAATATAGATATGACAATAAACTATCTCTTACTGTAGCTACAGTCTTGGAACTTAGGGATTGTGGAGTACCGATTTATTGCCATTACTCCCAGGTCCACTCTGATAAAATCCTACGAATGGTTTCAAATCTACTGACCATTTAACTCTGTGAAACAAATGACTGACGCTGAATGGAATTGTTAGTGTTATATAGCAATACTCGAAACTAATAGTGTGCATAAAAATGGGTTTTGTGAATGTTGAATTGTAATACTTAATGTTTAACTGCGTGCAAAAATTGAATTGTCGGTATGACATAGCAATATTTGGTACCATTTAACTGTGTGCAAATGAATCAAAAGTGTTGAAAAGTATTATTGGTATTATATCGCAAAACTTGAATCTATTTAACTGAGTGCAGACAATTGTGATACTTTCTTGCGTGGAAATAAATTACTACCTCATTGAAAGCAAATTTATTAACAAACCATTTACTTACAAGAACGTATAGTAAATTAGAAAGATTTTTGAGATGTGGAATGATGATCATCATCATCATCATCATGTCGTGCCGCCAGCATGGATATCTCTGACCCTCTCTCGCCACTTTCCCTATCATTCATCGCCTCCGGCAGGTCTTCAGGGTTACATCCTGTGTCCTCACATAGTTGCTGTATGTAAGTTCGTGCTGGTCGTCCTGCTTTTGCATATCCATATGTGGGGGTCCACAGGAGTACATCGCTTATGAGCTCGTCCTTGCTTCTCCAGCAGTGTCCTGCGTGTCTGGTTCGTCTAACTTGTATAGTTTTCGTGATGGAGGGCAAGTGTCCGTATAGTTGGTGTCTCGTGGGGTGTTGTCGCCAGGACTTGTTCAATACTGCTCTCAACATTCTTGTGTAATTTATGGGGCACCCTATGAGATTCGAACCCTCTTTTTAATGTTTGTTAGTCAAGCTCGCTATTACACTATCCGAGCTGCCCAAATCATGTGTGTATAATCATTAACTGTGCGCAAACAAATAAATAATACCAAATCAAATCATCCATACTATTTAACTATACTTAAGATGATTAAAATGTGTGCAAACAAATGAGTTCTTGCGTGTTTAAGAATGCTACCAAGAAACTATTATTTTACAAAGTAAATATAAGAATGATTAGGATTTGGCATTAAATATACTGCAAGGGTTGATATGCCATAAAAATAATCCAAATCAAATCATATATATTTAATATATATGTATTTAGAGGATTTGGCATTAAATAACCTACAATGTTTGATATGCCCTAAAACTTAACCAATCCAAATCATGTATATCTAATATATATGTATAAAGTATATGTATAGAAGTCCAGCTTATTGGTCCAGTGGGTAGAGTGTTCGCCAATGGTCCGGGAGACTTGGGTTCAATCCCAGGTCGTGTCATAATAAAGACTTTTTAAAAAATGGTACTAAATACCTCCTTGCTTGACATTCAGCAATATAAGGTACGTATCGAGGGTAAAGTGGAGCAATCCAGGGAAAGGAGTAGCGCCCTCCCCTACCTCGGTGTAGTAGCTATGAAAAGGAAGCCTTCTAGTCGCCCTCGACTAAAGGAAGACAACTTTACTTTCTTAATTTTTTGTGTATGTATAAAATATATGTGGCATTGAATTACGTACAATGGTTGATATGCCCTAAAATAAAACCAAACCAAATCAAATATATCTAACATACATGTATAATGAGGATTTGCATGAAATAACCAACAATGGTTGATATGCCATAAATACCAACCAAACCAGATAGTATGTATTTAATATATTTGTATAAAGAGGCATTAAATAACTTAAAATGGTTGATATGCCATAAAACTCAACCAAACCAAATCATATGTATTTAATACATGTATAAAGAGGACTTGGCATTAAATAACCTACAATGGTTGATATGCCATAAAACCCAACCAAACCAAATCATATATATTTGATATAAACGTATAAAGAGGATTTGGCATTAAATAACCTACAATGTTTGATATGCTTTAAAACCAAACCAAATCCTATATATTTAATATATATGTATAAAGAGCATTTGGCATTAGATAACCTACAATGGTTGATATGCCATGAAACCAAACCAGCTAACCTAAAACAAAGAAAAAGAATGAAAGAATTGCTTATCAAACAATGTAATTTGTTTTCTTATATGGCATATCAACCTCCAAGGGTTATGTAATGCCAAAGTCATCCGTGTAGAAAAACAGCGCGGTACTCTATAAGCTAAAGGGATTTCATAATTTGCTCAAAAGTATTCATCCGAAGGTGAGTGGATTTTGAACTCGTTTCCTATGTCATCAGACTCCCCCATAGCCATTATGCCAGCGAACGTCCTTCCCCCTGAAAATAAAACATATATAGGAGCTCATTAGTGCGACCATCCAATGTGATAAAAAAACATCTCGGCAAAAAGTTGATAAGGTTGGTAACATGGAATAAGAAATTACCATAATATGGCTCTTGAAGACAATTGTGACGATACCCCCTCGGCCCCCACGTTACATCAACTTCTTCGAACCATTTCACTTTACGGCCGGTGATCAACTAGTGGTTCCGATAGTGGCATCGCACATTTTTTTACCGTTACAAGAAATACAATCGAGGGAGTGGGAGAAAAAAAAAGAACAAACGAACAATATGCTTGGGTTAACTCGAGTGCAGAAAGGGAGTTATGCAACACTGCATTTCCTTTTTGCATGTGTAGACTAACGCATGCGTGGAGTCTAGCGAAAATTCTACTATGCCACTGGAATGCCGACTCATCTTGACTCGTCTTCCCTCACTGTGGCTGGACCCTCTCTCATGCCGACTCGTCTCTCTGCTGTCCCGTGTCGACTGGTCACTCGCATCACCCTTCGCCAACTGCTCCTTCCAGTCCCTTTGTCCAACTCTCTGACTGGCGTTCCCTTCCTACTTCCGGTCACCCGAGATCTCGAGTCCAAAACTCTTTGTCTGGTTACGCGCCAAAACAGACAAAGGAACCGTCTGCTTGGCGGACCACCTACATAGTGTTACACAATTAATATTCAAATAGTCGTATGATGGCTGGAAAAATGCTAATAACCAATAAAAACCAAAGATTTGAAAAATAACTAAAATCTATAAATAATTTGAATTATAGTACTTTTTGGTTGTTTTTGTTCTGTTTTTTATTTTTTTTTATTAACACCAAATAAATAAATAAATAAATAAACGCCATAACAGAAAACTGTCAGGTGGCCATATTTTTTTTAAAAAAGCCAAAAATAGTCTAATTTTGCAATAATAAGGGATTTTTAATGTTGCATATTGACATCCGACCCAGCCATGATGTCAAAATAAGAAATGCACCAGTGTAAATAACAGGTGCATCCGGTCGAAGATATCAGGAGATCAGGGGCGACCTTGACTGTCGAGGAGTTGAATTGAGTACGAAATTGTGAGGCTTGCAGGAAGTAGGTGGACGACAAATTATTATGTAACCCCGGCGACAGGAATTTCAGATCAGTTGGAGAGAAGATGCTGGAATGAGAACCATGTCCTAACAGAGGCTGGACCCCCAGGCACCCGGTTGAGCAGCAAAGGAGAACGGGAAAGAAAGACTGTGAAGAAGAGTGGGGGTCTATATGTTGCAGTTCTGTTCAGTCTCCAACTCACCTCTCACACAATAATACCCTTCGTAACCCTTTAAAACCCTTTCAAATAAAGTGAGAGGTATATTTTTCTAAAGAAATGTGTCCAGTTGTCTTTATAGCGTCGTTATGTTTCTGCATGCATCTGCATATGAGTATACAACAGTAACGCTACGGCCCCGAATAGAAGATCTTAACACAACACAAATACAAAAGAACCCTGTTTGTTTGTCTGAATTTATGGCATATTAACCTTTGTTAGTTATTTGATACCAAATACATTGGCCGAGTGGCTAGAGTGTTCGCCAATGGTTCGGTAGACCTGGGTTCAATCTCAGGTCGAGTCATACCAAAGACTTTAAAAATGGCACTTGATACCTCCTTGCTTATCACTCAGCAATATAAGATACGTATCAAGGGTAAAGTGCAGCAATCCTGGGAAAGGAGTAGCGTCCTCCCCTACACCTTGCTGTAGTAGCTATTGAAAAGGGAGCCTTCGGGTCGCCCTTGACTACAATCGCCAACTTTACTTTTATATTTTATACAAATAAACAGTTCTGTTTCAAAAAATTCACTTTAGAATAAGTTGAGTTTAATTTTCAAAAACTTTTATTTCACGTTATACAGTTTACTCAAACAGTTCTCATATAAAACAATTCTGTTTAGTATACGTATATATTTATTTACGACAGTTAAATGTCAAAACTGTTCTATTTCGTACAATTCAGTTTAATGTAGTACAGTGTCAATAAAAAAAAGTTCTATTTTAACAATTCAGTTAAGTATAAGTACGCAGTTTAGTTCTTTTTGACCCATAGATAGGACCCGATCGTGTGCTACTACTCCGACACAGAGTGGACCTGGGAGGGATGGCGATAAAGGGGTACTCCGCATATCCTAGCATTACT